>MU826827.1:2919430-3519430 GCA_029204205.1 Desmophyllum pertusum | reverse complement strand
TTACAGAAAGCAATAGATATCTGCAAAGCTGCCGAACAGACCAGCCAGCAGTTAAAGCTGATGACCACCGGATCAGAGGATTCAGTTGGTGCCGTTAGACAGAAAGAAAGAAAGCCACGCGATCCACCACCACGTGATCCACCCCCTCGTGATCGACCAGAATGCAGATTCTGTGGATATCATCATGCGAATCGCCAGTGCCCGGCCTATGGGCAAACCTGTCGCAAGTGCGGCCAGAAGAATCATTTTCAGTCGAAGTGTCGATCAACCACCGCACAAGTGAGCACTGTAGAAGTACCTGATGAGGTTTTTCGTATAAGCCAATTAGGAACTGGGTCACGTGCCTTGATAACCATGGAAGTTGGCCAGCAAAGCACCCAAAGTCAGGTGACCTTCCAACTGGACACAGGTGCAGAATGTAACCTTCTTTCTTTGAAAGAATACAGGCGTGCCACAGGAGATGAGGAGTTTAAACAAGTCAATCGCTGCTCACACAAGTTCATTAAAACATACACAAATGAACGGTACAGGATACTCGGGTCCACAGAAATCCCCACATGGCGCCGCGGACAAAGAAATGTGTTACAATTTAATATCACTGAAGATGACCTTGCACCACTGTTATCGTACAGAACATGTTTGGAACTGGGGCTTGTCACGATAAATGACTGTGACAAGTCCACTGCCAGTGTATGTCAAACAATGACTGAGGTTGCCGACCTCCTAGACGAATTCAAGGATATTTTTGACGGCTTGGGAGACCTCCCAGGCGAGTATCATATAGTCACTGATGACACAGTGCCGCCCGTGGTGCATCCACCCCGCCGTGTACCAGTGGCTTTACGAAACCAGATTAAGGAGAAACTAGATGAAATGGTTGACAGTGATGTGATCGCTCCAGTAAGTGAACCCACCGAATGGGTTTCCAGTATGTTGGTCGTGGCCAAGCCGAACAAGCTGCGTATCTGCTTGGATCCACGTGATTTAAACAGAGCCATCCGTCGAGAACACTACCAGATGCCAACTGTAGAGGAAGTTGCGACCAGACTCACTCAAGCAAAGAAATTCACAGTCGTGGACGCAAAGGATGGATTTTGGCAGAAACGCCTTGACACTGAATCAAGTTACAAGACCACCTTTAACACACCATTTGGGCGTTACAGGTGGAAGAGGATGCCATTTGGTATCTGCTCAGCACCAGAAGTCTGGCAACGTACAATGCACGAGTTTGTGGAAGGCCTGGAAGGAGTGGAAGTTATTGCAGATGACTTTCTAATTGCTGGATTTGGCACTACTGATCACGATGTCAACCAGAGCCTGGAGAGAAATGAACGTGCCTTTCTTGAGAAGTGCCGCCTGTGGAAACTTAAGTTAAACCGAGCCAAAGTGCGACGACACCAGTCAAGTGTGAAATTCATGGGTCACATACTCACTCCACAAGGCCTAAGTCCCGACCCCGAGAAGATTGAGGCCATATTGCAGATGCCTGAACCCGAAGATGTCACTGCACTGAAGCGATTTTTGGGGATGGTGACGTATCTTGCAAAGTTTATGCCCCACCTATCAGAGATGACCGAACCGCTCAGACGGCTAGAGGACAAAAATGTAGAGTTTCAGTGGTTGGAACAGCACTCCATTGCCATGAACACTATCAAGAAGTTCCTGACTGAGGCACCCGTGCTTCGCTATTATGACGTCACCAAGCCAGTCACTGTGCAGTGTGATTCAAGCCAGTCTGGTCTGGGGGCAGTACTCCTGCAAGATGGTCAGCCCGTTTGTTATGCTTCCCGTGCCCTTACCGACACAGAAACGCGCTACGCACAAATAGAAAAAGAGATGCTTGCCATCGTTTGGTCATGCGACAAATTTGACCAATACTTGTATGGACGTGATGTAGTGACTATTGAAAGTGACCACGAGCCGTTGAAATCCGTTTTCAAGAAAGAGATTCACAAGTCACCGAAGCGCTTGCAACGGATGCGTCTGGCCGTACAGAAGTATAATCTAGATGTACAGTACAAGAAGGGCCCACTCATGTATATTGCTGATACACTGAGTCGTGCCTATATGAAGACAACAGATGGAGCACAGATGGAGCTTTGTGAGATTCGAGCACTCGAGACAGTGGATCATGAAGAACACCTGCCAGTTGATCCCCCTAAGCGAGATGTATTCCGCGAGCAAGTGGCTGCGGATCCCGATATCCAGGAACTCATCGTTGTTATCAAGCAAGGTTGGCCTGAGAAGAAGAAGTGCCCACCTGCTGTTCAACCTTATTACGATGAGCGCAGCGAGTTGATAGAGTCACAGGGTTTGGTCTTCCGTGGTGAACAGCTTGTAGTACCACACTCACTTAGGAGGGACATGCTGAATCAACTCCACAGCAGTCACATTGGGATTGGAGGATGCGTTCGCCGTGCCCGCGAAATATTGTACTGGCCACGAATGAGTGCCGAGATCAGAGACTTTGTATCGCGTTGCACCATATGCCAAACATACAGACCAGCACAGGCCCGTGAGGAGCTTCAACCACACGATTTGCCTTCACGTCCTTGGGAGAAAATTGCTGCTGATCTGTTTGTCATAGGGCATCAAACATTCTTGATCATGGTGGATTACTGGTCCAATTTCTTTGAAGTAGCTGAGATCCACAAGAAGACATCACAAGCTGTGATTACTCAATTCAAGGTACAATTTTCCCGCCATGGCATTCCGGAGATGCTGATCACGGATAATGGTCCTGAATTCTACAACCAAGAATTCAAACACTTTGCCACCATTTGGAAGTTCGAGCACAGAACGACAAGCCCGCGGTATCCACAGTCGAATGGAAAAATCGAAAATGCTGTGAAACCTGTAAAGGACTGCTTATGAAAGCAAAAGAAGATAAGAAAGATCCATTGTTGGCAATTCTTGATTGGCGCAACACTCCGAGTGAGGGATTTAGCACCTCGCCAGTGCAAAGGCTTATGGGTCGACGCACCCGCACTCTACTGCCAACTTCTGAGAAGTTGCTTAAACCAAACAGCGACCTGCAGGCAACAGCGAGAAACCTGGCAGCTAGGAAAAGATTACAATGCATGCAATTCAACAGAGGAACAAAGAACCTTGCCCCCCTGCAGGTTGGTGATGCAGTCCGCATGAGGCTACCAGATGAAAAGAAATGGAGCCCAGGTCGCTGCACACGTCCTCTTGGCAGGCGCTCCTATGAAGTTGAAGTAGAAGGGCGCTCCTTCCGCAGAAACCGCCGCCAACTGCGCTTTACCCTGGAACCGCCACCAGATCCAAGCAGCAGCATCGACGAGGTGAACCCTACTCAAGCACAGAATGGAAGTAGCTCTCATGTCGCACCAGACCAGGACCCAGATCCACCCGTACCAGAAAATCGGGAGAGTGACACACCGTCTCCAACACGTTCAGTACCTGAAGGCACTGAAACAGACTCTGGGACCCCACCCAGACGTTCCAGTCGAGCCAGACATCCCCCGGCATGGCTAGATGATTATGACCTATGTTGAACACTGTCTAGAACACTGACTTTAATGTTCTCTATTTTATGTTTTGTTAAGGGAAGGGGATGTGGCGTGACACGCGTGACAAAACCTACATGTATCTTGTTGTTACTTTAGACCGCTGGTCACATGACCCAGATTAGTCATGTGACCAACTGACGACCTCGTGCTTCACACGAGCGACTTCTGTATCATCATGGAGTCGACATATTAAACGTTGTTGTTATGTAGTTTATTCGCTTGATAACGCGACAGCTGGGTCTGAGAATCAAGAGACCCAGAGACACAGGGTCGCTGGGTCTGTGAATTAAGCGACCCAGACACCCAGGTTTGCTGGGTCTGTGAATCAAGCGACCCAGAGACCCTGGGTCGCTGAGTCTATGAATCCAGAGACCCAGAGCCCCTGGGTTGCTGGGTCTGTGAATCCAGCGACCAAGAGACCCTGTGAATCAAGAGACCCAGAGACCTTGGGTCGCTGGGTCTGTGAATCAAGCGACCCAGAGACCCAGGGTCGCTGGGTCTGTGAATCAAGCGACCCAGAGACCCTGGGTCGCTGGCTCTGTGATCAAGCGACCCAGAGACCCTGGGTCGCTGGTCTGTGAATCAAGCGACCCAGAGACCCAGGGTCGCTGGGCTATGAATCCAGATACCCAGAGCCCCTGGGTCGCAGGGTCTGTGAATCCAGCGAGCCAGAGACCCAGGGTCGCTGGGTCTGTGAATCAAGCGACCCAGAGACCCTGGGTCGCTGGGTCTGTGAATCAAGCGACCCAGAGACCTTGGGTCGCTGGGTCTGTGAATCAAGCGACCCAGAGACCCAGGGTCGCTGGGTCTGTGAATCAAGCGACCAAGAGACCCTGTGAATCAAGAGACCCAGAGACCCAGGGTCGCTGGGACTGTGAATCAAGCGACCCAGAGACCCTGGGTCGCTGGGTCTGTGAATCAAGCGACCCAGAGACCCAGGGTCGCTGGGTCTGTGAATCAAGCGACCCAGAGACCCTGGGTCGCTGGGTCTGTGAATCAAGCGACCAAGAGACCCTTGGTCGCTGGGTCTGTGAATCAAACGACCCAGAGACCCAGGGTCGCTGGGTCTGTGAATCAAGAGACCCAGAACCTTGGGTGACTGGGTCTGTGAATCAAACGACTCAGAGACCCAAGATCGCTGGTTCTTTGAATCCAGAGACCCAGAAACCCTGGGTCGCTGTGTCTGTGAATCAACTGACCCAGAGACCCAGGGTCGCTGGGTCTGTGAATCAAGAGACCCAGAGACCCAGGGTCGCTGGGTCGCTGGGTCGCTGGGTCGCTGGGTCGGTGAATCCAGAGACCCGGGTCTGTGAATCAATCGACCCAGAGACCCAGGGTCGCTGGGTCTGTGAATCGAGCGACCCAGAGACCCAGGATCGCTGGGTCTGTGAATCAAGCGACCCAGAGACCCCTTATTCAGGGGGGTTAAACACCATTTACATAGAAAATAAATAGAAGTGCACTGGGCAGGTGTAACGATTGTTGCTGCATGTTTTTTAGCTAAAATAATTCTGGATTCGCCCCTGCCATAATATAATCATATTTTAATAATGAGTAATCTATACCATTGCTAGGATAGGTGATGTTCGCATGAAGCAACTTGAAATTAAAACTCCAACGTTCCGGCAAAGCTCATTTTATTCTTCGTTTTTACTTACGTTACATTTCAAAGCGTTTCAAACTCTACTTTTTCACAATGGATGAATTGAAACTCTGAACGATGTACATTCATTAATCAGTCTTTAAGAACAAAGTAAATGTTTTTACAAAATAACAATATTTAATTCCAGTGGTGCCGTTTCGTTATCATTGATGAAAACACTAGATGTTCCTCTTGTCCCACTTCATATTGGCCATTTCTGCGTCACGTGACTTCTGCTGGGGGGCAATGTCGCCGCAGTGTTCGAGCGCAAGTTGGCAGACAGCTTGAATAGTTCTTTCAACCTGCAATAAAGAAATTACAGTATAACAAGGCCTTTCTAAAAGTAAACAAGCCATTGTAGTACATTGAAAGTCCGTTCTGTTCTCTTCTTGGAAAGTATAAGAAAAAAACATATTTCCTAATTAAACTTAAAGCTTTTAAAAAGAAGCTAATTACGGATTAAAGAAAAAATGACAGGGAGCAGTTTAGCGTCTAGAAAAATATTCGCTTCTATAAATTGGAGGCGTTTTATGTTAATATTTAATTAAAAGAACTGAGAATTACTCTAATCATTTCTGAATTGGTTAATTTAGTAAAAGAAGGGACTTACACAAAACTCCGAACTGTTCAAAATCACTTGTGAGTAAAGCACTCAATATTTTCAAAGTTTACCTTAACACTGGATCTTTTACCAACTTGTCCATTATTGGAATTGAACGCCTCTGTGTAAACCAGACAAGACGACACGAGAAGAACACAGAACATGGAAGAAATCAATCGTGTAGACACCATACTGCTTCAAACGTAGAACCTCTGGCTAGGAGATAGATGTGAGTGAGTCTTTCTTTCAATTTAGTAGAGTAAATAATTTGCTAAATTTCTCTTAGCCTTTATATATCTTCGAACAACAAAGTATATATTCGTTCACATCCGGGTCCCCTGAGGGCGTTCGGCGTATGGTAGATCCGCCTTTCCTGATCAAGCTGCAATTAAAGTGGGAGATGTAAAACAAACACAAAATACATTAACGTATTTCATCTGTCCTGTTAAAGAAATTTCCCCTGGGCGATTCCGTTCTATTCCATGCAAACTCGGAATGCGTCAATTTTTCTTCCGCTTTGAAACCATTGAGGTTTTCTAATGGCAATTGAAAATATCAAGATTTGCACGATGGGACCTAACAACTAAGTTTCTTCATATTTTCTTTTAAACACTGAAACTACTTGTTGCTATACAAAGATAATTCAAAGGTTTGAGAATATTATGAAATTTAACTAGTATGCGATTATTTAATTTATTTGATAAGAGTTCATTTGGGTCCATTATCACTCAGGTTATTAACTTGTGTCTCATATAACACATTACAACTCTTGACAACCATTTAAAACGAGCTCTTTCTAGTTAATTTTCCGTATCAACTAAAAAGCTTCCTTAATTATTTGCATGCTGCTTCGCGTCGCCAATATCGGCCCACTCTAGTCGTTGCCGTCTGCCTATCATATAACAATACTTATATATTGTGGCCTCAATTTTACTTTAAACGACGAAAAGCTCTTTCAAACTTTTTAGGCAAATTAAAAAGCTTCCTTTTCTAATTAAGGGAGGAATGACTATCGTAATAAATGTATTTGCAAAGGAAGTCGTTGTTTTTTATACAGAACTGCAAACACGCAAACACGCCCAAAGAATGATTCAGGTGTTTTTAACGAAGATGCAATGAGAGTTGGCTCTCGTGAGAGTTTTCTTCAATCAACTCTCATACTCAGTATCATCACCTCGGACCAAACGAGAGCGAGTCAGTCGACGACTCAGGAGAAACTGTGTTGAGCAGGTTCAAATTCGGTGAGAGCGTATGAGAGACATTGGGAGTGCATCAGTGCTTCAGGCCAAACGGGAATGAGAGTTTGAACCGTACCGAGCGACTCTCACCCTCGTTTGGCCCGGACTTAAAACAGTAATTAAATTTTTTTTTTTACTGAGTGGCAAAAAAAGGAATTACGGTAAAGGCGAAAGACGTTTTCAGTCTACAAGCGAGAATGCTTCGTTTTTCTTTGAAATTGTTTATATTAACACCTGCTCTCTGAATTGGTTAAAAACACTAGTGGGCTATGTTCGATATTTGCTCCGAGTTTTCAAGTTAGGCTGTTTATTGTTTATTGTTTTCAACAAATTAATTGTTTAAATGAACTACGCTTTTCATTCGAACCATTAGCACTGAGTTATTAACTTGTACCTATCATATATCCGTTACAACTTGACAGTCATTAACAGCTCTTTCTAGTTAATTTTCCGTGTCAACTAATAAGCTTCCTTTAATTTGCACGCTATATTTCGTCTCCCTTCGCCCATTATCACTGCGTTATTGACTTCTGCCTATCATATGACAATACTTATATATTGTGGCCTTAATTTTACTTTAAAACGACGAAAAGGAGCTCTTTCAATTTTTTTTAGGCGAATTAAAAAGTTTCCTTTTCTAAGGAAGGAATGAATATCGTAATACATTTATTTGCAAAGGAAGTCGTTGTTTTTATACAGAACTGCAAACGCACTCAAACACGCAAAGAATGATTCAGGTGTAAAGCCTGGACCCGAGCGAGGATGAGAGTTTACTGAGAGTTGGCTCTCGTGAGAGTTTTCTTCAGCTCTCATTGGTGAATGATTATCATCACCTCGGGCCAAACGGGAGCGAGTCAGAGTCAGTCGATGACTCAGGAGAATATTTTGAGCAGGTTGAAATTCGGTGAGAGCGCATGAGAATTGATGAATGTCGATGAGGGTCATTCAGTGAGTACATCAGAGGTTCAGGCCAAACGAGAGCAAGAGTTGTAGCCCCAGCGACGTTCATCCTCGTTTGGCCCGGACTTTAAAAAACAGTAAATTATAACTAAGAAAAAGTGGCAAAGAAAGGAATTACGGCAAAGACGTTTCAGTTTACAAACGGGAATGCTTCGTTTTCTCAGTTGAAATTGTTATTAGCACCTGCTTTCTGAATCACATTAAAAACACTAAAGGGCTATGTTCGATATTTGCTCCGAGGTTTCAATACAAGTCAGGCTGTTTGCTTTTTATTGTTTATTGTCCTCGACTCATTAATTGTTTAAATGAACTATGTTCTTTAAAACGGTGAATCGTAGATTATTTAGGAAAGCTTGATAAAGAGATATTTTGCCATGTCCGCTTAGCCTACGTGCAGCTGGCGCCGTCTCGTATTTCCTTTCTTCGCGCGGAAAACGGTCCGTTTTCCGCGCGAAGAGAACGAGCCGTCTGCACGCACAGGCTCGGTGTCCGCCCTGCCAAATTGCACTTTACTATCAGCGTTCGTTTCGTTCGCCACATGATATTCACCGAAACAGAACCTGACACTAGCAGCCGCTAGTTTAATACCAATGTACATTTTTTGCAGACGATTCTATGGAACTGGCGTATACATATAGGGGTCATATAGGCCGAACAGTCCGTTCAATCCTAATACCTGTAGTAACGTTATCGACGCTTATAAGTTCTCGAGCATACAAAGTAGTCAATGATCATAACTTTCCTCTTCTATGCGGGGCATTTGACTGTTAACATTCTGATTAAAATCAGCTTCTATTTTCGATTTCAAAGAGCTTTGATAGCGAGCTCAATATTACTTGAGACACTGATGAACATTATAGAAATCTCTAAACTGAAAGAAAAAACAGAAATGATATAAAATGCAAATCATTTTCTACAGTAAGGGAGCTTATAATTATATAAATAATGTTATCCTTGTCTAACTAATTTTATAATCATCTATCTATCTTGTCCTTAGGTTTATATTTATACGTGATCTAGTGAATTTCGGCGCCTATCGATGTGGGTTGAGGACGTTGAGGGTCGCGCTAAAGATTACGGTTACGATTGGAAGTAATTATTCGACCCATTTATACTCCTGGGCCAGTGGAGGTGGACACTGTGAGAGTAAAGTGTCTTCGGCAAAGAACACAACGCAATGACCCATGCAGGCCAGTGCTTGTACCCGGACCTCTAGGAACTGGAGTCCAACACTCTAACCATTATCCTATATATAGGCCACATCGCCTCAAACCATAATCCTACATTTTATTGAGTGGCCACTGTAATAAAGAACGCCCTAAGTTGTTTATGTCCCCTATTTTCTCTTCAATTATATTGTAATAACCAGTTATCAGTTATCTACTCATGTTAGGATAGGTGATGTTCGCCTGAAACAAATTGAAATTAAAACTCCAACGTTCGGCAAAGTTCATTTATTCTTCAATATATCTTTTTTTTTAATTTTACAATTACGTAACACTTCAAAGCGTCTCAAGCTTTACTTTTCACAATGGATGATATGAAACCCTGAACGATGTACATTCATTAATCAGTCTTTAATTACCAATATTTAATGCCAGTGGTGCCGTTTCGTTATCATTGATGAGAACACTAGATGTTCCTCTTGTCCCACTTCACATTGTCCATGCCTGCGTCACGTGACTTCTGCTGGGGGGCAAAGTCGCCGCAGTGTTCGAGCGCAAATTGGCAGACAGCTTGTAAAGTTCTTTGAAGCTGCAATTAATAAAGAAAAAGACTATTTTCTAATTAAAACAAATAAAAAACTAATTAAGGATTAAAGAAAAAAACTATTAAAACTCACTTGTGGATGAAGTAGTGTACTCAATTTTCAAAGTTTACCTCAACACTGGATCTTTTACCAACTTGTGCATTATTGGAATTAAACGCCTCTGTGTAAACAAGACAAGACGATACGAGAAGAACATAGAACATCAGGGAAGAAATCAATCGTGTAGACACCATACTGCTTCAAACGTAGAACCTCTGGCTAGGAGAAAGATGTGAGTGCGTCCTTTCAACTTGGTGAGCGATAGAGTCAATAATTTGCCAAATTTCTCTTAGCCTTTATATATCTTCGAACAACAAAGCATATTATTATATTCGTTCATGCGGGCGTTGGGGGCGAATGGTAGATCCGCCTTTCCTGATCAAGCTGCAATTAAAGTGGGAGATGTCAACAAACACAAAATACATTAACGTATTTCATCTGTCCTGTTAAAGAAATCTCCCGGCCTGGGCGTTTCCGTTCTATTCCATGCAAACTCAGAATGCGTCAATTTTACTTCCGCTTTGAAACATCGAGGTTTCTGATGGCCATTGAAAATATCAAGATTTGCACGATGGGACCTAACAACTAAGTTTCTTCATATTTTCTTTTAAACACTGAAACTACTTGTTGCTATACAAAGATAATTCAAAGGTTTGAGAATATTATGAAATTTAACTAGTATGCGATTATTTAATTTATTTGATAAGAGTTCATTCGGGTCCATTATCACTCAGGCTATTAACTTGTGTCTCATATAACACTACAACTCTTGACAACCATTAAAACGAGCTCTTTCTAGTTTTTTCCGTATCAACTAAAAAGCTTCCTTTATTATTTGCATGCTGCTTCGCGTCGCCAATATCGGCCCACTCTAGTCGTTGCCGTCTGCCTATCATATAACAATACTTATATATTGTGGCCTCAATTTTACTTTAAAACGACGAAAAGCTCTTTCAAACTTTTTAGGCAAATTAAAAAGCTTCCTTTTCTAATTAAGGGAGAAATGAATATCGTAATAAATGTATTTGCAAAGGAAGTCGTTGTATTCGCCATTAATTATCATGGCAAACTCATTAAACTAAACTTTACTGCGAAACGCACTCAAACACGCAAATGATGATTCAGGTGTTAGGCCTGGGCCAGACGAGGATGAGAGTTGCTGAGAGTTGGCTCTCATATGAGATATTTCTTGACTCTCATTGACTATCATCACCTCGGGCCAAACGGGAACGAGAGTCAGTCCACGACTCATGAGAAAAATTTGCCAACAGGTTGAAATTCGATGAGAGCGCATCTGATAATTGATCAAAGTCGCTGAGAACGCAGAGTCATTGTGAGTTCATAAGAGTTTCGGGCCAAACGAGAGCAAGAGTTGTAGCCCCAGCGACGTTCATCCTCGTCTGGCCCGGACTTAAAACAGTAAATTAAAAAAGAAAAGTGGCAAAGAAAGGAATTACGGCAAAGACGTTTCAGTCTTCAAACGGGAATGCGTCGTTTTCTTTGAATTGTTATTAGCACCTGCTCTCTGAATCACATTAAAAACACTAATGGGCTATGTTCTATATTTGCTCCGAGGTTTCAATACAAGTCAGGCTGCTTGCTGTTTATTGTTTATTGTCCTCGACTCATTAATTGTTTAAATGAACTATGTTCTTTAAAACGGTGAATCGTAGATTATTTAGGAAAGCTTGATAAAGAGATATTTTGCCATGTCCGCTTAGCCTACGTGCAGCTGGCGCCGTCTCGTATTTCCTTTCTTCGCGCTTTCATCTATCTCTATTGTCCTTAGGTTTAAATTTATACAAGTGCTAGCGATGTGAGTTGAGGGTCTCGCTAAAGATTATGGTTACGATTGGAGGTGACTATTCGCAAACACCCGTTTAAACTCCTGGGTGGAGGTGGACACTGTGAGAGTAAAGTGTCTTCGGCAAAGAACACAACACAATGACCCAGGCCAGTGCTTGTACCCAGACCTCTAGAACTGGAGTCCAACACTAACCATAGGCCACATCGCTTCAAATCATAATCCAATCGAGTGGCCACTGTAATAAAGAACGCCATAAGTTGTTTATGTTCCCTATTTTCTCTTCGATTATATTTTAATAATCAGTTATCTACCCATGTTAGGATAGGTGATGTTCGCATGAAGCAACTTGAATTTAAAACTCCAACGTTCGGCAAAGTTCATTTATTCTTCAATATATCTTTTTTTAATTTTACAATTACGTAACACTTCAAAGCGTCTCAAGCTTTACTTTTCACAATGGATGACATGAAACTCTGAACGATGTACATTCATTAATCAGTCTTTAAGACCAAAGTAACTGCTTTTACAAAATAACAATATTTAATTCCAGTGGTGCCGTTTCGTTATCATTGATGAAAACACTAGATGTTCCTCTTGTCCCACTTCACATTGTCCATGCTTGCGTCACGTGACTTCTGCTGGGGGGCAATGTCGCCGCAGTGTTCGAGCGCAAATTGGCAGACAGCTTGAATAGTTCTGCGAAACTGCAATTAATAAAGGAAAACTGTTAATAATTACAAGCACCTAAGAAGACATTTTAACCAGTAAACAATCTAGTCAGAGGACATAAAAAGAACCGTTTGAATTATCAGTTTGTTTATAGGTCTGATTAACTATTTTTGTAGTTAAAAACCCTATAGAGTATAGGAGAAACAACGTCCAGAAAAAATTATCAGATAACATTTTTGAAATATGAAATACCAGTTACACATTCTCGCTCAAAAACACAATCCCAGCAGTATGCGGGATGTTTGTTACATTTCGCCTAGATATATGTTCTAGGTCCATTAGTCTCCTGTAGCTCAGTGGTAGAGCGCAGTCCGACCAGCCGCGTGTAGTGTATTCTTAGTAAAAAAATTTTAACCTAAATAGTTTGTAGTTTTAACAATTTTAGATTAATTAATTACTAACAAATCGTAAATAGTTTTGTAGTTTTTAACAATACACGACCCCACAAGCTGTTAGCTTTTATAACTAATCGTGTTTAAATAAAGGTTAGCTAGCTATCTATCTAATTAACGTCACCAGTTCGACTCGTTTTGGGACAACTCGGAAATGTTTTAGCGAGTACTCGGACGTTCTCAATTACACACACAAATAGCGAACCGGTTACCTCAAATGTTCTCTTTCCCACTTTAGTATTTGAAGTGAAAGCCTCCGAGCAGCTCAAGGCACAGAGCGCAACAGTCACCACAACAAGAAGTTTGACGTCCATGCCTTTCTGATATTCTCAGCGTTTTTCTACGTTTTGCCACGTTCTTAGGACGTCTGTTGGCTTGATGGAGCATCTGCCCTAGCCGGCTTTTATAAGAGTTGGTAATTCGAGTCCATTATCAAATAGTGACTTGTGTCTATGATATAAAATTACACCTTGACAATGCAAACTATAAAGCACGCGTATTTTGTCTAGCCTGCGTGCAGACGACTCCTATTTCTTTGCCGCGTGAAGCAAGGAAATGAGTCGTCTGCACGCAGGCTAATTTTGTCTGGCCCATGGGCCAATTTTTAAGTTATTGACTTCTGCCTATCATATAACAAAAGGAAACATAGTAGCAGCTTTAATTTTTTTCTTAAAAACGAGGAAAAGTTCTTTCAAATTTTCTAGACAAATTAAAAAGCTTCATTTTTCGAATAAAGTACCTTATGAATGAATACCGGAATAAATGATGTATTTGCAAAGGAAGTCGTTGTATGTCTTGTATTTATAAAACGATAATACTCACACTTAGCCACGTAAAGATTGAGTCAGGTGTAAAAAAAACAGTAAATAAAAAAGGGGCAAAATGGAAAAGAAAAACGCCCAAGCTAAGGCGTTTCAGTTCACAAGCGGGAATGCATGTTTCACGGTTTTGTTATTTGCACCTCCCCTCTGTTAACAGATTCAATATTGGGCTCGCTATCAAATAAAGCTCTTTGAAATCGACAATAGAAGCTAATTTTAATCAGAATGTTAACAGCCTATGGCCCGCGCGCGCAGACGAGACACATTGTTATCAACTATTTTATAGGGTGGCTAGCCACCCCCCAAAATCCATCAAAAAAATAAACAGAAGTGCACTGGGCAGGTGTAGAAATTGTTGCTGCATCATTGTGTTTTTAGCTAAAATAAATTAACAAAAAATATTTATCAACATTCAGCCTCCGTTCAAAAATTCTGGATGCGCCCCTCAATCATATTTTAATAATGTTAGGATAGGTGGTGTTCGCCTGAAACAACTTGAAATTAAAACTACAACGTTCGGCAAAGCTCATTTTATTCTTCAATTATATAACTTTTTATTCTTACAATTATAATATAACCACCAAAGGTTTTTAAATTACGTTACTTTTCAAAGCGTCTCAAACTTTACTTTTCACAATGGATGACATGAAACTCTGAACGATGTACATTCATTGATCAGTCTTTAAGACCAAAGTAAATGTTTTTACAAAATAACAATATTTAATTCCAGTGGTGCCGTTTCGTTATCGTTGATGAAAACACTAGATGTTCCTCTTGTCCCACTTCACATTGTCCATGCCTGCGTCACGTGACTTCTGCTGGGGGGCAATGTCGCCGCAGTGTTCGAGCGCAAATTGGCAGACAGCTTGTAAAGTTCTTTGAAGCTGCAATTCATAAAGAAAAACACTCTTATAACAAATCCTTTCTAAAAGTAAACAAGCTATTGTAGTAAAGAAACGTTTCAAAAATTATCCGATCAGTTCTCTCTTGTTAAGTGTGATAAACTATTTTTCGTACTGAGTTAAAAACTCAGCTTGGAAGGTTTAAGGAAAAAACATATTTTCCTAATTAAACCAGTCTTTTAAGGCTTTTAAAAAAGAAACTAATTAAGGATTAAAGAAATAGGAAGAGAATTTAGTGTCTGGAAAAAAAATTCGCTTCTATAAATTGGCAATGTTTTATGTTATATTAATATTTAATTAAAACTGAGAATTGCTCATTTCTGAATTGATTCATTTAGTAAAAGAAGGGACTTCAAAGGGACACAAAAATCCGAACTATTAAAACTCACTTGTGAGTAAAGTACTCAATATTTTCAAAGTTTACCTTAACACTGGATCTTTTACCAACTTGTGCATTATTGGAATTAAACGCCTCTGTGTAAACAAGACAAGACGACACGAGAAGAACACAGAACATCAGGGAAGAAATCAATCGTGTAGACACCATACTGCTTCAAACGTAGAACCTCTGGCTAGGAGAAAGATGTGAGTGAGTCTTTCTTTCAACTTGGTGAGTGGTAGAGTCAATAATTTGCCAAATTTCAAAGTCTTAGCCTTTATATATCTTCGAACAACAAAGCATATTATTATATTCGTTCATGCGGGCGTTGGGGGCGAATGGTAGATCCGCCTTTCCTGATCAAGCTGCAATTAAAGTGGGAGATGTAAACAAACACAAAATACATTAACGTATTCCATCTGTCCTGTTAAAGAAATTTCCCCTGGGCGATTCCGTTCTATTCCATGCAAACTCAGAATGCGTCAATTTAACTTCCGCCTTGAAACTATTGAGGTTTCTCATGGTCATTGCGGAAAATATAAAACCACTTGTAGCTATATACAAAGTTAATTCAAAGGTTTGAGAATTATGTAATTTAACCAGTATGCGATTAATTTATTTAATAAAAGTTCATTCGGTCCGTTAGTAAGTTATTAACTTGTGTCTATCATATAACATTACAACTTGACAACCATTAACAGCTGATCTTTCTAATTTTAAACTAAACCCTTCCTTTAATTTGCACGCTATTTTGCGTGGTCCATCTGCCCATTGTCTGCCTATCATATAACAATACTTATATATTGTGGCTTTAATTTTACTTAAAAATGACGAAAAGCCCTTTCAAACTTTTTAGGGAAATTAAAAAAAAGCTTCCTTTTCTAAAGAAGGAATCGATATCGTAATAAATGTATTTGCAAAGGAAGTCGTTGTATTACTGCAAGCATAGTTAATAGAGGGAAATGGTTATGAAGCCCGGAAAAGTTCTTTGTTATATGTTTTTGTTCGCTATTTTGGGGGTTGACCGTGCACAAAACCTGACAAAATACAATAGGTGGTTACGTGTGTTCAAGCAACTAACCAATAGAAACGTTGCGATTACGTAATTCATGCATAGTGTATGAGCTCAAAACAAAAGATGTGCACGGTCATGGTCTTTGTTTGCTCCTTTGAAGTTTGCCGGACTTCATAACCACTGCTGCAGGTGCGCTCAAACACGCGAAGAATGATTCAGGTGTAAAGCCAAAGACGTTTCAGTCTACAAGCGGGAATGCGTCGTTTTCTTTGAAATTGATATTAGCACCTGCTTTCTGAATTAGTTAAAAACACTAATGGACTATGTTCGATATTTGCTCCGAGGTTTCAATACAAGTCAGGCTGTTTGCTGTTTATTGTTTATCCTCGACACATTAATTGTTTAAATGAGCTCTTTTCTAAAACGGTGAATCGTAGGTGCGGATCCAGACTGGCACCGTTTTACGGAAATCGGTCAAATTTTCCAAATGACTAAAAATCGCGGGAAATGGCATTTTATAGAGTGAAAATCTAAAAACGTTTTCGGGGAAACATGCCTCCGGACGTCCATAGATTCTGCGCTCAGACTCTAGTAAACCGACTCTCAGACTCTAGTTTTTTCCTAGATCGGCGCCTGTCGGGCGTGCAGGCTGAACAGTCCTTTCGACCCTAATAGTTATTGACGCTTATAAGTTCTCGATCATACAAAGCAGTCAATGATCATAACTTGTGCGGAGCATTAGACTATTAACATTCTGATTAAAATCAGCTTCTATTTTCGATTTCAAAGAGCTTCATTTGATAGCGAGCTCAATATTACTTGAGACACTGATGAACATCAGAAATCTCAAAAGAAAGAAAGAAAAAACAGAAATGATATAAAATACATTTCCTACAGTAGGGGAGCTTATAATTATATACGACAGAAATTATATATTTCTCTAAATAATTTTATCCTTGTCTAAATAATTTTATAAATAATTTTATTATTGTCTATCTCTCTAGTCCTTAGGTTTAAATTTATACAAGTGCTAGCGCCTATCGATGTGGGTTGAGCTGTTGAGGGTCTCGCTAACTGAAGATTGGAAGTTACTATTCACAAGTACCCATTTATACTCCTGGGTGGAAAGAAGTACTGTGAGAGTAAAGTGTCTTTGGCCAAGAACACAACACCATGATCCCGACCAGTGCTTGACCGCTCGATCCGGAGTCCAACGCGGTAACCATTCGTCACATCGCCTCAAACCATAATCCAATATTTTATCAAGTGGCCACGTGCTGTAATAAAGAACGCCCTAAGTTGTGTATATGTTGCCTATTTTCTCTTCAATTATATTGTAATAACCAGTTATCAGTTATCTACTCATGTTAAGGCGAGACTTAACCTGAATGCCATTTTTCCGCGACTTAAATGGAAATATCTCGTTCACGTTTCAAGCAATCCAAAAACAGCTATGCTCATCCCATGAATCTATGTTATGGGGTGTACATGTTTTGTAAAGTTTTGGGTGATTTTTGGGTATGTTTGGGAGGAAATAGTTTTTCTCAAAGGGAAGGGAAATGAGAAATATTGAAGATTTATTGTAGTTACAGTTGATAACCACGCAAAAGCACCCGCGTGGGTATCAACTGTCTGTTGGTGTTCCAAACATTATTTTCTTTCTTCTATCACTTCTTTAAACCTCTTAAAATTTCATTGAAATTTAGGTTAAGTCCCGCCTTAAGATAGGTGATGCTCGCATGAAGCAACTTGAAATTAAAATTAAACGCCACCGTTCGGCAAAACTCATTTATTCTTCAATATATATTTTTATTATTACAATTATAATATATACCACCAAAGGTTTAATTACGTAACATTTAAAAGCGTTTCAAACTTTACTTTTCACAATAGATGACATGAAACTCTGAACAATCTACATTCATTAATCAGTCTTTAAGACCAAAGTAAATGTTTTTACAAAATAACAATATTTAATGCCAGTGGTGCCGTTTCGTTATCGTTGATGAAAACACTAGATGTCCATCTTGTCCGTCTCCACATTGTCCATGTCTGCGTCACGTGACTTCTGCTGGGGGGCAATGTCGCCGCAGTGTTCGAGCGCAAATTGGCAGACAGCTTGTAAAGTTCTTTGAAGCTGCAATTCATAAAGAAAAAGACTCTTATAACAAACCCTTTCTAAAAGTAAACAAGCTATTGTAGTAAAGAAGCGTTTCAAAAATTATCCGGTTACAGATCAGCCAAGACACTGCAGGCTTTTACAAACTGTATTCGCAAAAGGGATATAACTCGCTTAATGGACACCGGCTGTAAGGGCTGCATCCTATGCTGCACATAATGCCCTTCAAGTCATATTTTTTAGTCATAATTTTACAATTAGTTAAAGATTCTAACACTTTTTATATCACTGAGACTACAATAACATTTTTATATCACTTATATATATTTCTTATTGTATTAATATTAGTATTAGTGTAGTTTTTTTTTTAGCAGTGTCCCCTAATTAGTATGGTATATTATTACCAGGCTACAAGGTTCTTGACACTTTAATAAAGTTCTCATCTCATCTCATCAGTTCTCTCTTGTTAAGTGTGATTAACTATTTTTCGTACTGAGTTAAAAACTCAGCTTGGAAGGTTTAAGGAAAAAACATATTTCCTAATTAAACCAGTCTTTTAAGGCTTTTAAAAAGAAACTAATTAAGGATTAAAGAAATAGGAAGAGAATTTAGCGTCTGGAAAAAAAAATTCGCTTCTATAAATTGGCAATGTTTTATGTTATATTAATATTTAATTAAAACTGAGAATTTCTTCAATCATTTCTGATTCATTTAGTAAAAGAAGAGACTTACACAAAAATCCGAACTATTAAAACTCACTTGCGAGTGAAGTACTCAATATTTTCAAAGTTTACCTTAACACTGGATCTTTTACCAACTTGTGCATTATTGGAATGAAACGCCTCTGTGTAAACAAGACAAGACGATACGAGAACAACACAGAGCATCAGGGAAGAAATCAATCGTGTAGACACCATACTGCTTCAAACGTAGAACCTCTGGCTAGGAGATAGATGTGAGTGAGTCTTCCTTTCAACTTGGTGAGTGGTAGAGTCAATAATTTGCCAAATTTCAAAGTCTTAGCCTTTATATATCTTCGAACAACAAAGCATATTATTATATTCGTTCATGCGGGCGTTGGGGGCGAATGGTAGATCCGCCTTTCCTGATCAAGCTGCAATTAAAGTGGGAGATGTAAACAAACACAAAATACATTAACGTATTCCATCTGTCCTGTTAAAGAAATTTCCCCTGGGCGATTCCGTTCTATTCCATGCAAACTCAGAATGCGTCAATTTAACTTCCGCTTTGAAACTATTGAGGTTTCTCATGGTCATTGCGGAAAATATAAAACCACTTGTAGCTATATACAAAGTTAATTCAAAGGTTTGAGAATTATGTAATTTAACCAGTATGCGATTAATTTATTTAATAAAAGTTCATTCGGTCCGTTAGTAAGTTATTAACTTGTGTCTATCATATAACATTACAACTTGACAACCATTAACAGCTGATCTTTCTAATTTTAAACTAAACCCTTCCTTTAATTTGCACGCTATTTTGCGTGGTCCATCTGCCCATTGTCTGCCTATCATATAACAATACTTATATATTGTGGCTTTAATTTTACTTAAAAACGACGAAAAGCCCTTTCAAACTTTTTAGGGAAATTAAAAAAAAGCTTCCTTTTCTAAAGAAGGAATCGATATCGTAATAAATGTATTTGCAAAGGAAGTCGTTGTATTACTGCAAGCATAGTTAATAGAGGGAAATGGTTATGAAGCCCGGAAAAGTTCTTTGTTATATGTTTTTGTTCGCTATTTTGGGGGTTGACCGTGCACAAAACCTGACAAAATACAATAGGTGGTTACGTGTGTTCAAGCAACTAACCAATAGAAACGTTGCGATTACGTAATTCATGCATAGTGTATGAGCTCAAAACAAAAGATGTGCACGGTCATGGACCTTCCAACATAAATCTTGGCCTCTTTGTTTGCTCCTTTGAAGTTTGTCGGACTTCATAACCACTGCTGCAGGTGCACTCAAACACGCGAAGAATGATTCAGGTGTAAGGCCAAAGACGTTTCAGTCTACAAGCGGGAATGCGTCGTTTTCTTTGAAATTGATATTAGCACCTGCTTTCTGAATTAGTTAAAAACACTAATGGACTATGTTCGATATTTGCTCCGAGGTTTCAATACAAGTCAGGCTGTTTGCTGTTTATTGTTTATCCTCGACACATTAATTGTTTAAATGAGCTCTTTTCTAAAACGGTGAATCGTAGGTGCGGATCCAGACTGGCACCGTTTTACGGAAATCGGTCAAATTTTCCAAATGACTAAAAATCGCGGGAAATGGCATTTTATAGAGTGAAAATCTAAAAACGTTTTCGGGAAACATGCCTCCGGACGTCCATAGATTCTGCGCTCAGACTCTAGTAAACCGACTCTCAGACTCTAGTCTTTTCCTAGATCCGCGCCTGTCAGGCGTACAGGGCGAGGCTGAACAGTCCTTTCAACCCTAATACTTATCGACGCTTATAAGTTCTCGATCATACAAAGCAGTCAATGATCATAACTTGTGCGGAGCATTTGACTATTAACATTCTGATTAAAATCAGCTTCTATTGTCGATTTCAAGGAGCTTTGATAGCGAGCTCAATATTACTTGAGACACTGATGAACATCAGAAATCTCAAAAGAAAGAAAGAAAAAACAGAAATGATATAAAATACATTTCCTACAGTAGGGGAGCTTATAATTATATACGACAGAAATTATATATTTCTCTAAATAATTTTATCCTTGATTGTCTAAATAATTTTATTATCGTCTATCTCTCTAGTCCTTAGGTTTAAATTTATACAAGTGCTAGCGCCTATCGATGTGGGTTGAGGGTCTTGCTAACTGAAGATTGGAAGTGTCTATTCACATGCAGTACCCAATATACTCCTGGGTGGAAAGAAGCACTGTGAGAGTAAAGTGTCTTCGGCCCAGAACATAACACAATGACCCAGGCCAGTGCTTGTACCCAGACCTCTAGAA
The DNA here is from genome assembly GCA_029204205.1 of Desmophyllum pertusum. NCBI lineage: Eukaryota > Metazoa > Cnidaria > Anthozoa > Scleractinia > Caryophylliidae > Desmophyllum > Desmophyllum pertusum. The sequence continues at coordinate 3,498,498 of MU826827.1, read as the reverse complement.
CTGGAGTCCAACGCGGTAACCATTAGGCGGCCATCGCCTCAAACCATAATCAATATTTCATCGAGTGGCCACGTGCTGTAATAAAAAACGCCCTAAGTTGTGTATATTATGTTGCCTATTTTCTCTTCAATTATATTGTAATAACCAGTTATCAGTTATCTACTCGTGTTAGGATAGGTGATGTTTGCATGGAGCAACTTGAAATTAAAACTCCAACGTTCGGCAAAGCTCATTTATTCTTCAATATATCTTTTTTAATTTTAAAATTACGTCACACTTCAAAGCATCTTAAACTTTACTTTTCACGATGGATGACACAAAACTCTGAGCGATGATGTCTAGTTCATGAATCAGTCTTAAAGAAAAAATAGATGTTTTTACAAAATAACAATATTTAAGGCCTGTGGTGTCGCTTCGTTATCATTGATGAAAACACTAGATGTTCCTCTTGTCCGACTTCGCATTGTCCAAGCCCGCGTCACGTGACTTCTGCTGGGGGCAAAGCCGCCGCAGTGATCGAGCGCAAATTGGCAGACAGCTTGAATAGTCCTTCGAAACTGTAATTAATAAAGAAAAACTGTTATCAGATAACAAGTACATAAGAAGACAATTTTATATTTTTAGTGCAAAAAGAACAGTTTGAAATCTCTCTTAAAACTATAAAAAAAACTATTTTTGGTTGTTAAAAATCGTAGAAGGTTTAGGTGAAAAAACATCTAAAAAAATTCGCTTCTATAACATTTTTGAAATATTTGGTTCAAAAGTTCTCTTTGGCAAAGCGTCGATGGATCTAAAGAATACTTTACCAAACTAAAAACTCAAAGGAAGATATTATAACAATTACACAAACAAATAGTGAATAGGTTACCTGAAATGTTCTCTTTCCAACGTGACCCCCGTTTGATTGGAAAGCTTCCGAGCAGCTCAAGGCACAGAGCGCAACAACAACCAAAAGTTTGAAGTCCATGATGCCTTTCTGGTATTCTCCGCGTTTTTGTTCGTTTTACCACGTTCGTAGGACGTCTGTTGGCTTGACGGAGTATCTGCCCTTGCCGGCTTTTATAAGAGTTGGTCATTCGAGTCCATCATCAAATTACTGACTTGTGTCTAACATATAACATTACAATTTGACAATCATTAACAGCTCTTTCTAGTTTAAATTTCCGCGTCAACTAAAAAGCACGCGTTTTTTGCGTGGCCCATGGGCCAATTGTCAAGACTCCCATATAAAAGTGACGGGAGTGATCGTCGGAATTTTGGAAAACAACCCCTAAAAAGTACCAGAATCTCGTTTTGTGGGCGTGGCACGAATTAATTTTCACCCCTAAGAGGTACCAATTCTAAGACAAAACAAGTTTTTGTCAGTTCTTGTCAGATTTTTTCCGGCTTAATACCCTAAAAGGTACCGGAATAACTCTAACGGTAGTCATTTTAGATTTTAACACCCCTAAGCGGTACAAAACCACGAATTTTAACCCCTAAAAGGTACGACGATCACCCCCGTCACTTTTATATCGAAGTCCCCCCCCCCCCCCCCACCTGGGGCTTTGCTTATACATTTCTTGGGATATGCAACACAACAACTTGGACACCATCAAATCATCTATCGTCTGTTTTGTATTCGGCGACCTCTTTTCGCTTTTATCATCCGCAAATCCGCCATGCAATGATTGTATGTTTTTCCAATTTTCAGCAGGCAGGCGAGAAATAATATCGAAATAAAAGCGAAAGATACGAGAACGAGTTAGTTCTGAATGCGCTAATAAGTTCCGGCGAAAAATCGATCGTCACGCTTTTTTAACAATATGATGTATCTCGTGTTCGAATATTTTCCAAACGCGTATCTTTCTAAGTTATGTTGTTGTACACTGGCCTCAGGGAAGGGAGGATGCCTTCATCCTTTGAGTGACGAGGTGTACAAGACATTGCTTCAAGGAAAATCCAACGTATCAGTCGTAGAGCGCACGCTAGACTTGCCACAAGTCGTCTTCTTTCTGGCCTCAGGGAAGGGAGGATGCCTTCATCCTTTGAGTGACGAGGTGTACAAGACATTGCTCCAACGTATCAGTCGTAGAGCGCACGCTAGACTTGCCACAAGTCGTCTTCTTTGAGCGAAACCGAGCGACGCGCGACAACGAGCGAGGAACGTCGACGAGGAAACCAAAACCAACGAAAGGGAAAAATGATATTGGAAAGGGCTTTTTTTAGAAAGTCTAAGCGCACGCGAGAATGTTAGTAATTTCAAGTTAGTCAATAAATATATAGAATGCAATATTTACTGTACTTTTAAGAGGTTTTTTTTTTCAAGCACTGTACACAGAAATGATTTCAGGCTTGATGTTCTTGTTGTTCTATATAAGCGTCTGTTTTTAGAGAAAAGATGACATTTTTAAATCCAAACTGTCCTGACACCCGAAAAATAAAAAATCCATCACAATTAAACGCTTCCCTCGAATAGACGCCCCCTGAAAGGTACTGACTAATAACTACAAAAGATGTAATCAATAATAAATGAAAATAAGAAAGTCCTACACTACTACACGAACTGAAATAGGCGTCAGTTTACAAGGGACCTTAGGGAAGATAAATTCCTGTCCTCTCCGAGTGCCCGTCTGAATTTACCCTCAAACTGTCCAAGATAATTCAGTATTCTGGAAAAGTTTATTACAAAGTGCAACAAGTATTATTACAAAGTGCGACAACTATTTTATTATAAAGGGCGATGGCGGTTATTACGAGGTGCGACAAGTGCTATTACAAAGTGCGACAAAGTGCGACAAAGTGCGACAAAGGGCGACAAAGGGCGACAGGTTATTTTATTATAAAGTGCGACAAGTATTATTACAAAGTGCGACAACTATTTTATTATAAAGGGCGATGGTGGTTATTACAAGGTGCGACAAGTGCTATTACAAAGTGCGACAAAGTGCGACAAAGTGCGACAAAGGGCGACAGGTTATTTTATTATAAAGTGCGACAAGTTTTATTACAAAGTGCGACGGCTATTTTATTACAAAGTGCGACAGTTATTTTATTATAAAGTGCGACAAGTGTTATTACAAAGTGCGTCAGGTATTACAAAGTGCGAGGAGATTATTACAAAGTGCGATAGGTATTACAAAGTGTGACGATTACAATAAAGTGCGACTCACAGAACAGTCATTGTTCTTCCGCAGTGGTAGAAAGAAAGCCAAACTTTCTTCGTAATAGCTCATGAAGATTTCTTTCAACGCCACGGTTACCCTAAATTTGCCGATCCAAAGGTATTGAACGAAAACCTTCCACGGGAGAAAATGACGGACAGTGGTTTAAGTCTCTACATTTTCTTTTTAACACTTTCAATGGTCATTCTTATTACATTTTAATAATCTCATCTACTCCGGCATGTGATGTTCGCATGAAGCAACTTGAAATTAAAACTCCAACGTTCGGCAAATTAAAGGTTTAATTACGTTTACTTCAAAGCGTCTCAAACTTTGCTTTTCACAATGGATGACATGAAACTCTAAACGATGTACATTCATTAATCAGTCTTTATGACCAAAGTAAATGTCTTTACAAAATAACAATTAATATTTAATGCCAGTGTTGCCGTTTCGTTATCATTGATGAGAACACTAGTTGTTCCTCTTGTCCCACTTCACTTTGGCCATTTCTGCGTCACGTGCCTTCTGCTGGTGGGCAAAGTCAGCTTGGAAAGTTCTTTGTAAAGCTCTTCGAAACTGCAATTAATAATTGAACCGTTATAACAAGTACATAAGAAAACATTTATAGAAGTAAACAATAAAGCTAGTACATAAAGAACCGGGGATTTGTGTTCGCTCTATGCAATAACTTGAACCACTCCGGCGAAGGTTGACTTCAATTCTGGTGTGTTTAATATAACTCTTGACTTTTTACAATCAGGATAAGGCTAGAGTGTATGGTACAGAACTAACTCGCCGCACCATTTTTATCAGTTGATCGGTTTGAGACGTCAGCAGTTGCGTTATCAACTGTCATTTAAGGTTAGTAACTAAGGTAGCCAGCCAATCCGATAGCTGAAATTAAAACTAGGAGTGCCGTTTTCGCTAGAACGAATATACCACTTCTTTCACAAATTTCGTTAACGTCAGTTAGTTCCCCAATCAATATAAAACGACTACAGCAATATAAAAGTTACAAAGATCATTTCTACCGAATAAAATTTACAATAAAAAACAGGGATACAAGAAACATCTTCAGTCAAAACTGTTACACAATATTCAAATGACCACAGATACTAAATACCTCCTTTTTACTTAAATTACTTTAAAAGTTGTTTGCAAGAAATCAATTTTAGCGAACGTACTAGTGGCCTCCTACGTCACGTAATCTTTTATGTTAAAGCCGAATCCGCACACAAAAGCATAATTTGAACACGGGATTAGTTGGGCTTAGTAGGGCTTAGTACAATGTACAATAATTTTTACGAAAGTGCCAAGCCAAACAATCATCTTGCAAGTACCAACTCACGCCTTAGTGTAGGTTAGCATGGTTTCATCTCAGAAACAATAAGATTCAGTAGAAAACTCGCTAAACGAATAGTACTAACAGTAAAAATGAATTTTCCAGGAAAAAAACAAGATTGGTCCAAACGTCATCCCACTTAGTGAAAAGCAGAAATATAAATTAGATAAACAAAGCACACAATAGAGTGTTTTCACTTGACGTCATAGCCGCCATATTGGTGTCCAACCTCGATTCCAGGCTCTCTCTCCTTTTCCTCCCTTGTCGTTGAGTAGGAAAAGGAGAGAGAGCCTGGAATCGAGGTTGATTGGTGTCCCCGTGGGACACCAACATGGCTGCCACGGCCTTTGTCATTGAATTCCCACAGGACTGAGTGAAAACGCTCTACTGGATTTCGAGAAAGTCATTAAGTGAACCCCTTACAGTTCTGATACGAAACCTAGCCGAACAGCTTCAGATATATCGATCCAGAATATAGATTATCAGTAGATTCCCAGAAAAGGTCTAAGGTGTAGAGAACATCTCTTTAAATTAAAATCACACCATTAAAATCAAACTCTTAACAACAAACGAAGTGATGAATATTCATAACTTAGCTAATACTTATATTAGTTTGCACGCGTTTTTATGTTTTAAAAATATCTCCAAAATAGTTGCTTTACACTATCTTTGGTAGTTAAAAATCGTAGAAGGTTTAGGAGAAAAAACGTATTTCCTATTTAAACCATGCAGTCTCTTTTTTTTAGGCTTTGGAAAAGCAAACTTATTAATAAGGAAAATGACAGAGAGAGCCTTAAAAAAATTAGCTTCTACTGATAAATTGGCGACAACAATAACCTCTAAAAGACTATTCAAACTCGAATAGTGTTTTAAAGCATTTGGGCGGAGAAAACCGTCGTTGGGTGCCCCTGACTTATGAGTGAAATACTCAATATCTTCAAATATTTACCTGAGATCTTTTACCAACTTTTCCATTATTGGAATTATACGCCTCTGTGAAAACAAGACAAGACGACACGAGAAGAATACAGAACATGGAAGAAATCAATCTTGTAGCCACCATACTGCTTCAAACGTAGAACTCGGCTCTGGCTAGGAGATAGATGAGTTTGCTGAGCGGTTAAGTCAATAATTTGGCAAATTTATCTTCCTCTTTATATATATTTGAACAACAAAGCATGCATTCGTGCACATCCGGGTCCCCTGAGGGCGTTTGGCGTATGGTTCAGTTTGCCTTTCCTGATCAAGCTAAGAACAACTTTCGCATAAGCCCCGATCAAACGGTCACAACATTTGTCACAAAATTCTCACAACATTTGTTGTGAGATGTTGTGACCATGCCCGGTCAAACGGCCACACACAACAACCTCACAACATTTCAAGAACAAAAGAAATGTTGTGAAGACTGATTGAGACAAAAGAATTCAAACTCGTCACAACATGTCACAACACCTCACAACATTGTTGTGAGGGGTGGTCAAACGGTCTCAACATCGGCTCACAACAAATGTTGTGAGAATGTTGTGACAAATGTTGTGACCGTTTGATCGGGCCTTGAGTTGGTTTTTATATGCTAATGAGTACCATTAAATGATAATATGGAGGAACAATAGAGAATTGCATGCGCTAAAACAGCGGTATTGTTTAAAATGCTAATTTACCTACATACCAGCATGTAATAGAGCGATTTTCAATTGAGTATCGAAAGTAATCCGAAATTGGTTTTGCTTTAACTACGTTCCGTGATTGGTTTAAAAAACTCGCGCCACCTTCTCAACCAATCAGATGCATTGGTTTTGGTTTTGGTTTTACGACACTCAAATGAAAACCGCTCTATACGTGTGGGAAATACGTATATTACACGCTGGTATGTACCCCCGGGGGGGGGGGGGGGTACTCCCTTATGTGGCCTACACGGGGACGTGCCGCTGGACAGGGTATGGTTTTTGGCCTCCCAACCCTGAACAGGGTATATAATTTCATGCGAGTCTGTCCTAAACAGGGTATTGTTCCGGGCTATTGTTGCACGGAGACGTTTGCCGGTCTTTAGCAGCTCATCACTCAACATCACATCATTTTCAAGACAAGATAAATGCTATTGTTGTCGGTATCCTACACTTGTTTTAGAACAAGAGAGTGTGTATTTTGTCGTTTGCCCTAAACAGGGTCCTAAAATGGAGGGTGTTGCCCTACACAGGGTGGGTATTTTAGGGTTTGTTTTTCCCTAAACAGGGTCAGGGTTTCAAACCCTCAGCGGCACCCCTATACCCAAACATGGGCCAAGTACCCCCCCCCCCCCCCCCCCTCCCGGGTATGTACCCAAATTTGAATTTTAAACAATACTTTTTTTAGTGCACGCAATTATCCATTGTTCCTCCACATTATATTAGCATTTTAAAATGTTACTCATTAGAATATAAAAATAGGTCCGAAATGCGTACATGTGTTTTCTGTAATTAACAATTATTGGATGAGGCTTTTGTGATATCCAGAGTAATCAAGGTCGAGGTAAGAGTTATCAGCCGAAGCCGAAGGCTGTTTTATTATACACTCAACGAAAAAAAATAATGCTTTTGCCGCCGATGTAAGCGGCAAGCAGCGCAAAGCGCGCGCGTGATCCTCTCGCGAACTTGACATGGTTACCCGTGACCTTGAGTGTCCTTGACATGATTATTGTATTATCTGCAGGAAGAAGACGTAGATGCTTTCAAAGGCGCTGATTTCGAAAATTCACTGTACGCACGCTTTCGACCAATCTGAAAAGAGATTAAGTGAGTTGAATGTATACAGTCGAACCTCCACTATTATAAACGGCCACCTCTCTACAACGGCCAGGACTTTTCGTCCCAACCGTACATCGATACATACACTTTACACGAAATACACGAAACCTCCCTACAACGGTCACCTCAGTCTACAACGGCCAGTTATTTCGTCCCCAAGGTGGCCGTTGTAGAGAGTTTCAACTGTAATAACATATATTAAAGCGTCGATCACTAAGTTAGTGTTGAACGGAACCGGTACAGATAGTTGTATAGCTTCAAAGCCTGAATGACAAGAAATTCGCTGGAGGGATTTTATAAGCCTAAAAAGCCTTTACCTTGGAATGTAAGGGACGAAATCGTTATGTTAGAGCGGGGTTCTCGGAGATTGCTTTAATTTAATATTAAATTTTAAACAAGAGAGTGACTGTTCCGTGTGGATAACAGATGTTATTATACGACATAGCATTTTAGAGTGCGAATACGCACAAAGACGACTGCAAATATGAGACCGTATTCAACGGGTCTTAGTCCCCCTTACCGCGCGCTACGGAAAACACTGTTGGAAGCCTATATTTTAGGAAATAATTATGTCGTATAATAAATTTATTCAGCGGAAAGTTGTGTAATACGGCTGGGCATTTTAACTCGTCAGTTTTTATTTTTTCCCGCCTAAAGCCTCGAAAAAATAAAAACTGACTCGTAAAAATACCCAGCCGTATTACTCAACTTTCCGCTGAATAACCTCTATATATTCTCAAAGTTTAAAATTGAGAGTCGGAAACCAAAGTCTGTTCTGTCGCACTTTGTTTTAATGGTCACCCTGTCGCGGGTTTTTTTTAATAATCGTCACACTTTGTAAATATCCATCGAACTTTGTAATAATCTCGTTGCACTTTCTTGTCATACCTGACGCATTTTGTAACAACACTTGTAATAAAATAGCTGTCACACTTTGTAACAACGTACAACCTGTCGAACTTTAATTTGTAATAACTGGCATCGCACTTTGTAATAAACTTTACCAGAATAATTATTTTGGATAATTTGTGGGCAAATACTAAACCTACTGAGATAGGGCACTCAGAGAGGACAGGAATCATCTTCCCTAAGGTCCCTTGTAAACTGACGCATATTTCAGTTCGTGTATTATTCGACTTGGACTTTCTTATTTTCATTTCTTATTGGTTATCTTTTGTAGATTAATATTACAAAATCAGTATCTTTCAGGGGGCGTCTATTCGAGGGAAGCATCGTGACGGGGTACGTTTTTATATATTGAACAGTTCGGATGTCATCATTTTGGATTTATTAAAAAAGGCTATATTTTCTCTGAAACAGACACTTATATACAACAACCACAGAATATCAAGCCTGAAATCATTTCTTTGTACATTGCTTAGAACTGAAAAAAGATCCAACACTAAAAAGTTACGAATAAATACATTCTATAAATTCATTGACTAACTTGAAATTAACTTTCCCGTGTGCGCTCTGCGACTGCGGACACTTTGGATTTTCCTTGATGCAGCTAAAGTAATGTCTCGTACACCTCGTCACTCAAAGGATGAAGGCATCCTCCTTCCCCTGAGGCCAGAGTACAACAAAATAGAAAGTAACTTATAGAAAGATAATTTATACGCATTGAACACGAGATGTGACATATCTGAAAAAAAAATCGTGACGATCGATTTCAAAATTAAGGCCTTTCCGGTGAAATCGATCGTCACGATTTTTTTTTCAGATATGACACATCTCGTGTTCAATGCGTATAAATTATCTTTCAATAAGTTACTTTCTATTATGTTGTACTCTGGCCTCAGGGGAAGGAGGATGCCTTCATCCTTTGAGTGACGAGGTGTACGAGACATTACTTTAGCTGCATCAAGGAAAATCCAACGTGTCGATGTTCATATCAGGATCCTATGTAGATTCGATCAAGCAAATAAAAAAATATCTGTCATATACACTTTAAGCGCGTGAACTGGTTCTCTTGTGTTTCGCTTTTATTTCGATCTTATAATTTTATTTCTCGCCTGCTTGCTGAAAATTGGAAAAACATACAATCATTGCATGGCGGATTTGAAGGATGATAAAAGCGACAGAGAGGTCGCCGAATTTGTTAAATACAACACGCAAAACAGACGATAGATTGTTTGGTGTCCAAGTCTTGTTGTTGTGTTGCATGTCCCAAGAAATGTATTGGCAAAGTTCGATTTAGTCCGTTATTGTTGGCAAATTGTTGATCCGGACTTTATTACATTAGGGATTACGGGGACTGTTTGCCCACAGCTACCGAACGGAGCCCAAATAAATTGAAAATCATTATTCTGGTAATGTTTATTACAACTGAGTGCGACGGCCGTTATTACAAAGTACGACAGCTTATTTTATTGCAAAGTTCGACAACTTGTTATTACAAAGTGTGACAGCTTATTTTATTACAAAGTGCGACAAGTTGTTCAGTCACAAAGCGACAGCTTATTTTATTACAAAGTGCGACAGCTATTTTATTACAAAGTGCGACAACTTGTTATTACAAAGTGTGACAGCTTATTTTATTATAAAGTGCGACAGGTATTACAAAGTGCTACGATAATTACAAAGTGCTACTGCCAGAATATGGTGCCGTTTCGTTATCATTGATGAAAACACTAGAAGTTCCTCTTGTCCGACTTCGCATTTTCCATGTCTGCGTCACGCGACTTCTGCTGGGGGGAAAAGTCGTCGCAGTGATCGAGCGCAAATTGGCAGACAGCTTGTAAAGTTCTTCGAAACTGCAATTAATAAAGAAAAACTGTTATTACAATACATAAGAAGACATTTATTAAAGTTAACAATTAAGCCAGTACATAAACTGAACCGTTTGAAGTCTCTCTTAATTAAGTCTGATAAACTATTTTTGATTGTTAAAAATCGTAGAAGGTTTAGGAGAAAAAACTTCTTTCCTTCTGTTTAAACCAGTGTTTTAGGGGTTGAAAAAAAAGCTAATTAAAGATTAATGAAAAAATAGATTAAAAGAGCGAGAGAACTTAGCGTCTAGAAAATATTCGCTTCTATAACATTTTTGAAATATTTGGTCAGGCTCAAAAACACAATCCCAGCAGTGTGCGTCCATTAGTCTCCTGTGGCTCTGTGGTAGAGCGAAGTCTGACCAGCGTGTGGAATTGACGCTACCAGTTCGACTCATTTTGCCCGGGAGAACAAGGAAATGTTTTTCCGAATGCTAGCTTGTGTTATCTTTCTTGTTATTCGAATCAAAATTCTTCTGAACCAGCGCCTATCTAAACAACAATCTACCAAAGTAAAAAAACTCAAAAGAAGAAAATATTAATACAATTACACAAAAAAATGGCGAACACGTTACCTCAAAAGTTCTCTTTCCAACGTGACCCCCTTCTGTGACGAAAGCCTCCGAGCAGCTCAAGGCACAGAGCACAACAGTCACCACAATAAGAAGTTTGAAGTCCATGCCTTTCTGGTATTCTCAGAGTTTTTCGATCCTTTGTCAGTTTATACCACCGTGCTCTCCTGACGTCTGTTGGCTTGACGTTGTATCTGCCCTAGCGTTTTATAAGTGTTGGTCATTCGATCGGTCCATGATTAACAAATATTTGACTTGTGTCTATCATATAACATTACAACTTGACAGCCATTAACACTGAGACCATTCTAGATCATTTTCCTCTCAACTGAAAAGCTTCCGTTAATTTGGCTAATGCACGTTATTTTGCGTGGCCCATCGACCAATTATCAAGTTATTGACTTCTACCTATCATATAACAATAGGTGAAATATTATTATTAATTTTACTTAAAAACGAGTTGCCCGCCGTAAAACCATTCCGTTCAGTTGTCCGTTCAACTTGTAAAATGAATATAACGTTCAGCTCCACAATTATTTCGGATCTTCCCATTTTAAGCTAAACCATTTGCACAATTTTCCAGAATATACGAATCTTGGAAGAGATTGAGCGAAGATTAATCCAAAGATCTTGCTTTCTCTTCATTCAACTTGCTAACTGAACACCGCGCCAGACGTTTTGCCGCCGTTTTCATACAAATCATGCTTGCTGCGACGCTTTTCGCTTTTTATTTTCGCTTTTCTTTGGCCAAAGTTGCTGCGTCGCGAGCGCATTAAAAATGGTTCAACGTGATTGGTACTGGTTCGCGGGCCGTGAAATGGTCTAAAAATAGCCTGGACGCGAATTTGATGAGATGGAAACCTCTAGACGTCTGTCTACATGTATACTCATTGCAGCGTAGAAAGAGGATGATTTCTAGATCCAGGTCAACATGCTCGTTTACGAGAAAACTATCATTTTATTTTTCAAGTTGTCCGCTCGAACACACCCATACTTTATAAATGTATTGGAATAAATTTAGAAGGAACAAGATACATAAATGGCATTATTACCGCCATTGATAAACCGACAATCAGTTACAGGGGCGCATCCAGGATTTTTCGATAGAGGTGGTCCAAACTCTTGTACACAGTAAGAAGTGACCACCGTGTTGGTAAATATGAGACATTTAGTGGCTGAGTGGTGAAGTCCAACACAAGTTTCATTTTTAAAACAGTCAGATATATTTAGTCATATTGCGATCCTTCAGTTGTAATATTTTAGTTTCAAAACTGTGGAAATCAGTAAACTGAAATAAAAGGCAAGCCAGAGCTTAGGTGTTTTGGGGAGTCCGGACCCCCTGGATCCGCCACTGCGACTTTGAGTCCCAGAATAAGACTGCGACTGTCAATGCGAGTCCGAACATGAGGCTTGGAACATAAAGTATATTCATCAGTCGCAGACGCAGTCGGGAGAATACCAGTTGAGAGCGAAATCCCGTCCGAGAATTAACCGAGCCCGTGGTGTCCTTCACCTAAGTTGCTAAGCAACATGACTGATCTTCATTGCGCCACACTGGTGTTCTGTTTTCGGAAACTCTTCGAAGCAACGCCATTACTTTTTATTTAAATATTCAATTTATATTTTCTTTTGCGAGCTTGTTACAATTTTAAAACGCGAAAACCTTCATTCCGTTTCACTGTTACAGTGAAGGTGAAGCTACCGTTGCCACTCGACAAAGTGATTAATTTTTTGACAACTTTGATGGGATCCGTTTTGTGGCGCCATTTGAACTAGACTAGAAACTAAAACCATTCAAATTTCACGACTCCGCCTCCAACACTCCTTGGATTTTGATTGGTCAAGTCAAACGGAACCCATCCGAAAGTCGTCAAAAAGTTGTCAAAAAGATGTCAAAAATTAATCAAAAACTTTGTCGATTGGCGTCATCTTCACTGTATTTAAAAAATGGACCCATTGCAGCGGCTTATTGCGTCTGATTGGTCAGATACAAATGTATATTTTTTTTTTTTACAATGGATACTGAGATATGAACAATATAATATTTTAAAATATCTTAATGACAAAGGCAAATATTATTTACAAGTGCATAACGGATTTAGGGTTACTGTCCGTCTCTATTATCCATCAGATCGTATTTAACTCTAATAAAATTCCTTTAAATTCCATTTGTACCTAACATAACTTCAGTTATTATAATGTAAACATAAACTATCGACAGCTTTATCGTCTTTCGTCTTTAAAACTGCTTTCTTCGTGCCACCCTGATTAACCAGAATTCTTTGCTTCATCGTCATTGATGGAAATCAGTTAATTGTCAGTTCACTTGTTCGGCTTCGCCTCATTGTCCGTGCCTGCGTCACGTGACCTTTTCTTGGAATTAAAATCGCCACAGTGTTGGCAGGCATGAAGAGTTCTTTGAAGCTGTGAATAATAAAGAAAAATATACTCGTATATAAAAAGAAATCTCTTTTCGCATTCAATCGTCGGTAATTAAACGTACGAGGTCGGGTTTAACCTGGTTTTCATATGTCGGGAACATCTCAGACCATCGGTGATTTTGTTATTTCCCGACCGAGGGAGAGATAATGGGAGACATCTACCTCGTTGTGTTTTCATAAGTCGGGAATGTCTGGGACGGTCGGGAAATAACAAAATCCCCGATGGTCTGGGATTTTTCCGACATATGAAAACCACGCTTTAAAACGGTTTTCAATCCACCGTACGGAAAAAGATGGCGACTGGTACATTTACCCATAATTCTTAGCGCACGAAAACCCTAAAAACGCTCAGAAAAACGCACAGAAAAGTTCTAAAAACTTCAAACCTAGCATACACAATATTGTTAGTACAGGGACGAATTTCACAAAAAAAATATGGCTTTCTATGTGCCTATTGGCTGTGTTAGGTTTGCAAGGTATTGTGGTAAAATGTACAGCGGCCATCTTTTTCTGTACGGTGGATTAGCGACAAACTCAGTTATTTAAAGAAAACAACGATTTCAAAGACAATGAGTAAACGTAAGGACTGACTGCAATTTTCAGAACCATAAATTCACCAACGTTTCACTAGAAAGAGATTTTCGTCTCGTGTTTCGTTTTATATGAAATTTTATATTATTAAACGCAAGCACACTGACACACGCTAACATTCGAACTCACTTGTGAATGAAATACTCAAAATCAAATATTTACCTTAACAGTTCTTTTACCGACTCGATTGTTGGAAGTAAATGCCTCTGTGTGCACGAAACAGGACGACACAAGGAGAATACAAAACACTGCAGAAAGATCAAGCTTTGCTACCGCCATTCTACTTCAACGTGGAACCTATGACTGTAACATCGATGTAAATCTTCCTTTCATCGTGCTAAGCGGCGTAGTCAATGACTCGCAAACCTTTCGTTGGCCTTTTTACGATAACTGTCAAATTTCTCGCTCGCTTATTGGCTGATAGCTATGGTTTATTTACAATATACACTGAGACGTTGTCCACGTTGTGAGAACACGAAAAGCTGTAAAAACACGTCTGGTGGGTTCGTGTTTCCACAGCTGTGTGGAATATTCGAGTATTCTCAACTTGTTCCCACGAGTGTCTACATAAAACTACTCTTTTCACGCCACTCGCAGCAAATTTGTGACTTTATAATTTGACTTGCAATTTGAACGATGTTTATGTTTGCGAAAAAATTGTTTTGGATCTATTTAGAACCAATCTTCGACCGTCCTGATGCACTATTGTAGAAAAGATTTCGCCCTGTCACAGTTAGCAAATTTGTAGGTGCGTTTTGTATATTGAGATAATTGAGAATTATTTCGATATTGGGCACTGAATTAAAATCAAGCCATTCGAAGAAACTTGTTCGACTCTGCCGGGTTCCATTCATCAAAATTGGTCATCTCCATCGAAGAGAAGTCGGATCACTAATCAGAATGAACTGAGGTATTTTTAAAAGATTTGTACTCATGATCTCCTTTCAGAACTTCTTTTCAGTTCAATATTCTCGAAACGTGGGAAAAACGACCCCATATACTCGCAATTTTTTTGCGTTTTTTTTTCTCTGTGATAAACAAAGAAACGACACTGAGTTAGTCAATGGTTTAACTTTATTTTAATCGTCAAAACGTGGAACCTCTGGCTAGGGTAAAGATACACTCTTCCTTTGAACTTCCCGAGCTGTCTCTTTGCCTATATGCCTTCAAAACATCAAAGAAATTCGCTTTCAGCTCATGTACATTTTCCGGCTTCTCTCAAGGTGTGGATGGGGGCGTATATTACAGAAAATAAATTCAACATATCATTTTTGTTTGACACGTTGAAAGAGCTTTATCCTCGCAGCGAATTCACGCTAGAAACTACAAGCGACTTTTTCTTTCCTTTGGGTAACTTTGGGAGCAAAATTTTACAACGGCGAATTTAGAAACCTCTTTTTGTGCAAGTTACATTTGAGTAGCAGGTAGGGCCTGGGGCAGTCCTGTTCCGGTGCGTTATTGTGTTGCTCCCGTCCCAGACTCCACTCGCGACAACACACCTCTTCCCTAAGTCCCTCCATAATCCAAATCAATATCAATTTGAGTGGAGCATTTCACTAAAAAAATTGAAACGTGTGTGAATCAAATTTGTTTCTTTGATGCATGATTCAACCAAATAGCGCTGCGTCGTGTAGATCATAACTTTCTTCAGATTCCGACTCCGCTACCGACTCGTGTAAACCAGCCTTTACAGTGATTAGAGCGCCCTACCGTTGCCACTCTACAAAGGTTTTGACTAATTTTTGACAACTTTTTGACAATTTTCTGATGGATTTCGTTTCAACTGGCCAATCAAAATGCAAGAACTATGAACTGTGAGAGGCAGAGATGTCAAGCTCCACGTTCGCGTTCTGACAATTGACATCTCCGCCTCACATTTAAACATATATTTTTAAATAACCTTAAATTTATTCCACAACAAGAAAAACTCTTTCAACTTGTCGCTTGTATGTAAATTTAATACATTAGAGCAAACAATTACTGTATATGTACTATATTACAATATTCATGAAAATTGAAAGTCACAGACGTTTCAAACTCTTATGGCGATATTTTTCACAATGTTTGGCATGCAAAGCTCTATAAACGATGTTCATCTTAGGAGATCTTTATGACAAAGGCAAATGTTATTTTCAATACGCAACGTTCGTCTTGAAAAGTTTCCTTTCTTAGACAATAAACCGGAGATTTGTACTAAAAAATAACGTAACACAAACTATCGTCTTAACTTAATGGGTTTTAGAAATGCTGTTTTTCTGAAGCCAATGCGGGCTTATTGCCGGAGTCCTTTGTTTCATTATAATAAACTAGATGTTCCTCTTGTCCGACTTCACATTGGCCATTTCTGCGTCACGTGGTTTCTGCTGGTGAACAACGCCGCCACAGTGTTCGCGCGCTATTTGGCAGATATCTTGAAGGGTTCTTTCAAGCTGCGAGTAATAAAGAAAAAATATTATTCGTATAAAAAATTACATCAGAATCTCGGGCCAAACTGGCCCACACTGCCGGAGCTTTATCCCGGTTTACGTAGCATGAAGCCAACTAGGAGTATTGCTACTCCCCCTGGCTGGGATGCTAGCCCATCGCAGGTCAGTCCCCAGCATTTTTGTCAGGTTGCCCCGACAATTCGCTGGTATCCATTTATACTCCTGGATGGAGAGAGGAACTGTGAGAGTAACGTGTCTTGCCCAAGAACACAACACAATGACCCGGTCAGCGCTCGAACCCAGGCTGCTCGATCCGGAGTCCAACGCGCTAACCATTAGGCCACCGCGTCTCCCCCAAGTAAACAAGCCATACATAAAGCTCTTGAAAATTTCACAAACGCACTCTAATTTTCCTTGACATATCAACAAGGGCATGTTCAAAATGGCCGCCATCTTACTATACGTGTCAATTCAATATGGCTGACAAATCCTTGGTGGTACTTAAAAATTCTTATAAGCATTAGGAAGAAAAATATCTCAGTCCTAGTCCAACTGCATGAACTTTTCGAACGGCTAACTACATTGTAATTTAAATTTCAAAAAACGTTGCTGTAGGTTAGCCCAAAACTTGCGCCAAGAACATTCAAACTCAGTTCAAATATTTACCTTAACAGCTCTTTTACCAACTTGATTATTAGAAAAAAACGCGTCTGAGGAAATGAGAAACGAAGACAGGAGAAGAATACAAAACACTGTAGAAATAAACTTTGCCATAGTGCTTCAAAACGAGCAAACTCTTGATAGGAGATAAAATGTGAGTCTTCCTTCCAACTTACCGAGCAGTGAATGATTCCCAAACTATCCATTTCACCTTTATATATCTTCGAATCACAAAGCATCAAAGAAGTCGCTCTGATCTTATGCGAGATTGTTCCGGTCCCCTAAGGCTAGGGTGGGTGGGCATCTGGTAGGACCGCCTTTCATGACCCGAGTAAACAAGGTGATGCGGCAAAGAAACAAAGACATACAAAACACCTCGATCTATTTTATTTGACCTTTTGATAGAAGAGCATTGGCCTTACGGTGATTTCCACATTATTCCTAACTAGAAATCCTCCAGATTTGTCTTTGAAAAGAGTTAAATTCACACTTAGAAATTCCAAACTTCCATTAACAATATACAGAATCGTTCATAATTCATACGGTTGAGTAATAATGACTTTGAGACGCAAAACTCCACACAAATGAAATTGACTCGTATTCAGTTCCCGAAAACAAAAACAACTTGTTGCTATACCAAGTTGATTCAAAGGTTTGAGCCAAACGGTCACTATGTCATTAATCTATTTGGAAATCGTTAGATATCATCTGTCGCTTAATTTTACACGCGTTTTTAGCGTGGTCCATCAGCTCATTAAGTTATTGACTTATGTCTATCGTATAATTCGTATAGTGGCCTTAATTTAACTGATTTTTTAAAAAAACGAGAAAAAGCTTTTTGGTTTTTTTGGCGACAAATTAAAACGCTTCCTTTTTTCGTACTCTTATGAATGAATATCGCAATATATATCGGAAATTAAAGGAAGAAGCTAAAGTAAATTCATTCTGTTTTCAAAACGGGACTCGCATTCAAACACGCAACATTGGTTAAGGAGTAAAACCGAAACAACTGTCAAATTAAAGTGGGTAGGCGAAAAGATAATTGCTGCTAACGAGCATTCTGTTAGCGTAGGTTTTCTTGAATGGTTTGGGTTTTTTTAAGGGAACACCTCGTGTTGTTTGAAAATATTGGAAACATCTGCTGAGAAAGAAGATTCAATATTGCTCGTATCTGTAGAAATTACCTTTATTTCATCTCCGGTACTCGCGATGGGAAACCCTTTGATGGAAACTGATATTGATTGCGAATAGTCTAAATAAGCATCTTTGCCTTGTACGTCAGTAGAGCTTGTGGTCGTGTTTTTCGCGTGGGAGATATGACTAAAATCAGGAAATTCAAACGCGTCTGTTGGATAGAAAAATAAACAGCTTAACGAGTTACCACAAAGGGAGAAAATATGGACTCCTTTTTCTTTTCAAAATTACGTGCTCAATGAAAGCAATTAACAACATTCAACTCCATTCTTTGCACGTGCTAATTTTGAAAGAAGGACCGAGTTCTTTCTCGTACTATTCAATCAGATTTATTTGCGTTCAGGGGATTTGCAGTGTTGTCAGCAAATTTAAAGTTGTTACGTATTAAAAATTTAATAGCGAGTTCAGTGCGACATAGATGGGTAAATTTGAAAGGAATAATTCATCATATCCATTTTTTGTGCTAATTGTGGAGGGCGGAAGAAAGTTATCTTTTGCATCAGACAATTGAAGTCGTAAAAAAGGGAAGCGAGTTTTGTTAAATTTGTCGATTCTGAACACTATTCGCACGCTGTGCGCGTAATTTATCATAATTAAACATTTGTCCCTTTCCAGGCTTTATTTGTGGGTGATTAGTGTCGACTTGTAGTAAGTTTAAAAGCCTCCAGTAAGTCATTTGAAGAACACCTATTTTTGCTTAAGTCTTGCCATGGTTTTTTAACAGTTAAATGCAAACAAAGGGAAAGAAAAGAATGCTGTAGTACGTCTTAACGATACAAAATTAGTCAGTTTTTCGTTTTTCAGCGGACATCTTTTTGAGAAACTCCGGGAATTGGTGGTTTGCAAGTGGACGTCAGCTGGGGGTCATTAACAAAAGATTTCTAATTGGCTTCTATTGTTTGTACCCCCAACATGGCCGCCGCGTCTTTGTCATTTGAAATCTCTCGGGATTGGTTGCAAACCAGGAATAGTATTGCGGCTTAATTTGGGAAATAGCTAAAGGTAAATTCGCTTTTTCGCACATTTAGTGTAGTTTTATTACTCTATATTGTTTTTAGAAGGTTTTAAAAGGCTTGTGCGGTGAAATTTGCAGAATTTTTAGGGAGAATTCACCCAAAACACTTAAACCGTCTCTTTTATAATATAAGAGTCGATTGTTTTGCCTCTGTGATATTTTGACAGGTTCGCCTTGTACTTTTCGTATATCATTATCCTTTAACGATTTTTTTTTGTGTGTGTGTGTCTGTGTGTGTGTGTGTGTCATGTGATTGCTGACGACCGTTGGTAATGCATGCTTGATATTTTTTTATTTTTAACTTGGCGATTCATGATCACTCGAAACATTTCTCATTCTCTTCTGCTATTGTAATTTTCCGGCGAGTGAACGGCAGTGATCATATCGAAAACAGCTTTAGCTTTTGCAGAAGCACTTAAAATTTCAGAATTTTATCTAACAGTTTTTGCGGTCAGACAGTGGCCCCATTTATTACAGTTGTGAGAATGATGTTCTTTGCCATAAAGTTCATAAAGACATCCGCATTATCGCTGAATCATCTGATAATGAGTGTATCGGAAATTACATTGATCCCGCCTGTGATATCAAACTCGGTTTGCACAAATTTTTACGGAAGAAACTAGAGAGATTAATAAGCATTATGTTAGGTTTTCCCGCGAACGGTGGCAAAAGTCCCATTTTTGCCGTCTGCCGTTAGCTGTTTTGTGCGTGAAAGCCAGTAGTTTTGAACGTGTGAATTTTGTTGCCACTTTTCTGATGGATTTATTTCATGATTCGAGGAAAATTCAACAAAAACATCGCCGCAAGCTTACGTTTCATTGCCGTTAGCTGTAAAACGTCGTGCTTAAACTCGCCTCTAATTCACACACAACAGGCATTAAACTTATTATTTGTGTGTAAGGATAGAGTGGAAAGCATAAAACGAAGAAATGATTACGCGAATAGCGTTATAAATATCTACATATGTTGTGACTCAGTGTCGGAAACAACAAACAAAAAACTATATAATTTCGAAATGAAAATGTTAGTTGCGCGGAAAAAATTAAAGTGTTCAAAATGTTCACTGTATGACTAAACTGTCCCTTCCTCAGTGTAAAATGGCCGTTCCTTTTCATTCAGTTAAGAACATAACTACTAGCTAGGAAAGAATTGGAATTGCGAGCTAGTTTTCGTAACAAGTCAGTCCCCTCCAATCCTGGTAAATTCTACTTCCTAAGAGATTACAGACGGTAGGGCAAATAGAGGAACAACTTCCATAACGTTCACTGAGAACTTTTACAATTCAAAAATGATGATAACACAATGTCGGATATATCTTCACTTTTCTGCGATCATTTTTTGTTTTTTTCAATCACTCATGCGTCGTTATAACTTCGCCAAATATTTCCCGTGGGCAGTGGTTGTTTTAATTTCGTCATAAAACAGATAAAACGTCTAATGAACGTATAATTAAATAAAAGGAACGCTTCCTTAACGCACAAACAGTACTAGAGAGATTCTTCTTTCATCATAACACCTGCTCCGCTAAAGGGAATTAATCCAGTGGATTAAGAAGGCTTGTTACCTTTGGATAGCCGGGGAGTCGATGTTAGCAGTTCTTTTCAAAACCTTGACTACCCGGATTTAACTAGTTATTCTGGGGAGTTTTCTAATAATTTACAGTAAATTAGAAATACCAACCTGCATTGTCAGTTTTACAATTTTGCAGAAAATAAACACGGAATTTGTGCGTGTTTGGGGGGGGACGGGGGACGGGGGGCCTTATAACTTCCCGCTTCCCGTACATTATTTTACTCCCGGTTTCCGTTCCAACCTTAGTGCTTTTTCCTATTGCGAAATATTACGAAATATTGTGAAATGTTTTCCTATTTCTCTTGGTTTCCCGCCACCTTGGGTATATTTCCCGCCAATACTTCCCACCCCCCTTTACTACCGAGTTCCCGTCCTCCCCCCCCCCCCCGCACTCCCCCCCCCCCCCCCCCCCCCCCCCCCCCCCCCCCCCCCCCCATTACGCCAAGTAGATAACTCTGTCGCATTATCATCATAAAATAAAATTGATGAACGTCTAATCGTTTGTCTCACGATGGAGTCACTTTGAGGTGTTGTGATCAAGAAACACAACAGCCGATCGACAGCGCATGCAGCTGAGGGAACAACATCTCGTCGTAATAATAAATTAGGATCGAAATGCACCAATAGCAGCGAATCAACGTGCTACATATAGCGACACGTAAACAATCGACCTCATCGCCTGATGAAGCCTAGAAGTAATTAAAGCAGTCGAATTAAACGTCGCGATCAACGCCTCAAAGTGACTCCATCGTGAGACAAACGTAACGACGTTCATCGATCAAACCACGATGAACACTGAATAACCACATCTTTTATAACATAAAATAAAACCTCAAAATAATATGTTTGTAAGGTAGAAAGGAGATTATAGTAGTGGAAAAGGAGGTCGAAAGTAGAGGGGAGCGGGATTTCCAAGGAAATTTAACTGAAATGAGCTACAACAGTACAACCAAGGTACGAAATGTCAAAGTGCTTTCCGGTCCCATTATTAAAGTGAAATGAGCGCAAAACTGAGTGCTCGCCTCACAGGAAGAAACTTATTCCTAAGTGCTAAGCTCTGCTTGTTTTAAGATATATCAGCACTCGGAAATTCGCTTCACTTTGCGAGACAAAAAGCCGTTTTGTACGCCATATGGCTAGCCCAAGTGGCAAGCGCTCTGATAGAAACACGATCAAATCTGATGTGACTTATGCTGCGTGCGAAATATATGTCGATGATGGACGCAAAAGAATACTGTATATATAGCACTCTTCTTCGAAGCGCTGAAGTTTCTCAGTGTAGCAGGCCTATATATCAAGTCAACCTGATGTTGGTTTCTGACGTTTTCATGATCACCCACAAATATCCAAATTCCACGCCAACCACTCTTGGAATTGTTACGAAGTTACTGTTGTAATGACACCGGATATATTTTACTGAATTTCCAGCTGATTATTTCTCAGTGATAGCTTGATACATTCATGCATGTTAAAACGGAACTATCTGGTTAATTGAAAGAAGAATATTTTGATGTACTCATTTCCTTTAACGTTTTACTATGTTGAAAATCATGTGCGCACCATGAAGTTTCGATTTATCAGTTATTTTTTTATTTTTCTTACATACCTTAAGGCTACTATTTATTGCGATACTTAAATTTGGGGATTTGGGAAACTGTGTATTTTGCGAGTGTTTTCAATTTTGCGATTTTTCAAAGATTTTGCTGAGGCAAATACAAAAGGTTTCAGCGCTTGAGAAAAAAAATATATTTTCGAAATTTGACCAGGAAATGCCTACGTTGCATTTCAGCCGCGTCGAATGGAATTCAAGCCTCAGAAATCTCGCTGGTTCGACTCACGTTGCAGTATACCATGGAATCAACGATTTCAGCGAGGTTTTCTGGAACTCGAATTTTATTCGAGGCGACTGAAATTCGACATATAATATAATTGGGCCTAAGATCAAGCTTGGGAAGGGAAAAAAACAAAAATGTATTTCCAGCCTGTGGTTCAATCAGTGAATTATTCCAAAAGAACCGTTTTCTTACTAATATTTGCTCTTTATAATTTGATGCTAATGAGCGGTAAATAAATAAAACCCAATTGTGTCTTTCTCTTAAAAGCCAGCTGACTTCATATTAAATGTTTCACGGTTCAATTATATAGGTATATAGAGTACATCTCGCCTGGGATGCAATGAGCCAGTGTCGTAAGTTTGCGCGCGCGTACAAGGAAAATCGTGATTACTTTCATTCCACAATATTTTGTGTCGATTGTTATTCCTCATTAACGCCTCTCGTCTTAGAATTGACTTATGCACCCGGCCGACTGTAGCGTGGATCTAAACACATGCACAACGGTGGAGACTGCAGCGTTTTATCTTGATAATTATTGGCAAAATACCATGTATGCTATGTTAATGGCTTATATGAGATTAGGAGATATTAAGGCCGCGCTCAGGCCAAACTGGCCCACACTGCCGGAGCTTATAACGGTTTCCCTAGCATGAAGCTGACTAGGAATATTGCTATATACCCCTGGATGGGATACTAATCCATCGCAGGTTACCCTCCAACATTTTGTCGCCGGTACCCATTTATACTCCTGGGTGGAGAGAGGCACTGTGAGAGTTCAATTTCTTGCCCAAGAACACAACACAATGACCCCAGCCAGCGCTCGAACCCGGACCGCTCGATCCGTATAGCTAGTCCACAATTACAAAATTTTTAAGAAGAAAAAGCGAGTTCGTGCATTGATACTCCAGGAAATTCATTATTATTCACAAGTAGTTTATTTTCGTGCAATACATACAATATTCCATGGATCCATATCAATAGTTATCGCTTTGATCTGGGCGGTTTTTCTTTTATACGTTAAAAAGTCTTGTTTCTCCGACCGGAGTTCAGTATGAATTTATGAAATTGTTGTTACTATCTTATATGCGTTTGTTACAACTGACTCGCCAGCAAGCCTCGACGGATGTTTTGTAAATATAATTTATTGTTCACCGGTTTCTTCCACTTTAGTCTGATTTCTTTCGCAGTTTAATTGTATGGGATGAGTTTATTTGGCGCTCGGCTTTTGTTGACAGTTCAACATGTGTTCTACGCTTTCCAATGCGGCCGGTTTTCTTGTTTCACAAGAGAAACGATGAAATATTATAAGTAAGATATGCAGATGAGTTTAAAATGGGCTTTACTCAATTTGACAGCGCCAAAGATATCAGTTAAAAAAATGAAATATGATTCTAATCTAACAACAAAACAACCGTGAGACCTTTTCCTTTTAGCTTTTCCGTGCAAAATAAAAAAAATCGGATAAAAAAAACTGCATAAATATATATTATGCGAACCTAGCTAAAAGCGAGGCAATTTCGGACACAAGCTGCAAGATATCGTGTTTTTCTTGAGCGCCTTCAACTCTTTTAGTATAAAAGCAGTTTTAAAACAGAGAAGAACTACATAATTTTATGCAACTCTTTTAGTTAAAGTTTGCCGCAAAGAATCAAAGACGATATCTCTATTGCTTAAGTGAATCTACTCGTAAGCTAAAACAATTGTAATCTTCTCTATTTTAAAAACGTTTTTATACTAAACGAGTTTAAGGAAAAAGAAAAAAGAAAAAAAGAGTTTAAGGAGCTGAAGAAAAACAGGATGTTTTTACAGGTTGTGCCCGAAATTGCCTCGCTTCTACGTTCAACTGTATTGTTATGCAAATATCACAAGTTTTAAAAACCGTGTAAAAAGCTATTGAAAGCAGAGTTCAAGATGCTTTCGATAAAGATTGCAATGTGTGCTTTAAGAATTTCTTGCTTAGTTTTCGTTCAACTCTATTTTTATCGTTTTAGTTATTTATTTATTCGTTTTTCTTTTAACCATATGAACAGATATTTCAACTTCATTTAGCTGACTGAATAAAATGGCTGTTAAAAGCTTCACCATGCAGTAAAACTTTTAATGATACTAAAATATTCAAGAGTCTTTTAAAATATCATCGATTCTTCCATTTGTATTCAGTGTCGCATCATACGAATGTAATTGAATATCCGGCCAAAAGCTTTTTTGTAAGTGATTTTTTTTTTTCGACAAAAACGAAAGATAAGGATAACGGCCTAAATTGTTAAAAAATATGTTAAAAAACTGAAACGTTCAGAAACTTTGTATTTAATTAATAATACTGATAAGTAAATTATGCAGTGAATGTACGCCTTGCCTACTACAGTAGAACCCCGTTAACTTCAATACCATTAACATCTGCTCTGGAAAATCAACGCATTTATCAATCGGTCTTGTACATAAGACAAACCGAGGTACCTGTCCACGTAATTGCATGGGAGGATACTAAAGACCGCTTCAAATTACGACACTTTCAAGCACTGACAGTTTTACCGCCATTCATAAACGAACACACAGATGCTCCATAAAGACCTATAAATAAAACGAGCTGGCAAGTATTCTTGCACAAGCAAACTGACGTCCAGGGAACGTGGTGAAACGGAAGAAAAACGCTGATAATACCAGAAAGGCATGGACTTCAAACTTCTTGTTGTGATGACTGTTGTGCTCTGTGCCTTGAGCTGCTCGGAGGCTTACACCTCAAACGGTGGCCAAGTTGGAAAGAGAATATTTAAGGTAACGTTTTCGCCAGTTTGTTTTAATAACTGTTATTATCTTCCTTTGCATTTGTAACTTGATAGATTGTTGTTTTATATCGACGCTTTGCAAAGAGAATTTTCAGAAGAATTTTGATACGAATAAACTGAGAAACTGAGATGTTTAATCTTCAGTGACTCAAGCTAGTACTCGAAAGAACAAGTTCTGAGTTGTACCAAAAGAAGTCGAACTGATGGCCACGATTCCGGCGCGCCGGTCGAACGCTCTATAGTTAACAAATTAGATTATGAGCTCGATATTTCTATGATGTGATATCAACTATCACTTCATAGAAATTGAGAGCGAATAATCTAATTGTTTTAGTAAAAATTATAACAATTTCTTGTAATAACTCTAAATCCTCTTCCAAAACTAAAGAGAAAAGAGAAGAAACCCCCCGGCCGCAATTTTGTAGACGACCTCCAGTCTCTGCATACTAATGGCTGATAGTATACGAGTAGCTCAGCTAATCAGATCGTCTCATTTGCATTAGTACACTAGTAGATTTTTACTAATTGTTTTAGTAAAAATCATAACAATTGTCTAGTATTAACTCTAAATCTTCTTCCGAAACTTCAGAGAAACGAGAAGAAAAACCGCAATTGTGTAGACGACCTCCAGCCACTGCACACTAATGGCTGATAGTGTACGAGTAGCTCAGCCAATCAGATTATCTCATTTGCATTAGTACACTAGTAGATTTTTACTAATAATTATATATTATTATATATGGAGACTCGCGCCATTTTCGTTCCATTTTCGTTCCATCTTCGACAGAGTTTTTTGTTTTCCTAATTATATAGGATAGCTGCCTTTAGCCATTATATGGTTATTCTAGGCAGCTAGTACCTTATTTAAACACGGAGCGATCCTATAAAGCGAGGCTGAGGTGTTCAGCCTGTCAATCATAGTCCGCAATGAAAGCGCCTCATTGGTTAGCGTCGCTGAAAAAAAGCCAGCAGAATGAGCTTCTAAATAAAATCACTTCGAAAATAGTTTACGCTCGATAAAGCGCAACTCGACAAGTAATAAGACATTTATAGATGTGCTAATAAAAGGAGGGTGAAAGAAAACGAATAAACAAAAAGATTTTGCAGCTTTTAATTTCAACCGAGTTGATTTCTGTACTATTTGCCGGTCAGTGTTTGCGATTTTGTTTCTCGGCAAGTCAACGGATACAAGCAGATTTACGGCAGTTCTGAGACATGTACACTGTACGTAGTGTTCGATGAATTTAAAAATATGAAGGGGAATCTCTACAGTTTTTTAACCGATTTTTTGAATGGAGAAATTTGTAAAGAAGGGAGAGGCGAAATGCTTGGTGCTAATGCCGCTAAAGCGAGAATAAAATAGAGGTGAAGACGGCACTCGGCGAACTTGCTAGCGTGTTTTGAGAACAACAGTAAACATATGTTCGCGAATTATTTGAAACTCTTGCCAAACCCAGCTCGAAACAACATGACTCGGTTCAGTTCTTGCCTTTCTCGATTAATAAAGATTTCCAAATGAAACCTTAATTGTAGGATTCAGTCAGTTTTCTTTTAAAGTAAACATGGTTTACATGCGGAATTTGAATTTTGAGGTCTGGGTCGACGTTCAATGTTTCTCAACTCCTGTTCAGATTTATCTTCTAGCTTCCACCATTAAAACTTTTGTACTGTTTTTCCCAAAAAGAATGAACCATGCAGTTCTTATGAAACGAGCAAAGAAACATCTCATTTAAACGTTCAATCGTCTCGCGACCGTTGTTTCTTCTGCCATTTGCGATCAATTGAAGCCAACAAAATGCTGTTTCCAGGTAACTGTTTACAGGCCTTGTGCTTTGATTGATCGATCGCTACTGCCATCCTATATCAGTTGATGGTAAAATAATGGTATCAAACGAATGCCCAATTATTGGTGAACAAGTTATTATCATCTGCTCGACATAAAAGGTTACCATAGCAACAGTATAACCTGTATAAACCACCCTTAATTTTAGCTTTAAGTGCTTATAACTCAAAAACGAGCACGGTGACCCCCATTTTTTATTTTTGAAAAATAATCAGCACGCTAAGATACAACTTTTTGCAAAGTTTAAAAAAATTTCCTCGGGTAGGTTCAGAGCCACCTTAAATTTTCAAAACGTTAAGGTGGCTCTGAACCTCCTCGACGGGATTGTTTTAAACTTTGCAAAAAGTTGTACCTTATGGAGCTGATCCCCGTTCCCCGTTCTTCCTTCTCCGTTTTCGGTTTTCAGAGTAACATGTATTTTTTTTCGTTGCAGGAAAAACTACAATCTAGAAGAGATCTCCATGACTTGTGTTTCACCGCCATGCAGTTGTGTCAAGGACGAATTCGAAGTGAACAAGATGCCGCCAAACCAAACCTTAGACGAGAAGTAGAAGAAAACAATTACTAACTTTTAGATCAGTTCAAGAATGTTTTACCCGGACAAACACTGATACATATTTGCAAAAAAAAACTCACCGAAATGGTTTTGATTTAGTAAATCGATCGATGAAACTCTTATTTTAATAACCAAAGACACATGACCGCACTGAAGGAATCGAATCAGTATTAGGCCGAAAAACTTCTACTCATTTGTCAAGTTAACTTGAAGAAAAATAAACATGTATAAATACGCTTTGAAACGAACTTCCTCGTTACATATTATAGTAAAATAATTAGGGGAGTTGATAAACTCTTAATTTGTTAGCGCGTTGGACTCCGGATCAAGCGGACCGGGTTTGAGCTCTAACTGGGGTCATTGTGTTGTGTTCTTGGGCAAGGCACTTTACTCTTACAGTACCTCTCTCCACCCAGGAGTATAAATGGGTACCAGCGAATTGTCAGAGCAACTTGACAAAAATGCTGCGATGGACTAGTATGCTATACAAGGTGAATATTGATGAGTGTTAGGAATATTTTAATAAAATAGAACCAAGATGGCACATTTTTTAGTAGCCCGTCCTCCGATGGCAACTTTGTGGGAGCCAGGCAACAAGGAATCTGACCGATGGGGAACTGGAGACGAGAAAGTGAAAACGCACATTGGCAGATCTCGAGAGCATTGTTCATTTTTGGCAGGTAACCTTTTTCCTTTTTTCTCTTCCCCATTCCCCCTCCCCCATTTTGTTTTCTTTCTCGTGAACCAATCAGATTGTCAAAAATTGCAATATCCTGTGGTGAGTATATTGTAAAGTAATTTAGACTTCAGACTTTATCAATGTGCCCAAGTTATCTTTTATTCATCTTTTTAAAATTGCGGTTCACGGCAGCAACTACAGAGATTTCACGTTGAACTTTCTTGATTATTCCACTTTTCTGCAGTATTATGTTTAATTGTTTACAACAATATGATAGAACAGTAACAAACTGTTACATCTAGTTAACTAGCCGGGTACTAGCAGGGGTAGAGAATGTCACACTGAACTCGATCTTTCGAGTGGCAAAACCTCTGAGCTGAGGTTTTCGAGATTTCAAGACAAAAATTCTTACACTCGATCATATTTACAGTGAAGATGACGCTACCGTTGCAACTCGACAAAGTTTTTGATTAATTTTTGACATCTTTTTGACAACTTTTTGACGACTTTCGGATGGGTTCCGTTTGACTTGACCAATCAAAATCCAAGGAGTGTTGGAGGCGGAGTCGTGGAATTTGAATGGTTTTAGTCTCTAGTGTAGTTCAAATGTGGCGCCACAAAACGGAACCTCAAAGTTGTCAAAGATGTCAAAAAATTAATCAAAAACTTTGTCGAGTGGCAACGGTAGCGTCATCTTCACTGTATATATCATCATTTACCCCACTAGTTCTTTGGGCATTCATCCTAACTATGATTTCTGTTGCTACTAATTTCGTTATTACGCAATATTGAAGAGGTAATTAAGCGATACTTTATGAATTGCATCAATGGCAGTCCGACCAGTGTAGCTCTTTTTCATCGCCCGTAGTCGCAATGTAGATATCTGCATCTTTTAACTTTTTGAAATCGGCGTAGAATTCCCGTAGCTGAGGATGCTTTGTAGCGCTTTTTTGTCAAGAAGTGTCGTGGCTCTTCGACGTTCAGGTTGGTGTCGTCATCACTGACGTCAGATGTCTCATGCAACGGCTTAGCTTCCAGGCCCAGTAGCAGCACGAGAATGACAAAGACCATAAGGAAACTGGGGCGAACTGACATCTTGTAACTTGTTTAGCGAACAAAACCACCAAAATGGAATTGTACAATGCTAGCAAACTGTGTGAATTTAACAATTCAAATATGGATTATTACAATTGATTTTAAAAATTCTAAATTGCTCTTTGGCTCTTTCAAACAACTTAACAAGCTTAAAATTCGCCATCATATTTATTTCGACCTATATCAACAAAACTAATCCTAATCCTAGCAGTATGCGGCACAGCGGCAAAATGAGTGCGCGTGCGCCAACCTGCTCGCTCATTTCCATACAAACATAATGGCGGCAATTCAAAATTCCCGGTATTTGTTTTGATTTCGGGTGGATAAGGCCGTCACGGAACAGATAAGGTTTTTTACCTTGAAAACAATTCCGAGAGAGACTCTTCTTTCACATATCTTTTTTAGCAAACTAATTATCCTTGCAACAATAGTGAATTTTTCGCTCGAAGTCGAGCGATCGTAAGTGAAAAACGAAAACATAGCTCAAAGAGTTCACTCATTTTGCCGCTGTGTCGCAGTATGCGGGATGTTTGTCACATTTGAACCTATAAACTCCAAAAAGTCTTCTGTAGCTCAGTGGTAGAGCGTCCGACAGATGAGCGGAAGGTCATAGGTTCAACTCCTGTTGGGAGATCTCGGATATTTTTTTCCGAGAAGCTTGTGTCACTGACTGATAAAACATCTTTCTCATATTTCTGCCAAACTTATAACTTTTCCAGCCCAACTCTAAATATCAATTAACGTAGATTTAGATTTTATTCTGCTTAAAAAGAAAGTTATCAGTTGAAACATTTTGATATCATTCTGCCATTTTCGATTGATGATCAAATAACAATTTTCATGTTAAGCTGAATATTAGCCTGCGTCGCAGACGGACTCAACCGGTTGAGTCCGTCTGCGGCTGATTAGCTACTACTCTAAAGAACGAACGTTTTCAGTCTGATTGAAATTAAGCAAAAATTTTAGCGTTGTTCAAAAATATGATTTTGAAATCTCATTTCTGTGAATTTTTGAAAGCTCTGATATTTGGTTATAACTGAATTCAATAGTTAACTTTTTTATTTCTTTAATATGCACGATTCACTAATCGATGTTTATCAGTATTCTAACCCTGATTCGAGCAATCCTTGCTCTTCGGAAACACTGGAAAACCTATGAATTTTAAGACAAAATCAGGAACAATTGAGGCTTATAAGGACATGCAGTTTCAATAAATTGTGCATTGTATTGAAGAGATGTAGTGAGGAAAAATAAATATGAGATTTACAAACCTCTTGTTACGATTCAGTAGCACAGTTTTGCTCTATTCAACGCCGGTTTGACTCTCAGTTAAAAGAAGATTCTTATTCTGAACGAGGTTATTTCAAACACGCGGCTTATATAGAACAGAGCGAAAGGAAAACAAGAATATATAATATCACTTTTGCTATGTATTTATTTCGAGTATTAGCTTGTTGACAATTTTATTTCCTGCGCTGTCAAGAAGTGTCGGTGTGCCGACAATTTTTAATTAACGCTTTTAAAACACATAAGAAAATTGTTACTTCAGAGAATCCGGTCTTGTAATCTCAAGATTTATAAACTGCCAATAACCAACAATACTCAAGTGAAATTATATCAAAAATATATCTGATTTCGAAGTAACCCATTTACTTGGCTGCGTATGTTGCATGAATTCACCGTCAGTTCTGAAGTTTGGCGGCAATCGATAGCAAAACCTGATCTGATTCAAAGCATGGAAATAACTTTTTGCCTAAAGCTAACAAAGTTTGCCGGCTTCGTATTAAGTAACTGTCAAATAAAGTAATAGGTTGAAATTACAGTCTGCCGAACTCCTTTTCAAGAGTAATTGTTCTAGTTGGCCTTTTATCGGCAATGTTTCTAATTTCAAAGTTCAATAATAAAAGCCGGAAACAATCCAGTCCTTTACGAAATCCTTGCATTTGAAACCCAAAACAGTTTAAATTGTATATAGTGCTTTCATATTAGTACATGCAGGAACACAAATTAGCCTTTCTTCTTTCGGAAAGATTAAGAATCAGCTTCTCCAAAAAAAAACATCCGTTCTCGTCACTAAACCATTTGAAACTTAACACAACATCGCTTCAAAGAAAGCATAAAAGTTATGAATCATTTGATCGGCTTACTTCCAAGAAGAACAAACACTGATTAAAATTATTGGCCACAACTAAACTGAAATGATGATTACATACTTTAATATATAAATAAAAATAAGGCCAATAACCACGGGCTTACCTTGTTAGTAACAATAACTGATATTGGATTACTTGACTGAAAAATATCACAAAATTAACAGTGCAGAAAGCTGTGCAAAATGAAGATCGGGGATCGATGTTGACAAAAACTGCACTTTCAAACTGAACTAAAGGTTTTTATCAAGAGAGATATCAATTATATCGCTCAGTTATATCAATTATATGTGTCAGAGAGGTTTTCAATTGAGTGTCGAAAGAAATTCGGAATTGCTTTGGTTTTGCTTTACTACGCTCTGTGATTGGTTTAAAACTGACCCGCGTCACATATATAATCAACCAATCAGATGCAAAACTAAAACCAATCGTGACTTGGTCGCACGTATTTTCCTGCTTTACTGCTTCTTTCTGTTTTGGTTTGATTGTCTGTTTATTTTTCAGTATTTCTGTCTTCTGTCTCTCTTGTTCGTTTTTTGTTTGATTGTTTGTTTGTTTGTTTTCTGTTTCTCTTTTGTTGTTGTTATTGTTTTTAATTTTCTAGTTTTTGTATGTTTCAGTTTCTTTTTTTTCTTTCTTTTTTTGTTGTTGTTGCTGTTGTTTTCACAGCCTATAGCAGTGTACATATTCCTTATTCAGATCATTTTAGAACAGTCCTGGTAAGGCCGCAGGTTTTTACGATGTGTATTACCTATCCTATGATGACAGGATACATGCGGCGAATGGGGCAACCTGGGTACGAGTTTGAATGCGCGCATGCGTCAAAAAACCCCGATGACACTCTCCTCGCTGGCCTCTTTTCGTGACTATGCCTGCAGAGAATTTTGCTTATCAGTGACGTGTTTTCTACCGTCATCATCATTGCTTATTATTATCAAACGTTGTTTTATTCGTCATAGATGTATTTTCACTGACGACGAGCGATGTTGACGAGCGGGAAAGTACGTAAAATTTATTTTTAGGCAAATGCTTTGTGTGATTTTGTTTTGTTTTGTTTTGTCTTCTCCTTTAGAATTAGGATGTAATAGAAACTGAAATGAAACGATTGACGATTTAAATATTGGAATATTCACGAATATTGTATTTCTTATGACCTTTTTCGTTTTAAATGACCGCCTCACTTACTCTTTCACTGTACATGTGGTTAATAGCTAAATGACATAAAACAACTAACTAACGCCTTTTTTTAATTGAAATAGAAGCTGATGTTCAAAGTACCCGTGACAAACCGATATCACAAATCTGTGTCAAAACCACACTCTTCTCACCCACTGCACTTCATCCTAGTCCATACATCATGCGATGAATACAACTTCAGTTTTTGGCCAAGGACTATTAAACTACGAGCAGTCCCTCATTTTTCTCAGGGATAGTTGAGTGGGAGAGCACGCCGAGCGCCCGCGATCACCTCGAGGACACGCGACGCGTGCTTTCTCACTCAACTATCCCGGTCCTATATCCCTGAGAAAAATGAAGGACTACTCGTAGTCTAGCCAAGGCCAACATTGACTGGAACGAGTTACCTTCGCAGCTCATAAACATAGCCTCGACTGAATAGCTTTAACTCGGCTCGGTCAGTGACTACCTCTTTGCATGACCGACCATTTACAGTTGACCCAGTTTTTTATATATATATTTTTATCATTTTTTTGTTAGCACTGCACAAACCTGTATTTGTATATCTTTTCTATTTTGCACTGCACATGAAGCTCACGGACCGGCCTTTACAGGATTTTACTGAAGTAATGTCAAATGATCATGTAGATGTCACGACGTTTTCTACATCAAAAGGTTTCTTTTCACGGAAACCTTTTCAACGAAGAATTTTTACTTCGCGCGCCAACAAGACCGCCAGCTACGCAGGCTAGAGATATACTTTATTGCCGGTAAAATGCCGTACAAGCTGTGCGTTCTCTGAACACTCATCAAACTACAACGGATCCACGCTCGCGCTACTCGTCAAACTACAAAGACAATGTTCTCTGAACACTCATCAAACTACAAAGACAGTTTTAACCTGTGAAATTTTGCATCGTAAGGGGGTCTTATCAATTGACATGTGGTTTTGCCTAAACTAAAAGGAACACATAATTGCCACCTCGTTTTCTTTTCCCTTGTATAAATTATAATCTAACGGGCGATTGAACTGCGATCGATTTTCGGATTTCGATTTTAATTAATTTTCAGTAATACCATGCTATTGTACCCCAGGTACTTTAGTTTTTCGACGCAATATTTCACCGTCGTTCAGTGCTGCTACATCAATCTAGATCTACTAATCAAAAAACAGTTTCCCACACGTTCGGGTAACTTAATGAAAAAAGTCATTCGATTTACCGGAAACGCAATCAAATAACAATGTTAGTAGTTTCTGATCAACGTATTCAATTTACTATTCTTCGTGTCCACATTAACAATGTTTTTAACAATTTCGTTTTTGGCACAGATATATAAAACTCTTAATTTGTTCAGCTGCAAGCGAACTGACAATGGATAGTAACATGTAACAATTATTTGCTTCTCATAAAAGTGGTTAAATCCTTTTGAACAAACATACCGCTCAGGTATTAGGTTTGTAAGCAGTTTTTTCCTCTCCGACTTTATCCGATAATCGAGGATTGAAGCGACTCAAAATATTGTTTTGTTTGATTCAATTTTAAGCAGAAAATCGTTGTCTTAACTTGTAACAGAGTGCTAAGCATGAGAACAAAAAGAAAGCCTACAATTACATATAACGAATAATGTTTTCAAATAAAAACTTTTGCAAACTTGGTTAACAAAAACTTAGGACAAACAAAACATGTATTAAACTCATCTCATTTTCATTGCAAAGTGCTGAATTCCTTTTGATTAAACATTTGGGACGAGGC
Source organism: Desmophyllum pertusum (assembly GCA_029204205.1). NCBI lineage: Eukaryota > Metazoa > Cnidaria > Anthozoa > Scleractinia > Caryophylliidae > Desmophyllum > Desmophyllum pertusum. The sequence goes on along the minus strand of MU826827.1, from coordinate 3,464,111 downwards.
TTTTGGCGTGGTCGCATGCTTTACGCCGCCAAAAAATAAATACAGCCGGTATTTTTTGTCGGGTATACCTACGGAAACAACAAGCGAAAACCTCGGCTATTTTCGCGCAATTTAGGTTAACCACTAACTGCTACGAGAATTAAACAACGAACGATACAAATGAAAGGACAAGAGTTGCTGAAAGTTGACTCTCATGAGAGTTTTCGGCTTCAACTCTTATCGACTTTAGCAAGGGTGGGCCAAACGAGAGAAAACTCTCGACGTCTCTCGAGAAAAATTTGAGCAGGTTCAAATTCGATGAGAACGCGTGAGATTCGCTGACAGCGCACAAGAATTTCAGGTCAAACGTCAGAGCGAGAGTTTGAACTCTCGACAACTCTCCCTCGTTTGGCACGGGCTTTAAATTCTTTGCTCGCTAGAAATGCGCGTTGAAAGCTGAAACAAAAAATGTGCGGTGCGGCAAAAGCAATTTACGTTGAATTTAAGCTAAGAAACAGTTAGAAACTGTAAATTAGTGAATAACGTATTGTTTTTTTCAAGTGAGCTCACCTTGGTTTCAGCTCCGGTTGCGACTTTATGTGTCTCGATCACTGCCACAGTGAATCTGAAGGCCTTTAAATCGGTGATCCCAGTTTTTCATGTACAGTTAATATCGTAATCAATTAAGGTTTCCTTAATTACTTTTATTTGGTTGATTTCCTACTGTCAAACTGTCACTACACCTTGTCAAATATGATCACAAGTCATTTCCACTATTTTCATTTCAGATGTATTATACGCCCACGGAGTTTCGTATAAATTAAAGCTGGAAGGAAGATTTAATTGAAAATTTCTAGGATCTCTAAAATAAAATTCGCGCATAAGGAAACAGGATCTGATGCTGATGACCAAACAGATAACTAGTATCTTATGAGGGAAGTGTTTTAGGGCATATCCGGTTCTCTTTGCGGACTTACTACAAACTCATATCATTTTTTGCACCTGCATGCTGAGTTAATTGATCGATGTTCTCAATTTGTCAAAATTATTTTGCTGTTTCTTTCGTTAGTTCAGTTAATATTCAGTTACTAGGAATAATTATGCATAGACGAAATTAAGCCATCAAAGCGCGCGGCAACACGAAGTAAGCCCTTTGATTGTAAAGCTTCGCTTCCTGCACGTGCCAACTGATGTAAAAGTAACCTGCGATCAGGCGTTCTTTTCCTTTTCTTTCTTTTCGCTAAAAGCGTTTTAGTGGCTTCAGTTAACTTATCAATCAAAACGTTGCATTTAGCTGAGAATCAGATAAAGGTTAACGTTTGACTAAATAAATAGACCATGCTATCAAATCCAGATAAATCCAGGCTATGTATTGCGATCAAGACTGCAAAACAGGTCGTATTTTAGCGCGAGTTCGATGGGCGAAACGCCCTTAAAACCTGGAACGATCGTACGACATCGATATCTCGAAGAAAAACAAGAAAAACTCACTGTCCTGTCGTCTAAAGCTCGGGGAAAACGAGGATGATGACAGACGTTGAGAATTGTAAACTCTCGCTCTCGTTTGGCCTGAAAATCTCATGCAATCTCAGCGATTCTTGCATCGACTCTCGAACGCTCTCATCGAATTTGAACCTGCTCAGACGATAAGAGTTGAAGAAAACTCTCATGACACTGAGCAAACTCTCAGCAGCTCTCAGTCCTCGTTTGCCGGGTCCGGGATTAATTGCAGTCAGACAATAAATCAATGAGGAAATGAAAATTACAAACTCAATTTTCAATTAAAAAGAAATGAATGCGCCCTTAGTCAACCACTAAACTGCAAAGTCATTCTCTCAATGTTGATAGATTATCTTCCAGACCGCAAATTGAATTCCCACGCCTGCAATAGTTTCGAATTGACTTAAAGAAAGGTGACTGAGTGACTTTTCATGAAGTCTGTCTGTTTTAATCAGTTCTGGAACAAGGTGATGACATGTAAATACCTCGACGGAAGGAATCGGCGAATGACCGGCAAAAGAAGCCCAGTATATGATTCGGCTCAGTGGCGTAAAAAGAAACGAAAAAGTGAGCCTCTGTTTTTGGTCTTTTTGAAGGTTGGAAGGACAAGCTTTTCCACAGTCATGTAGTCCTGTTTCTGTATGGCTTTTTCAGTCAGCTTTGACTGCTTCTTTTGAGTTTCAAAACCATTTTAAAAATCTAATTAGACGAGGGGTGACAAGTGCAATAATCGAGTACCATGTACTGTAGTGATGAAGGTCGCCCTGAAAATTCTGAACATTCTCCCATTTGTGGAAATAAGTGTTGGTATATATTTTTCGCCCATTTGTTTCCTTTTGGCAACTGAAATTACACGCGATATGTGGTATGTTGATTTTAATATTATTTCTAGTTTCCCAGTTAATTTTTCGAGTCTTCCAATTCCCGGCCATTTCTTTAGCTTCCAATGAAAAATTGCTGTTTTTTCGAAACACAGCATTTATTAGAATTGTCAGCCCCATAAGTTAGTAACCTGCCTGCATGGAAAGAATATAAACCGCTGAATGGAGACGAGAATTAATTATCAATTCGAAACAGTTAGATACTGTAAATTTGCCACATGCATGGATATTTTTGTAACAATATTGACAAGTTTACCTCTGTGGTATGTTTGGCGATTTTCTGTCGACTTTCCGGTACAATGAAGATCAGATACTTGCTTCAGCCCGCGGTCATGCAGTTATATCGATAGTCGAATCTGCATGGCTGCTTTTGTACCGACCATGAATCAATTATTAAGTATTTTCACGGCTACTATCTTGATGGATTTATTGTTCATTATCATCTGCTTGGGGCAGACTTCATTTTGTAGCTCTTTTGTGATAAGCATGCATGCCGATTATAACATCTTCTAAACAGATCTTTTACGGTGACACCTTCATGTACGTAGTTACGGCTAAATAAGATCGAACACCAGTCATTACTGTGCGAATCATAATCAAACCGCAAGAAGAATATCAGGGGCACCCAACGGATCGTTTCGGTGGAATATCCGTTCGGAAGGCCTATAATCGCCTCAGATATTCGGTTAGGGAAATGTCATCTCAAACTTTCGTAATATGGGGAAATTAATGCCTTTTGTTTTCGGAGAGATAAAAATGTCGTTTTAGGTACAAAAAAATGTTAGCTAGGATTTTCGGAAAGGCAAATTCAGCTCGTAAATTCGGGTAATAAGAGTTCAATCCCTAAAATTTTCTGATGTTTGAAAGTTCAGCTAACGTATCCGAAAAGAAACATTTTTCTTAGCGATTAAAAATAATCCATTAAACTGCACAAAAAGCACAATTATAACGTAAAAACAACGTTCCGACACCAACAAGAAAATTTTGTCGTTGGGTGCCCCTGGAATATTCAGGAAACCCAAATTTACACTTCGATTTTTTGCTGAAAAGCTTTGCGAAAATAGCAATAAAATAGATACCGTGGAAAAAATAGACCAAACTTTTCTGACTCGCACAGTTACTGCGTTTTCGACTACGGTAACTAAAATAAAACTCAAAAAAAAAAAAAAAAAAATACTGATTGATTAAAATAATTACCCAAATTCACTTGTTAGACAAGGGGAGGAGGGAGAGAGTAATGTTAGTAATATACGTTAAAAAATTGCCCATACCCAAAATTACCTTCGGAAGGGATTTTAAAAACTTTCAACTTGATATTTATTGAGTAATCTCCAAAATATACCAAATAACCATATTTCAGCTACCCAAATTAAAATTCTCCAAATATACCGCATAACCAAAACCCCAGGCCGACCCTGGGTAGCCCCCCTGAGTAGGTAGAGTACAGTGTAGGAAACCGGATAAACAGGTTAGTTGTAGTCGTCATAGGCACGCAAGGCATACACACACATTACACACACACACGGTTCAAAGTCTGCCGGATTTCAGGAATGAAGAATCGATGTCTTGTTAGACATTTTTGTTTTGTATTTTGACTCGCCCTTCGGGCTCGCCTAAATACCAGGGCCGTAGCTAGCGGGGGGGCAAGGGGGGCAGTTGCCCCCCCAAGAATGGGTAATGCTTTCTGAAAAACGAAAACTGCGTATGTTTTTTTCGCGTTCAAACAGCCGCCTTCCTGATAAAAAATATATGCCGAGGGTCTTTCAAAAACAAGATTGAACATTTCAAAGGCTTGGCACTCTCCCCAGATTTTGCTCGGCATATTAAATCAAGATGATGGGGAACGAAGAGGCGAGAACTTCTTACTTCTTAGGTAACTAAGTAAGTAGTTATATTTTGACTGTCCGGTACCATACTAACTTGAACATTTACGATTGATTGAGAAATATATTTTGGAGCGGAAATCCAACTGGAGACATCTTTTACACACGAAATAGACTAATAAAATGTTTAGTGTACTAAGGCCGATATACGGTATGTATCAAGTTAACAAAACCTCGGAAATATTGCTGTAAGCACTAAAAATACCTGCCATTTTACACTTGATCGAGATTGATTTTTTGACAAAATATATCATGGAGAATGCTGAAAATAGCATTTCCGCGCCTCTAGATTTCAAAATTTTCTGAGGGGGCATGCCCCCAGACCCCCCTAGCGGCTCGCGCCTTCGGCACTCGCTTCATTGCCCCCCCATTCAAAAAATTCTAGCTACGGCCCTGAATACTATACACTTGTTAAATAAGATTTATCTATCCGAACTTTAAAATCATCTCAAATTAAAAGCGGTAGGAAACGGAAAGACTTTATTGAAAGATAAAATGATAACAACAATCAGTAAATCACGATAACAAAATTGCAAAATTCATTTAAAAAAAACATTGATGCTTGCGGCTTGGGAAGCCAAGCAGCTTGCCAATCCGGCCCGCAATAGTATTTTGCCTGGTAAATGTACTAATAAAGAAAACTGTGCTTCAAGCCAGAAAGATATTTAGCACCAATTTGTACAGGTTTTCAATTAAGTATATATAAAACGTAAAGGTAACAACTGAGTATATTTTGTGCTGTCATCATTTGTCATCACTAGTTTTTCTCGACGTTTTTTTTTTTGCATGGAGTCTTTTCAGGCCGAAAAACAACACAAATTTTAGTGGGCCCTTGCATATTTTCATACAAGTGCTCGCATGCTCGCTCAGTTTAGTAAAGGTAGTTCTTTGCAAAGTGATCGTTGCTCGCAAGGCTAACGTTTATCAATGCTCGCGCTTGCAAAGAAAAGCGCTGTACTCGCATGCTCGCAAAGACCATTCGATACCCTCTAATTGTAATTTTGGGTAGAAAAAAAAAACACAACAACAAAATAATAATTTGGTAAAAAATATCCAGTTCTGCCACGAAATAACAAATTTTACTTCGTGTTGTTTGAAATATTGAAACGTGGTACGAAGTAGTTTGAAAAACCATTTGGACTGCTTACCTGTATGGAGATATCTTCGACGAATTTTTGTGCTCAGTTTTGTTCAAATAGTTTGTGTTTTAATTCTATATTATCGATAAATGAATCTGTCATCCTTTAAATGATTTATTTCTCATTTAACTGTCTATATCTTTAATCAATTAAGTGTTTTGAATTGTAATCCCTTTGATTCGGACCGCTTGCCTTTTGTCATAAGTTGTGTTGTAACTGCTTAATAAAAACAATCGGATTTTTGGCCTGAAACTCAACCGTATCCAGCCGTTCATTCAAATTCACGATGTATAATTACACAACTACGATATCTTAAATGAAACTATAGAAAAAGAAGAGATTAGAACCAACTGCAAAAATATATTGTCAAAAACTAAACAGATTGCTAGAAAAGACCAACAGTGAAAACTCTAAAATCTAAAACATTTATGTTCGCGGTCTGTTTTAATCGCAATGTTGGCTTTATTCATCTGATCAATTGACTAGAGAGGTAAAGCAAAGAAAACCGCCTGAACTATCCATTGTTATTATTATTATTCCATGTAAACTGATTGTTAAAAAAATGGTTATGGGCGTGGTCTTCAATAGACCTTTCTCCAAAATGGCCGTCGCAAATTCATATGAAACTGAGCGGAAAATCAGCAATACCAGCACCTGAAAGACCAGCTTTGTTTGATAATCGTACGAAGTTTCTTTATGGTAGGTTATACCTGAGTCGAGAAAACGGAAGTTGAAAACTGGAAAATTTAGAGACGTTTGTATGACTGGGGGTATGGCGTATACAATGGTCATACAAACGTCTCTAAATGTTCCAGTTTTCAATTTCCGTTTTCTCGACTAAGGTAGAACCTACCCTAACGAAACTTCGTACGTTTACCAAACAAGAGGTGGTCTTTCAGGTGCTGGTAATAATTTCATGTTTCGCTCAGTTTAATTTTAATCATTTTGAATTTGCGGCGGTCATTTTGGAGAAAGGTCTATTCCGCGGGCCCTTTGAGGATTAAGCACTTTACGCATCATTGCAAGTCAATTTTACCAACACAGATAACGGACAGCTGTTTGGCCCTTGTACATGTTGTTCTAGCCACGGTTTGGCCAGAACACATGCGCACTGCCAACAATTACCTGTTGAGTGACCAATTCCCATTCTCGACCCCTGAGTCCTGACCTTCGATGCTTTCTTGATTACGCAAAAGAGAAGAGCTCTGGGGTCGAGATTGGACCAATTCCTCGTTACCCTTATCCAGCGGCTGGAACAGGCAACAAGGACCTCTGGGATAAAGCGTTCCGGAATGCTTTATCCCAAAGGTCCTTGTTGCCCGTTCCTGCCGCTGGATCTGAGGGTAACGAGGACTCTGGGAACGAGATTGTTGAGTGACCCGTTCAGTAGCAATCTCGTTCCCAGAGGCCGCGATCCTTTTGGTCAGCACCAAGAACAAAAACGCGTGGGCTCTGGGGACGAGATTGGTTGAGTGGCAGCCGTGGAGCTTTCAAAGGTTTATCGGTTCAGCATGCATAGAATAGCTGCATGGGAAACCTTGTATTACCTTTTGTATGGAATTTTTGGTAAGAATTCTGCGATAAACGGCTATAAAGGGAACAGCAAAACTTTATCTTTTTTTAAAGAAAAGGAAGGAAGAATATCATTTGACAACTGATGCCTTTTTAGCTCGTCAATAAAACTAAACTCTACTTTGTTCTGAATTGCCTGAGAACAATTTTATGCAAGTTTAACTTTTAACACGAAACCACGTCGTGGACTGTTTATTTGTATACGTAATTAAGCCAGCCTCGTACCCAGACGTCTCTCTTATTTCCAAGAAAATGGGCGCGCAAAGGAAGGAGGGAAGGCGAAAGGTCGCGTCTCGTCTTTCCCCTTCCCATGGTCCCTCACGCTTCGGGTTCGTGCCCAGTCGCTCGCCCAATCGCAAAAAAAAATGCGAAAATGCCCCATTAAGCCCCATTAAACTCCAACTAAGAACTACGAAGAAACTAGTAGACGTTTTAACCCTATTCAGACCGGGCTTTTTTTGGTCTTATCCGACCATCCGGAGGGCGGATTTCCCGTCTAAAAAACACCAAAAATGACTCAAAATGAACAAAACCAATAAAAGAATGCTAAAATGATCAAAAAAGTTAAAGGTTATTGCCAGAAAGTTATTTTCTTCCTTAAAAACATGAAATATCGAAATTTGGAAAACATGCCTGTCAAAATATGGTTGCTATGGTAACAGCAAGTTCCATGAACAATGACATGTCATACCAAATTGTTTCCAGATAAATTTAGGAAAATTCGAAAAGTTTGGCGGCTTGTACTTCAATATCAAGGTCATCCCGGCTGGCAAATTCCCTCCCCCCGGTCTGAATACGTTAAACCAAGAGACTATCATAGTCTCTTGGTTAAACCGAAATAGACGTTTCGATGAAAAGTGACGTGCCATTGGTTATGTGTGCTGTACGTGAATTGCTCAAAACTGGAACAACTTTTTCACCATTTCGCAGCACAACGATAAACGATCATGATAGAGCCTGGTGTTATTTAGAAGTAAAAATAAATAGAATAGGTCCTTATTACATGAAATTTTCGCGACACGTAAATTTCGCGAATATGGAGTGGCCATATTTCGCGAAACTTTGATTTCGCGATTTGCGAAAACTTAATTTAATTTTCGCGATTTCATTCGAGCGTTCGTATCACTTGTCAGTATCGGTATATGTCGCAATAAAATAATAAAATCACCATGCACGACTTACCATTTGAATTACTTTAATGCAATTTCAAAATCATGAACTGTACGATGGTCCTTATAAAGTTTGACAATATTTAATATTGATTTAATATTAATATTTATTTAATTTATAGCTTACATATCGTGACGTCACTTAATTTTCCACCTTCGGAAGTATTCCCTTTTTCCCGAAGATTTTCTGATCACGGAAACGGTAAGCGTTTTTCCATACATAATGGGAGGATTTTCAGCTGGTCTCATGTCATGTCCGGCAACTGCGGAGCAGTATCATGTTTATACTAAGTACAGTGGAACCTCGATATAACGATACTCGATATAACGATGTTCCCGGTATAACGATCAACATTTGACAGCCCGGCAAATGTTACAGTAAATGTATGGAGAAAACTCCCGATATAACGATACTCGATATAACGATATTCCCAATATAACGATCACAATCTGGCAGCCCAAACGTGACATTTACCCCGATATAACGATAAAATCAATCATCGCGCGATGAAAAAGGAGGCTTAACACTTGAAAAGATATGACAATACTCCCAGGTAATACTTTTCCTTTATAATTTAGTTCTGATTGCATAAGGACTGTAACGTGTCTGTCAACAGCTTGTTACGATAGGGATTTATACAGTACATGACAAATCAATTATTAACAATACCCCGATATAACGATATTTTTGGCTCTTTTCCCGAAAAATCGTTATATCGGGAATTCGTTATTACGATTTCCCGATATAACGATCTAATTTGGTCGGTCCCTTGGCACATCGTTATATCGAGGTTCCACTGTAAAGCTGTCAAACCGCATCATTAAAATTGTTATGAATCCGGCGGTGCGTTTTCGTTTAGTTGTTTTCACTTAAAATTGTACATAGACCGCGGAATCCATCATTTGAAGCGATCGGATGCGAAGAGCTTTTCTGACATACACCTATTTCAATTAACGTTGTCGGATAGAAGCGATGGAAAAGAAATCTACAAGTTTTTATTTCGCACGTGATGTATTTGGTTTGCCCCGAATTAGATAATATAAAAGTTGTTTTTTTCCATGTTTTGTCACTAGCTGATTCTGCTAAAATTTAGTTTGGCTAAAAATAGCTTACTTCTACAGGCTTAAACAACAAGGAAACGTTAGAAATTATAATGTTTTTCATGTAACTTCTCATTAGTATTCGGTGCGTGCAGCAGTTTTCTACTTTTACCCATGCTACCTTTCGGTCTTGTCTTGCGGGCTTTTAAAAACATTTCTATCCGACAACGTTAATTGAAATAGGTGTATTCCATGTTGTAAAAACCTTTTCAAAGCCATCAAAGCGTTTTTACCAGGGTCGATATTTGGAGCTCATAATCAGTGAAACAAGCACATCCTTCAGTCTGTTCCCTCCGTGGTACAGTCCGAATTTACTATATTTCTTTCCTTGGTAATAAGCTACAAAAATCGGGAAAAAATGCTTCATAAGAAATCCACTATGCTGTCAAGCTAAAAGTATAAATGAACGATATGAGACCATATAAAAATTGGCTTTAGTTGATCAGTTCACTTGGACAGCGCGCTGACTGAAAAAGCTAGTAATGACAGGAGCCCATAATGGACTCCTGGGAATGATTCTTTTGTTCAGCAATATTAAATCTATTTCGACATGAGTTTCCCATTAAGGTTGTGCCAGCTGCATCTTTACCGAAAAACATCCATTAGTGCTGTTCCTTTCAATTTGAAGAGTTATTTATTATATTGGCACACTGCTGCAGGATGAAAAGGAGCATTCTGATTGGTTTACCCTGAGCGGTCCGAAATTTGCAATATTTGCGCAGTTAGGAAAACTTGTACAACAGAAAACCCTTTTCAGTTCTAGTGATACCTGGCCGGCAATTTTGGTTCAATTTCTAGGAGCCTGCATTGTCACACGCGTTTGCCAAGAATATAAATGTCTTATTTTTCTGCAGAGTTGTAGTAGAGTCTCACAGCAAAAATCTGATCCAATGCACCTGACGATATTACGTCACAGATTAAGTCACAAGGCTTCCTTTCTATTTATCCATCTCCACGACAACAGAGTCCCATTCCCCCTCGTCCACCCTCACTTTCGCAAATAAACAGCCATAGTGACAATGGCGGCGGATTGCTCGATTCATGTAGCGAGAAATAGTTAGCTTTTGTACAAGATAGCGGGCGTTGATCTTCGAAATTTGTTGTAAGTATAAGCGACGAAGCATCCACAGTCTTTCATGGAAATTTATTATGGTTAATTTGTACCGAGAAATATGTTTTCAGAGCATGTTGAGGACACAAAGACTCGATTTTGTCTTTCAATACAGATTGAATTAAGACTTATAGAGAATGACTCCTGTTCACGGAGCGAATGGTACGGCGACTTCGTCGAGGGCCTCGTCGACAGTCGTCATGAACACGAAGGAACGGATAAATGGCTGGTCTTGTCCGTGGCATCCTTTGCAGTTCGTTGCGTGGTTTTTTCTGATCATTTTCTCCATATCTTACTTCGGTGTGTTTGTCTTGTACCTCCCCAAAGAGTGGCAAGCAGCTGGATTCATTGTATCCTTTTATTTTGCCAACTTTCGTAGCTTCCTGCGACTGTAATCAGTCCACAATGTGTGCTTTATACCACGAAGGTGATAAATTCATGGTAAACTTACTTAAGCTTAAGCTTTTTAAGCTTTAATATGTCCGTTTTCGTCGTAAATTCATTGATCGATAATTTGTTGTGCCCAATCATATGCTGGCGGCTGATCCTTTAGTTTGCGTATTTGTATATCAATGATTCTTTCAGCTTTAGATGAAGATTATGTATAAACCGTTAGGTACATTTGCACTTGTGTCGATTTTCTCTAAAAGCTGGAATTGTGCTGATGTAGGGAATCAATATAACAGATTTCATAAAACTACACGAGAACCACCGATCGAACAATGATGACTGCAAAACTTGCATACATGTACATGTACGAATGTTTTGCGTTGCCTTTCATTTTCATTTTCCGTGTTTACAAGCTAGTGTTGTAGGTTCGATCGTTACGTGTAGGTCAAACGTGTTTCCGGGTTTATGTTCACGTTTTTTTTATACATTTTTTATAAGCTTAATTATGAAGAAAACTTTGTTTTACAGTATATAATGTTTCAATGGTGCTACATGTAGCTGTATAACCTTACGTTTTCCTCGTGTAACACAAGTTTAATACGTCACCATTAAATTATAAAATTTTAGGTATATAATAATAAATATTTTAAAAGAAATCCCCCACGATTTGGAGAATGACTACATCTAATTTGTATTGGGCATTAACCAGTTATTAAGACTTGTAATTAACACCTTGAAAAAATATTAAATGAAAGACCACATATACACTCAAAGGAAATACATGTACTCAGCAATTGTCCTGCGAAACTGTATGGAATATCGTCTGATTCTTAGCCGACGAGGCCGTAGGCAGAGTTGGCTAAAATCAGGCTATATATTCCACAAGATTGAGCAGGATAATAATTGTTTTTATTATTATTCAACAAATTGTCAACAAGTCGCAAAATAAAAGCATCAAAATGTCCTAAAGGTACTCTCAAACTCAGCAGCGCTTTCCAATACATGTATGTTGGACGTGTCTTCAATTCTTTTGTGCACTTCTAAATATGGCAGACTATATATACCGCAGGATAATTATGTCATGTATGGGTGACAGATAACAAGGCTTCTTGACCATATATGGGCATCGTGACAATTTGTTGAATAATAATAATATGGGATATACGGCTTACGTGTACTATGTATATCCCATAAAATTATATATTATATGATATTATAATATTGTTCAATGATTCCTTTTCCAGACGAATTATAACTGCATTATATGGGCATCATGACAATATTATTTGTTGAATAATAATATGGGATATAACAAAATGTTATATAATAATTCCTTGACCAATACGTTTAGATTCCAGGTGGCTTCTGTGTTATACACATTGTTTATCACCTGATGGCGCTGACGTTTGACCCAGCAGATCCTAACATCAGAGGCGGCTCAAAGAAAAGCAAGGCAATCTTTGATAGAAACCAACATCAACACGTGATCGAAAACTGCCATTGTTATATCTGCCAAGCAGACGTGTAAGTTTATTCATTGGTTAATAACACTAATAATTTGTCCTTTGATCTTTTGTTATTCAACTCGGGACTACAAACGACATGTACAAGAAGTCATATTTTTTATGCACGTCATACAGATGTCTTCATCAGGTAGATACTTAACAAATAAAGAAGCATATGCCATGTATTATACTGTCATAAAACACGACGGGAATTTGAGAACACGAGAGAAATTTAGAAAACACGAGCCGCAGGCGAGTGTTTTCTATATTTCTCAAGTAAATAATAATGTAATTTTTTTGTTTGTTTCTGTTTGACAGTGGTCCAAAGAGCAAACATTGTTCTGTGTGCAACAAATGTGTGTCAGATTTTGACCATCATTGTAAATGGCTTAACAACTGTGTTGGAGGCCAGAATTATAGGTAAGCAAACTGTTTCCTTGGACAGTGAATTAGTTACTATCAGTGATTGGTAGGTTAAGGAATAAGTGGTGTAAAATTTTCCACATATTTTATTTTTATTTTAGAGGCTTTTTAATAATTGAAGACGGAGACGGATATTTTTTTAAATGCGGACGAATATCGATCATGCGATCGAAAGGATATGGCAAATAGGAAAACATAAAACGGTTGAAATTGGATTCAGGATTTTATTGCACAAACAAGGATTTAGTTTACAAGATAAAGACGTTAAAAGCGAGTATGATCCAATTGAACTTCTCTGGATCCTGTGCTGGAGCCCAAACATTTGTAGTATTAATGCACTTGTTCTTAATTCACAGATTGTTTATTGGTTGCGTTACCAGTGCGTTTTTTCTGGCGGTATTGGTATTTGCAATTACTCTGTATGTCCTCATAATGTACTTCATAGACAGAGACAGTTTGAAGTCATTAACAGGTAATCACCTAATGTTAGATTAATTTCTATGATCAGCTAGGTGCAGTGGAACAGAAACCTCCACTGACAGACATTTCTCATAAGTTGACTGACTTAGTCAGGGACCAAGCCACATACAAACAGCCTCCCATAAGCAGACACCTCTTCGAAGTGGACACTCTCTGATCCCAGTGGTGTCCACTTACGGGAGTTTGACTGTATTTTGAATGAACATTGAAACGTCACTTTACGACCACCGCATTGCACTGTACATGTAATACTGTAACCACATTGTTATCTTCCTAATCTCCTCTCATTCAACATGGTGTCATGACACTAATAGTGCGAGCCTCGTTATTACAGCTACATGTACATACACTTGTACTAATGATACACAGCTTACCTTGGCTTTAAACATTGCTTTATGATATGGCCATGGGTTCTACATGACTGTGTGAAACAATATTTAGCAGTTTTCCATGTTTTATCAATGAATGTTCACGGTTTTTAGCCAACAGAATGCACACTACATGTAGCCTGATTCTTAGACGGTCCTAAGATCTGTCGCTCTCACTCTCTTACGAAGTGAGAGCGATAGATCCTCGGACCATCTGAGAATCAACCTAGATACATGTAGATCTATAAATGATTGACTGACTTTTTGAAATACATGTAGCTCAAAATTGACAATTCCTTAGCATTTAGAACTTCAGATTGATATAGCAAGTTTTCATTACAAAGTTATTGTAATTATCGTAAACTAAAGATGATTTATTTCTTGATCTTCCAGGAGGACAATTCAAAATATTTGTACCTGTCTCATCAGATGTAGCGTTTGCAGCATTTACTGGAGTTGTAACTGGGCTATTGCTTCTTTCAATAGCTCTTCTAGGACATCTTCTAGGATTTCATATTTATTTAAGTAAGTTGCAAAACACCATATATTGACACCATGAATGAATTTAGAAGAGTCTGTCCCAAGAGTCTTCATTCCTTCTGACCGTTGATGTTACTACCCCTAAAAATACTTGCACCAGAGGGTTGGGGGGTACTCCCATATATATATAGCCAACATGTATATGGGGATGTGCGGCCGCCCAATAGGTTATGGGTTTTCAACCTCTCGATTCATAAACAGGGTGTGGGTTTTTGACTCAATGCTGTGTGCTGTCATAGACTGGGTACATGGGTACCCTTCAGTTACAAGGAAATATTTTCTTCAACATTTTCTGCAGCCCGGCTGATATCAATGTCGACAACAGATTACTGTCAGGAATCAAATGCTCAAATAAACTCCTACAGTTTCTCTTTTTTTAAATTTATGTCATAAACAGGGTAGAGAAGTGTGACGTTTTTGTCATAAACAGGATCAGGGTTTGATACCGGGGGTGGGGGGGAGGACTCCCATATAAAAGTGACGGGGGTGATTGCCGGAAATTTTGAAAAGAACCCCTAAAAGGTACCAAAATCTCGTTTTGTGGGTGTGGCTCGAATATCCTGGGTGGCACACCCCTACTCAAGATTGGGTTGAGTGCCCCCCAGGGACTTGCACCAGTTACTCAACCAACCAAATGCATGGAAAACCAATATTGGTACTTGGTCACATGTAATGATGAAGAGGCGGTGTATTTGTTTAAGGTTCTGATCAACAAATTAGCCTGCATACTAGCAGGCGCTGGAGTATTATAAAGAGCACAAGTTGGAGGGGCACACGCAAGGGAGAAAATGCATCCCTCACACATGCTCTTCCAACTCGCACTCTATATACCGGTAGACCTTTCTCCGAAATGGCCACTGCAATTTCATATTAAACTGAGCGGAAAATCAATACCAGCACCTGAAAGACCATCTCTTGTTTGGTAATCGTACAAAGTTTCGTTAGGTTAGGTTCTACCTGAGTCGAGAAAACAGAAGTTGAAAACTGGAAAATTTAGAGACGTTTGTATGACTGGGGGTATACGCCATACCCCCAGTTTTAATCATTTTGAATTTGCGGCGGCCATTTTGGAGAAAGGTCTATTTACTCCAGCGCCTGCTATGCAGGCTAATTAAATTTTGTCCATCGTGTTGTTCATGGTTTTGGTTTTACGATGCTCAGTTGAAAACTGCTCTAATCAATTTTTTTTTTTTTCTCTTTTCAACAGTTTGTCATAAAATGTCTACATATGAATTCATAGTCAGCTCCAGAGACAGCAGACCTGATGCTTCTGATGTCGAAGCGGGCAACAAATCTCCATCAAGTAGAAAATTATTTAAGGTACTAGCTCATTTACCAAATTTAACCACTTCACCTGAGATGAGGTTGAAAAAAAAAAAGTTGAGATATTTTAGATCGCAGAAGGGGTAGGATTTGTAGATCTACCGAAAACATTTATCAAGATGGAATTTCTTGACTGGGATCTTGGACGTCTGTATTGGAGGTGAACAAAGAAAGGTTGCCCAGAGAGGGATGCTTGTTGAATGTTCTACCCAGACTCTCTATTTTCTCAACACCAACAGCGAGCGGAAGCAAGCGAGCGGAAGCAAGCGAGCGGAAGCAAGCGAGCGGAAGCGAGCAGGAGCGAGCGCGGAGCGCAAGGGGGTGGTGGGTGGGCCCCCCTACCCCCATGCTCGCGCTTCGCGTTCAGTTCCAGTTCGCTCGCGGCTACAATGATCTGAGAAAATAGAGAGGCTGTGAACAGTCTACTCTGTATGATCATAGGTGGATTTAGGGGTGGGGCCTTTCGTCTGGGAATTATACTTGTATGAACACCATTGCAATCCGGGTTTTGTTTTATTTCAGTAAGATCAGGTTGATGTCGCCTATGGCACAAGGTTGCATTGACGCTGCAACTGCTACGACCCCCTATTCCTTAATTTTCTGGATCTGTTAATGACAATGGGCTAAATTTATAGTGTCTCAATTTGTTTGTTCACAGAATAAAGTCAATCCTGAAGAAGATAGAAGAGAAAGTGCTGAACCTGTAAGGTGAGTGGTATCATTTAGTTTACATGGCTGGAGTTACGTGTATTATGTCATGAGTTGCGCACGAGAAATTTAAGGAAACAGGGGTGTACGTGATAGGTCTTGATGAAAAAACAAAATTATATACAACATTGCTAGGCACGTGAAAACAAGTCTGTTTGCCAAAAAGTGATAAATGAAAATATCAACCAAAGTCGTGATGGCAGTTGTTGCGAATATATTTATTTTTAGAAAGTTGTGATGTCAGCATGGCGCTATAGTGATATTCATGTTGCTTGGCAACTTCTCTGGTCAGTGGTGGAAACTGCAGGCTCAGTCAATTACTGGAGACTAGGGAAAGGACTTGTTATATTCCAGTGTTCCCATTAACGCACAACTGTGCGTATCTGACGCACAAAAAATAAAAAGGACGCACAGTTTTTAGCCACAGTACGTCCCAGGGACGCACATAAATCAGCGCTCAAAATTTCGAGTGTTTTCATAGTTTGGTCTACTCTTGAGATAAATAAGATTTTTCAAGATACAAAACACACATAAGAAACAATGTTAAAGTTTCACTAGTTTCCTTTACCTTTTCATTACCTCTCCAAGCTGGAAACTATGAAAATTTGGCTGCAAACTCGAAAACGAAGCAAGAATCACAATGATAATCACGCGAACGAGCGAACAACTCTCGGCTCATTGATGGTCAGCGGTCATACCTCATGTAATATTACATGATGTGTATATCACTTAAAATGCCTTTCTCCTTAGGGGACCCTTAAAAAATAGAAAGGACCCCCAATTACTGGAACTGGGGGTCCTTGGGACTCTGATATTCTTAATGTATTTGTATTGTTTTCCTTCAATATTCTAGGTTTGAAATAAGTGATAATGGCAGATCTGAGGGATCAGAGGATACTCTTCCTAATGAGACAACTGTAAAGATTATAAGTGAAGTCAGTTCTAAGGTATGTCTGTCAGCTGTCTGTCTTAAAACGTACATCGCCCAGCCCATTCATCACCATCATTCCTCTTTGTTCCATTAGGAACATAGGGCCGTCACTATCTCCTTCCATCGATCTCGATCTAGGGTGATCTGCTTTTCCTCCTCCCAGGACATGCAGGGGTGGATCCAGGATTTTTTGATAGGGTGGGTGGGGGGGGGGGGGGGGGGGGGGTTCCAGGGTTTTCCCGAAGTAGATTGTGGGAGAATTTTTGAAGTAGACAGCAGCAGTAAAGGTGCGGGGTGGGGGTGAGATTTCATGCTCTGAAAAGTGCATTTTGGTGGATCCTGGAGATGGTTTTGCTATGGATAATGGAGAAAGCAAAAAACCCCTAAGGTCTGATAGGGGGTCCGGCCCCCCCCCCCCTCACCCCTGCTGACCCTCCCCCTAGATCCGCCACTGACATGCGAATATAGTTTCTCCGCCATGTTGTAAGTGGGCGCCCTCTCTTGCGTTCGCCTTGGGGGTTCCAATCAAGGGTTTGGCGCATGAATGGGCCGGTGCCCAGCCCATTGGGAAAGATATAAACATTCACAAAAGTTAAAAACATGTACACATGCTAACATAGTAAATGGTTTGAACCCAGGAGTATCAGTAGTTCGTCTAGTGTGATCGTCTAGGCGGGGGTAGTCCGGAAAAGGAAAGACAAAAAAAAGCTAGTTAGCTGTTATGTCACATTTTCTCTCACTTAAATGCTCGATTCATTTCTAACAACATTTTGTGATGTTTTTTATGGTTTTCCGACCTTCTTTCCAACAAAAACACGTGCAATGGATCAGTTGACTTCTTCGCCTTGCAGACGAATTTAAGTTTTAATTGACCGACTGTCTGAGTTTCCTTCTTTAAATAAACTTCAATAAAATAAACAAATAAACAAACCACATTATTCATTATGTAAGTGTCGATGTATT
Organism: Desmophyllum pertusum; assembly: GCA_029204205.1. NCBI lineage: Eukaryota > Metazoa > Cnidaria > Anthozoa > Scleractinia > Caryophylliidae > Desmophyllum > Desmophyllum pertusum. The sequence continues at coordinate 3,446,145 of MU826827.1, read as the reverse complement.
TAGCACTGCTGTGCTAATTGAGGACACTGTACCATGTAAGTGAACAGTCTCTCTTTTTTATCCACCAGGCCGCTGCTAAACAGCACAGACCCAGCACGGAACATGAATTATCACAAAGCCAGGATTCACCTTCTAAACAAGCCTCAGTAATTAAAGACTATTCACCTGAGGGTATTACGGAACCTACTTCCTCAGAGGAGTCCCTTAGAGAAATTCCACCCACTCCCCCTCAGCCACCAGCTGGCATTGATATTTCCACGCCAGAGCGACACGTGAAAATTTTAATCGACGGTGCTGACACATTATCAGCCCAACCGGGGCCTAGTGGGGCGGCGTTTGAAGACGATGAGGAAGAACTCGTTCCCAGTCCAAAGAAAAAGAAAAGGAGGAAGATTCGTACTGGTGAAGGAATGAACACAGAGAACGAGGAATGTGAGCTCGTTGAGATTGTTACTCAAGGACATGTAGCTAATAATGGACAAGATAATGTAGATTCTGCGATTCCAAGGAAGAAGAAGAAGAAGAAAAAGCCAAAAAGCCCTACTCTGGACAGCTTGCCTCCTGTTACTGTTCGTCCAGGAAGGAGACCCCTTCCGCCATTACAACTCGAAGATTAGTTATGACGGACGAGGTCCTTTACAATGAAATTAAACTTTTAATGAACTGTTTTGTACACTGAGTGTACGTGAACAAATTACCAACTGAAGCAAATTAAATTACATTTTAAACAAGCTAAAAGTGAAAATCCGTGGGGGAGTTGGTTCTGCTCATTTTATAAATACAAATCACCATCTCTAGCTAGTTAATAGGAATTACATAAATATCGAGCAGTTTAATATTTTAAATATTAGAGAAATATCCACTTGCCAGAATCATATTTTTGCCGAATTTCATAGCTTGGCTTTTTAAAGTAATTATATGAAATAATAATTACTATAGTATATAAAGAAGAAATCTATTTCTTAATGTTCAGTAGAAGAATCTATATTTATTGCGCGCACAAGAGATTTAATAAAAGCTGTATTCTGAGAAGTAGAGAATTTTAAAGAATCGTGCTCTCAATCAGTTATTACTGAATATATATTATGATAATGGTGGAAGCCGTTAGATTTTTACAGTAATCCCAAGATGAACAAATAAGTTGTCAACAAAAGACCATTTTATCGCCATGAATTGTAATTTTAATGTTAATAATATCTGAGATCTCAATACAGAATTTACAACATTATGTATACTTTAAAAGTAGCACTTTCCGAATATATCGTATTATTTATGATTGCCTTTTAATGTTGATATCCGTCTGAAACTGTTGAATTTCCTGCACCTACTGCAAACTGTTTCTAAATATTATACAATATTATTTATATGCACCGTGCTGAGTTTTAAATTTAAAAGTTTTATTTATGAACCTAATAAGTGTGTTGGTTTGTTTTCACCGTAAGTCTTCTAAAGACGTTTGTAGTTTTGTTTATCGACCTTGTGTTTATATATTACTCAGATATGTTATAGCTTTATGTATACCTCTTTTACTACTCAGTTGCGAGTATCGCTTTGTTAATTAATGAAAATAAATGTACTTTCCCTAAACTTAAGAGAAACGCCAACGAGAATAAAGTATTGTTTTTATTTTAAATGTCTTCTCTAATATAATCATTTTAATCCCCTGTCAAACGGTTTCAACATTTGTCTCAACATTCATTTGTCGAGAGCCGATGCTGAGGCCATTTCGGAGACATGTTGAGAAGTGTTGGATTTCGTTTAAGTTTTGTCTCAACATCTCAACATTTCTTTCCGTTTTGACTTGTATTGAACACGCGCGTTGAGTCCCAGACCTCACGCATCTCCCTTGTTGAACATTTGTTCAGGCCCTTTGACACGTCATGGTCTCTGAAACACGTACGACTCAACAAATGTTGAGACGACTGTTTAGAGAATGCTGAGACCATCAGACAGGGGCTTTAAGTTTGAAAAGGCCAACAGTATAGAGCGTAGAGCGTTGCATTTTCACAGCAGCCATATTGGTGTTCCTAAACAAGTACATAAGAAAACCCGTAAGAAAAGAACTGATTTCCCAATATGACCGCTGTGACGTCATACGAAGTTGGCGCCCTTTTGTCTGGGTGGAGACCCTGCAAGTGCCATGCGCACTTGTCGTACGAGTGTCAGACTAAGTTTCACTTGAAGTTATTGTCTTCAGTAGTCATTGTACACTTGGCTTTTCTGCGAGTCCTTGTCTTGTCAGTATAAGCTTCGTCTGTTCAGTTGTTGTTGTTGTTTTTTCGTCTCTAACGTCTTGAATTGGACTGCTAAACAGTTCCTGTTTTAGCGGTGTGTTCGGTGGGCGAAACGCGCGTGCTAAGCTTATGATAGGTCAGTTCGCGCTGCCCGCCGAAGCGCGTCACACCGGTTATCTCAGAGAAAATCAAAATTAAATAGAGACGGTTTTGCAGTCGCTAGACTGCAATCCTAAGCAGCTGCTTTTCAGAAGGGGTATCGAATAGTCTTTGCGAGCACGAGCATTGATGAAAGTAGGCATGCGAGCAACGAGGACTTTGCAAAAAAATACCTTCACTAAAAACCGAGCATGCGAGCACTGCAAACACGAGCAAACGAGCACCCACTAAAATGTTGCGAGCACTGTTCGAGCAGAAGCATAAACTGTTGTTGTTGTTGTTGTTGTTGTTGTTGTTGTTGTTGTTGTGCTGGCCTAATTTTGCGAGCACTGAGGTCCAGCCTGCATGCACACTGAGCGGGTGCAATTAGAATGAATCATGAGAGCCGGGATGGAAAAGAGAGAGAAAATACGAGGGAATTCATGCTGTCCCACGTCCCTATCCGATCCCGCTATGATTGAGCCTGCCTGTTCTGCAAGCCACTTGGAACTCTCTATATAAACACATCCTTGAGGGCCAATAAAAATCACTTAACAGTCTTTATATATTGATACCGGTGACAACACACTCTTCTAGTCGACAGCGTTTATTGACCGTTTGGGACTACATCAACAATAGTGCAAGATTATAGAACAATAGTGGCCATGTATTAGCTCTTCATAACCAAGGTCGCGTCAATACAACAATAATTGTTTGCACGCATAAACAAAATCATTGACAAAATCCATTCGACAAATTTAGAAGAAGTGTAAGTTCTTCAGAGTCAGTAAGGTCGCATCAACATGACAAAATATTTTGCATGCGTGGACAGCGGACAAATTTAGAGATTATATATAGTACGCGTCAATATTACTATAATCTGTTTACATGCAACAGACAGCATCAACAAATCTACTGAGGAGTGATAGTGTTATACATAGCCGACAAGAGTCATTGAGAACTCTTTTACTTCCGAGTACACTCATGAACTCTTAAGCTTCCGGCTTTTACTTCATACACTCATGCTATCAGTTTATATCGGTGCTGTTATTGATTCCTCAGGTATAGTCTCAATAGATAAGAATATATAGAAAGAACGTAAACAGCTTTAATTATATCCTGACGTTAGATGCAAGGGACCCATCCCAGTCCACCGTGTCCGCGTTTTCATACGAAAACGGAGACGTTTGGAAACGTATTTTGAACACGTTAAGAATACTAGAATACCGCGGTTACGTTTTTCGTATCATTTTTATCCGTGTCCATACAGTAACTGCGCAGGATGTCTATTTTTCACACTGAGCTACTTAATCCCCAACAGCAGACTTCGGCCTGGTTTGTCAAACGGTCCCGACCTTGGGCCGTCGGCCGTCTGGTAAATCACTCCAAGGTTAACCTGATTTTAGCGGCTGCTAAATTTGGCGAATTTAATAAGGATTAATAGCACGGCATGAAAAATCGCTATAGTACAGTCAACTCTTGCCTTGCGGACACCCCGTTATTGCGGACACCAGCTATTTAATACGGACAAAATCCAGCCCTCCACCCGGCGAAAGCTCAGTATAGTGTAGAGGTTTGACTGAAAATGACTCCAAACCCTACGTATGTCACCGTTTTTGAGAACCATTATTATAACCGCCAGTTTCCATCCACTCAGTTGCAGGCTGCCATCCCCACGATCGAAGACGAAAAATATATGTTTTCTTCGAAATCTCCACCTTTTGGAAAGCTTTTCTAAAAAAAGTGTTTTCGGTAAAAATGATACAGGCTAAATGTGAAGAATATCCATTTTCAAATGAAAACGTGTAACCTGCCTCGTCCCCAGGCGTCTCTCCTTGGTCGTGCGCGGTGCGCGTGGGGTTGTGGGACTGATGCAAGCGGCCTCCTATTAAACCATCAAGTCCCGCGCTCCCTGTTTTCCCGCTCTTTACCAACGAACTGGGGACGAGGCAGACGAACTATTGTAGATTGTAGATACGGACCTCGCGCTCAGTTCCAGTTCGCTCGCGGTCATTTTGCGTGTTCAACGTCTCTGTTCTTTTTTTTCTGATAGTTGATCATTATTTGGGCATCCGCATATACCTTTACATATCATTAGTCTCAGTAAGATAGGATGATCTAAGAGAAGCATTCCCCATACATGGGTATTTTCAAGTGAGAACTATAGATCGTTTTCACCAAAATAACAAGATCGTTTTGCGTGCATCAAAAACATCAACAAACTCAGAGATTGTAGTGTAGGTGGAAAGAAATATATTCGCCAAGTTTTGATTTGGTAGTGTTCATTGCAACGAAGTTATTGGGAAAACAATACTCGGAAAATTACAGAACTTAGTATGGGTCCGCCATATTGGTGTACCACTTTGGTACACCAAGATGGCGGCCAAAAAATGTCTGCTAGAAGAAAAAAGATTTTGCTACCAAAGTCATGGGTTTTCACTTCTGAATGCTTTAGTTATCATTTTCAACTTATTAGCATATCTGAAAAGTATTTAAAAAGTGCGACAATATTGGTTTCTGTAACATTTCAGGTCACATTGAGCCAGGCCGTCTCAAATTTCAAAACGTTTTATCTCCGAAACGAAGCAATCTGCTGGCACACAAATTTCCCCAGCAACTAACTACACTGATGTACATAACATACTGAAACAATAAGTTAGCATTTTGATGACGACACGTGAAAACGATCTATTTTTTTAAATCTGTACAACTATTTGCAAGGCATAGCTGAGCTATTTTAAGAACGCTACCTGATTGGTCAGTTCGAGTAACGTGATATCAGAGCCTCGATTAGAAGGAAATAAAAATAACTTCACAGCATGGCGCGATACTATTAATAGATTTCAAAAATAATAATAGGGCACGGGGCTGATCCTTCTCTTGTTAGATCATCACACTGAAAGTGTGTGCGAGGCGAGGGCTAACAAGTTATTGTTTTCTTTCGCGGACAAAGTTAACGCCAATGCAAATTAAGTGTACGAAATAAGGTGCGTCATAACAGTGTGCGCATCAGTTTCGGTTGAAGGGCCTCCCATCATTTCAAAATGGGTTGCATTATACAAACTCTCGCTCTCCGGAAACTCTCATGCGCTCTCAGATTGAATTTTTCTTGAGTCGTCCAGTTTCCTCTCGTTTGGCACAACTCTCTCTAAACTCTTACCCGTTTTCAGACCAAATTTCCCCTCTTTTTAAGCCTAAGTTGCAAGAACCTATACCCTATTTCGGCCAAGCAGGCAAAACATAATCATTTTGAGACCAAAATATTCCAAATCTATACCCGTTTTCAGACCAAAAAGGCTAAAAAACCATACCCTTTGGGACGGCACATACCTGCAGGGACCCCCCCCCCCCCCCCCCGGGTATAACCCAGTGAATAGCCCTTTTCACGGTTGATTTTTCTCATTTGCATTACAATGTTATCCAACGTGGATGCGAGGCAATTTCGGGCTAAAACTACAAAATAGCCCGAAATTGCCTCACATACATGCTAGATTTCATTGTAATGCAAATGAGCAGAGTTAACCGTGAAAAGGGCTATTGTAAAAGAAAGGAGAGCATGACAGGGCTGAATAACGTCTGCGCATGCCCCAAGCGATTGCCAGGAAACCATAGCAACAACATAGGTAAAATGGCGGAATTTTCAAAAATACGAAACACTGCACAGGTTTTCGCCTAGGATAAGAGTTTGCCTGTAAAGTTAAGCTTTAAAATCTTGCAGTGGATCCGCCTGTTACTGAGTGAAAACATATCTTTTGAACACCAGGGTTTTTTTTCTGAACACTCGCTGAAAAATAGCCATGAAGTGCCCCACGATGTCAGAGTCCGCGACAATGCAGAAACGAAGCAGTAATGATATACTCATGTTTTCTCGTATTCCACGGCATTTCATGGCGAAAAATCTTCGATGTAAACTCGTGTGTGTTCAAATTATTATTTGCGAAAGTAGGAAAAGGAAATATTCCCGTTTTGGAGCGGAAATAAAAGACATTTATCTCTCCTTGCCGTCGTGTTTCAAAACCACACAACAACACGTTCGCGCCAAAAATTTGCTATTGCTGTCACGAAATCCCGCACATGCGCATACGTTATTCAGGCCTGTCGGAGAGCATGAAATAATGGATCAAGGAGGGGCAATTATTGACATCTTTAATAATCTTTGACTTTTTTTTTTTTTTAGAATTCATTAATTGTACATAAACTATGCAACACATTACATGTTCTGAACATGATCAAAGGTTTTAAAAACCCAGACTACAATAGCTGAATGATAATTTATGAATGAAACTATAAAAGATTGAAATGACTAAGTGGAAGAAAGCAAAGAGCACAAATCTCTTTGTTGTATAACAATGGAATCTAGTTAAAACCGCATTATAAGACATGTAAGGAAAAGCGGCTCAATTCTGAAAAAGAAGCACGAAAGAGAAGAGATTGGACAAACTATCAAATCAAAGAAACTAACAATGAATTACAAAATATGCTTGTCCAGGACTATTTTTTGTTCATCTCGCATCCCACAAGCACTATGACTGTATTTTTTCCCCATAGCATGCAGATCAACAGAAATGATTTATTTAAGCTTATGCACTGAAGAATAAAGAGTCATAATTCTAATACTTTACTGTCAGTGAAAATTATGCAAAGTTTTTATTTTAGATTAAATTAAGCTGAAATGTGACATCAAAGCCACTTTTAAAGATGGATTTGAAATGTTAAAGGCTATATGCTATGCAGTTGATACAGTGAAAAAGGCATCACTTAAAATGTACCAAACTTTGACAAAGTAAAACAGTTTAGATGCTCTAAAATGTCAGTTATTTTTCCCAAAACTGCAAATGCTACTCAATCTTTTCTGTTTTAAATTTTATGCCAATATTTATTATTCTTTTAAAACTGCTTTTCAAAATGCTGCAGTTTGCGTAGACAGACAAACCCTCCAACATACTGGTGAAAATGCTAAATTAAAGTAAACTCTTCCTGTGCTCAATTCTCCACATACCCCCTCCCCTCCCAAACAGAAACACACGCACCTCAAGAGAGAGGGAGACATCTTTTTACACAGCACTGGAGTTTTGGTACGGCTTGGATAAAATGTGTACCTTGTCCACTTTTATCTGTGCTCGGACCATATAAATAAGTAGTAGTCCATGCAAGCATATGTGAAAATGGCCAAGGCTTCCAATTTTGTCCGAGCCACACCAAAAATCTATTGACTAGTGTAAATGGGCCTCAAGAAGATCTACAACTATACATGTATATTGTCTGATCAGTTAAGTTTGGTGCTCAAGTTGAATTTTGTTGCACAGTGAGCTACATCATCCGAATCAAATCAGGGTCAAATCTTAGACGTCTTTCTCACATGGGAAGAATTGAGCAGGCGAAGAGATAGAGAAATAGAAATGTCTGTTTTATCCGCCGGGTTCTGAAAACGGCCTCCAGAGCAAATATGTAATGTAATGCAGCCAGAACTTGCGGCATGGGATGCTAAAAACACTAAAATAAAAAGCAATCCTGAGCTCATTCTGATCCCGAAACAAACTTCTACGGTCTTCTGCTCAATCCTGGTGTTGTTAGGATGCAGTGACATGACCGACTGGCTTCCTAGAGTAGCTGCAGGTATGTAACCACACAGTAATGGCCATCAAGAGAATGAATTGCTAGTCAGACTATCCACAGTCTCATTTTCAGATGATCTTGTGCAGGGCACAGAATCCAATGAAGGCCTTCTGTGTCTTTCGTCGTGTTGAAGATGCTGCCGTAAGCGGGCAAGTTTTTGAGTTTGAAGTTTGACACATTCTAAGATCTCCCTCCCCTGCTGGGTCAGGAATTGAAAATGTCCTTCACCTGTTTTACAGCCCCTGAAAATCAAAGTAAAAAGTGATATAATCGAGTCAGAAATCACATAAATTTGCTTTTATGTAACAGCTTGAATTTAAGCTACAATGGGCGGACAACTCTAAGTCTAAAAGAGCTGCAGTTAACAAAGTGTACAGTACATGTACTGTTCCCACCCCTTCCATTAAATCCCACCTCTGTGCGTTTTCCATTGAAAAAATATTATGCAATGTTGCAAAATATTTCTCACAGTTCCCACTACTTTGAGAATCCTGCTTCCTATCCTTTCTTCTTAAGCTTCCCGTACTCCTACCCCCTTCCCCTGTGTTCCCACCCCCCCCCCCCCCCCCCTCCCCACCACCACCACACTTCTGTGGCATGTGCACGCAAATCTTACCTGGCTGCTTGAAATGTTAACACTTTGTCTATATCCTGGAGCTGAGAAAGTCTTTGAAGTCTAAATCGTGGAAGATGATCCAATTCCCATTCTAACACTCTTTCTCCTGTTTTAGCACTATGAAGGCATAAATATTCTTTGCGAACAGTTATTAGATAGTTCCCTGTAAGTTCAAGTCTATCTGAGTCTTCTGTAGGAATTACATTTACTTCATAAAGTCCTATAAAGAAAGGAGATGTACATGGAATTACGTTTTGCATCACAATGCGTTTTCTGTTCATGAATGTGAAACATGGTTACCACAGTAAGTACATTATTTTGCTGGAAATCTTAATGTATGAGTCAAAACAGCTGGAGCATTTGCAGTTGAGCCTCCTGTAAGCTGACACCTTCTGGACCCGAAAAAGAGTCCACTTAAGAGGTGTCCGCTAAATGGGAGGTTAAAAATGTAGTGTTTGTATGTTAAAGCTGGGAACATGACCAAGTGTCCGCTTACGAGAGGTGTCCGCCTACGGGAGGTGTCCGTTAGCGGAGGTTCAATTGTATCTCTAATTTTAGGCCAGCTGTGTGGACCACATTGCATTAAGGCCTAATGACATTCTGGATAATATATATTGATAACCAAAACATGTGGACACATGAACTAATAACAATCACATTATTCGCACTCACCATAAATATCCCCAGCCTGTACGGATGGGTACAGTTTTGGTTCAGGAAGTACAAGTTCTTTAATAAGTTGAATCCATTCGAGTGATTCTTTTTCCGTATCTGCACTCAAAAAAAGTTTGATTTCAATTCCCACAAGTAAGAAGCTATAACTATGAGTCCTTGAGTGAGCCTGTGAAACCGAAGTTAAATCATCCAGTGAAATGCTTGTGCGATGTTTACCCTCGGAGCAAGCTTTTTCCGTGAGATAATACTCCAGACGGGCTTGTCCTCGAGGAGATTTCCGTCTTAAAACAAACCATTTTCTTTTCCAAATCTAAACAGAGAAGAATCAAGGTTTCAATTAATTTTTATAAATTTTAGCAAGGGAGGGATTGTTGGAAAATAAATTTACCACATTATTTATTTGACCTTGAACGACGAAAGGCACATCATGAGGCTATTTTAAGCTTGAAAATTTAAGCGATTTTAGTCTAGTCAAACCGATCATAGAATTAATTAAATAATGCAACCTCAGTCGCATTATAATATTATAATAGTTTCAGACTGTATAAAACAAATTTAAAGCAATTGAACTCTTATTATAATGTGATTTACTCAATTTAATTAATAAATTTAAATCCAGTTCTTCCCAATTTAGTCAACAACATTTGCAACCCGTTTCTGATTGTTCGGAATAGAATCTCTTAAAATAGCATGTGTGACCTAACCCCTTTATAAAACAGATGTCCGGGCTTGTTCTAAACAACAAACATGTGGACAAATGGCGCTTTGCCAAGCTTAGACAAATGCCAGCTGTTGGATTAATAACATTGGAAGAACACCGGCCAACAACCTGCCGCCAATAAACAACAACTGTGCTTGCTAATAGGAGAGTTACATTTTCAATGGCAGATATTATTGTCCATTTGTAGTTTAATTAATCCATTTAGTGGCAAGCTCAAAATATGAAATCTTCTAACTTATTGCCATATATTCCTTTGTGATAGTTGCGAGAATACGGTGTTACATCGGTTTCTTATTTCTCATCAGCTGTCTAGAAGACAATGCAATATTATATTTTAAGGATACACTGTATTGAGACTGAATGTCAATCAAAGAGTTTTAACCCTGGAATCGAAACCAGGAACCTGTTGACATTTTTCAATTTGTGGGTTAACCTTGAATTGCATGAAAGATAGGAAAAATTATTATTGTCAACAATTATCTATATACTGTAAAAAATCCAGCCTTAGGCATAATAAATTTGATGCTAGATTGAGACGAAAACATAGCTCTTATCCACGAATATTGTTTTTCGTGTTGTTTTGTTTGTTCAAACTTGTTTTTGACCCCCCACCTCCTGAGAAGGAAATTAAAGAACATTATTTTACTCATGTAATAATATAACTTTAATCCTGCGTAGATTTCTGAAACTGCGAAGTCAACAAGGTACATGTATTTGTAGATAAGGTTATTGAAAACTGTAACTAAATATTTTTGTGCCGAATGATATACAGCTGATATTTATCTGTGGCTTGAGCGAATTAGAGAAACTGACGTAACATTAAAAACAACAACACATCTTGTGAAAGAAAAACATGTTTTTACCGATCGACATCGCAAGCTTTCATCTTTGTCGTGCACGCATGTAGTCCAAACTTAGTACTTCTTGTACGTAAACGAAAGGAATTCTACTGAAGACCAATATAGATGTGATTGAAAAAAATATTTTTTAATGATGTTTACGCGCTCCCCGTTCACAAAGCGCATGCATATTTCATCCCACGATAAATTGTCAACAACAGGTCTGCGACACCGCAAAAACAAATTTCGCAAAAGCCTTACGAATTACAGCTCACAGGGAATTTTATTCGCGATCTTTATAAGATGAAAACAGCCTTTTGTTTATTACAACGAGAACAATAAGCTGACATTCTTCTGATATCGTTGTAAGGCCAGGCCGTGACACGACACTGCTCATCGACTCCAACTTGTTCACAACAGGCCGAAATTTAAGGTCTTTATATCACCTTTGAAACGACAAAAGCAAGCGAATTTGTGAATGGATCCACGTACCGTAGGCAGAGAACTAACCTAAAGATTCCTGAAAGCAGTTTATTTTATAATAAAAGATTGGGTTTTAAGCTATAAATTCGTTCATTCATGTCGGTTTCTTTCGCATCGAGATTCCAACAAGAAAAACTTTGACTCCAAAACATTTCCAATCTTGGGATCTTTAACTCACACGATAACTAAACTTTAACCAATCAAAGTAAAAACTAGCATTATTAAGTTTCAAATGTCGATGAATTTACAATGCCTTAAATAAATCTATATCTAGCAGCTGAGCAACTTGTTTACCCGTAAAACGCGTCGAGTGAGGGCGCGCTGAAATGTACCCGGTCGATTCGCTCTCAGTTCTTGCAGTGGCTTCTATTTGCAAACAAGAATTCACGTGCTTTTTTACTTCTATATCGCAAAACAGGGATTGGCCTTGAATAAGATCTACAGCAAGAAAAACTGAATATGCTTGACAGAAATCAGAGTAAACACTGTGCATTACTTATGCAGTCATTCATTTGCCCATACATGTACGTGAACAGAATACATTAAAATACTCGTCTGAATTTCTTATAAAAGGAACAAGTTATCAGATGCTATGAACAACAGAAACAAATCTTGATTAACTTAAACTTGCCTTGTGTGTGAGCTTTCTCTGTTTTCGTGGCAACTTCATCTCAAGAAAGCCACACTTGACCAAATCCTCGACATAGCTAGCCATGTTCACTTTCATCTTCCTCAATATTTTTCACTGGCGTCAAGAAAAATTGCCCCGCGAGCATCGAAACAGGCAAGAATAAACACCAAATGTTGGCGATTTACTCCCTCGAGTTACAAGACGGGAACTGTGAGTAAAACATCCTTAGGCACGCTGTACGAGGCGAAACTTCTGGTAAAATACTTGTTGTTTGTCAACGGATCGCTATTGTTTTTCCGACCTCGCATGCTGTTTGTCGATGTTGTGAGGTTGGAAGACGCTCGTTCCAGTGCCCTGGCGCGCCGTCAATGGCAACGATAGTCACGCAGCCACAAAAAAAATCGGCTTTCCCTCGAAATTAAAGCGAAATTTGCTATTTTTTTCAGCAACAGAAGACTGTTTACTAATCAAATCCGTGAATGTAGTATCCACCAGGGTACACTGCTGAAATGTTGAGTTAAAAATCACGCGACAAAGCGAACGCTCGAGTGGTTTTTAACCCCATCCGGCTAATATAAATATTGCGATTGAGCTCGAACAAGCGGCTTTAAATTTTTCGACAAAGGCCGGTAAAATGATCTCCGGTGTTTCATTCCGTGCTTTCGTGTTTTACATTGCATGTAACTGTTATTTTTGCTGCAGGCGTAGCCTAGCCCCTCCCCTCGAAATTACCGCTCTTTGAATAATAAGTAAAAAAATATATATATACAGAATATATTAAATAAAAACAAAACAACTTTTCAATTCAGCAAGGTGTCTGAAAACTGAAAGAGTGTCCGTGTTGAACGTAGATCTTTATTTTTAAAAAAAGTTTCGATTCGCAAAACTTTGTCAAGATGCTTTGTATATCAGATAGGGCTCGTGGACGAGACTGACAGGCGAATAAACACATGAAGGGTCAGTCAAAATTCTCACATTTATAGTCCAAAGTCCGTTCATGTCAAAAATAAACTTTCTCGCACGCGTTTTGTTTTCGAAGCTATAAAAAAAGTTCTGCGATTTGCATATGTATCTCTTCTGTGAATATTTCTTCCGCTTTTGTGGAATTCTACAATAAAACCAATAATATTCACAGGAAGCGACAAAAGTTCAATCTCATAGATGCGTATGGCCATATCTGCGGAAGTTACATATAATAACACAGCACCACAAAAACAACTTGACTTGTTCAAAACAAAGTACTTAGACGGTTAAATCAGCTGATTCAGGAATTATTTCATAGTTCACTGACCAATCACGTCATGGGATACTAACGATCTGGAAAACGAAACGAAAACAGGGTAAAATACGTTATGCGTGATAAAAATTACATGCAAAATTAAAACTCAGGACGTAGCATTCTCTTGACGCAAAATGAAAAAAAATCTCAAAGCCGTCCAGTGCGACTGAATATGAAGGCTTGAGAGGCAAAATCTCTTAAAATCGTCCAGGATTTGTTGTTTATTGTAGAAGTTCTACGATAAACAACCAATCCCTTATATTCATGCAAATTTCGTTGAAAATTCAATGAAAATTCAGAATGGCATGACTCAGCGTCTGAAAACCAATATTGGCAAACTATTTTTACTTGTTTAGATTTTTTTACATGTTTAGGTATGATAAAAATTTACAAGTGATATCAAGCGAGTTCAAAAGCGAAAATTGAGTGATATTGATGCCAAAAATCTTATCCAATGTTAGCGTGTAAAAACACCACATGTAAAATATCATGAATATTGCCCGGCACTAACACGGCGCACGCATGCAAAGTGGATATTTTCAGTTTTTAATATCAGTCAGTTTTCCATTTATTAAAATGCGTTCATGAGGAGCAAACAAGTTGGGCAAATATTCTTTGGTTTCTTTTTGACTTGTACACCCAATTTCATTAAAAAGACTGGAAGAATAAAACATGGTTACCCGGCAGCCATATAAAAGTGACGGGGGTGATCGTCGGAAATTTTGAAAAGAACCCCGAAAGGTTCAAAGGTACCAGATCTCGATTTGTGGGTGTGGCTCGAATTCAATCAGTACCCCAAAGAGGTACTAATTATAAGACAAAACTAGTCCCTTTAACGGTGGTCATTTTAGATTCAGTTAACAGCACTCGGAACCAAACCACGAATCAGGGGCACCCAACGGATCGTTTCGGTGGAATATCTGTTCGGAAGACCTATAATCGCCTCAGATATTCGATTAGGGAAATGTCATCTCAAACTTTCGTAATATGGGAAAATTAATGCCTTTTGTTTTCGGAGAGATAAAAATGTCGTTTTGGGTACAAAAAAATGTCAGCTAGGATTTTCGGAAAGGCAAATTCAGCTCGTAAATTCGGGTAATAAGAGTTCAATCCCTAAAATTTTCTGATGTTTGAAAGTTCAGCTAACGTATCCGAAAAGAAACATTTTTCTTAGCGATTAAAAATAAGCCATTAAACTGCACAAAAAGGACAATTATAACGTAAAAACAACGTTCCGACACCTACAAGAAAATTTTGTCGTTGGGTGCCCCTGACGAATTTTATGGTACGACGATCACCCCCGTCCGTTTTATATGGGAATCCCCCGGGGGTTAACTGCAAGGCTAAAAACGCGAGAGTATTCTTTCGTCGAACAGTTTTATATTATTAGACGGTTGACAGGCGCATTTTTTCAGTTTCGTGGGCCGTGGATGAACTCTTTTTATTGTGAAATGGGAAATGACTGTATCGTTTTCCGCGTGAAACGTGATCGACAAAATATATAGCCGTAAGCCCTAGTTACCATAAAATTATCCATGAACAAAATAGAGAAACGAGAATAGAGTTTTTAGTTTGCGTGTTTTTTATTTTTGTAGCCGTCAAACGTGGAATGACCGTTTTATTTTCCGTGAAAATTAAACGTGATCTGGTCAACAACCATCGTTCCCAGGGCTTTTGGAGAGTGGGAATGAGAGTTGTTCTGTCAGTGAAAAAAAGTCCGGTGATTTTCTAGTCTGCGAGCAGGCTCACAAAATAACGCGCGCACGAGCGGCGATTCCCGCGAAAACGAGCCGGCCTGCCGGCGGATTAACGAGGCCGAGTTCCCTCGCCGCGCCGGCAAGCCAGGGCAATACCAACTTGACTTTCGACTCGCGCGCGTTTATACTTTTGTGAGCCTGCTCGCAGACTAGTGATTTTCCTTCCCAGTATTTTTGATGTTAGGAATGTTATCTTTATTCAAAATACCGCCACCCTGGTCATGATAGTTTTCTTCTCAGTCTTTGAATTTCATCTCTCTTTTTTTTTGTTCGCTTCAGTAGACGGAAAAAAGAAAGAAACGTCGTTTGGGACCATCGCGGGTTACTTTAATACTGGGATTTCGAACAACTGGGGCCAGGGTAAAAATTCATTTCTTTAATCTCAACGTCATAAGTACTTAATTTTAAACCCCGTCCTTGGAATGGAAAGGAAGAGGCTTTCTCATGTATTCTACACACAACCGTAGGAAACTAACACAACGACGTTTGAACACCTTTTGCCACAAAACGTCGTTTTCCAACAAAAAGGAATTCTGTTTACACAACTTGGATGCAAATCTACACTTTCTGGTAATATCAATGCTTTTAACTCGCCGCATTATATGACCACAATCATCCTCTCTTGATGACCAGTAAAATTGACTTGTATTTTTAGAAAATATCAATGAATATTCCTCCCATATTATTAAATAACGTTTTTCGGTTAAGAATAATTTATAGCACGCAACTAAAAAAGGCATCATTTGTAATCTAAAATTGATGTCGTTGCTGTAGTAGTCATGTCAATTTGGTGATTTCTACCTTACACAAAATTTGTAATAAAATTTTATACCGGCCAGTTGTTAAAATTGTTTTAACTTCCGTGACCCTTACGTGGCTCAAATGTAGCTACATTTCCATATTTTTCTTTTTTTCATCAGTTATGACTGACGGAAAAAAACATCTATTAAATACGTTATAGTTTCCCAAATTTCAGTTTTTTAACGTAGATTATCAGAAGGACTATTAGACTCGAATAAGATTCCGTGGCGACTTTCCGTTGATACATCGCCCACGGTTGCAAATATTAACAATGTCAGGAAATCTACACGCAAAAGGTGCTTAAAATTGGCCCGAAGGTTGAAAACCGAATGTCGTTCTCTCTAATTACTTGGGCTAAAAGTTATAAGGATTAAAAAATGGTGACAAGAAATAGAACGGAGAGAATCACTACCAGCGTCTTTTCAAAATATATATAGTCTCTTTTCCTGGAATATTTCCTTCCCTTACTTGCTTCTCGATAACTCGATTTTCGCTGCTAAACACCTGCTCAAACAATGTGGGCGAAACTAAGGCGTGTATTTATATAAAACAGTCTCTATTTTCACACACGCACACATGAAATTTAACAGAGAATTCTAAAAAGGTTATTGTACTTCAAAAAAATTAATCTTGCTGTACGAAGAACATTGCATGTCGCTTTCGTGCAGTCGCTGTTAATCAACCAACAATGGCTCTTAAAATATATTTCTATTTAAATTTTAGCGTAACTATGGAGTTACGGAAGACTTCTAATAATGGCCTTTACATTGCAAAAAAAGTATCTCGAAAATATTAAATTAACGCGTTTTCACGCACAAACACACATAAAAATACATTAACCAAGAACACGTTTGTCTAATAACACATTATATGTTACGACCAAGTCGTTTTTTACGAGGAAACTAGACAGAATAATTAAAATATATAACATCCTGCGGCAGTGAAAAGTCTATTCGATTCATCTGCACGCGAATTCAGGATTTCCGCTCTCGTGAAAAAGGCGCGAATTTTGAAACATACGTCATCAGATTTTAAGCCGCTGATTGGATAAAACAGTCGGGGGAACAAGTGCCGTGTTTGGCAAATCTTTGTTGAAGCGCTCGAAGAGTTTCCGATTCTTATTATCCAATCATACAACAGCGCGAACACTCACGAGTACTCCGAAAATTGCCACGACAGCATGGTACGAGGATACGTCATGTTGCTTAACAACGTCGGTAGCGAAAACCGCGGACTTGGTTAATTCTCGGGCTCAACTGGTACTTGTTCTCCCGACTAAGAAAATAATCATTCGCTTGCGCACAAGAAATGGCGGGAAAGGATGCGATAGGTGTGGAATTTTTTCGGTTAAACAAACGACGTTTATAAATAGTCACGCTTTGCCCAAGCGAACAGTAACGTCGGGCTCTTCGTTAAGATCACCCGCAGCTTCCTTAAACACCTCCACAGTGGCTTTGTCAAAGTTTGTAAAACGAACAAGTTCGACGGAGCTCTTGGGCTCCGCGCGGAAAAATTCCAGCGTGGTGGAGAACAGCACCTTGGCGCAACGAGCCTTGGGAAACCAAAGATGCCGCTACTTATGGCGGGAACAGCCACGCTGCTGAGCTGTCTTGAGTGACATTCGGACAGGGAGTTGTACATCGCCGAGTGAAGACTGTTATCTTCGTCTTTTTGGCCACCTTCCCACACTGGGCCTAACAAAATCAGAGCGAAAAGGGTTTAGGTTTGACGATGAGACAACGTGTTTCTGGACTGTGATTGACGTAGACACTGTTTGGAAAATGCAGTCAAACCGGCGGCGGGGGTTGCCGTACGTTTTATTGTACTCAAGAATAAAAGTGACGGGGAAACTTGAGCAAGGATTTTCTGGGATACGTAATTGGCAATTTTTGTGGTCAAACAATTTTCGCCTTTTTTGGGGGGGGGGGGGGAGGTAGTATCCTACGCAGCCGTTATTAGGCTTGTCACGCAGTGCTCTCCTCCCTCACTGGAGAAGCGTTGCGCGACAAGCCAAATAACGGCTGCGTAGGAGACTAGGGGGGAGGGGGAGGAGTGAGTTATGTTTTCAGAGGTATTATTTCTACTTTAACCGATTTTTGTTAAGTTTGACATGGGGTGTAATTTGAGCTTTTAAATTTGTTAAGCTCTCCTTTCCAGTGTTCTACATGTACCCTGTCCCGGATTACACGAGGTCAATAAAACACGATATCCTACCTACTGCATGGATAACAATTTTACAGGGAAGAGTTCCAGGTCCAGTTACTGCAATCCCACCAGTCTTGACAGGACCGTTCTTATCCACATACTCATCACTCTCTATCTGGATTTGATTGCTGCCACTCTTAACAATCGCTCCAGCTACCTACAGTCAAAGTCAGAATTTAAATGCATGATACATTTGTCCACTACATTTTTCTTGGTGAACAGGGGTGATCCAGGGGGGTGATCCAGGGGGGTGGATTAGGTGGCTAGCCACCCCCTCTCCCCAAAAACAAGCACACTGAGCTGGTGTCAAAAATTGCTGCTGTTTTAGCTATTTAAAAATAAAATAGTAATATAAATTATTTGCTGACAGCCACTCTTAGTTAAATAACTTCGCACTCTCTCCTCGTGCTTCGCGCTCGCACCCGAATTCCCCTCCTTCCTCCCCTTTCTACGCCTGCCACGCAGGCTACATAACTATAGGCTGACGTAGCTGGGTGCAGCGGAAAAATGGTAAATACCAAAGACAATACATTACTCTGTTCTGATTTAAATTATTTTGAACTTAAAGTTTTATCCTTTTTGTTTCTAATTTATGTTAAAGCAAGAGATGATAATCTAAGAGAAGCATTCCCCAACACATGGGTCTCTTCCAATATTATTGAAATCTATTTTTAACTTTCAGTCCATAGCTGAGATATTTCAAGAGCGCTACCTAACCTGCGATCAGGCCCTCCTCTAGCTTTGGGGAGTTTATTTTTCCCTGTTCCACCTCCGCCGACCTTCGCTTGAGGAAAAATAGTGCCTGATCACAGGGCTACCTTATTTGTCAGTTCGAGTAACGTGATGTTGGAGCCTCGATCAGAAGAAAATAATAATAACAAAACTATTTAATAGATTTCAATAAATTCTCATGGGGCACAGGGAATCCTTCTCTTAGATCATCCTCTCTTGGTTAAAGTTATGCTCACAGCTAGGCTTGGATAAATTCTGCTCGTAAATAGAGGTTATTCAGCGGAAAGTTGTGTAATACGGCTGGGTATTTTTACGAGTCAGTTTTTATTTTTTCGAGCCTTTAGGCGAGAAAAAATAAACACTGACGAGTAAAAATGCCCAGCCGTATTACACAACTTTCCACTGAATAAATTGTTTATTATACGACATAATATCTTTCCTAAAATATAGGCTTTCAACAGTGTTTTCCGTAGCGCACGGTCAGGGGGACTGAGAACCATGTAATACGGTCTCATATCTGCTCTCGTCTTTGTGCGTATTCGCACTCTAAAATTCCATGTCGTATAATAAAATGGAGTATTCTGCCTGTCGGCAATGCTCATAAAAATCGCTTATTCGGCTCGAAATTCTGCTCAGGCACCAAAATTCTGCTCAGTACAACTGTCTAATTAGGTACATTCATTTTTTTATAGCAAAATTGTAGTAACTTGTAGATATTAGTTTAGTTTAACAAAATTGCAGTGAAAGTTATTGTAATTACACTTAAGTCTTATGTGGTGTGAGGGCGTTTAAGCTAATGCTCGATATATCATAAGGTATTTTCCATTTGTTTTGTATTTAGTTTTCAAGTTTTCTTTCAACTGTTATGCATATCATTAGTGTTACTGATTTTCCAGTATTCTGCTCAAATTCTGCTCGAAAATGCGTTATTCTGCCAGCAGAATGCTTGCCTCAAAAATCGCTTATTCTGCTCGAAATTCTGCCAGCAGAATTTATCAAGTCTACTCACAGCTACAAAACAACAAGAACTGGTAAATGTTTTAAAACATGTGCTTATTCCACATTTGTCAATGATGATTTTATTCAGTTGGATCAGCCCATATATGGTATATTACGGCTAACAGAAAGTCACGACCCCCTGAAAGCTGCTCCCTCCCAAAGTAGCAATAGCAAAAGGCTGCTAAATCAAACAGTAACGAGGGTCATTACTTTCGGAACTTTACAGAATTGCTTCCCTTGATTTTGAATGTTTTCACTAATTAATAATTATTTGTGTTAAAAACTTCTGTACCACAGTCACTAGCTAGTCCATTGCAGTTCCATCAGAATTTAATAACTTACCCCTCCACCATGTTTCAACCAAGAGTTTGCTGCGTTCACAATTGCATCAACGTTTTCCTTTGTCAAGTCATTCTGTACAACTAAAAGAAAACAAGAAATAATCCATAAAGAGAATGATACAAAACAAGATCAGGTTTGATGAAAAGTCTCCAACAATATAAACATGTATACAGAAAGGTAATATTATTGCAATATTTTTCTTATTCATGATCTTGGAAATTAGACTAAGTTGGACTAATTAGCCCAGGCCAAACAAGGATGAGAATTGGGCTTGCAGAGAAAAACGCTAGTCTTGCCGTCTTGCAAAGTCTCAATTTACCATTCACCACCCAATCTCGTTCCCAGAGCAGCCAACAAGGAGCTCTGGGGGGAAGCGATCCGCCATGACAGGATTCTTGGACTTCTGGCTCTACTGCGCATGTATTCGACCCCATGTTTCAACTAACGGACGCCAAGATTCTTGGGCTTCCGGTCTTACTGCGCAAGTCAGGCGGATCACTCTATCCCAGAGGTCCTTGTTGGCCGCTCCACCGCTGGACAAGGGTAACGAGGACTCTGGGAACAAGATTGTTTACCACCCCTAATGGTAGTTTATGTACAACTGGTGATATTGTTACCCTCTATCCTTTTAGTTGCTTTCTTGTCAAGTGAGGAAAATATCACTGTAGCATGAACAGTACCCTAAAAATAATGTGAACACAAATTATATTCAATAATAATAATATTGGGTAATTGCCCAAAGCAAACAAATACACACATTGACAATAATTCAAAGTCAACAGCATTTCCACTCGCTAGCGGCTAGAAGCAGTCAGGGATAGACATCTCATGGCTTGAATCAATAGCCACTGGACTTAGTACAACTTTATAAATTTGGGTGTTATGGAGTTACCACTTGTACCCATCACCCCCCCTCCCCACCCCCGCTCTCCCTCTCTCTTTCCTCTCTCCAACCCCCCCCCCCCCACCCCCCTCCCCTTCCCACTCCATTCGCCATCAGCAATTTTTGTAAAATTGGCAAGATGAAAATATAATCCTGAAAAGACTGCACTTGCTCGACAAAGGGTGGTTGTAAATATGGCTACCTGGAAATTTAAGCTGGAGCTTAAATATTAATAACTGTTAACGGATCTCAGATATCGGTCAACTCATTTACACATGTCTGAATCCCGGGGGGGGGGGATACTCCTTTATATAAGCTATATAGGTATGTGCCTCCCCAAAGGGTATGGTTTTTGAGCCGTTTTGGTCTGAAATAGGGTATGTTTTGTGCACTCTCAGTGGAATTTGGTTTGGCTTTTAGACAAAACTGTTTTTTCCATTAACATCACAGGCAGACCATCCTATGTTTGAGTTGTCAGTGTTTAAATAATTTATTCAGGTCACGAACTACAGACTTACTGTGACGGTTGAGATTTGGTTCACTAGTTTAGATTTAAGAGTCAACTTGATCTGTATTGTTCAATAAAGTTTAGAATATATGTTAATTGAGTCATGTGTGCTGTTATTTAATCATTCCGGGCTGTTTAAGACGTTTTTTGGCGAAATTAAAAATTCGGAATCCGGCCTAAGAGAAGAAGAGAGACAAGGCATGCAACTCCCGGCTCTAGTTAAAAATGGATTTTACGCCAAATAATTAAAATTCTCACCAGGCGGACACCGGCATCTGATCAACTAGATAATTGTCTATGTCTTGACCGAGTTTGGGTTTCATCCCTCCAATTTCGACCGAGAAAAGCGATGCTGAAATGCTCCATGAAGCTTTCTGCGTATGATCGGTGCCAGACACGGCGACCAAAGGAATGTGGGTCGAGCTGTGAAGTATGCAAATTTCGAAACAACTGTTTCCGTCACGCTTGGCTTCGTCGCTTCCAACAGAAGCATTTTGCTAACAGTGAAAGCGAAAATACGATTCAGATAGACCAATGAAGTACTGCAGAATAAAATACATCTTTCGCTTCGCTCCGAGCGAAAAAATTTCCCTTAAAACGAACCGATAATGCAGCTGAAGTGACTTACGTTTACTGGCGTGACAGTTTCAAAAATCACGTGCTGCTAACGGCTGCGATGCGCTGGTTGGCTGATTTCAAACGGCTCGCATCCTTCGAATTCCTTTGGTCGCCGTGTCTGGCACCGATCATACGCAGAAAGCTTCATGGAGCATTTCAGCATCGCTTTTCTCGGTCGAAATTGGAGGGATGAAACCCAAACTCGGTCAAGACATAGACAATTATCTAGTTGATCAGATGCCGGTGTCCGCCTGGTGAGAATTTTAATTATTTGGCGTAAAATCCATTTTTAACTAGAGCCGGTCGCGGCTTCCGCGGCTGGAGTTGCATGCCTTGTCTCTCTTCTTCTCTTAGGCCGGATTCCGAATTTTTAATTTCGCCAAAAAACGTCTTAAACAGCCCGGAATGATTAAATAACAGCACACATGACTCAATTAACATATATTCTAAACTTTATTGAACAATACAGATCAAGTTGACTCTTAAATCTAAACTAGTGAACCAAATCTCAACCGTCACAGTAAGTCTGTAGTTCGTGACCTGAATAAATTATTTAAACACTGACAACTCAAACATGGGATGGTCTGCCTGTGTTAACATCGGGGAATTTGAAGCCCTTTTCAAGTGTTTGCGCAAATGGAACCCATTCCTGGGTAGCTGAAGTCATGTATTAGACACGTGTACTAATTTAATAGGTCTGAAATAGGTTATCGATTTTTGGGTCAGGTCTGAAATAGCATTAGGGTATCAAAAATCACATATTTTGGTCTGAAATAGGGTAATTAAAGGGGTACTGTCACAAGGACGCATGCGCTAGTCTCGCGAGTCGAACTTGAAAAGGTTAGGCTAACTTTTTCAAGTTTGAATTGCCAAATCCAAAATGGCGTCGACTAGTGGCGGCGGCAGACACGGTGGAAAGCGTAGTAATTCTGGGCGAAAAAGAATATTCAATACCCTGACAAGCGCCAAGAGAGAGTGGACAAAACCCCATAAACGCATTTATCTTGAAGATAACAGTTTCAAAACATGGCTTGAAGCGAAATTCGTTGCAGGTTACAAAGGATATAAGGTGATACGATACTGTCTTCGCGACACATTTGTTGTTGAGGAGACGTGTGATCGAAACAGATGTGACCTCAGCTGTGACCTCCTCACGCGAAAACTTACAACACGGCCGGCTTTCCGTTCGAAAGGCTAAAAGCCGTTCACTACCCGAACGGTTAGCAAGCCGAACGGCTGCTACTACCCGTTTGAAAAAAATGTTCGAACTGCTGCCGCTACCCGTTCGAAAAAAATCTTCAGCCGTTCCAACGGCTGCTGCTACCCGTTCAGAAAAAAATCTTCACCCGTTCGAAACTAAGCCAGGTTATCCGTTGAGAAAAAATATTGAGCAGTTCGAACGGCAACGGTTATCTGTTGAAAACTTATGTACGAATGGATAAATCTAAGCTTGGCTGTCAAAAGTGCGTTGTGTTACGGCCATTGCAAAAATATTTTGTATGCAAATCATGTTTCGGAAATACGTATGCGAACAGCGCACGTTGTTACAGTAATATAAATTTATGACTTGATCTGTTTTACATAATCGTGATTAGAAACAAAATACATGCAAATATTTTCACTAACCGTCATTATGGAATGGCGGCCAAATAATTTATGGTCGACAGGAAGTGAGCAGTTTTCGCGCATGCGAGTCCGTGACAGTGCCCCTTTAAGGGTTTCAAGAAGCGGGCCGCACACCCCCACCAAAAATTTTGGCGAGTACCCCCCCCCCCCCCCCCCCCCCGCGGGGGGTCTGAATGCTTTGAAAATGTACAACAATAAGCTTATAATGACATCCATATTTATTTTGTAATTAAATTATAAAAGTACGAAAATAAATCACAAAAAGGCAGCAAAGAGGGAAGAAGTAAATAGGCTTAACCCTGACAATATTGAAATATCCTTTCGCCCGCCCACTGCCACGTTGATACACTTCACAATCGAGAAGAACTCAGCGGGGCTGTTGCCACCCAAAAACACATCAAATAAAACTGCAAATACTCACCCCTGAATGACATCTGGCAAAAACGATCCCACAGACTGCTCTGACAACAGAAGGACGTGCTCTGAAGAATACCATGTCACATAGCTACAAATCAAGCACTGCTTAAAACTCGAATGGACGACCACTATGTCATCAGCCAAGCCAGACTGACAATCTGCAGAACCGATCTCCAGGGAGCCCTCGGACCTTTTGGACAACACCGTCCTAAAGTTCCATGACTACTTCATATACAGGACACAAATTATCCTTAGTACTTTTTAACTCGTGAATGCGAGCAATGGTGGACAAATTTCACTCGCTCGGTCGATGGGCTGTAAACTTTAAACTCGCTATTAATTTATGCATATTACATAGTACGACAATCATTCACCCACCAACATAGAACTTATCCCATTAGAACTCATACATTCATCTCGTGACGCTATACGGAAAGCTCGAGAGGCGTACCCAGGGGCACCTTATCGTAACCTGCGATCAGGCGTTCTTTTCCTTTTCTTTCTTTTCGCGGAGAACGAGAGCGCGGAGAGAGAGAAAGGAAAAGGAGGGCCTGATCGCAGGTTAACCTTATCGATAGGGGTCAAACCCTTGAACCCAAGGGTATCAACAGGTGTGAAGAACTATAAACATTGTCAGAGTTAGCTTTCATGCTATATCATGTTTACTTTAATTTCTTTTCATATACATGTATTGGAATTGTAACGTTTTTTTGCCTGTAATCTTATATTCTTTTGTTTCTCAGTTATTTGAATTGTAACGTTTTTTTACTTGTAATCTTATATTCTTTTGTCTTTTGGTGTTTAAAATTGTAACGTTTTTTTCTTGGAGTTAGTTCCCTGAAGAAGCGGTGAGGGTAAAAGGCGGAATGAGTTTGCGGAATGGCATGTGGCATGACTTGCGGAATGGCATAATTATGCAGAATAAATTACTTAAAGAAATACATTAACTACAAATAACCGCTTTACGTAATGATGCGGGCTCAAACCATACGATATTGTTCAAGATGGCGGCTGTTCGGTGACAAGAAGCGTATAGGTTCACCACTTTTGTGTTCGTGGTAGCCATATTTTTCGGTCAAAACAAAGAAAAATTATCCTTTAAGTGATATTCTGGGTATTGTGGAAGTAAATTATTTTAGTTATCAGGTTGTATTTTATTTTGAGGAAGAAGTGTTCTGTGTCGATTCTGTGCAAGAGATGAAAGTTCACGAATTATAAAATTATTTGAGTGATAAGCATAAATCCATGACAGATCCAGATCGATGGGTTATATTTTGCCAGTTATATGGGTGCTATGATTTCTTGGAAAACAGCAGCTCTCAGAATATATCAATAAAATTGGATTTGATGATAGACTGTGTGACAGTGGTCACACGTGACACTTCACAAAAATAACCCAACTTCGAGCACTAAATTCGCCAAGAAGATAAGTCGCGCTTAGAGGCACCTTCTATCTAGTGGATGTATGCACATTCGAAGAGCAACTTGCCGACATTTTCGGCAAATTCCACCACGCAGTTTCATATATAAACGCCATTTCCTGTGTAAACTTTGCAGCAATAAAAAAATAAAACACACATAAGTGATGGATTTCTTCCAAAAAATACAACCCGATAACTAAAATAATTTACCTCCAGAATACAGAATATCACTTGAAGGATAATTTTTCTTTCTGTTGACCGAAAAATATGGCTACGACGAACACAAAAGTGGCGTTGTAAATGGGTTAACCCATACGCTTCTTGTCACCGAACAGCCGCCATCTTGAAAACGTGACAAGATCGTATGTTTGAGCCCGCATCATTACGTAAAGCGGTTATTTGCAGTTAATGTATTTATTTAAGTAATTTATTCCGCATAATTATGCCATTCCGAAAGTCATGCCACATGCCATTCCGCAAACTCATTCCGCCTTTTACCCTCACCGCTGAAGAAGTCAGGCCGTGCCTAGGCCTGACGAAATATTGGAAAATATATTCACATTTATCCCAACCGTACAGTCAGCCTTTCTTTATTGTATTTTCATTCTTTAAATTTGCTGATTAGATCCACCAGGATCCGCTACCTTTGTATTATCCGTTGGCCCTTTCAGATTTTTACAAAGTTTTCATAAACTAGTAAGCAGCACTGCGAACTTGTAGTTGTAAAGCTTCTTCGCCTATGCGTACTGATCTCATTTTCTTTCATCCAAGCATAATAAATCATCGACTGCGGTGCAGGCAAGGTTTGGTCAGCGCACAGGAAAATGCGTGACAGCTGCAAATATGCCAGCTCACAGAGCCCCTTCTGTGAAGAGCCGCGCGCGTGGGCATCCTGTAATCAGCAGATCAGATGTTGCTTGTCTTCAGTTCTTGGCCATGTGTTCTCTAGCAGCGTTGATTCTGTTGTGCCTAAGCCTCGTTACAAACGGCGTGGCACAATCGCCTTATCGACAGAGGGTTCTTGTCCTTGGAGGCGATGGTATGTTAGGTAGCGAGACAGTAGCCCGGTTGAAGCTCAGGGGACACGACATCACCATTTTGCATCGAGGAAGATGGTACTGGGACTCGGCGCTTAGAATCAAGCCTTGGGTGAACTTTATACAGTGCGATCGGGACCACTTTAATGGCTGTGCCGATAAACTTACGGATATTACACGAGAGAAAGGCATGTTTGATGTAGTGATGGACTTCAGTGGTTATAAACCAAGCCATATCAAGGTAAACAGTCGTCCTTTGTTGCACTGCACAATATCTGTCTGTTGATTGTCTAGACGTGACCTTGGGCAACGACCGGGGCAACGATCGTGCTGAAACTTACGCAAACTGGCAACGCTTGATTCAAATGCATGATATTACCTTTATATTCTTACTTATTTTCGCGCCCGAGGGGGGGGGGGGGGGGGGGGGGGAGGGTCCAGGCTGTCAAACCCTGACCCTGTTTATGACAAACATTTCGCACTTCCCCGACCCTGTTTATGACAAGTAATTACAGAAGTAGGTGTTTATTTGAGCACTTGATTCCTGACAGTGATCTGTTGATGTTGTCCACATTGATATAATTTTGTCGGACGGAAGGTCCCACATCCCCGTATACGTGAGTATTAATTTTTGTGGTTTTCGCGATGGTAGCAACCCGGGTAGCAAAAATGCGAAAATGAAGACGACATTTTCGCACAATTTTAAGCCTTTCAGCCTTTTTTTCTCTAAAATCGCGAAAATTAAGCCTCGCGAAATACGGATCTGTCGATTTCGCGCGAAAATTAGTGAGAATAAGGTAATCAAAATAATAGGAATGTTTGGCCGTCTCCGGCTGAACAGAAGGTCAATTTTATTTTTCCCGTTAGTTGGGATCTGGTTACTGTTGCGTGACAGATACCACGTGGTGAAATTAATTGTTGAAAAAGCATTGCGCGCTGCAGGGCTACCACTTGAGTCGGATGCTGAAGCTAGAGGAATATTAAATAAATGATGAGACTTTTACGATCGGAATTGGGAATTCGGGCTATTCCAGGGAAGGAATATAAATGAAACACTAAATATTGCGTTACACTGTCCCGGCCCTGTATATCGATTTTTAACGATTCGATCGTCAAACAGTACAGGCGTTTCTTGACACGCGATCAGTCCCAGAAAAACGCGGAGAACCGGAACCCAATCGGCCGAGGCTACGCTATGAGACTGGGGCAAGTCAAAGAGTAGCTCATGGGAGCCGCGGTAGGGCTCAATTCTCCTCGTTCCTCTAATTAACTGATCCAATCGCATGCGTTGCGTCCCTATAGGTCAGATAGCCTGTACATGTGAGGTGTAAAGTTATTTCTAATCTCCGCAGGATTTCATGCGCAAGATGCGTAGCAAGATAAGACGATACATTTATATCAGTACTGACTCGGTGTATGAAGTCTGCAAGGAGCCTTCTCACGATGGGCGCACGCTCGAGGTGGACGCTGTGCGCCCAGAGGATCCAAACACGAGAGAGGCCTATGCTCAGAAGGACCTGTATGGTAGCGCTAAGTTGGACTGTAAGTAACACTTAAAGGGGCTATATCACGCTATTTTCGGCAGTTGTTAGCGTAATTTACGAGTAGGCTGACGTTAGGGGCCTCACGGCGGCAAACGAGCCGGCGAGGGAGCAGAGTAGGCTCGATTTCCGCCGCTCTCTCGAGTCCGGTCTTTCTTTCGGGGGAGTAGCGTGGGCTCATTTTCCCGA
Source organism: Desmophyllum pertusum (assembly GCA_029204205.1). Taxonomy (NCBI): domain Eukaryota; kingdom Metazoa; phylum Cnidaria; class Anthozoa; order Scleractinia; family Caryophylliidae; genus Desmophyllum; species Desmophyllum pertusum. The sequence goes on along the minus strand of MU826827.1, from coordinate 3,417,837 downwards.
TCAGCGGCTGGTAATCGAGCCTAGGGAGACTAGGGAGTATATAGTAGAGGTGCAATGGCCTCATGGTTTGCTCGTTTAATAAACTCCGGATTGAGCGGTCCGGATTCGATTCGGATTCGGGTTCGGTCATTGTGTTGTGTTCTTGGGCAATACACTACTTTTACGGTGCCTCTATTCTTCACTAATTCACTCAGGAGTATAAATGGGTACCGGCGAACTGTTAGGGCAACCTGACAAAATACTGGGGGTAAGCGCCAGGATGGTAAATTATAAGCCACCTGTGGGCTTTAAGCCTGGTTTCCATAATGATCGCAACGATCGCAAGAGTGGTTTCCATATGGTCGCAACGACCGCAAGAGTGGTTTCCATATGATCGAAACGATCGCAACGATCGTTGCGACTGCGATCGTTGCGATCATATGGAAACCAGGCTTAACTTTTACTTTATCAACCTCGTTTTAAGTTTCCAAACTCCTCGAATTTCGTCAAAAATACTCCGCTACGCATCGTATCTTCAACTCTCTTCTCTTGGAAATCGGATGAAACACTGTCTCTCGTGTTTGATGTATTATACTTCGTATCGCAGGTGAAGATGCCATCAAGAGAGAAAAAGAACTATGGAACATCCCTTACATGATTCTGCGTCTGCCAGACGTCATTGGACTGCGCGACAATACCGATCGCTTCTGGAACTATCTTCTATGGATGCGATTCCACGACATCTTTGACCGACCACTAGCACTACCACCGAGCCTCCATAACAGATCTCTGAGCTTCGTCTTCGCTGAAGATGTGGCGAATCTCTTGGTCGTTATACCGGAGTACGAAGACGGGGTGTTCAATTTCGCGTACAACCTTGCGTTTCGAGAAACGGTCACGCTCGAAAAATTCCTCCGAATCATGGCCAAGTATCTTGGTGTCCCTGAGGTCAAGTTTGATAAATCTAACGAGAGGGGTACCCGCTATTACCCCTCTGTCAAGCGTGGTTCATTAGATATTTCAATGGCGTATAATTATCTTCACTGGAATCCGAGCATGATCGAGCTTGGAATTAGGAAAAGCGTGCAATTTTACGAGTATGCGATGCGCTCTTCGGATTTAAGGATCAACGAAAGGCAATCCTCGACCGTTTGGATGTTCCGCCTCATGCTATGGGAGCGTTTAAAAAACGACTGAAGGAGGTCTATGGCGTGGAGTACCACAGGGATGCAGTTAAAGACGAGTTATAACGACTACTGCACGCGTAGGATATAATTATTACATTAACTCTGACATTAATTAACTGTATTCGACTAACTCTCAGGTCCCGTCGACACTAATGCGTTTTCGTTTGAAAACGCCTGACTCGTCCCCAGTCGTCTGTTATGAGAAACGTGTTAGGGCTAGGGATGATCCTAACACGTTTCTCATAACAGACGAATGGAAGCGCATACTTTTTGATCCGGTTTCGCCGTCCACACTACAACTATCGAAAACGCTGATAACCCATACATTTGAAAACGCTGTCCAGAGTGGAGACATTTGAAAATGGAGCCCTATCGTGTTAGTGAGGACAGCGAAAAACGCCGACGTCATTCACATCACATACATCGCGGGCGCGTCTATTTGTCTTATGCGCAGATGACTGTTCTAGCGTTTTCGACCTCGTTCCCAGAGCCAGCGCGTTTCGGTCAGCGGTGACCGAACGCCCTGACCAAAAGGATCGCGGCCTCTGGGAACGAGATTGTTTTGAGCGAATTAGTGTGCACAGGGAAAACGCTGCGAAACGATAGCGTGAACGCGGAGCTTTTGATGCGTTTTCGGTAAAACAACGGAGCGTTTCGAAAACGCATTAGTGTGGACAGGGCCTTAATCGGCCATTTCCGAGTTCCTTTTGCTTCTGTTTCAAAACTCAAAAGTTCATTTTCGTTGAATGGTTTCGCACAAGGACTCATTTTGAAAACTGAGGCAAAGGCAGCTCGGAAATTTCCTATTCGATACAGAAGCGTGTTTTGCAAACATTTATGAATGCATTACTGCGTTTTAGACGGCAAAACAATTTCTCTATATTATATTTGAACAGAATAGACCGTTTTTTCCTCATTATGTTAAAGTAGCTGTCACGATATATTTTTTTTGCTTAATTGACGCTCAGGCGTTTAATCAAGAAAATGCAATACAGTGAACTCTTTCCAAGACGGACACCATCGGGACCGGCACAAACTGTCCGTCCGCTTATAGAGAGTTTAGATACAGTAACATGACTGAAAAATGGCGCGCAGGGACCAACACCAAGTGTCCATCTTACAGAGGTGTCCGTCTTATAGAAGTGTCCGTTAAGAGAGAGTTGACTGTACTTCAAAATGAGGTGCAAAAGTAATTCAGTTGCAGTCTTCTCTCGGTCGCCTTATTTTCCCGCCATAGTTGTATTGAGTAGAGGCGTGCAAAATAAATCGCTACCATGACTTGTTGCCTGTGATTAAACAGGATGTCGTTTTATTTCATTACTATATATCATCACAATCTCAAAGTTTTATCCTAAACAGCTACAACTGCACGACAAATAGACGTTTTATAACGAGCATTGTTAAAACAAGAGCATTAGTTCTTGATTCAAAACCTAACTGTTCATTTTATACCGCACAACCGTTGTCAACGGATGGTACGCACAGCAAAAAAGGCAAGGCTCGGGACGAGCTCCGGGACGGGATTGGTCTCGGGAACAGGCTCGGCTCTCGGGCACGCGCTCGGGTACCAACTAAAATCACGAAGACTTTCTCGCGTCAAGGTATCCAGTGAATCAGAGGGAGTCACTCGCCTTTTTTCAGTGTGCGCAACCCCGTTTTTATTATTAAGAGAACAATATCAACACTGATACGAATTTCTATCCAGTTCCAGAAATAAAATATGAATCATTATAACAACAAAGCTATTAGCTACTCAGCGATATAAACACGATTAAATTTCTTTGCCTACTCACAGCTTATGTCATTCCTGTGGTGCGCGTTTTGCATGGAATTATGGTCAAACGAAGTAAAAGAAAAATACATCTCGATAATAAAAGTGAACGATTCTTCGATGTTCCAAACTGTTTTTAAAAAGTCAACAATTAATTAGTGTTCCAAATTATGGAGGGCACGTGAGACCTTCAACGTGGGAAAGCGCCTGCACTTTCGCTGCTACCACTGACCGGCAGTGACAGTGTTGAGCCAGGTATTCGTACCCCCTCTAACAAGGTCTGGGAGAGCAGCACCAGCTGCCTTAGGGCTGCCTAAGGTATTACAAACAAATTCTCGTGGGAGGTTAAATCTGAAACTCAACGAAGAGACTAAAAATTCGAGTTACGAAAAAAATACCTTTCTAAACGGACAAATCTATTGCCGTTATGGTATCGTGTAATTTTTAAACTTATTTATGAATTTATTACCAAAAGATTGAAAACAACGCAAGTTTTGGAAAATAATTACAATTTTGAAGCCAAGCAAATGCGCACACACAACTGTTGTATAAATACACGGCGAAGATTATTATTTTTGAACTCTAATCTTTGCCTAGTCTCCTACGCAGCCGTTATTTGTGTCGTCACGCAACGCTTCTCTTAATAACGGCTGTGTAGGAGACTAATCTTTGCCCCAAATCACTGCTTTCTACTCTCAGCATATATTATAAATTTGAAAACGTCAAAGCGGTAATCGCATCCATTACAAAAGCTTTTCAGCTATATCAATTGAAGTATATTAAGCGGACTATTTAACCTGATAATCTTGTAAAACGCGTCGCACATTTTTTTAAATATTACAAAACCTTTGGAGGTGACAGTTTATAATAATTACTAACCAATTAGACCTTTTACTGTTGATTACCCAAAGTCTTCAATGTTCCCCTTTTGGCAGCTAAATCGTCAGATTACTGAACGTTGATAGCATACACGCCATCGTATCTCGGGTAATCTTGTATCCAGTGAATTTTCGCTGCCTGCTCGATTCGTTTATTGTTTATTTGTCCCATATCACGGCACATAATACCATTAAAATAAGCCTGATGGAACAATCAACTTAATTCCCGATTTCAGTCGCAAGGGTGCCGCCCATATCGGCAACCCAACTGCCAGTCTTGGTGTATTCTTTTGTCCTAGCTTCACAGATATCAAGACTGATCTTTTTCCTTAGCCTTGGCTTGAATCAATTGTTTCTGTCGCCGTATCTGTTGCTGCAACATGCTTAACCCCTCATCGTCAGAATAAGCACCACCTTCCCCCTGATCTTGACTCTCTTCCCTATACAATTCCCCATCAGAGAGCCCTGTCCGTCTCTCTGGACAGGGGGTGGCACAGAAGACTTTCTCGCGGGAGGCATAGGTGCACTTCTGCTTCGTGCAGCGTGACTTGCCAATGCTGCTAGCTGTGCCTGCTGTGCGGCGGAAGGTCGCCCCGACACACTCTGGCTTCTGCTATAAATGGCTTTTGCTTTTTGTTGCGGCGTCCACCCGCCGGAATTTTCTTGTATATTTTCGGGATTTGAGCGATGGTGTTGCCCCCCATAACTGAAATATCCGGAATCACTGCTAATTAATCCCCCAGCGGGGATTTCTCCATTGCCCGAGTAGCTGCTCTGTGAAGATGTTTCACTGTCGCTTCTTCGATGTATCATCCCGTGGTAGTACGGGGACATGGCGGACGCCGACTCACTCATACACCGAGTGCGCGTGTTACTCACGGCGTAAGGCGTGGCATATTGAGGCCCGTGGGGGTACCGACCCGAGGCGTCCTCCCGCGGGTGTTCCGCGATGGAGGAAGGGAGGTACACTTGTGCAAGTGAGGCAGAAGGTGACCTCTCCCCTGAGGACGAGGAATAGCACCCAGAGTCAGTGGATGTTGTCCACGACGTTCTGTCGCCTGCAGAGGAGGAAAAGAAAACTATATGAGAAACTGCTAATAAAAATGCTTTCAAATGCTAACAAATAAAATAAAATACGTACAATAAATAGTCCCACGCTCGTGACAAACTGAATACAATTTAAAATTATTTAAAAACGTTCTGTGGCTATAACAATCAAAACTTTGAGCTTTTGGCTGCCAGACTACAGCCTTCGATGGAGGAAAACCGTTTTTTTCATCAACGGCTGTAGACTGAGAGCATTTAGCTCGAACAGCCCGAGAACGTTTTCAAGACCGCCAGGTACGCAGGCTAATTAATACATTGTACATTATAATTATTTAGCAAAGATGTGCTAATTGGAGAAACTAAAAACTGAAGAAAGCAATAATGCAATTTGCATTCAGTTAAAATTCTTGTGAAACTCAAGCAGGTTCTAGGCTAACCGTTTGGCTGTTTAAATAGCGTAGTCGAGGAGTTCGTGTACTCAGGACTGCAGTGTTACAAATCCAGCTTATGCGTTAAGAGCGAAGGACTTGAATCCAGGACGTCCCGATTTCAAGTTCAACACCCTGATTGATTAATAACAATCGGAAACTCCAACGATGTTACAACGAAGATTTACCGAAAATGACACTTGTTTCTAAAGACACTACTCACCTGGATGAGGAGGTAAGGCAGACACTGCTCCAGGGAAGGGAGGAGGGGGTAGGGGTTCACCCTGTAGATCCCCTGAGAAACCAGGCGATAGCAGCGGGGTTGGAGGCTGCGGAAAGCTCTCCATTGAAGGCGACCCTAACGACGACCCTAACGACGACATTGACGACTGAGACGAGGTGGAGGACACACTAAAACTCGTGGAACGCGAGCAGATCCGCGGCGGGGCTACTTTCTTGGGGGAGGTGGAGGGTGTCATGGATCCTGTGAGCTTGTTCCGCGTATGACTGTGCTTGACGGAGAATGAATAATGTCGACTGAATGCATTGAAGTAAGGGTCTGTTTCTGAGGGGGGTGGAGGAGGTGGGGTGGTAGGAGGGTCGCGGCCTATATGCAGCGGACTTGTAGCTCTGGTCAGTGTAGTCGTTGGACTCGGAGGTGGAGACTACAGAAAAGAAAAGAGAGACAAATGAATAAGTACTCGTATAAAAGGCCACTTGCTTTACTATAATATCGAGGTTGGCGAGTATGGTGGGAATACAGCTTGGATAATTATTGCACACTCTGACAGGCCAAAAAACATGTTTTATCAGTCTGAATATAAAACCTATAATGTAAGCATATGAAGAAGCCAAATCCATGTATCATACTGTCATAAAATGCTCCGTCTATTTGAGAACACTTGAAAAATGTACAAAACCGCCTATGGCTTGAGGTTTCTACATGGCTTTGAATATTTTGTTTGTGAAATAAATGGCGTCCGAGGACACTTAGCAGGATTTTGCGTCAAAGAAGATGCAGGATTTTAATTCAGGTTTACATAGCCTGGAAAAAACAGACGTCTGACATCACGCGCTCGCTTCCATCTGATGATGTTATATTACAGAAATCTGAGTCTCTCTGATTGGTTGTTGCTTGGTTACGAGCTTTCGTGTCCAAGTAACAACCAATCAGAGACACTACACGGGGCTCTGTAGAGCAACGTCATCAGTATGGAATTTGTTGGTCTTTATCTCGTACATCTCTCTGTCTGCTGTTTTGTCAAGGTAAGCTTTACTCGACTTGTTCATTACCTGGTCATCGTAATAATTATTATGATGATCTGACAGCCTGAAGTCTCGGACCAAGTCCTCCCCTGCCAGCGGCAGTGTGGATGGACTGATTGTCTGCTTAATAATGTCTGCTAGGACTGACTGGAAGTGTTCAATTTCGCCCAACATGGAGATCTCGTGCTCCTAAAAAACACAGGCAAAACAAAATATGCTTTATAATTATTCACTGCAGTTTTAGGTTTGCCAGATGCAAGTAAATATTAAGAACACTGACTTCTCATTCAAAAAGTTACAGTTCTTTATAAAGAATCAACCATGGATGACAGCTGTAAGTTAACCCGCGGGAAAATGCCAAATGTGAGGGGAGGGATGGGCCCCTAGCCAGGAGAAGATGGAGGTGAAGCCAGAGCCCGTTGTTCGAAACGCTAATCCTGGATTAAAAGTCTATCAAGGTTTTAACATTTTTATACTAATCTTTGCATATGTGGGAAGTTTGTCACATTTGACCTTAGCTCCCACAAGTCTCATGCAACTCAGTGGTATCCAGGGTGTCTTACCAGTGTGCAGAAGGTCATCGGAATTCTTTTTCCGAGTAGCTTAAAATTTACCATCATTCATTTCCAACACTTTATTTTTGTTTCCACATCACTGGTAACATGTAAGCGAGGAAGTGTGACTGAGAACCCAGATGATCATTTGACAAACAATAAAATGTAAAACATTTGACCAAGACTTACCACAACTGGCCTAAAGCAGGTAGCTAAAGTGCAGTATCTGGTTCTCTCCTCCACCAACACTTTTCTGAGGTAACGCTTCTCCTGCTCTTCAAAGACGGCCTGCTGAACACTAGCTTGCTGCATGATGAAGTCATAAAGTACACAGATTAAAAACAAAACAATAAACAATGTTCGGGAACACTGCATGTACTCATACAAATAGTGAACAGACACTGAATACAAATCCAATAAACGGTACAATGTAGTTTGGCCCAAGAAAAACTGGACACATTAACAGTCCTTTGTGTGTAGCACTCACCACAGGTCTCAGTTTGGATTGGCTAACAGATAATTGCCGCCAGCATATATTATAGATTACACTGACACTAGAACAGGCATTAGAGAAAATGGTGGGTGCCAATTTTAGGTGCAAACAGAGTTGGGAGAAAAGGTAAACTACACTGTACTGCGCGCACTCCGTGCCTCACAAAAATGTTGCACCCAATATGTTTTCCGATGTCTGCTACAGTATTTGCCTATGTACATGTATGCCTAAATACTGAGGCTAACAGCTGAGTAAAGTTGTGCATGGATATTTTCTTTTTTGTAAATAGTTGTACACCGAGTAATACTCACCTTCATGGCTGCATCCAATTTTTCTATGTGTTCTGATTTTCCTGTGAGAACAAAGGATAAGATTTAGAAGGAAAATACATCAGAAAAAAAAAATTAGACTGCCTACTTAAATAGCTTAGAACATGTACTTCAAGCAACTTCACCTACATTTACCACCTACATGTACTCTGTTCAAATGTGATTAACAAACAAGTGAGAGGTGCCTTGTAACATAATTATTTGCTACTATAATTAGTTTAGAAGTCTTGAAAACAATGCAACTCTTGCTCAAAACTCCAGTGAAATGTTTGCTACATGGTAAATTTCTTGCAAGTTTTGTTCTTCTGATTTACAACTTGGAAGTGCTTTTTATGATTTTTTTTTTCAAATTGGGCAGACACCCTTCTGACTAAATGGCCACACACTTTGCAGTGAAATGAGGATAAAAAAACCGATTTCAAACCAAGCTGCACTGGCATGAAGTAATATTGCAGACACAGTAATCTTTAATGACAGGATAGCAATGCGAAGAGATAGAATTAAACTGATAGTAGAGACAATAAAATTATTGAATTTTGAAGTGTAATTTTGCTCACCTAACTCACCTTTTTTAACCTTCTTTTGCCATTTGTTAGTTTCTGCTGTGGCCTTTTTTAGCTCTTGTTTGGCTTTCTTGTATTCTGTCACAACAACAACAAAATTGATTTTATAATACAGCACATTTCCTATTCATGAAATTAATTATGATGCAAAAAATTATGCCAACATCCTGTGGCAGTGGGTACCCTGGGTGCCAGAGGCTTTTCTTGTGCGGTTTTCAGTCCTAGTCAAGTCTCTATTGTGACCCTCGCTGTGGCCCAGAGGTTTTTTCTTACAGCTTCGCCACTGGTTTCACCAGCCAGAAGCCAACGACACCCGGCCTCTGGCCGATCCTGTTGCATGTGAGAAGATCGAAACCTCTGGTACCCAGGGTAGGTAATGGGCAAACACAGCAAAATTAATACAATTCCAGTTTTGGGGTGAAGATCAAGCGTAAAATATTTCCTCCAGAATAATCTCCTGTATTCCGTACTAAGAAAGTGGCTGATGATGACGATGACACTACCGCTATATGTGGCACTAAATTTTTGTGGGTTCAGTGGTATATCTCTATGCTTGCTTCTGATTTTCAACAACAGAACCAACAACAGCTTTGGCTGCAGTTGGTAAATTCTTCCACCTTTTGCATGATCTTTGTCCATTTGCACTACAGACTTTTTCCAGTCGTCCAACCTCTCTTGCAGAGGAAATATAAGAGCATCACACAGTAACCTGATAACAAAATGACATATCAAACATTTAATCCAATACTCAAGGTGTGACTACCAATACAGTCAAGCCTCAATTATCTGATCTTCATTCCCAGGGGGGAGAGGGACGGGGGTTTGGTGGCCCATAAAAAATTGCGTTTTTAACCAAAGGCAAAATATTTTGCGGCAATTTGGTCATTATAATACAAAGATTTATTTAATCAAGCCAATACATTTGGGGGGGGGGGGGGGGGTTAAAGGCACTTTGACGAAAAGTATGAAGCTAACCGGAATTTTCCCAGGGGGTGGGGGGTTCAAACCAAAAAACCTTCCGTGGGGAGGCGGGTATGGGTATTTTCTGGAATCACACAGTCCAGGTCAGTTAAGAACTTACCCAGCCAGTCCCTTCAGTTTACTATCCATAGTGCGGTGTCTTATAACCATTTTGGTAAGAGAGCCTCCTATGTCTTTGCAGCATCCTAAAACCAAACAGAAATAACAGTCAGACATGTATATGTAAAGAAAAAAAATTCCCACTTTTAACTCTGTGGATAGAAGTCTAGTGTGTGACCATTCAAATGAATGCTATCAAGCAGTGCTTTCATGTTGGATTGTTTGGTTTGGAATATTTTGTGCACTCTTAGGAGTACATGGGGTTGAGTCAGCCTGCTTCTTAATATCCAGGACAGATGTTACTTTCTTACAGAAAAATGCCCAAAAGTGTGACCACATTTATTTAATTCACATTCTTTCATGTGCGCAGTCGACTATCCAATCAGAAGCCGAGGATATAGTCTTCTCAGCTTCTGAATGGAAAGTTGCACACACGAAAATAATGTGAATTAATTAAAAGTGGTCACACCTTTGGGTTCCTTGCTGTAAAACTAATTTGTGTAGTGGAAACAGGGAGGGGCAGTCCACCTCTGACACCTTTCTACCAACTGGTGCTAATTAAATGCTGTTCAACGGATGAGTATCACAAATGGATATGGCAGAATTTTACACTAATGTACCAAGCGCCTACTTGATTCAATGAATAATTATTTTTAAATAAGTGTCAGAACTTGGCATGAACATCCTTGTGATAAAACAACTGGCATCAATCAGCTGAACTCCATTAACTGTACATATGTGATCATTAAGCCCTCTTAGCTCAAGTGCACAATCTATTTTTATCTCAAATGGAACCAAAATACTTCACTGCTATAGCATGTCAGAAATGTAAAGTGATCGAGATCAATGTTCTAACACAGAAACTACATTGTAATGATGGATAAAATGCAATTTAAGTACAGCTAAATATAGAAAAATCCCACGCTCAAACACGTTATTCCAGAAATGGTTGTTCATAAAATACCCGCTTTCGTGAGGCAAGCAAAATTAAATTAACAAACATTTCTTTATCACAACCTACATGCTTGCATCCAACACAATAAAATTAAAAACAGGGCAGGATGAAATCTATTGTAGGTAATTGTTTTCAGTACATTCCAGAGTTAAACTACATCACACACCATCAATTAACTCTTAATCACTGTTCAAAGTGACAGCACTGTCAAGTCATGATAAGGTACTGATCAAGACGTCATTAATTGACCAGATTGGAATGCACCAAGGCAACATAAAATACAATTTCAAATCCATTTGTGAGGGAGTCACAGGAACAAAGAAATACTTCTACAATATGTTCTTTGTCTTGTACACAATACAAAAGGATTAAAAATAATATTATTATTTCTTGTGTGACAAATACAATCCACCCTTCCTTCCTCACATCCTGTTTTGTTATGTCATGCTAACTAGGCAAAATCTACATGCAAGTTGTGCAAAGATGCCACAGAAACATTGGAACAGCATATTCATATCAGACATCCCTGAGAAGGCTTCTAAATTAAATTACATCAATGACATTCCCACGTGGGTAATTAGTGAGAAGGAATGAAAATCCAAGTTCTTTTCAAAGAAATTATGTCTTCTGGAATGTCTGTTCATTTGATGGTGTATGTTAACTAATTAACAAATGTAAAACTCAAAGTCTGAAGTACTCAAATTTACTCATCAAAGGATTTTTTTTTTAATTTGACACCGAAGCAAAGACCAGTTAATAAATTTCATCAACAATTTTTCCCACACTTTTTTAGTGTTTACAATTATTATTCAAAGTAATAAAATTAAAAAACACCTTGAGATGATAGGTGTTGCAGTTAATTGACGACTCTATAAACTAGGGATTTATCAAAAGGAAGTCAAGGTATTTAATTTAGCAGAACAACCCCACACATAGAATAGATAACAAACATCAGGATCAAATCAGTGCTCTTTACCTAATCTGGACAAGTATTTTGGTGCAATTTGTGTCCTCGAACAGACATAAATTGATCAATAATGGTACAAGTATCATGGTTATTAAAAACATAATACAATAAGGAAATAATTTGTGGCCAGCTTTGAGTGTTGTTAAGAAATTGATATTAGCGCATTTTTTGTATATTTATATGCAAAAAGAGGCAAGGCCCTGGTTTTGTCTTCTATTGTAAAAATTCCATGAAGAAATATATGTATTTCCTTGAATAATAGCCGTCCCTCGATGAATTACCCCCTCTTATAATCACCCCCTTTGGTGAAAATATTTGAAAAAATTGCCCCCCCCCCCCCCCCCCCCCCCCCCCTCACCTTCCTCAAATAAACGCCCCCTCCATTCCTTCCCAGTAAAGCTTGCAGAGGAAACAAGCTTTGATATAATTGTTACAACGACAGAAAAGCACAGGTTTCATTACAGTTTTTCTACAGTGATGTTCACGATTTGATTCTTTCCTTATTTATTAGCACTTCCAGCAAGCAGTATTTGAAATAATTGCCCTCCTCCTCGAATAATCGCCCCATTTTGCAGCGAAAAAAAAACTAATCGCCCCTGGCTATTATTCAAGGAAATGTAAATTTTAAAAAGACATTCATGAAAATGGAGTTTGTGATATGTTGGCTGACTGTTATTACATGAAGGATGACTCTCTGTGGATAGGCATACATTTTACACAACTTACTGGAACTGTGAAATGTCCAGCTCAACTGCACTGTATATTAAAGGGACACTGTCCTGATTTTAGCATGATTTGGGGAAGCTCAGAAACATATCTAGATCATAGGAAGTTGAACAATAATGGTTTGATTCTGTAGAACAACACTCGACAAATGACAGGAACCCATTAGGAAGTGAGGATGACAAACGACAGCGAGGATGGAAATGGATTGCAATATGGATTTTGAAAAAATGTCAGGATGTCAGTTTTTCAAAGTTTCAAATTGGCTCGGAAATCTTTGAAATTTTGCAAAAATTTTGTTGCAGTATGGAAATTCTTGAAGAAATTGCTTTTTATCATTTAGTTAGAGTTTATTAAGTTCTTATTCCATAGATTTAGGGACCATTTCATGCATTTATAACAGTTTTGAGCAAATACGCCGGGACAGTGTCCCTTTAACTTGTATATTTAACAGTAGGAGTTTTATGCAGTGTCATCAAAACAGATAACTGCACTGGCAATTCACAACACTAACAAATTTAATACTATCCGTTTTTTTTACCTGCCAACTCTCCCATACATTTTGGTTGTCAGATTTTGGCGGGATTTGGATGTTATAGACCCTATTCCAAAATGGCTGTCAATTTAAAATTATTTTGTATGTATTTAAATTTGCCTCACTAACGTCGTTTTTGAGTTGATAATTCAAAATAATTTTTACTCAAGAACGAGGTTAGTGAGGCAAATTTAAATAAATACAAAATAATTTTGAATTATTGGCAGCCATTTTGGATGGAGGAGCTTTTTTTGGCATCCATTTTGTGGGGGGGGGGGGGGGGGGGGTCGATAAGAGGTAACTTAAAGTGAAATTGACGATCACCTGGATTTGGATTTTTTTTTAGCTCGACATCAATGCAGTGTAGTGCGCAGTATACATGGCTGGAATAGGGTAAGGAGGACAGTATATGGAAATAGAATGCCAGCATACAACCAGCTCCTCAAAAAATTCAGTGACAATGCTGAACAAAACTTCATTGTTTGGTTCCAGAAAATATCAATCCCCCCTCCCCCACCCCCTGGAAATCCCTGTTTAGCTTCATACTTTCCTTTCAAAATTTAGGCTTTTGAGACCCCCCTCTCCCTCGGAATTTCCAATGAACTTCCTTGTGGTAGGTATGGATATTTTATGGAGCTGCACGTGTATTCAAAAAAAGAACTGTATATCATGAAGTCTGACTTAAAATATTTCAAAGTAACATAATTGACGGGTTTTAATTTCTCAATAGCTCAGGTACATGTATGCATCTATTTCCTTTAATCCTGTAAACTGGTTTACATGTATTTTTGCTAAATGTAGGTATCTGCTTACATGTAAGTACTCTAAACTACTATTTACATTCCCCATAAAATACGTTTCATTGTATCTTTTACACATTTTAAATACACTGATTAAAATGCCCTGTGGGATACAAGTCAGAAATAATTTTCACAAAGCAGCAAGACACCCTGTAGTTATCTAATGTTTGGCAAATAACCAGCTCAAAAAAATTATTATAAAAGTCAGGGCAGTGGACGATTTTCAATCCTGACATAGTTGCTATTATATTCATGTACCGTAACAAAATAAATTATTTTTGACTACATGTACAGTTACCAGTATCTTGAAAAAAATGTTAGAATTTTGTAAATATAGAACTAATAATAACAATGTCGACAGAACATAACCTGACACAAAATGTACTATGTGTGTACTATGTACATAACATTTTGCTATTCTGTAATATACGTTTACACGTACAGTATGCCAAAAAATGGCACAAAGTTCAGTCTGACTACATGTACAAACATGTTTTATTTTGGAAAGAAATGATGGTACATATATATATATATTTAATTTTTTCAATAATTGTTAATTTTTCTGCAAAACAAGAAAATTATTCAACAATATTAAAATTTGCAAGGCTGATCTAGAACACATCATGACAAATTGACTGTTTCCGTAAGTTGGGGAACACATTTAGGAAGTACAAATTTTATCAATGTAATAAACAAATATGAAAATTTGCATGTTATTTTTGGCAAAGAAGGAAGATAACAGTACGAAAACTGACACATTGCCCGTTTAAAAATACGGAAATATTTACAAGGCTTTGGCAGTTTGGCAGTTTGACAGCAAACACGTCACTACATCTACAGTTTTCTTGTTACATAGCGGTCAACACTCGCTCGCTCTTGTTAAGTGTCAGTGTAACTAATCACCTCTATCTTTTGAGATTCATTTAACTGCAGCGAAATGCTGAAATCTGAACTGAGGATTTCCATCTAAGGGGATATTCTCGATTCTATGTACTCAATTAACACCCAGAAATTCGAATTTTGTACAAACAGGTGGCGTGCAACATAAATAATGCTGGAAATAATGCAACGAAACCAAACCGCAAATTTGATGCAAAGAGATGAGATGGCAAAAAAAATCACGATTGCTTATAAAGGCATGGTAAAAACTATGAATGTTTTGAGAACAAAAATGAAAACAAAAGCAAATCAAGACTTCTGTGCGAGCGAAGATCACGAAAATTTTAAAATTGAACTAAACGGAATTACGCGGTAAAATGCGATTTCTTTAGCGCCAAAAATGTTAACGGACAATGGACAGAATAAGGACCTGCTAGACGAAGTACAAGAAGAAATCTCTTCCAAAGGCGCCATGACAAGTATATTTCGACTAAAATTTGCTGGTTAGTGTCAAGACAGAGTTTGAAAGGTCGCGGTAAAGGCCGGTTTCAAATTTCCACAGCCGACACAACAAAGACCGCGTTGTGAGCGCGCTGGTCAGTAGCGAATTTTCCATTCGATCGATTTCATGATCAGGTGTTCTTCTGCCCATTCGAACAACCAGCGGTTCTGTTGCGTACAAATTTAACAAATAATCTCCGTGGAGCCCAGTTATTTTATTAAATCTACAAGTAAAGTTTTACTAAATACCTCCGCTTTGCCTTGATTTAAAACAATGATATTATAAACTGCTTTTGTAAATTCCCATATCGATCGCATTCGTTTACATGAGTCGGGCGAAAACTCGATGAAATGTGGCCGTAGTAAGTTTTTTTGAACCTAAATTCTATTTGCCTTTTCGTGAGAGAAAAAAATATCCATTTGTCAAAGTACGACTCGAAATTCTTCCACTAAAAGTAAACCTTAAATAAACAACAACTAAAAATACACCAAGCTTGGAGTCCCTGACCCGATGAAATTATAACCGTGTCACTACACGGCTGACGAAAACATGTGCTTTTGACTCGTACAGTTTTTATCTTCGAAAAAATCCCAGTTAGTCTGGCTAGCGATATATTGGCACAGTTCTGTGTTTCCTAAACAACTAAGGCACCAAAGCAAATAAAGATGAGTGAGGCTTACGCGGCAAAACGAAAAGTACCGTGTACGGTTGTAATTTACTTACCGCGCGATGAGTTCGCCACATCAGCCACTCGCTGAAATGCGTCCAAAAAAGCGTCTGCCGCGATAACTGTTGTCCTGAACAAGTGAAATTTAACAAAAATTAGCCTTTCTCTTTTCTTATCTTCAACCAAAAACTAAATTATCAACTCGTAAATTATAAAAATCTGACTGAAATTATACCAGACGTATAAACTTACTTTAGCGCCGAATGTAGTTTACTCGCCTTGCCGACAAAATCTTCCCAAACGGGGGCGCTTGCCTGAAAGAAATAGAAAAATTAGCACTGCGCCTGACTAGAAAAATGAAAGACTAAAACATTTTCAAGAATAAGCCAGAATTCCCACCTTTATGTCGTTCAATATCAAATGAATTAAGTTCCCTTCACTGTCCGCGTTATCGCCCATCATGGCGCTTGATCGAAGTTCACTCGCTTCTTTCCACTCTCACGTTTTCAACATGAAGTCCCGCAGTTCTACACTGGAATTTAGGGATGACTTGACTCGCGTGGATAGAGAAGTGTCAGTTTTCACGTTGTGTTCAAGGATATCCTACGTACGGAAGCACAAGTATTTCTTTTCTCTACAAAGAGAAAATACAATCTTGTGATTAGTACACATATCATGGTCTCTCGATCAAGTCACGTGACGTGTTATCAATGACTTCATTTGCATACAGCGAAAGGACGCGGCCGACAGAAAATGAAAACAAATTTCCACACACTTGTATCATCAATTAGGAAAATTTACGCACAGAAAAGTCGATTCATATTCATGAAAAACGTACATATATCGCTCTGCGTCGCACAGATGTCGTTTTAGAAAAACAGATCAAGACCAACGATTATAAATGACCCTGGAATGGCGCTAAACTTCGAAACCAAATTTTATATAGTAAAAATTCAGCCAAGCCCTTGGTAACGATATTGAAGACATAAACAACAGTTTTAGACCGTCTAGATTATGTAGAATATTGTGACAAGAAAACGGCCGCACGTCTGGAAAGGATTTCAAAACCACAGATTTAAACATGTTAAAACATTTGTTTTGTAACCCGGCCTACGGGGAGAAAATTCTTTTTACTAAAAATTCGCGCGAAAATAGAAAACAATATCCAAGCAGTTGCTTATTTAATTTTTGAAGCAAGGGTATTTACTACAATGATTTTTTAGAGTTCGGTAATAATAATAGAAACTTTTACAACGTAGTTTTCTGATCGAGGGATAGATTTTCTCTAGTCTTATCACAAGCGCGCATCTTTAAAGAGCACCTTCAGTGGAACATGATTCATCGAGAATTATCTACCGCCGGTCGAGTCCAGTGGATAGCGTATCAACAATAACAACTTGGAAAACTTCACTTCAAGAGCGTGTGCAAGATGAGTAGAAACAGACGAAAGCAAAATCTCCCAGAGATAGGTCAATGGGTCACATATACTTCGATATCAACCTGCATCGTAATTTTTCAGTGATCGAAAACAGATCGGGAAAACGGAATTAAAATGGCGGGTTATTCGCCATTTGGCGCCTTAATTTTTGTGGCATTTTTAGCACCATTAGTTGAATGAAGATTAAGCTTCAATGCTTTGTTCTAAAAGGAAAATTAAGCAGCTTTTGAACGTGATAATCTGGTTCAGTTGAGTATTCAGAACTCAGAAGTGAATTGCTTCTTAATTCGACCATTGTCAAGACCTTCTTAAAAACTCAGCTGTTTTATATTTTCCTTCATTTTAAACGGTTAACGCCTGGAAGATAAGAAGGTACTTCAAACGCGTTTTTTCTAGAACAAGTATATCTCTTCTTAAACACCACTTTATAAATAAATGCGGTAAACCTGAATCTTTGCATTGTGGTTTTAGACAAGATTAACTGATGAAGCAAATCCGGGTATATGACTCTGTCAGGATTAGATAAATTATCAAAATTAATTAGTTTTACTCAGGGTAAAAG
Source organism: Desmophyllum pertusum (assembly GCA_029204205.1). Classification (NCBI taxonomy): domain Eukaryota; kingdom Metazoa; phylum Cnidaria; class Anthozoa; order Scleractinia; family Caryophylliidae; genus Desmophyllum; species Desmophyllum pertusum. Next base: position 3,400,234 of record MU826827.1, on the reverse strand, counting down.
AGCTCATCTGCATCGAGTCATTTGTCATTCATGGCCGGAAAGAAAACCTTTTATTAAACCACGGAATAAACTGATGCTTGGTCCAATATCTCAATCCACATCGTTTCTGCGGTAAAAAGACTAGGAAATAAGTCTTCAATATAACAACTATAAATGACGACTGCATGCCTCTTGGAGTCAAGTACAGTCGAAGTTCTCTGAGTGGACACTCTCGTAAGAGGACAGCGGCTGCATTTACTCTTGCTCATCAAATACAAACTCTGTTTTTACACATTCCCGTATAAAGCGACCAGCTCCAGTTCCAGACACTATTTCGGCTTCCCGAGCCGGGGTGTCCCACTTACGGAAGCTTCGACTAGACTGTCTATCAAAGACGGCGAGACACGATGAACGGATCTCAAAAAGGAGACATGAGAAAACAACTGAGAAAAGGTTTTCACGCGAGAAATACGAGGACTTTAGCTATCCTATCGTTTGAAACGAGAATATTCATAATACATAGCACTTGAAAACCGCATCTTGAGCTGATGTTGGTCGGGGTTAGCTCTGCACTCGACCTGTGTAGCAACAAGCTCTTTATATAGTAAGATATCGCTCGTCGTGTGTATTCAAAATTATAACTGACTCAGTTTTTATCAGGCAGCTGCGTTTAGCTAAATCTCTCAAAACACTACAAAAGAAAGCTTATAAGCAATTATAATGCTCTCAGCTGGAATTTAAGGCTAGTAGAAGTACTTGTCAACTATTAAATTTGGCGTGCTCATTCAGTACATCATTGATTTCAGAAATACTGAATTCCGGCGGTCGAACTCTCTGACGCCGAAAGGTCCGAAAGGCCTGCTCTTTTCTTTCTTTTCGCCATTGTATTAAACCACTGCATCTATATAATCCAGAATTAAGTTAAATTCGAAGCACGTACAAGCAATTACTGTACTTGCACGAGAAACTGATCTTCAATCTTGTAGTATTTTGTGCTTTATCTTATGGAAACTTTAAGCAACTTATGGCAACTTCAGGTAACTTATGGAAATTTAATACTCCACCTATTGAGAGTCTTTTCCTGCTTATAGGCGACGATTTAGCTGGTTGACGCCAGTGATTTTGATATCCTCTTGAAAGAGTTTTAAAGGAAGGAATAACAAAAATAAAAAATCCAGTAGCCTCGGCATTCCAAAATGCAGCGAGCGCGTCTGAAATAACAGAAATCCATTTCACATGTACATAGAACCTGTTGTTTTGTGTGAAAACGAAGCAAATTACATGTATATCTCGACGTTATATTGGAACACAATTGTAGGAAGCAAAAGACATCAAAGGGCAACGGGAAATGGTCTTGTTCAAAATATGTTGTTTAACACTAATACAGCGACTGGGCAGATAAACTTAGCAATAGTCGGAAACGGGCGGCAAATATTTTCTCGCCCCTGCTACGGAATCCCTTGTGACGTAACGGCAAGATAGAAATATCAATTCTCCTCAAGCCATACATTTGTTTCAATGTCGGTTCGGAGAATTTGGTCAAGACAGTACCCCCGAGTTGATGATTATCTTTATTGTCATCACCAGTCTGCTTGTATTGAAATTGTTAGGAGAAATTGTATGGTGATAACTGTTGTTTGGACTGACCCTGGACTGTCAGAAGCCGATCGAGATAATGAAATTTGGCGGTTTTCCACAACTTAGCCTTCAGCGCCTCATCTTCAGCGCTCGCATGTTCTTCCACTTGTTTCATCGCCTGTTGTCGCGTTCAACAATATCTTGAACGACATCTTTCATTCTCGCCACTTTGCGCATGATTTATAGTTTTCACTTTTTAACGATATGTAGAATAGATGAAAACAAAATGACTTGAATTCTTCGCTTTCGATGTCGGTACATTAAAATAGACCAAAGACAATATTATTTTTGACTTGCGGTAGAAAGCATTTGGGTGTTACCATGCTCTTGCTGTTTTCGTTGTTGAAAATACACAATCTACGCACAAAACTGCGCGAAAACTTTTGTCATGTTGCAAAGTAGGAGTGATTCCAACCATTTCCGCCGTTATTGTTCCGCCAGTGAACGGTTTTGCTTTAGAGAAACCGCAATATTTTGCCCTAAGGGGAAGTTGGTAATGTCCGACACACCCGTAATGATCTGTAATGAGCTGAAGAACTACACCTCACTTGAAATGTCGGCGGTCTCGTCTGGGAATGTCAGTTGCAGTTCTACGTAAGATTCGTACCGATCGTGCCTATTTTTACCGATCTAGCTACGTGACTGAGTTCATCCTGACGATCGTTTTAATCAAGGCTACAAATCTAGGCCCAAACAAACAACTACTCTAGCTATAAACTTCATAAATCCCTAAAGACCTGGGTTAAATAAGATATTGAAAGAAACGAGAAATCACTACACAATCGAACACACAAATTTGGAGTAAACAGGAGCCATGAGCCCCTGGGGAAACCAAGCGAATCACAAACATGTTTATAAAACATCACTAAAAATATCATTCATAACTCTATGGGTGTCATGCAGCCTTTGGCCTCCGCGCTTATAAATAGTAGCTCAGTATATGATATATTCGTTTACAAACTGCCTGGGCTTTGCAGCGCTTGTAGTGAAATAAAATATCTGTACAGGAATTCGGGGACAGATAGTTAACTACTCACCAGAAATACGGAACATGCGGTGAGCCTCCTCTGATTCAGTAGATGTCAACGGAATTCGAAGTTTGTTTTTGTTTCGGGTGAATTGGTCAATTTAGGCGTGACAAGAGTGGGAGGAACTAAATCGGTGCCACCAGGGTGCCACCTACGATGTGAACTGTCACCACGTCACGAAAAAAGTGTCACGTTACGACGGAAGTAGCGTCACGTTACGCGGGGGTGACGATGACGGTGTCACGTTACAAGAGGGTCACGACATGCATGAGAGAACGTGTCATGGCGGCACTACTCGGAAAGACAACAAAACATAATTTACAAGCTAATAACAAGGTTATTCTGAAGATCTGACAGGCATTTGTTACAAAACTATGTGTCGTCAATTTGATTAGAACTGAATTACTGACATGGTGTCAGAAGCAGACTTATATATGTGTTTGATGATAAAACAATCTGGTAGTTGCAATCTTTACCGGTCAGTAATTTACAAAACAGGAATCAAAATGCTTCTCGATGGCTTTTATCGCACAGGGAAATCTCCGAAAGCGGTGCAGGGCCGTAGCTAGCGGGGGGGCAAGGGGGGCAGTTGCCCCCCCAAGAATGGGTAATGCTTTCTGAAAAACGAAAACTGCGTATGTTTTTTTCGCGTTCAAACAGCCGCCTTCTGGATAAAAATATATGCCGAGGGTCTTTCAAAAACAAGATTGAACATTTCAAAGGCTTGGTACTCCATCTCCCCAGATTTTGCTCGGCATATTAATCAAGATGATGGGGAACGAAGAGGCGAGAACTTCTTACTTCTTAGGTAACTAAGTAAGCAGTTATATTTTGACTGCCCGGTACCATACTAATTTGAACATTTACGATTGATTGAGAAATATATTTTGGAGCGGAAATCCAACTGGAGACATCGTTTACACACGAAATAGACTAATAAAATGTTTAGTGTACTAAGGCCGATATACGATATGTATCAAGGTAACAAAACCTCGGAAATATTGCTGTAAGCACTAAAAATACCTGTCATTTTACACTGAATCGAGATTGATTTTTTGACAAAATATCTCATGGAAAATGCTCAAAATAGCATTTCCGAGCCTCTAGATTTCAAAATTTTCTGAGGGGGCATGCCCCAAGACCCCCCTAGCGGCTCGCGCCTTCGGCACTCGCTTCATTGCCCCCCCATTCAAAAAAATTCTAGCTACGGCCCTGCGGTGTATATCAAAATGATTGAATTGACGCCAGAAAATAGCGTAAATATAGCCGGATATAGCGGAAGAAGGCGCAATCGGTACACAATCAGTTTAAAAAGAGAAAAAAACAAAACACGCTTACCTGAAGAAATCTCAAGACGCTCTGAACAGAAAGCTATGTTTACGCGGGTATATACACATAAATTATTTCAATTTGGAAAAGCCACTGACAAGTTTGGACTAGCTGAATGCGTGGCAAAACAAATCATTCGACGGGTAAACCAGTTCTAACTGATTTTACGCAAGCGACAAAAAGCTGAAAACGGAACTACCCGCTACGCAATTCAATGGCCCTTAGCTCCCACGATTTTTGGCACTTACCTATGTACGCAGATCTCTAGAATATGCCAGCAACTCCAACCAACATGAATTTTAGACGTCAGGGAAATGACATTTTCCGCTCCGCGCGCAAAAGACCTGTATGTCAGCTAGTATAGGTTTTCGCGCCTTTTTACGGAAACACAAGTACTCGATTTAGACACTAAATATCGGAAATAATCTCTCTGGCTCCTATCTGAATAATAACGGAAGAAAATTACAATCTAATAAGCTGAAACAAGTAGGCGACCAAATGTAATGGTGTTTATATCTCAGACAAGAAGTGCATGAAGTACCTGACCAGTCTGAACTAGTAAAACACGGCAAAACAAAACAACAACGTTTTTATCTAAATCCTTACATAAGCAGATTTTAACAGGGAATCAGTGGAAGCATGCGAAAGCTTTTGGAAGAAGGCCAATTACGTTGCAACCCATCATCTAGCAAATTCGTCATTGTACTTTTAAGAAGATCACAAAATCCGATTTTTTCATTTAAAAAAATCAAATCTTTCTTACCCACTCACGGCCTATCGAACGACTGAAAATTGTCATTTTAGTCTTCACCTCCATTTCGAGTGCTTTATTTGGTAGATCTGGCGAATATCTTATCGGCTTTTAATTTTGCTCAACACAGTACACGAAATTCCCACATAACTGAATATTTTGCTACCCGCGGCTCATCTCTCCTTGACACACTGAATACTGAGCTATTCAGTGTCAATAGTGTTGTCAACTTTTTAATTAATTTACAAGTGTTCTGGCACGCGTATATAGTTTTCAAATTCACGACCGTACGTAATTGTCACAAAATAAATGCGTTATCAAACTAATTTTAAAATTTTGCTGTAACACTAGGATTCATACTCTATAGGAAACGTACATTGACACAAATTCTATAGTCTTTAGTGCTAAAGTAAAATGTAGAATGTGGAATGTAATTTTTAGTGTATTTTAATGTCATATTTCTGTAAACATGATGATTTTTACGGTGGATAAATATAGATTACATTAGGTTACAACAGTAACTCGGCCCAGGCCTTCACAGGAAACTTTCAAGTGAACGTGTCAATCATACAATGACACCATGGTTACCAGAAACCGAAATAAGCAAGAAGTAAACATCTAAATGATATAAGCGAAAACAGACACTGGGTATTGAACTACTTTCTGAAATATCGCCAATATGTATGCCCGCTTGCTGATGTTTGACATGCTATTTCGGTTTCTTGGTGGCAACCCAGATTTCGTTTGCGCTAACGTCATGATCGGAAAAGTCACACTGTTAGGACCGTCACTGGCTTATTTCGAGGCTATTCATTACAATTACTAATAAGGGAAGACGAACAAGGATGTTTTTGTGCCAACGTTCAATATTCTGCAAATTGCTAACTACTTTCGGCTATAGAGCAATCTCGTTCCCAGAGTCCTCGTTACCCTTGTCCGCTCAACTCCACCGCTGGAAAAGCTTGTCCGCTCCACCGCTGGACAAGGGTAACGAGGACTCTGGGAACGAGATTGGCTACAGAGTTTTTCTCCGAAGCCGTTTAATATTTAGGTCAGCACGCAACAGTCGATTCTCTCGTGCGTTTGTTGCCGTTATAACGCCAGCGAAGAATATGAAAAAAAGACAGAAATAAAGTTCAAAAGTATTTCGTTTTGTAACACAATTCTATTCAGCAGTTTTGAAAATAATCATTATAAAATAAATTGGATTCTTCGCACGCTTCGATTGGCTAAACAGCTATATCTTATCAGAGTATAAATCATAACAAGATTAACACGTACAGTTATCAAGTTATGAAAAAATTATCTTTAGTCGAAGGAAACCTCGAAATAAATATTTAATGAAGTTGAAAAACACCAAAGATATGATGATAAGCTATAATGGAACAAGGATGGTTAAGATTGGAGAAGATTGAGACGGATTACGAACGAAGAAAGTTCGGCTAAATGTTTCCTAGATGCGCCATGTTTGATGTAGTTCCTTTCACGAAATTCACGATAGATTATAGTTTATAGACCAAAACAATTATATGAGATACATGAAGATTAATGGCTTTTGCTAATTAACGTTTTAAGTGTTCCACTCAATGGCGATAATGATAATATTAATAAAACACTAGGGGACGATTAATTAAACGAAGTTTAGACAACGCTTTAGAAAACCGTGGTCTAAACGATGTTAAACCAATAGTCCCACTAGTTTTACTACCTCTAATCTCACTCTATGTGAACTGTGACTTATCCACGTTGTATCAATACAGTGTGGCCTCCGCCTGTTGTATAAGAGAGCCCGTGTGAACCCCCAATTCAGCCTAAGCTGGAGGTCTAATTAATTTAGACTTTGTAAGCGATCCATATAAGTTAAACACAGTCAACAGTTTTAGCCAATTTTAGAACATCATCGATCGATGGAATCAGAAAGGAAATAAGACATTTTAATTCTTTATTCCCGATATTCAGGAACAATATTATCGCGGTGATGAAAGCCAAGACGCATTATAATGGGAAAAAAAATGCTCGACAACAGTCTGTCATTCTCGAGCTTGCGGTGGCCCGCAATGCGTACTTTTAAGGCGACGGTATCTTAATTTGTCTCACCACGTATCAGCTGCTGAGGCTTTATAAGCATTTCCTTGAATATACAGCTTATACAACGCTGTATCGGAAACAAATACATCTCTAGAACAAAAAAATAAGAAAAGTGTAACATAATATTTCAAGTTACAACTGAGCAGAAACGATTTCTGTAACCGACCGAGAAAGCTTGATTGCCCGCAAGTAAGATTATCGTTTATCGAATAGTTTCCTTAGTATGATTAAAAACCGTAAAAGCCAAATCTAAAAATTTCCATTTGCTTTCTCAAGAAAACTTGATAGTGAAATGTCCATATGCATGCAGCTGCCGCACGAATAGTTGCAGGTGAAAGTACTGCTCAATAGCTTTCATTTGAATGGTCACACTCAGCAAAAAAAGCATTTTTGAAAATGAGTAAAACTGACTCCTTTTTTGAATAAAGTGGGTATATATTTTACTCAATATGTTGAGTCAGATTACTCCGGCAAAATATGAGTTAGACTTTTAACCCAACAAAGTGAGTTGAAACAACTCTTTATTTTGAGCAAATCGAGCGCGAGTCATATTTACTCAAACATGTGAGTAAGAGCTTATGGAAACGAGGTTAAACTATAAGATTACCTATACCCTCGAAACAAATGTCCAAGAGTGATCAGCATCTTATTTCTCGTAGCCTGCGAGAGTTGAAAAGTGACTTTCAACTCGCGTTGAAAAGTGACTTTCAACTCGCGTTGAAAAGTGCTTTCAACTCGCCTTCCCGCCGATCGCCGGCTCATTTTCGCGGCTATCGCCACTCGCGCACGCGTTATTTTGCGAGCCTGCTCGCAGGCAATATTTCTCCTGAATATCAATACATTGTCAAGCAAACAGGTGATGAGAAATTCATCAGCTAGGAAATATTGTGTCTTGATGTAAATTCTCAGAACTGGCACGCAAGGCAATCGGTAAGGAGAAATTGATATTTCGAGCAAAAAGAGATCTGAGTCTCAAATGATTTAGTAAAGGTAAAAAAACAACAAAGAGGTAATGAGAAAACAAACTTGGAACAAGGATGGAATAAGTTTAGGGAAGATTAAAACGGATTACTAAGGACGAACGTGGAAATTTTAGGATTCTAGCGCGTTGGACTTCGGATCGAGCGGTCCTGGGTTTGAGCCCTAGCCGAGGTCACTGTGTTGTGCCTCTCTCCACCCAGGAGTATATTAAATGGGTACCGGCGACAAAATGCTGAGGAATAACCTGCGATGGACTAGCATCCCATCCAGGGGGAGTAGCAATACTCCTAGTCGGCTTCATGCTACGGAAACCGGGATAAGCTCAGGGCAGTGTGGGCCTTGTTGGCCCGAGTGCAGAGCTCGCGATCTCCAACTCCAGCAACGTCCTTGGGCAAGTACAAGTAAGAATACTACACCAATTAAATGGCGCTATGTTTGCATATGACAAGTCACGCAAATAAATGTACCAACATATCAACCTCGTTCCCGGGGTTTCTCTTCTTCCCGGGAAGAAGAGAGACCCTGGGAACGAGGTTGCCAACATATAGGGCACGAATTTCGAACATTACCTTAAAATTAATTAAATTGAGTGCGCGCTCATGGAATAATTGTTAAATAATAAATGGGTGGTCTAACTCAGTAATTACATGAAAGAGGGCGCAAATAAATATATATTAAGCCCCAAAGGCTGCTGAAATATGGACAAAAAGACAGGTACGCGCAGCTGGAGTGCCAGATTTAATCACAAATTGTGAAAGACTTCGTAAGTTCGTCCATTCTATTTAATCAGCATTTATTTCCTTTTAACCACAGACCAATGAGAACGTTTAAAGTGTCGAAGGACTAACTAACAGCCGTTGTAACGCTATCTAATGGCTAGTCTAGACGTTCTAAAAGCCCTGCTGATTTTTCTCTCTCTTGTTTTTGAAAGGGGGCGGGGCGGTCGCAGATTCTTCGCCGCTACTCTGTTTTTTTGCCTCTGGCTTCGCTCAAGGGCTACTCAACTCCCCGGAACGAGCTTCGCCGAAAATAAAACAACATTAATTTAGGTGGAAAATGAAGGGAATGTTGAGTTACCATAATGTATGAATGTATAATGTATGCAATTTTGTGAAGGCGTCTGTTCTAGGCAGTGTGGAAAAAAGGCGAGTGGACAGTCACCGTTTTCGCGCCGTTTTCACCCGTCTTCGCGCCGCCCTGCACTAACCGAACGCCTGTAACAGACTAATCTCTCAGCTTTTCGAAAGTATCGCGGCAAAATCAAATTCAGTTCTTATCCATTTAAACATATTAAAAATACGATATAGCTTGAAACGACTGGCGATATTCATACGCAGATCACGAGTTGATATTAAAAGTGTCAAACGGTGGTTAAAAACCACTCTCCTTTACATAAATTTCACAGAAATGGTTGCCCGGGGCAACAGATACGTCGGGAAGCACTTCGCTTTGATGCCAATCTGTTAAATATTGCGCCGGGATTTTTACCTATACACGTGAAAAGATAAAACGCGACTGATGATATTTGCATTTCGTCTGACTGGCCATCTTTCAAATTGGATTTTCTCTTTTATTACCGAGTGCGGTTTCTTCAGAAGTAATTATAATATTCTCGGTATATAGCCTCGTGTCTTTTCAAATTTCATCTTCCCTTCGTGACGAAAGCCGCCCACAGAAAACAGCTGCAATCGTCAACTCCTCCTCATTAATGTCAACAGATTCGCCTACACGCTACCCCCACAGAACACTCGCTGAATAATCTGTGCACACGCCGCGTGTGTCCTTTTGAAATAAAACTGAAAATTGCTTAACCAAGAAGGCATATCTTGCATCAGTGAAAAATAAAATTGGAAGAGTTTTCGCGGCAGACTTTATATATACGCTAGGGATATATTTATAAACGAGATCGAATGTTTGATCATGTCTTAACTCGATCAATGCCGGTTATTTGTTCGAGCGCAGTTTCTTAGCATTTCAAAGCGTAAATTCATTAAGGCAATTTTCGGGGAATTTAGTCTACTTTGTCGGGACGGAAGGAAAATTAATTAAAGTGAGTCCCTTTTCACAACAAGTGACACAAGTGTAAACGGCTTTTAAATACAACAACGGCATCAATAATCTTGAGCGGGGATTTTCCTATAATTCTTCGGTCAAATAAAGTATTAGCGATGCGAAGAAAAGAGAGAAACAAGACTAGTACATATATGGAAAAACAAAGTCTGTAGTAATTACAGATTTAAGTATTCGCGTGACGCAAGGTTTGAAGTTTTTTCCTTATTATTATTTTCAGTATCTGAGCTTGGGAGGTAAGAACAACACTGCCGTGAGCTATATTGATTTGATAAGCTCATTGCGAAGAACGCTTTGACTTTATGAAGCAATAAATTCGTTTTGCAAGAAGATCGAATTATTAGATTATGCTCTGATGCGTAATTTCAACCGGCAATAACCTCGCAAAAAAACGCCGCGGAAACATCAGATAAAACTCGAAATAGCAATACACGCTAGAAAATCCATTTAAGAGTTCGATAGCAAAGGGAAAACTCGTGCTGAGTTTCCAGGTATACAACACAACCAACCAATGAAAATAAGAACACGCACTGATCGAAAACAAAACTTCACTCATATTACGAGGGTCCTGCTTATGACGAGCGCTTGAATCGTTAGGGAGTCCGCCTTACGTTTTGTGTAAGTTTTAATCCTTGAATCATATAGCACCAGGTGATTTTCTTTCAAATATTCTATTAATTCAAAGACAGACGCAAATTCGCTTGGCGAAACCATTAGTTTTGGCGTCTATGCCTCCTGATGAGCGCGAATCGAACTTGTTTCTCGCTTTTTATTTCCCTTTATTTATTTCACCAAAGCCCCGGAAAAAACGCGCAAGAATTATGACTGATTTTTTGCGTGTTTCTAAAAAGGCAGTGGAAACGCGTGAAAATTGTAATCGAAAATCCCGCTTAAATAGTAAACAATGTTACTTTACAAAATATAGAAACATTTTGTAATATAGAAGAAGCTTTGAACGGCAGATTCTTAATTATTGTTATGACTAAAATCGTCGATGGTACCTTAAAATCGTAGCCCTTGCGCGGTTGTCTTCTAGTTGGCGGCGAAATGAGGCTCCTCTAAGCGTTTCACGTTGAATTTACGCAAGTTTGTTTTGATGCGCGGGTTGCCGACCTGTGAATGAGAGAACCGGTACCAAATGCTGTTACCATCAAGTCATAACATAACCTCGCTTTCACGCTAAATTGGAATGAGATCGAGGCGCACGCGTCCTTTGACAACAAAGCACACAGGTTCGAGGGCAGAGAAATATATATAAAGATGTTTGTATCGCCTGAAAAATTGTCATGGATATCAACGTTTCTTAGCTTATTTCACGAACGCTTCACGGCTGGTCTCTGCAACTGGAGATTTTCTCTCGATGTATAGCGTTAAAAGTGCGTTCATTTGTAATGGCAATATTTTTATCATTTTTAGGAACTTAAATGTAAAAATTTGTGGAGTTGTTAGACAACGCATTGACTTGTAAAAATTGCTGCTCGAAAATATCAATCTTCCCAATCATATGCCCTGATTTCAAAATCTTAATTCTCCTTACCGGTCTCAGTACATTTCCTGTATCACTAGATGGGAGAATTTGACTTTTTAAAGGGACAGTTTCAAGCGAATTTAGCGATCAATTGTTATATTTTCAATACCCGCACGCCTGATTTGTTATTGTTATACTAAGGAGAAAATAGATGACTGATCCCAGGTAAAGGTGTAAACATCGCTTGTCCTACAATTTATTCATAAAAAAGAGCAAATTATATTTAAATACCATATATGGAATCAACAAAACGGATCAAAACATCGGTACATAAAATGGTGCCGACATTTTGGTTTTAGCGTCATAACATTTCTTATCGAATTCACAGATTTCCGTTTAGAATAATTGTAGTTTTTCTTAATATATATAATTGTAGTCACAAATGGATATTTTAAAGTAGTCTGCGAAATGTTTTACGATCTTGCGCGTGATAAGCGTCTAAAAGACTGAGAAGTCAACAGTTTTATTAAACACAGCCGGTTTTCAAGACGAGACAAGAAAAACATTGAAGAACCGTTTTCCATATTGCTTTGGGACACGCGTCGCTGAAAAATGTTTGTTGTTGGTTCTCGTCCTTGCTCCGAGGGTTTTTCGCCGGGTACTCCGGTTTTAATTTCCTCCCTCCACAAAAACCAACATTTCTAAATTCCAATTCGATCTGGAAACAGTGGAAAAGAAGAGCCACTGTGGATTTCCAATGAAATTTCTATTTATTTATTTATTTTTTATTTTATTTTATTTTAAATTTATGAAAGCCATTTCTTTTCACAAAATAAATTTCGTCAGAGGTTTTTTAAGATTCTGAAAACAGTCAGATTCTATTTTGCTGTATGGTATGAAGCAAAGCAAAACCAAAATATTATGTTTGCATCAATTAAAAACAAAGAATAGTTTTAGGGAGTGTGTGTTATTAAAAATTTTCCCGATGAAGTTGTAGAAAAGGAAGCTAATTAGTAAACGCAAAAAGCAAACTTTCTAATGAGCGGAATGATGATAAACGAGAATATAAATTGTTGTTGACTCTAAAAGTTGTCCTCAAAAGGTAATTGAAATTTTGGCAGACATTAATTAAAGAAAATTAAAATGAATATCAGGTTGTTTTTAATCGGGTTACTTTGAGTCCAATGGAACCGACGGAAAAGAATCGCAATTATAAATTTTTAAGTAAATAAAATAGCAGTGCACGGTTTTAACGACGGAAGACTTATTAACTATACTTGTGATTTTTATGAACAAGATTGGAATAAGCGGTACGTTCCTTGTGTCATTGTGATTACTAATAGAAGTCTTAATACAGAACGCGTACATGTTTGGCTTTGTTTGTAAAATATGAATCTAAGCTGAAAAGTGAAGAAGTATTGTTAGAGAAGGATCGAGAGAGTTTTTGAACAAAAGATATGTAATTTAAAAATGTATTTTTCTTGCCTTGATGTATAAATAAATTTATATTTACCGAATAAAGTCAAAATCATGTATCAATACCATAAATAGTCAAGCATTTAGAATTCTGAATAGGAAAATCATCACGTTCAGCTTAAATGAGCTACGTCACAGATGGCGCATGTTGAAAAAATTGGCCAAGTTTTTCAAGTTCGCCGTTCGCAATCCGTTTTAATCTTTTCCATCCTCAACCATCCTTCTTCCTGTTTGGTTTATTATTACCTCTTTGGTGTTTTTCTACCTTGGTAAACTATTATTTTGAGGCTTTCTTCAATTTGAAGGTGATTTTGCGCTTCGAAAAAATGGCTTAAAATATCGTGACATAGCTCCTTTAAAAAATAGTTTTGAACCCGCCAAAAGAAACACAATTATCAATAAACTGAAATTGTCTATATTCAAAGAGTGGATAGGAGCGTTAGGTACAATCCAAGTCATGGTAGGTTTTCTGTCGACAGATCGAAAATAATCATTTAGAACAGTAACTCAAGAAAATAAACTACATTTTATGTGATCAGTCTGGTATTTTTTTTTTTATTAAATTTTATCTCCGAGCCATACGTTTGATCCGTAAGGCCTCGTTTGACTACCGATTGATGAGCATGTGGATCGGGAGTCAAACGGACCCATAAGAATAACAGTCAGCGGTGTTCTCATTGTTGGAGTGCGCTATGGAGTGTGGGATCGTTTGGGAAGACAATCAAGGCCGAAGCCTTGTATTGTCCTTGCTTTACAATAAAGAATATACTTTCAACACCTTACGCCTCCCAAACGACCCCGTACAATCTAAGTTTCTGTAGCAATGCATAAGTATCACTTATGTAAGGATTGTTTGCATGCACTGCAAACAACGTACTCATACAAACAATCCTTACATTAGTAATACTTATGCTGGGTCTATGGGGTCGCTTGGGAAGACAAGCAAGGCCGAAGCCTTGCAATGTCCTTGCTTTACAATAAAACATACTTTCAACATCTCACGCCTCCCAAACGACCCCGTATAATGTACGTTTCTGTAGCAATGTATAAGTGTTACTTCTTGTAACGATTATTTTGAGTCTGGGGTCGCTTGGGAAGACAAGCAAGGCCGAAGCTAGCCTTGCATTGTCCTTGCTTTTCAATAAAGCATACTTTCAACATCTTACGCCTCCCAAACGACCCCGTACAATCTTAGTTTCTGTAGCAAAGCATAAGGGATTATTGTTAGCACGAGTCTGGGGTCGCTTGGGAAGACAAGCAAGGCCGAAGCCTTGCATTGTCCTTGCTTTACAATAAAGCACACTTTCAACTTCAAACGCCTCCCAAACGACCCCGACCGATCGAATTTTTTGTAGCAATGAGTAGTATACTTCTTTTAAAGTTTAACAGAGTTTCAAGTTCGGTTAAGGCTCGGAGAGTTTCGTATCATTTGATCGTTTCCCGATCGGACCCGATCATATAAATTATATCTATTTACAAAACATCGTGGTTATCTTGGCTTGGAAGCGCCAAACAATAAAAATTATATACAAGTAAGAAAAAATAGTAACCACGAAATTAATTAATTTTAAGAAGAAAAAAATGTTTTACTGCCGTTCAACACCCGGCATATGTCCGCACTGAGAGTTTCGCTCGATTTTCTTTACCACGGGTTGAAAATCCGACTGCTCTGTGAAGTTTTCTTCGGGTTGTACACTTGGTAGCGGTTGTTTCACCAAAGTATTTGAAGAATTAAGACTCGGCAGAGCTTGTGTTACGGTCGGTTGAAGGCTCGGGAGCTGTCGGTCCAATGTCGCTCGTAACTTCGGGCGCTGTCGTTTCACGGTCGGCCTAGCGCTCGGCAGAGCTTTCTTTGCCGTGGGTGCTGGAGGATGGGGCTTCACTGCTGGTTCCTGTGTTGGTTTTATACCAGGCAACGCAGGCTTCACGGTAAGAAGTTCTTGCGAATTTCTTTCACGGCTACGTCTCGCTATAGATTGAAGTTGCTGGAGCGCTTCAAACTCTCGCCGCTTAAGGTTCAGATATGCATAACTGCCTGACTTAGGCTGTAAGCTCGGCGGAGTTTCTTTCTTCCAGAGCTGAAGACTAGGTAACGCTTCTGTTACCATTGGACTAACCTTAGTTTGCCTCTCTGTTGGAGGTCTTGGATTGTTGTGATCCAATGTAAATTGCGGGCTCATCAGCGCTTCACTGTTCGTCTGGCTTCGCGCCACTGTCGCTTGAAAACTCGCCATTGATCCTCCTTCTGTGGTTTGAGGACTCAACCTCATCCCTCTCGCCATCGTTGGAGGACCTTGAAGGTTACGTTCCAAGGTAAATTGCGGACTCAATAGCGCTTCGTTCTTTGTTTGGGATTGCCCCATCGTCCCCTGAACTCTGGCCAGTGGTCTTACTTCTGTGGCTTGAGTACTCAGCTTCATCCGTCTCGCGGCCGACGGCTTTGGAAGCTCTCCGTGTTTCTCTCTGTGTTCCAGTGTAAATTGCGGATTCGACAGCGCTTCGCCCTTCATCTGGTTTTTCCCTACTGTTCTCGGGACGCTCGCCATTGGTTCTCTTTCTGTGGCTTGAGAACTCAACTTCATCCGCCTCGCGGCCGGTGGCTTTGGAGCCTTGTGTTCCAGGGTAAAATGAGGATTCAACAGCGCTTCATCCTTCATCTGGTTTTTCCCTACTGTGCCCTGAACGCTCGCCATTGGTTCTCTTTCTGTGGCTTGAGGACTCAACTTCATCCGCCTCGCGGCCGGTGGCTTTGGAGCCTTGTGTTCCAGGGTAAAATGAGGATTCAACAGCGCTTCATCCTTCATCTGGTTTTTCCCTACTGTGCCCTGAACGCTCGCCATTGGTTCTCTTTCTGTGGCTTGAGGACTCAACTTCATTCGCCTCGCGGCCGGTGGCTTTGGAACCTTGTGTTCCAGTGTAAAATTAGGATTCGACAGCGCTTCACCCTTCATCTGGTTCTTCCCTACTGTGCCCTGAACGCTCGCCATTGGTTCTCTTTCTGTGGCTTGAGGACTCAACTTCATCCGCCTCGCGGCCGGCGGCTTTGGAACCTTGTGTTCCAGTGTAAATTGCGGGTTCAACAATCCTTCATACTTTGTTTGGGATTGCCCCATAGTTCCTTGCCCCATTGTTTCATGTACGTTCTTCATTGGTTCTCTTTCTGTGGTTTGAGGACCCAACTTCTTTCGCCTCTCTGATGCGGGAGGTCTTGGAACATTGTGTTTCGATGTAAGCAGCGGATTCGATAGCGCTTCTGCTTCTGGAATTTGAGGACTCGCCTTCGCTCGCCTCGACCTTGAACGTCTTGGATGCGCTTGATCCAGTGTTGGTTGAGGGCTCGGTAGCGACTCTCTCTCTGTTGGTGATGCTTCTTTCACTGCCGGTTCGGGGCTTTTCTGAATTCGTTTCTCCTTCGGTTGATGGATCGACAGGGTCTCTTCGTCTCTCGGCTGATTCGCCTTAGATCTCGTTTTTGGAGCTCTCGGGAGAACTTGTTCCACTGCTGTTTCAGAGTCCTCTGGATGAGTCTTCGTTATCGGTTTAAGAATTGGCATGGCTTTCTCCTCTACCGGTTGAAGACTTGTTTGAGTCCCTTTCGTCACTTTCTGTGGTTTCGCCTTAGATCTTCTCGCTTTTCTAGCTCTCGGGAGAAGTTGTTCCACTGCTGTCCCAGAGTCCTCTGGATGAGTCTTCGTTATCGGTTTAAGAATTGGCATGGCTTTCTCCTCTACCGGTTGAAGACTTGTTTGAGTCTCTTTCGTCACTTTCTGTGGTCTCTGTGCTGCTGTTGCCTTTTTCTTCGGCTGGACGTTCTGCATCTCTTCTTTCCGGTCTGGTGGCGATTCTTTCTCAGCGAGTTGAGGCCAATATATTGGTGCTGGTTTCACTACATAATTCTCCGCGGAATTACCACCTACCTCGAATGCGTCCTCGTCTTCGGGTATTGGCGATATCTGCTCATAAATTGTTGGAAGGCTTGGAAGGCATGGCCATGGCAGTATCCGTCGTCTCCGCCCCGGTCTATAAGCTTTTGGTTGCGGCCTATTAGCTTTTGGTTGCGGCTTCACAGCAGTCGGCTCAATGCTCGGCAGAGTGAGCGCTAGCTTTTCTGTCGGTGGGATACTCGGTAGTATTCGTCTCACGGCCGATTTAACTGTCGGTCGAACTTTCGTCTCGGCCAGTTGAACACTCAGTGCAGCATGCTCTTCAATTGCTGGAAGAATCGGCAGCATTTGTTTTGCTGAGACAGCTGCATTTGCTTGGATACTCGGCAGAAACAGTTCCTCGACCGTTGGAATACTCGGTAGAATTCGCCTCGCTGCGGACTTAGTTCTCGCTGGCGCTTTCTTCTCCTTTGGCTGAATTTTGGGCAAATTCAGCATTTCTGCCGGTTGCAGGCTCGGCAGCGCTTGTTGGCCGCTTGGCAGTGCTTGTATCACTGTCGGTTGGATGTTCGGAAAAGTTAGCTTCTCCTTCGACGAAGAAGCTTTCATCCTTAATTCCGGATTCATCTTGTCACTTTCCTGTTCTGGGTGACTATCTGAACGTTGAGGTTCGTCGTATGGACGCATTCTTATCGTTTTCTCGACTCTGTTCACTAAAGCTTATGCACAATGGAATTTTTTCGCACGGCAAAAACGCAATGGACAGTGGCTAACATCGAACAACTGAAGTTGTGTGTAATTCCTCTGTTGCGTAAGCATTTCGTAATAGTAACGAATTGCGCGTGTTCTAAAACGAATTATTTCATTCGAAAATCGAAATAGAACTCAAGCATGAGTTTACAGAAACACGACTGAGTGGTAAACTGATGAGCTCTCGGGGACTTACAGAAGAGCGAGTTATGACTTGCCATGGAGCTAAACTTTTCCTAATTCTTTAACAAAAATGAATATTCGCGCGTTTTCCAAACTTCATTTACACTGGCGTGTGCTTAGAGCGTGTCAAGTTTAGAACGTCAAAGCGCGCGCACTATCGGGATTTTTTTTTTCGGGAGAATTAATTTGAAAGAAGTGATTGAGATCCCGGGCAAAATACTTAGAGTTGCCAATAAATCTCCAAAAGTGATTAAAATTTAAAACTTGATCGCATTCGGCAAAGTCTCGTGCAATCTTCGCCTCCCCATCGGGCATCTTCGGATTCCTTCGTAGATTACCACTAATCTCGTTTCCAGATCTCTTTTTCGGCTTCGCCCAAAAAGAGGTCTGGGAACGAGATTATTCATCCGCGCGCTACGGTCTGTCAGCCTATCGGCTAACTGGTTCAAGATAAAAAGTATACTGTATTAAATGATAATGAAAATCGGCACTATTCGACGAATTTTCGCAAAAGATTTCCATCCTATCAGCGCGATTTTGTTTTAAGAAATTCACCTTGTCAAACATGACGACGGCCTTCGTCCAATCGTATCGTGTAAATCGCACTTTCAACAGGTATCTTAGTAGAATGGGTACCAATATTGACATAGACCTTCCTATGAAATAAAACGTTTATCGTTAACTAGTATGTACAATTCTAAACTCTTAGCTACCTCAGTTGTGACCAAAGGCATTTTTGTACAAGAGTTATAGGTGATTGAAAATGATGCAGTTTGAGCTCCGTTTGAAATTTCAAGCTTCAATGTTTCGCTTCAAGTTAAAAGCAATGTTAAAAGCAATGTTAAAAGCAATGTTACGCACTTATTTGGAATAAACAGCATTTTAGTTAATGCATTCTAATTTTAACTTTTCATAGCATCTCGTGACATATTACTGACGCACATGGCAAAGGGAACGCAGTGAAGCTTAAACAATTTATTAGCAAGAAAACAAAAATAACAAATGACCAAGTCACACACGATTAGATTCTAAGATTAGATAACTTCATAACTTAGTAAGCAAGGAAGCAAAATCTATCCACGGTGGATGCAGCACTTGGAAACAGACCAAAAAAACTCTGTGAAGAGAGAAAGGCAAGAGATACAAGCTGATACACGAAGCTACGAGACAGCTACAAAACATTATCATAACGGTATGATGTACGCGTATAAACATAATTACGGTATTTACTGTTAATCACGAGCTTAGCAACAGAGTAATCCTAAAATTATGTACTGCAATCCTCATGCAATAACATGAATGCTCAAAGACTGGATATTCCGTTTTGATAAGCTTTGACGAAGGCTAGGTTTTATTCAGTCTTAGAACAAACTACTGTATATTGTTTTCCGAGAGGATTCGGCCATTTTGAAACGACTTCCTTCTTTAAACTATGCCAGTGCATTGCAAACATGAAGCATGTTATTTCGACTGAACCCAAGTTGTTTAAGATACTCATAAACTTACAAGGGAAACTGCACAGTACATTTCATGTTATAATTACAACATGTCATAAACTGCTGAATGTTCACTGAAAACAGAGCAAGAAACTCCATTCACTGTTCAAGATATCGTGCTAATCTTTCCTAATCCAAATGACGCGGAAATGACCTGAAAAAGTTAATTCTGACCCAACCAGTCTATAACACGCCGTGACAACCAAATATCAGTTTTACTGGTGCAACGATTTAAAAATGATTCTGCAAAGAAATAGCGTTAAAAATTGATCAATATTGTTTGCAAGGAAAACGCAATGCGAGTGTCAAATGCGCAAGTTGAATTGACTGAAAGGAAAAATTTCATAAACGTCTTCGGTTTACTGTAACAATGAATAATTTTGCCAAATATCTAATAATTTTAAGGACACATGACTAGAATACAAATCCTGAAAAGTCTACTGCCAGATTATTCTGCACAAATAAAACAGCACTGCTATCAAAATCATTCTGAGCATATTACTGACATAAATTCACAGCTTGAGGCCGCGTAAATTTCGACAAACTGCTTGGTGACTGTGCTGCAGCAAAGGACTCTCTCGCGACCTTTGTGATTTACACCTTATGTTAAGCTAAAGAATACTCAATTTTACCATCACAGCAATGGAAAATAGTAAAGAAATTAAAGGTATGAATCTTCCTGTTTCGTTTGCATGTTCCAGATGAATGACTGCTGCCAGTTCTGTGTCGGTCCTCCATGTTGAATAGCCATTGTTGCTCGACTATTGTTTGAAGCTCTTACAAAATGAGATTTCAAAATTAAAGGATTGGGTTTACAAAGCAGATAATGACACACAAGAGGGCCGCTTTAATTACATCCAAATTGATCTGACAACTTTATGCACGGAGTGTACGATAAAAAAATACACGAGAGTGGCGAAGGGAGGAGAGAAAACACAAATCGCGCACAAATGGACCAAGGTCATTTAGATCCATCTAGCCAACGATGAAACCATTCTGTGAAACGAATACGAACGAAAAACGGGAAAATATTCCAGTAGTTTTCAATTTAGGGCAAGATTCGTTGTTTGTATAACGGCAGCAGAATACAGCTTACCTTACAAAACGTCCAACTCATACTGGCCTGAACTGTTCTGCAATTCGTTGACATGGAGTAGCTTTTAGCAAATATGTACTTGCGTTTTTCAAAGTAAAGTGTAAATTATGGCAATTTGGATATAACTAACAGATACTTATAATGTGGAATTGTGTTGTTTTTCTTGCTGTTTACAATTTAATTTTGTGTTAATTTCTTCCTCTTTCACAGGCAAACCGTTAAGAAAGTAGATGTGTTGAAGCGAAGTAAAACCCCAGTGCTACTTCACAGCTTGTTACTAAACTGAGTCATATTGGACCAGAGTTTTTGAAACGCACTCGTGTCAAACCCACGGGCAGAATGGATACTATAAAACTGAGGCAAGTACATGTAAACTCTGCTATACCACTTCAACATGATATGAACTTCAAGATGAAAATGTTTTGTTGTTGAATGTGAATTAACCTGTTTGCGGTTTTCATAATGTTGGGAATTAATAGACGAAATAAGCGAACACTCATGTAAGCAGAAGCTAAATGTAATCTCAGTTTTCCTTCGATTTAGCTTAGCAATTTGTTACTGAAATAGAATAGATTTATCGTGACTGACATATAACCTGATGGACGGACGGGCTGACAGACTGACTGACTGAGGCCCCTCTACACTAACGCGTTTTCGTTTGAAAACGCATACTTTTCGATGCGTTTTCACCCATCGTCCCAGCCTGTGTACATCCGCCTCCTCCCCTCCAAAAAATCGGGGAGAGAAAAAATCGCTGATCGTTTTCAAAGAAAACGTGTACATTTGAAAACGCTGTCCAGAGTGGAGACATTTGAAAACGGAGCCCTATCGTATTAGTGTGGACGGCGAAAACGGAGGCTTTCGAAAACGCTGATGTCATTCGTCTTCAAAACGGAGCCCTATCGTATCAGTGTGGCCAGCGAAAACGGAGGCTTTTGAAAACGCTGACGTTATTCGTCTATTTGTCGCATGCGCAGATTATTGTTGTAGCGTTTTTGAGCGATGCGTTTTAAACGCATTTTTTAAGTGTGGACGGGGAAAACGCTGCGAAAACGATCGTGTGGACGGATGTGTTTTCAGTAAAAACGGAGCGTTTCGAAAACGCAGTAGTGTGGACAGGACTTGACGGATGGACTGATTGACTGATGGACTGACGGACTGACGGACTGACGGACTGACGGACTGACGGACTGACGGACTGACGGACTGACGGACTGACAGACTGATGGACTGATGGGCTGATGGACTGATGGACTGATGGACTGATGGACTGATGGACTGATGGACTGATGGACTGACGGACTGACAACTGACGGACTAACGGACTGATGAACTGATGGACTGACGGACTGATGGACTGATGGACTGACGGACTGATGGACTGATGAACTGATGAACTGATGGACTGACGGACTGACGGACTGACTGACGGACTGACGGACTGATGGACTGACGGACTGAATGACAGACAGACAGGTTGACTGTCTGTCTGTCTATTTGACTGCTTTTCTTTGTATCATCTTTGTATCGTATCTCGTTGCGCTCGGTCCGTACACAATGACCTCCCCTTCTGAGTTGATAAACACGTAACATTGACAGACGTGACCAGCCTTCTCCTTGCAGATACTCAAGCACTTTATTACTGACAGGACATGAGGAATTTACTGCATAGCACAAACCAGGTTAAATCTGACGACAAAACTGATAGTCAATTCCTGAGACTTACGAAGATCTCCCGATGAATGCCGAAAGTCGTCCGAAGGTTCACGAAGACTCTGCGATAACTTTATAAATAGTCTCGGAAAATTTCCGTGAAGCACGAATTCTCCATCTAGACAGATTAGCCGGGATTATTCCCAGTAATTCGTCTAACAACGTTAAGCGTGAACTGAATTTATATCCAGGGATAATTCGTCTTTAGTATAAACGGGCCATTGTTCACAAAAATTTACGCTTTGCAGTTATTTTGTGAAAACTGTTCGACGATTCCACTGCTGGCGTTTTGAAGATATTTGCCATAACTCCATTCTTTAACTACGATTACAAGAAGGTACTGTATATAACAGTCACTGAATAACGGCACGTTTATTATCAGTCTCTATGACAACTGACAGCTAATTCTTTTTTTGGCGTATTGTATTCAAAAATAACTTCTGTTTTGCATTCAGATTGAAAGTCATTTGCCTCGAGACCGGAGGTAAATTAAATAGCACTGCGCTGGGCTTTGTCTTGGCTGAGAAAACTGTTTAAATTAATCTTTTGTGCCTAAAAATTTGCACGTAAGGAATTGATGTCGTTTTTCGCTGCAAGCGATTTCACAAACCCACGTTGAGACAGGCTATTATACGCGTGCGATAATCGATAGCAAAATTATTCATTTTAAATGCATGCACTAAGAATTTGTAGTTGACAAGTTATTATCCAGATTAAGGAATTACGAAGTGATGAATGATTTAAAAGGCTTAACAGCGCCAAATCTAATGTTTATATTTCTCTTTATCCTAATGCAAAAGGGGGGTAGATGTTTTGAAGAACTATTTAATATGCAACGAAAACATCCCTGTCATTAGGCGCAGCTGCGTCAGTGGAAACAGGAAGGCTTGTTTGAATTCCAAGTTGTCGACTTTAAAATTGTAATTGACTTCTGACAAACACGGCCGGCACGGCGGCTACTGTTCAGTCGCTATACGGTAAGTATTTCCCCTGTTAGCAGCTGCCCTGCTTTGTATTTCATTCTAAGCGCTGTCGATATCATAGAGAATGATTTAAATGTCTCCTCTATATGAACGATATATTAACGTAGGGTTCATATTTCTATTCTGGATCGAGGCCCAACATTTGTCTTATTCATACTTCAATAATTCCTTGTCAATTGTCGAACAGCATTTCTCCGCTTTTATCTCATATTTAGTTGTCATATTACCACTCGACAGCGCGTGAAACGTTTGAATAAGACGGCTTTCTAAAAAACCTTCTCGCCAACTTGAATTTCTTCGTTATTTCATAACAACAACAAGAAACCATAGTAGCATAAATATAATCTTAAAAAAATCAGTCCATTGCGATCGCTTACTACTTCTGTTAAATTGACGATAACATAAAATCTGTCTTCGGTAACCGATTTGACAAGCTTGTGTTGGAAAGAAGACGGATTTCTTACTGATATCGGCAGAATTGATTCGTGTCGATATCAATTCCAAGTTATCTTGAGACAGAGTCTCCAAGGTTACGAAAACTGTACCGAAAGTACCGTTTAATTTATTTTCTTAATTCCAAGGTTGTATGACGAAAAAACATTCAATAACGAAACAGATAGATAATTCCATTTCCCCTTAGTTTTGGGAATTACAGAGAAAGATATCCAATTTCGTGTGCAGATAGGTGATTCCTTTTTCCTTTACCTTTGGGCATTTACAGAGAACAATATTCAATTTCGTGTGACTAGGCGATGAAACATCCAACTAGAGTACAAAATTGCGGTTACTGTATGTAAAATTAACAACATTTTATTGAGTAGTGCAACCTTAATAATGTATCCTTCTTCAAAACAGGACGTAAGTATCTTAATTTTCTATTGTTTTTTTCCCCAATGAAAATATTTTCAAAAGTCGCTAAAATTTCTCCAATGGATTTATACGCGACAACACGAAAAACCAACAAACCTTTTTTGTGATTAAAATTGTATTTCTTCGTCGAATTCAATTTAAATATATGTCAAGGCTAGGATTTGAGGGTCTTATAAAATAAAGGCTAGACAAATTGTATTCTGTACATCTGAAAAAGGAAAGATTTTAGCGGCTTTTTTCGCTAATTATGGAGGTATACAGAAATTAAAAATCCACCTGCTAAAGATACACTGAGAAACACCATTATTTTGTTCAAAGAAGCTATTTATAACCATAATCCTTTTAACAGTGGATCAAAAACAGCCGCGAGGAAAGAAAAATTGACGGGTTTCTCGACAAATGATATTTTCGCACTGTTTATACCAGCCTTTTGGATAAGAAAACTTAATACTACGGTAAATTAAGGCGCAAAGATATTAATCTACTTTAATGATAGTAGATATATTTTGTGCTTTTAAAGTCCATCCTATAAGCTCTTTCGGCCAGATGCGGGAATTAATTAAACACCATGTAAATTTCTTCGATGCTAAATTTAGCAGTTTGTCAGTGAATCAATTATTCAGTATGCAAAAGTAGCACGTAGCGCACGTAGCCACGGAAGCAAGGAAGGATAGCCTGTATTTTTTTGTTGCTATAAACTGTTTTCGTTCCATTTTTTCAAGTAAATATTTTTTAAAACACTTCACTTTACAATTATTTACTGAAATCATTGCTTCCCTGTTTATGAAACTGGATTTCCTTGGAGGAAAATACCTAATGACTAAATGAAAATCTTATTTAAAATAATCTCTTCAGTATACAGTACAATTTTGCTCTATTCCGACGATTCCACGCCGATCGTTGCCGAGGACACCCGAAGGCTGGCGAAGAAATCTGAAAATCGTACACATAACTTATACTAACGTTACATTCTGTTTAAAACTCTAACTGCAGTCCATGTTAGCTTTACGACGGTTAAACAGACAAGGGCGATCCTAAAATAAATAAAACTACATTCTAAAGATTGTTTTTCTCTCCTACCTCTTATTTCAGATCTCTACAATTTCCAGATATCCATGGCTGCGACTGCAGGAAGGGACGCGGCCTGGCTCCAAACAGGCTGGGAACAAAATCAGGGGCATTCTAGTCAGATGAGGCACTATCGCGCTCCTGCACCATGCCAAAAAGGAGCCAGTAAAAATTCACTTCTGCAATGCAACAAAATGTCAGTTAAAACCAAACAAGTGGATGAAAAAGCTCGACAAATACGCTTTAAATACGGAAAGAATAACTTGGAAAGGGAATTAAATAAAAAGAAAGGAATCGATATGACGCCGTTCGTCACTAAAGTTCAAATACGAAAGACTCAAGAAAAAAACAGGTTGAAATCGGCGGGAAGAGCTTCGACAAGACGGAGAATTGAGAGTGAGATGGTCCACTATACCACCATACAAAACAGCGAGGAAAAAAGAACAGTTATTGATACTACATTGAAAGGTGATTGGGACGATAAAGAAGCTCTGTCCAGTCTGAAAACTGTGGACGAAAAAGACGAGACGGAGGAGGAAGCCATGTTATGCGAAGACATAATAGCTGTCCGGGTAAATGAAAAAAAGCTGGACGACAACTACAGTAACTTATACCCGGGAAAACAACTTGAAAACGTGCAACATCTTATCAAATGTCTGACTCGCAGATTGCGGGATCCTTTCGAGGCATCCCGAAAGCAGGTTCCCCCGACTCGACCAATAGCGGCTTATGCGAGACCTACAAAGGGCGAAATAGCGTTAAGTATTAAAGGACCGGTGCTGCTGGCCCCCGTTTCTAAAGTTGCTATGACAACAGCACAAGGTCAAAGTCCAGACTGGCCAAACCGGCTCGACGTGAGATCTCTACCCGAGTTTGTGGGCTCAAGGACTGAGAGAGCCCGCACTCGTCCCATTTCCTCGGTCAGCGACAGCGTTGTTGTGACCGGGAAGAAAATACACGGCGCCGGGCGAGCCACGTGGGTAGGATGCGAGCATGCGCAGAATGGCTCATTCGGCCAGCGGTATCGCCTTTGTTGTTCATGTAAGGATCAGTATGGTTCAGGCTCTGATACGAAACAACGGGCCAAGAGTGCGGTATTTCGGGACGTTACTCGACAAAGAAAAAGCGACGGTTGTCTCCCACAGCTTTTTCGGCAAACTCCAACAAAATTACACAGCAGGGATGCGGGAAATCACAGCGCGAGTCCCAGACGAGGACATCGATCGCGTAACGGAATGGTCTCTCCTTTTGAACTACAAGTCCACCTGGATGAATTGAATTCACACGACTACGGGTCACCAGTCCCCCCGCCATCACCGTCTAACTCGACCGACGAGGAGGCCACTGTATGATAACCAACAAACACTTTTTGGTTAAATCTGAAAATAATAAATTTATAGATATATAATGTCATTCCTAAAGCACATAGCGCTTTACAAGCGTATAGAAATTAAAAGTAAAAGATATATAATTACTGTACAGTTAGGATCAAAAGTATGACAGAAAAGTAATGGCTAAACTAAGATAAGACCTCTGAGCTAATGTCTTTTCAGACTTTTTTTGAACAAATAGTGCACAATAGGTTTTCGGTCAACTCAAAAAAGGTGACTTTTGCGATGTAAAAATACGTTCACTTTTTCACAGGTTTGCAACACGTGAAGGAGATCCTACTACAAGTCACTGCAAGGTTTTGTGAAGACTTTTAAAAGTAGTAAAATTAAACGATGTCTTGACGATGTACAGAAACCCTCAAAGTAAAGCTTGTGGGTTTTGGTTTACGTGACATCTTTACATTCCAAAATGATTGAAACCAAGATTTTTCAGATTATAACAAAAACAAAAAAGCGTTTGTTGTGTGTTTATTGCGCGTTTGTTCTGCGTTTGATGTGCGTTTGTTGCGCGTTTGTTGAGCTCTGCTTCTGACTCAAAAATCTCGTGCAACTTGCTCTAACTAATCGGAGCAAACGTGTGTGTGTGTGTGTGGGTTTTTTTTTCACCCAATCAAAGGTAAATACCAAACCAATCGTCACTTGGCTTATGCGCGTTTTCCCGCGCTTGGCACCTGTTACATTTGTCGCCGGTTCCATGTTTTTCCCGCGCTTGACACCTGTTGCTTGTGTTGAGCTCTGATTGGTTCATTGTGTTATATACCCTTGTTATGATTGGCCAGATGTGATTATACTTTACGACAGTCATTAAAAAAGACTGTCATTCTATAAACGTTTCAAGAATCGTGCCTCGCGTGCTGTAATCAATCAGCTTTGACTTGCCTCAATTTTCCCGCGCTTTTTATCGATCACTCGTTTATTCATTCGGGAACTACAACAGCAATCCGCCAAATAGCGCTTGGTTCTTCGACAGAAAAAGCCAGTTAAATACTCAACTTACGACGCATGTTTTCCGTGATTCTGCCATCTGAAAAGCCGATTACCGTCTGTCTTTGCTGTTCAATGATAAGAAAAAACCAATCGGTATTAAAACTCCGAATTTCACGACGAGCGAACGCATAAAAACTCTCAAGCAACTGACAAAAATTGACTGAAAAATAAAGTACAGTCGACTTTTCGAGCGTTGGTCCAGTCAGTCGCCAAAGCAAAAAAGAAAATTCTTTAAACAAGAGCTATGAAAATGTAAATTATCCTTGCTGTTATTGGTTCATTTTGAAAAGTTCTACTTAACTTTGAAGAATTTACTGGGAAAATGATGAAAGGGATTATTGATTGCCAATGTTAAAGAACTGTTTCCAATTATTCATTTGTGCATAGGGTAACAACAATTTAATTTCTTTGCTAAAAGTTTTCAACCGAGAGCACGACCTCACCTCAAGATATAAAACACAAATAATTTTAAAAACACAAATAAATGAAATAGGCAAAAATAAAAGCATTACCCAAATTAAGACGATTTCCGCTGGACGTTCGAGCAAAAAGTGCAAAACTAAATTAAAATTAAGTTACCAAAAAAATACTCATAGCACGGTAACATTTGATAATTATCGATAAATTAGCTCCCAAGCTGACCCCGCGAGAGAAGTCATTACATATTTTAATTAAAAAGACGCTTCATGTCAGTTCAAAACAAAATGGCCCACCCTTTTTGATCATTTTTTTACGAGGTCTGACATTAATTTTCTCGAGAATGCTTGAGAATTTAATTGCGGGGTCACTTGGAGAAGTGAATTAAAGTGATATGTTTCAAATAGTATTCAAAATGTTACCGTGCTATGAGTAGTTTTTTAGTAATTAATTTTTGCACTTATTGCTCGAACGTTGAGTTTACTCTATGTAAAAACAGGTGATGAAATTGGTAAAACTAATTACTTCTTTCAACTCTTTTCGCGACCTAATTAAACTTCATTGTTTTACAAGCTCGCGAAAAGTGAAATAAACATGAAAAAGGCCGCCTTTAAAAGACTTTCTACGTCAAGAGCTCCTCATCAAACAATTTGTATAAAAAAGTAAATAACAAATAACATTTGCCGATAATAAACACCACTAATTTACCTTTCTACCCAAGGGGACTAATTTAGAAGTTTCAAATTTACAGTGTACATAATTATATTTGAGTTTGAAAAGTTTTACCCGATCTACTTATTATAAGTGTTTAATTTTCACTAAATTTACAGTGCCGTCTGTTCACCTTCATCAGAGACACACGCCATCGAAAATAAAATGAAGAACTAAATTAGATCGGGTAAATCTTTTCGAACTCAAATATGTCTTCAACCAGTCTTCAACCAGCCCAAAAAACATTTGTAGTATGTAAGTATGGTCGGGTTTTTTTTTTTGCAAAAAACAAGCTGCCACAGACTGTAATTTGCATTCCTTTTAGATTGTGTGTAAGTAGTTTTTTTGATTGGCCCGATTTGACAACCGTGTTCTGAATACAATTTTTACTTGGTGAAATTTAAAAAGAAAACATAATTGAACCATTCAAGTTGATTGTACAGTATTCAGGATTTGCGTCTCGCAGAGCGATTGATGTTTTGACGGAACATTGACATCATGGGATGACAGGATGAAAGCACGGCATAATGCATGCAATTTGGTATTTACTGAAAACATTTGGGAAGCTACAAGCTCCGCAAGGAGATGAGGTAAGCGTGAGTAAACAGATAAATTAAATGGATTGATACTGTTATAAATGTTAAGCAACTGTACTGAAGTCGAATACGAATCGATCATTCTACCTTTTAGGTGATCAAAAAAGCTTTCAGAATATTTCATTAAATTTTACACCGGTGTTACTGTCGTTCTTGTCGATTCTTGTGTTGCTCGGCAAAACCAAAAATGTGATTCAGATTTTTAATCGTGAGCAACATATTTTCAAATTAGTACAGTTACCAACGCGGCAAAAACAACACAGACAGACTAGGAGAACTTCAAAATAAAATATACTTATGGATATTTGCGCTTTAATTAAGCACAGTTCAAATGTCACCTGCAATAAGCTGTTTAAATAACAAGTTATATTTTCACAGCGGTGTATAAGCCGGGGGTAAACTTGGAGTGCTTCGAAACAACAGAACATATGTAAGCATTCACAAGAGCGTGAGAGCAGAAATGTCGATAACTTTAACGATAATTGATCAAAATTATCTCAGGTGATAATATTTTTTTTCAATCGACGGTCTCCAGTCGCCGAGAAGTAAGTACTAATCCTGATTGAAAATAATTTAAGCAGAAGCGAGAAACAGAGCAGAAAAAAATGAAATATGTGTAGAAAACGGCAGCAATTACATCCAAGTTTTCTCAGAGTTCAATAGTTAACACAAGACGCCATATTTTCATGCGTTTGTTCATGCTGCAGTTTACTGATTTAATCCTGCATCTAGCGGGATTGTACTTTTGATTTGATGCTAAACAAAACTTTCTGTTCATTTTTGCAGCTCACTGGATTAAAACAAAGTGCCAGAGTGAGAAAAAGCAACTGATTACCTGAGAAAATATAGCAACTGGACAGAAAGCGCGCATTTTAAGTGATATATCGAGAGAGAAAAACTGAGAGAGGTTGTTTCACACAGTTTAGAGCGCCTTCAGACAGAAGAGGTGTGGTCAACTTTATACTAAGGATACAATGTAACGTTTGTTTCGTAAACAACAACACTTTCTGATATGCTGTAAGGTGGTAGTGGTGACTGAATGCAGTGAACGATCCAACACGACAAATTATCAGATACTTCAACAAATTTCCTGGAAAATGTGTCCTAAACAACTGGAAAATGCGCGATAGAAACGTTTTGCCTTTCTTAGGAAAGAAGATGAACAAATATAGAAAGTCTTCATTGTGCATCAACATACTTGACTCGATCCCCGAAGATCAACAGGAAGATGTAACCTCCATTGTGACTGAATTAAATGTTCCTAGCGGACGTGGTAATGTGTACTTGAAGGAGCACGAAACAGATCTAGAGGAATCACAACATGACGAGGCCAAAGAGAAGGGCTTGAACAACTCGACAACTGGCATAACTCTGCCGAAGTTAGAGAATAAATCCAACACTGGTTTAGATCGCGGAATCCGTTCTCCTAAATCGAGCAGCGGCTTTTTGAACATTGCAAACATGCGGCTTTCCCCACGACGTGAAAACATGGAGAAACCCAAACGGGAGAATGACATCAAATGCGCAAATTATCTCATCTATGAACCGACCGTTGCGGAACAGGTTACGGCCGATATCGATATATCACGGTACGCTTTCCGCCCTGCTATGGATAGAAGACCCGAGACTAATGGAGAAAGGCTATTGAGCGCACACTCAAAGAGGAAATCAAACAGCGCAGAGAAGGTGAAACGAGATTGCACCATGACAGAGAAGAACGCAAACAAGAAAAAACAAGCACGCAGCCTGAAAAGTCTCGATCTCTTCGACCAGCAAAGAGCACAAATCGCCCGAAAGGGTCCGCCGACTAGGGTTTGGTTTTCGTACAAAGAACAGGATAATCACCACGAAACACCAGACAGTTTTGCGAAGAGGTTACACGGCTCGGCCGGAAAAACACGGCAGCAAAATGAAGATTTTGTTTTTCCAACAATTGTCTTGTATCAGTGGGAAGTCCACCACAAACAGCCAAATTTTATCAAAAATTCCAGATCACGGAAGGCACAGAGGAGGTTACCCGTGTTGCACAGGATACCTACAGCGCCTCAGGAAGACCAACCCGGTGACAAGGATGGTTATGATAATGGCTATGATGAGATTGAATGCAATGTGAGAAGGTCTGACAGCCCTCCGTCAAAAATACCACAGCCTCCTCCACCGACTCCAAGGTGTCAAAGGTGTCCATCAAGCTCATACGGGAATTTTCCAGATTAGAAGGACGTGCAGAGTTAATTACATAATTAATTTTAAGCTAGAGAACTTTTTAAAGTGGCTAGGCTATACTGTTGTAAGCAATTCCGTCACAGAAAACCTGGTTGAAAAAATACTGAATGCATAATAAAACACATGCAAAATGGCCTAAATGTGAAAAAAATGAAAGACTCTAATTTCTGTTTATTTAAGTTCAGCACAGTGTGTATTCTGTTCTTAGTGGGTATTTTTATGCTGCTGAGATTATTACCATTAAGTTATTCCCAGCTTATTCATATATTCAAGTGCCTGATTTGAGTGAAGAACAAATGAAAAAAAAACATTTTGAAATTGTCATAAATGAGTCTGTATGATAAATAATTGTAGACTTGTTTTCCACAAAAGAAGAGTTAAAAGAAGAGTAATCCCGGGGAGGGAGGGGGGGGGGGGGTATTCCCCTAGATATAGGTATATGTACCGTTCAAAGGGTATGGTTTTTTAGCCATTTTGGTCTGAAAGGGGGGTATAGATTTTGAACATTTTGGTCTCAAATTAGGTCTATATATTTCAGACAGGCAGGAAATTCATAAGGGTGTCCACTTACGCGAGCTTCGATTGTAGTATAGATTTTTGCCATTTTGGCCTAAAAAGGGGAAATTTTAAGGGTCAGGTCTGACATTGGGTAGGGAAAATCGCATAATTTGGCCTGAAAACGGTTAAGGGTTTAAAGTCTTTGAAGAAGTGGCCGACATACCGCCAGTACAAATTTCGAGGAATACTCATCCCCTCCCCCCCCCCCCCCCCTAGGGAATAATTCTAGACCTAAAGAGCTGCATTATTCCGATACTCACGGTACAATCTGACTCACTGGAACGGTTTGCCGCGTGCTAGGCTATCGGTATTCAGAAAAAGTCTACCTGGATCAAGGACAAACGGAAAACGTTTCTTCTCAGTAGGAATACGTACACTGTACTAAAGGACTTCTTTACTAAATTTAATTATAGTATGCATAGTAAAAACAACGTGAAATGCATCTTATGCTTATTTCGCGCGCCATGTTAAAATTGTTTTCCTGAAATGGGACCCAACATGTATCATGTAAACAACTCGATCGAGAAAATATATATCATAGTATTACTATAATCACCCATAGTATCAAAATAAATAACTTATTTTACATACCTTAGGCGCTGTGCAAAAAACATCCAGCAGAAACGTCAGAAAATCCCCTTTTGATCTCCTTGCTCCGACAAGCAAAAACACAATAACAAACAGGCGTTGCTTGCGTATCGGGGAAGACCTGGAACTGAGGTAATAAATGTCCCATCATTCCAATCGAGATTGGACAACAAAATGGCGACAACTCTGGAGAATGCAAACCCGACCATTTTCCAACAGAAAAAGGAACGAGATCTCCGCCCCGAGGAAGAAAATGAGGATTTAGTAGACAAGATCGACGAACGAGAAGTATTTGATATCCTTTACTAGCAATAGCTTGCATTATTCTGCACTTTTTGCTCAGGTCTTCTCATAAATTTGTGGAAGACTTCTTCGTCGAAGGATTCTGAAATGAGGATGCAGACGATCGAGGATCGGGGTAATATGCTCCGTTTCACGATAATTCAATTTTCATATTTGGACTGTTGGTAAGATTTATCTACACTATCACTTCCTCGTACATGAACAGCAGTCATGCTTAGAACGATCACTGGTAAAATTGTTTGCCGGCATAGTTTGGGGTTGTGCAGAAATCTTGCCAGTAAATATTCAGAGTAGTAAGCTTAATTTTTTATAAATGCCTGGTTTTGAGGATTTTTCCGGAATTTTTTCTCTCATGGTCATGTGACATACACATGTTATGATTCCAGACTGTTGAAAGGACCTTTGTCGGAGCAAACACTAGTCTATTCAGGGCCGTAGCTAGAATTTTTTGAATGGGGGGGCAATGAAGCGAGTGCCGAAGGCGCGAGCCGCTAGGGGGTCTGGGGGCATGCCCCCTCAGAAAATTTTGAAATCTAGAGGCTCGGAAATGCTATTTTGAGCATTTTCCATGAGATATTTTGTCAAAAAATCAATCTCGATTCAGTGTAAAATGACAGGTATTTTTAGTGCTTACAGCAATATTTGCGAGGTTTTGTTACCTTGATACATACCGTATATCGGCCTTAGTACACTAAACATTTTATTAGTCTATTTTGTGTGTAAAAGATGTCTCCAGTTGGATTTTCCGCTCCAAATATATTTCTCAATCAATCGTAAATGTTCAAATTAGTATGGTACCGGGCAGTCAAAATATAACTACTTACTTAGTTACCTAAGAAGTAGAAGTTCTCGCCTCTTCGTTCCCATCATCTTGATTAATATGCCGAGCAAAATCTGGGGAGATCGAGTACCAAGCCTTTGAAATGTTCAATCTTGTTTTTGAAAGACCCTCGGCATATATTTTTATCAAGAAGGCGGCTGTTTGAACGCGAAAAAAACATACGCAGTTTTCGTTTTTCAGAAAGCATTGCCCATTCTTGGGGGGCAACTGCCCCCCTTGCCCCCCCGCTAGCTACGGCCCTGCTATTAAAGTCTATTTTCCAACAAAATGAAATTATATATTATTATTATACAAGTCATTATACAAGCAGTCCCTCATTTTTCACATGGATAGTCAAGTGGAACACGCAAGCACACGTGAAAATCACCTCCCACGAAAAGACGCAACGCTCGATGGCAAGAACATAATGACAAAGCCAGAGCAGTTTTTTCTTGCTGTCGCCAGCGTTGTGTCTCCTCGTGGGAGGTGATTTTTTGTGTGCGCTCATGTATTCTCCCACTCGATTTATCCCTGAGAAAAATGATACTTCTCATAGTGTAACAAGTCATGTAGTTTTCCTTGACGACTGTTGTAAATCTGATTCGTTCCATCAATGATCCTGAGCATCCGCTCACTCTGGAACAGTTGAACGTTATTGAGCAGTCCTTAGTAGAAGTGGACGACACAAAAAGTTATGTTAAAGTTCAGTTCACGCCTACAATTCCTCACTGCAGCATGGCAACTCTCATTGGATTAGCAATACGGGTGCAGCTTCTGAGATCACTGCCTGATAGATTCAAGGTATTTGTAAAATCTCATTTTCAACATGGTATTTAATATTTAATTTGAACTATATGTAATATACAGTTGATGATGATGATGATGAATAATTTGTGGTTACTTTATTTTCATACAATGGAACCCTACTTTACAGACACCATTAAAATGGACAGCTTTCTTGGTCCCTGCAGAAAGTTCATACATACAATGACATGTGTTATAAAACTTTCTAAAATCTCATACTTCTTTCATTACTCATCAACTTGGCTCCTTGATCCACACAATTATTTTCCTTGTTTTACTTTTCACAGGTTGACATAAGTATAACTCCTGGTACTCATGCCTCAGAAGATGCAGGTAATTTTCTTTTTATGATGCCTTTTATGTTTATTTGAGAGACACTAGGTTAGCACGTTGGACTCTGGATCAAGCAGTCTGGTTTGAATGATGGCTGGTTCGTTGTGTTGTGTTCTTGGGCAAGATACTTAACTCTCACAGTGCCTCTCTCTAACTTGGAGTACATAAATGGGTATCGGTGAATTGTCATGAGAGGTGTAGCAGCCTAATGGTTATGGCGCTGAGCTCTGGATTGAGTGGTCCAGGTTAGAGCCCTGGCCTGGTTGTTGTATTTTGGGGCAAAAGGATCCTGAGGGAATACTAAGAAAAACTGATCGCCTTATGGTACAGGCTTTCCTGGCCTGGTTGTTGTATTTTGGGGCAAAAGGATCCTGAGGGAATACTAAGAAAAACTGATCGCCTTGTGGTACAGGCTTTCCTGGCCTGGTTGTTGTATTTTGGGGCAAAAGGATCCTGAGGGAATACTAAGAAAAACTGATCGCCTTATGGTACAGGCTTTCCTGGCCTGGTTGTTGTATTTTGGGGCAAAAGGATCCTGAGGGAATACTAAGAAAAACTGATCGCCTTATGGTACAGGCTTTCGTTAACCTGAGTACAGAGTTTGAAAAGAAATATCACAGCCTTTTTTCTTTAATTATTTGGTTATTTATCATAGCATAATGTATCATTTTGCAGTATTCAATTTCTGAAACCTGAACAAACTTCATGAATAATATAATAATAATTTATTATAATGCTAATAATTTATATGGAAACTTATCTGCTTCCTCTGCAGTAAACAAGCAGTTGGCTGATAAAGAAAGAGTTGCCGCAGCTTTGGAAACACCCACTTGTTAGAAGTTGTGAACCAGTGTCTTGCAGTGCGCCACCAAGGTTGTTAGTCATGTAACAGCATGTCCTGCTAGCTAGTACAAGGGGTGGGGAATGGTAAATTTGAGACTGCAAGACGAGCGTTTTTCTCTGTGAGCCTGAGACTTTTGGACTTTTTAGATTGCAAAACCAAGATGGAGACTCCGAGATGGCTTCCCGAAATAATCAAGACTGTGAGACGTACAGAACCACTCAAAAAACAAGACTGCGAGACCCATGAAATTCGACTAAAATTTTGCAAGACCGGTATTTTTTGAAAGACCATTTTTGCAACCTCGTACCCAGGGTCTACTCCGCTTTCAAGATGAAAAGAAAAAATTTATATTTGATCCTAGAAGAACCATTTTGACACGTGACAAAATACTCCAGTCTACAATTTGTGGAGTATTTGACTATTTCGCCAGCGTGTCCTAGGGTCATCGCCATCTTGAAAGCTGAGTAGACCCTGGGTACGAGGTTGACCATTTTGCTTCCCAAGTGTGGGATAAAAGGAACTTTTAGCTACATGTACATATGATTTGAAAGTGGCATCCTTTTCTTGTACGAAAAAGTTTAAAAGTTTCCAACCCTGTGATTAGAAAATTACCTTTTAAAAGTTTCTCATAATTAAAAAATAATTAATAATAATGAAGTCAAATATTTTTTACCATCACATAAGAAGGATAAACACTGATCAAAATTAATCCTGTTTTATTCTAACATAGGTACTCTTATTTACAAATCAATTCATCTTTTTCTGGTACAGCATTATTTACAACATGAGAGATAAGAAATGTAAAACCCAATTTGTACATAATTATGTATAATAATTTATATACGTCAAGTATAATTACAGAGAATGTCAAATTAGTGTTGAAGAACCTCGCAGCTTCTCTTCATGTAAATCTGATAAACATGCCTTGGGTCTGTGGCTCATGTACAGTACATGTATAGAGAATAAGGACATTTTCTCAAGACTAGTGTCACTGTTTCTTTTTCACACAATGTGACAAATCACAGTCATTGGCATATACAATGTAACTATTATTATTATTATTATTATTATTATTATTATATTAGGAGCTTTTGCACACAACAAACACATTATTGTAATCATATACACACTCTCTTCAATGTCACATGCTTGCTGTGCATTTCAACAGTTGCGTTTTTCACTGCAGTCAATGATCTTTTTAGAAGTTCACTTCATTGGATTCAAAAGGTCCCAACCGTGGGTTGTGATTGGTAGATTTTGATATATTTTGTTGTTTCTTTTTTCAAGATGCATTGGTTGTCGTCGTAATTATGATTGACAGCAGTGAAAAATGCAATTGTTGGGTTTTGAACTTCAGAGTTTCTGTGTTATTGAAAGCCACAGTAAACTCTATATATGCATCATAACTGTACATGTACAATTATTATTTGATGTGCAATTATTATTTGAACACTTCATGAACTACAAAAATTACTCTTTACTGACTTCCCTTTGATCCATACATGTACACTCAAAAACCTTGACAACAAAATATCAAACCTTGAAACACAACACAGTGAACCACAATTCGACTGCATGCGGACATCTCGTATTTCCTTCCCGTATCAGAAAAGTCCCATGAAGGAAATAAAAGATGTCCGAGTGCAGGCTAAATTCACTTCCACACTTAAAATATCTTTTTCACAAACACATAATTTTGGGTATCAATTTTTGTCAACTAATAGGCTTGATTACCAGCCGCTGTTTAGAAAATGAGACTGCGCTTCTCCCACAAGGAACACCGAAGACCAGACTTTATAAAAATATTTAGTTTATAACTTGTGACAGGACGAAGCCACATTGCTGATTAATTAATTCCTATTCTATTCTACTTGTACTAAGCCCATTTAAGCTATTGGAAGTCTGAGTATTGTGCCAGTTCTCATGCTTGTTGCTGCAGATATTTTTCGTTCAGGCAATCCATCTGATGCCATACCCCCTGGTGACTCGTTAGTGCTGGCGACAGTGAATGTCTGCTCTGCGTCAAGAGCAAAATGAGCAGTTACCATCTTCTTTCCCACTGACAGGAATTGATCAGGCTTTTTCCTAAGAATGGAAAGAAAAAAAAATTAATGTTACAATCAATAACCCATTCTTTAATTGTATACTGTAGTCTTTGCTTGATTTGTTAGCCAATTTTAATCCTAGCTTGCCTACATGTACATTAGGCTTGGGGGATAGAACAGGGACTACATCTAGTTTTGTTTTAGAATTGGTACCTCGTTGGTGTGAAAATTAATTTGAGAAAACAAGATTATGGTACCTTTTAGGTGGGGGGAAAGGGGGCGGGGGGGGGGGGGGGTCTGAACTTCCTGTACATGTACCTCCTGCCTGCCTCCCATAGACTTCACACCCCCTTTACTCTGTTCCTGCCCCCTTGTCTCCCCCCACCCCCTCCCATTTAGGGTTCCTTTCAAAATGTTTGACAATCACCCCCATCACTTATATACTACATGTAGGAGTGCCCCTGGGATTAAATGGGTGTTCCTAAAGGTGGGTACACTGTTTACTCACATTATGGGAGGGAGGCCAATCCTCTTGCAGTGCTGCCATCTCTCTACAAATTGCGGCGATAGTTTCACCTTTCCTGCATGAAACTGCATCACTTCATAGAGAAAAGGGTCACGACGACACACGCTAAGAAGCTGCCTTTCACCTATACTGTCATAGCTTAGGTATCCAAGGGCAACCGCTGCAGCTGCCTGTACAGTTTCGTACTGCGAGGTCAAGAGTTTTCCTAATAAGGGAATAGTTCCTATGGAGATGATGGCACCTGGAATGCCAGCTCTTGTGTGAGCAAGTCCTCCAATAAAGTTTGCTGCCGCAGCTTGAATGTTTTCACTTGTTGAGTCAAGAAGTGAAACTAGCAGCTTTATTCCTATCGCTGAGGTCAGAGATTGATCTTCGTCAGGGATGATCCGAGATAAAACCACAACTTGAAATGCAGCATACGTAGCCTGCTTTTCATTCTTGGACTCCAAGAACGGGATAAAGGCATGGTACCTCACTCCACCAGACATGGCAATGTTTCTTTGGTTTACGACATTATTGTAAGCGAATACAGAAAGTGCAGCTCCCGCAAGTAGGTGCACCTCTTCATCCTCGTCATAAAGCTGTCGTAGAATGTGTATAAAACTGAAGTCTTTGTGATCCAACGCTGCTTTCATGTTAGCAGAGTTACTCAAGCAAACACAGCCCAGAGTATAGGCAGCCTCTACCTTGATGATGTCCTGCCTTGCTTGCACCATGTATCTGATCAGGAATTTAAGCCCCCTTCCTTGGTAACAGCATCCTGATTTTGGACATGTGGTCTGAAGCCAAGACAGAGGCACAATGCACGCAATGTCCGAAGCACGCTAAGAATGATGTATGCTGGTGTGTTAGATTTCCCCAAAAGACGAACCAATGGCATGACGCCATTAGCCTGAGCGATTTCATCTCTTTTGTTTCGCACACCTTCAGCAAGGACACCCAGAGCCTCCGAGCCAATGAAATGCAAGCTTTGAGGTAAATTCTCAGATAGAAATTCAATTAGCAGGTTGATGCCAACTTCAGCACCAATTGATCGCCTCTGAGCATTCTTTTCACCAGCTATGGCCCAAAGAGCTCCAGCGGTTAGTGTTCTTAAATCGGCCGCTCGAGAGCGCTTCAATAGTCTCATCAGCATCATCACGCATCCATGTTCTGTTACAATACTCTGATTGCCTTCATTACCTTCTGCTAATGCTTGAATTCCTTCGACTGCAGCAAACTGGCACTCTCTTGATCGCAAGCGCATTAGCTCCATCAATGGTTGTACTCCATTCTCTGCGACAAAGGCATTCTGATTGGCTGTGTGACCCTTGACGACGGCACCCACTGTCTTAGCCACTGCCGCTAACACATGTTTGTTTTTAACTCCAGTAAGCAAACTAACCAAGGACTTCCAAATGTCCTTATTGCTTCCCACAGAGGTTTGTATTTCTGGATTGGAGTTGGATAAAACTCTTAAGGTGCTCAGTGCTGACTCCACAACCTCTTCATCTTCAGTGTACTGAAGTAACCTCACCAGAGAATCGATCCCCCCATTACTGACCGTAGCCTCTTTATTCTCTTCGTTGTAAGCCAGTGCTTCAAGCAGCCTTGTAGCGGGAAGGTACAGAGCTCTTGTCGTGTCGTTAAGTTGCAAAATAATGGGAGACAGTGCACGATTTTTACTCAACTGTTCCTTCCCTGCATCGTATCTGACAAGATTTAACAGCACCGAAAGAGCAAAGATCTTTGACTCTTCGCTGGACAAGGAATTTTTCAACAATCCTAAGACCGCTAGAACCCCTCCAGCTTTCAAGAAAGAGTCTAAGTGATCAGAATTTTCTGACGTCGTAAGTTCCACTAGAGCTTTGGCGCACGATGTCTCGAGATCGCTTATCGAAAGGCCACGAATCAACTTCTTCCACACCTCAAGATCGGGACTATCGAGTTTCAAGAGATACTCTAGAACACCAATGTGATCTTTCGACGCTGCCAACTCCACAGCGCCAAACATTTGTCGATCGTTCGCTTTCAGGTTAGCGTGTAACTCCTCTGCGAGAAGTTGTACAGTTTCAACATGGCCGTTCATACAAGCCAAGAGAAACGGAGTTAACTGTTGTCCATCTTGGGTTTCAAGCTCTAACTGGTCGTCTCGCGACTTAACAAAGCGACTAACACTCTTGTAGTAGCCATTGTAAGCTGCATGATGTACGTGTGCCCAGCCATTTTCGTCAAATTCATCCATGTTTACTGGAGCTGTACACAGGCCACTTGTGTACACAGAATAAGCCGCGCGCGATCTCTCGCTCAAATTTTAATTTAGATGGTAGTTTTCCTGCGATATACCTCTTGTTGGAAGATGAAGATTAGGCTTGCTCGAGTTAAAGTCGCCATAGGTTCCCTTTCGTCCGAATATGGAATGATGTCCACAAAATAATCTTCTCGATCGAGCTGCTCAGTTGCTAACGAAGATGTTGCTACGCACGTGAAAAGAACGATCAACCACAAGTTAAACTGCAATGTTGCAAAAGTGTTGTCCTCAAATGACTTCAAATCGCAATCAACTTAATCTTCCTTCTTACGAACTCAATTCCCTTTCTTTTCCTTTACCATCGGGCGCATTTCGAGCCAAAATTATTGCGTAGGATTGCGCGAAAACAGCTTTGGAAAGTTTACATTTCGGTAAGCCTTTCAAATGCATGGTTAATTGGGAATGAATGGAACGGTGTGATTGGTCGGATGTGTTGATTGATCTCTTTGTTGACTTTGGCGGCATAAAGAGGACACTGGACTCCCAAGCACCACAGGTTTCCCAAACACAAGTTAACAGGGGGTTTATTTGCCGGTTAACGTTTTTTGTCAATATAAATTTTAGGCATATGTATTGGGAAAAATCTTTTGACTCCGTTTTCCGGTATTATTGGAAATTAACGCTCCATAAAATCAATACGATTTCAAAAATTCGCGTTTTTAAAAAATTGAATTGAACCTTTTTGCAGTTTTGTTAATTTAAAATGACTCGTGTTATGTTTCGGCGTTATGAACGTCCTTATAAAGTAGCACGTTAATTTTATTTTGACCCAAATTCTCAATCCTGCCCTAACTTATAGTCAATTCAAAACTTTAACACTGAAAAGCCATTTCTCGCTCGTTTACAAGACTTCACTGATTCGCATGCGCGAAAACTGCTCACTTCCTGTCGACCACAAATTATTTGGCCGCCATTCCATAATGACGGTTAGTGAAAATATTTGCATGTATTTTGTTTCTAATCACGATTATGTAAAACAGATAAAGTCATAATATTACTGTAACAGCGTGCGCTGTTCGCATACGTATTTCCGAAACATGATTTGCATACAAAATATTTTTGCAACGGCCGTAACGCAACGCACTTTTGACAGCCAAGCTTAGATTTATCCATTTGTACAGAAGTTTTCAACGGATAACCGTTGCCGTTGGAACGGCCGCTCAATATTTTTTCTCAACGGAATACCTGGCTTAGCTTCGAACGGGTGAAGATTTTTTTTTTCTGAATGGGTAGCAGTAGCCGTTGGAACGGCTGAAGATTTTTTTCGAACGGGTAGCGGCAGCAGTTCGAACATTTTTTTCGAATGGGTAGTAGCAGCCGTTCGGCTTGCTAACCGTTCGGGTAGTGAACGGGGCTTTTAGCCTTTCGAACGGAAAGCCGTGTTGTACGTTTTCGCGTGAGAGGTCACAGCTGAGGTCACATCTGTTTCGATCACTCGTCTCCTCAACAAAAAATGTGTCGCGAAGACAGTATCTTATCACTGTATCCTTCGTAACCTGCAACGAATTTCGCTTCAAGCCATGTTTTGAAACTGTTATCTTCAAGATAAATGTGTTTATGGGGTTTAATTTGTCCACGCTCTCTTGGCTCTTGTCGGGGTATTGAATATTCTTTTTCGCCCAGAATTACTACGCTTTCCACCGTGCCGCCGCCGCCACTAGTCGACGCCATTTTGGATTTGGCAACTCAAACTTGAAAAAGTTAGCCTAACCTTTTCAAGTTCGACTCGCGAGACTGGCGCATGTGTCCTTGTGACAGTGCCCCTTTAATTTCATATCCAGCTCTGGCCCCTGACTCGTCCCTAGTCGTCTCTCTTTTCTCCTTTGTTGCGAGTCGCAAGACGCGGGGGATGCTGGGAAGGAAGAAAGCCTCCTTCCCACCACCCCTTGCGCGGCCGCGCTTAATATTTTATAGCAGACAAGAGAGACGACTGGGGACGAGTCAGCTCTGGCCCAGTAGAAGACTAGTTCTACTAGTCGAAATATTGGCCATTAAACCTGCCATTTTAAATGTCCACAGTGCTAGCCATGCATTTTAAATTGTTTTAACTGTCTCCTCGGTCAGGAGGCATCTTTGATATTTGATATGATACGTACGTCGCATGTAATTGATCATCTGAGGTTCTGTTCTGTTTTTTACTCTCAATACAGTTGTTCTTTTTGTCTTTACAGAGAAGTCACGGTTTCTTTGTACCATTCGTGTTAATTTCCTTCATCAGGGAATTTTACCTTTTACGATTTTCAGTCCTACCATTCGGCGACGGTTAATTTACGTCGCGTTGGCTATGAGTTCGAAAATGTACCCGAGAGGAGTATCATTAGTTCGTCCTGAAAGGACTGTACATGATGTTAGTGACTGAAGCCAGTTTGAGGTCACAACTACCGTTTATAACTATATTTCAGTGAGTAAATATTAAAGAAAAAGCCGCCAAATTATTCGACTTTACCTAAAATTTATCTGGGAGCAATTTGGTACATGTCATTGTTCACGGTATTTAACAGTTATTCTTCGAGGACGCGCCGGATATGAGCTGATTATAACCAACGAGGCGCTTCGCCGAGTTGGTTATAATCAGCTCATATCTGGCAAGTCCGAGAAGAATAACTGTTTTAGTAAATTTTCAAACACTCAAGTAACCGGAAGATGCAAAAAAAATATTTCCGCTACAAGAAAAATACATGCCTACAAATGTACAACAAATGTAAGTGAACGAGCACTGCATGCAAGGAAGCCTGAAACAAACTTTGTTTACGGGAAGTCCCGAACTGAAACCAATACAAATCTGCACACATTTAAACTGAATGAAAACCTGTTTATACTACAATTTTAAGCTTAACCTATTCAGTATCGTTACCCTGTGTTTAGAAGAGGCTTGTCAATTCCAGCTGGAGTAAGCTTTCAAAATCAACACAATAAATATCGGGAAAGAGAAAGCATAAATATCGCAGTCGATCGATCGTCAAGCGTTGGTGATGGTACAATCGAGGAGGACCCGACTTCACAGTGAAATTATCTTCGAAGATCACTCTTTTTCTCTCCAACCATGTAGATATTGACGCTTTCCTTTGCGTTTCACTTAACAGTGAACGTGATTTTAACTGGCTCAGTTTCGCTGGTTTCAACACAATTAATTCCGTAGTCGTACACGATTTGCTCGCCGTAAACAACCCGTTCAGCTGTTCATTCAACTTGTAAAATGAATATAATGTTCAGCTCCACAATTATTTCTGATCTTTCCATTTTAAGCTAAACCATTTGCACAATTTTCCAGAATATACCAAACTTTAAGGCCGTGGCAAACGAGGAAACATTGTTGCGGAAACATTGTTGCGGACGCAAATGTTTCCCCGTTTGCCCGATCGGGCAGCAAAACAGTGTTTTGCTTCCTTGCTGCGCAAACGAAGAAACATTTTACGGGAAACAAATGCTGCGAACACGCGATATTATGCGCGCGCAAAGCAAAACAAGCCTTGGAATCTAGTCAACATTGTTTCCTTCGCGAGCAAACGGGGAAACATTTGTTGCGGACGCAAAACGTTTCTGAAAGAATTCAGAAACATTTTTTGCGTCTCGGACGCAAAATTTGCGTCCGCAACAAATGTTGCGTGCGCGGGCAAACGGGGAAACATTTGCGTCCGCAACAATGTTTCCGCAACAATGTTTCACTCGTTTGCCACGGCCTTTAGAAGACGCAGAGCGAAGATTAAAATTCTGTGTGCTAACTGAACTGGCAGACCGCGCCAGCAGTTTTTGCCGCCGTTTTCATACAAACCATGCTTCATTTAGATTGAACTGAAAAATCACTCAGTCGATTTAGAAATTTTTTTAAAGTAATACTGAAGTTTAACATAAAGCTTGTGATGTTTTTAATCAAACAATTATTCCATTCGCCCTTGTTGGATATACAAGTACAAGAAATTCATCATTTTTCCATATTTGGTCAACTAAAGGATAATGGCTCAGATCCATAGAGGAGGGAACCAATCAGAAAGCTAAAAAATCATTATCCAGAGGTACAAATTTCTGTTATCATGGAAACCATTTTTTAACAGGCATGTTTTTCCAAATTTGGAATTTTCCTGCTTTTAATAAAAAATAACTTTCTTACAATAATTGATCTTTTTAGACCATTCTTTTATTGGTTTTGATCATTTTTGAATCATATTTTGTGGTTTTCTGACGGCATTGGAAAAATTAAAGAAATCCAAGATGGCGACTGTTCGGAAATTATGACGTAATTTAATCACGACGGCTATGTTTTTCCTGTTCGCTTCAGCTTCGATGGACTAAGGTTAAAAGGGACTATACGTATACTCATATACGTAGTCTAATGTAAAGTGTGAGACCTTTACACCTTTGCTTGTAATTCTCTATGTGCTCATATTATTAATGCTCACTGGGATTGAAACAAAGAGTATGTAATCAATGTCCTATCAACAACGTTCAGTTTCTTCTTCCTTCATAATTCCCGTCGTGTGCTACTGATAACTCCTTTTAAAAAGAAAAAAGAAAAACTCATTCGAATATTGACGCATG
Organism: Desmophyllum pertusum; assembly: GCA_029204205.1. Lineage (NCBI taxonomy): Eukaryota > Metazoa > Cnidaria > Anthozoa > Scleractinia > Caryophylliidae > Desmophyllum > Desmophyllum pertusum. Next base: position 3,355,411 of record MU826827.1, on the reverse strand, counting down.
TTATCACAAACATGAAAGAAGTTGCACGAGTCGTATTTTTCCCGCTTGAAATATTTCAGCGAAAGTTCTTCGAAATTCCCCGTTGAACCCCGCGTAAATAAAAACATTGATAGCTGCGTTGGTATAAATCATACAAACAGCTATTTTAGCAACGAGGGGAGGTACTACATTAGACACTCCAAAAGCACCGATAAGATCGATTAACGTAATGGGTAGGACCAAGACGAAAAACAAACCAACTAAGATGACAACCATCCTTGCAACTCGCCTCTGTTTTAAAGCGAATGTTCTTCTTTGCTGTAGAACGTTCGCCTGTTGCTCCCCGTCAGAGAAGGTGGCGCTTTCATCGCGACAATATGAATTTACAGTGCTTTCTACCTGTACCTGCTGTATGTGAATCACTCTCATCTGTCTGTGGCTTGCTTTGAGGAGAAAGCAGTTGATGGGCGTTACTATAATCAAAGGCATCAAACAGAAACCGACGAGAAAAACAAGCAGATACGCCGCGGATAAGTTTGTGGAAAAGAAGCAGAGCCCTTGATTGTGACGGAGGACGTCTGGCGGGGCTAAACCCACTCCCAAAACGGGCAAAATCGCAAACACTGTCATAACTACCCAACCAGTTATTATTAAAATGGCAGCAGTTGTGTTCGTCATGTAGGTATTGTACGCGAACGGAAACTTCACCGCTATCAATCTGTCGATGCTAATAAAGACAATGTTTATTCTGGACAAACCGTCGAAGAGTATAGTCACTGCTATCACTATACTACAAGGAATTGATCCTGGTTGAAAGCCTTCTACAAGACGAAGTGGTACGGATAGGGCGACCGTCAACAGGTCACACACAGCTAAATCGAAGATGAAAAAGTTAGGGATATTCCTTAGCCTTCGCTTGTGTAGGATAGCCAAAATGACGAGTGAGTTTCCTCCTGTTCCAACGACAGAAACAATCACCATAAAGGCTGTAGTAAGAGCAGTTTCTACAGACATGGGTTTGCCGTTTTCCTTTAGTTTGCAGTAATCCTTTGAATGTAGTCACCAGCAATGGTTTGGTTAGAATTGGAAGTTTAGTTCGTTTGTAATCTTCTTGAATGTTTCCGGCTCAGTATGTTCAATCTCCGTGTCTGGGAAGGAACCGTTCGGTAATAGCGTGAAATTAATTTTGCCGTCGTGTCGCTGCAAGATCTCCCAAGACCCTGTATACATTAAGTTTCTACAAGGGATCTCTCGATTGTTTTGTAAACAATCTGATTCACTATCGAATATAATACACTCAAAATGTTCTGAAAAATCAATAAAATCCATTCAGGAATCTGTTTGTGGAATATAGGACGGAAATTACCATGCGACAACAATCGATTTTTCACAGTAACGTCATTAATAATTACTTGCTTCTAAAATCATATTCATCTTAATTCTTTGTATCACATTCACTCTATCAGAGGAAGTACTTATATTGCACTATATAAAATAAAAAGCTTAATATCTATAGATTTCGAGAAAAATATAATTTATGCGACTTTTTCTTTACGAAGTGTCAGGAGCCGGTAAACCCCAAATGTCTAAGTGTTGTGTAATTGAATTAATCGGGTATGAAATTCCATGCACAGCATGAGCGAAAGAGCTGCACAGTCTTATTCACAAGGCATAAATCAACAAAACGGTGTCAGGCTTTTTAGATCGATATTCTGATTGGTTATTTAGATATTCATGTCCAAAGTTGGAGTGGCTAAAAATATGCGATATGTCAGTGTTGTGTAAATGCTCGCCACGGGGAAAATATTTAAAAATCGACATTTCCTGACACCGTTTTGTTCATCATTACCATCTGTAATGTTTTGGCCAAATCTAACGAAAACAATTTGGTACGATATGTCATTGTTCACAGAACTTGCTGTTACCATGGAAACAATATTTTAACAGGCATGTTTTTCCAGATTTGTAATGTTCCTGTTTTTAATGAAAAAAAAACTTTCTTACAATAGTATCTACCTTTTTAGACCATTTTAGCTTTCTTTTATTGGTTTTGATCATTTTTGAGTCATTTTTTGTGGTTTTCTGACGGTATTGGAAAAATTCAACAAATCCAAGAAATGGATGCTGTTCGGAAATTATAACATAATTTGATCATGACGGCCATGTTTTTCCTGTTCGCTTTAGCTTCGATGGACTCGGGAAAGAGGGACTACGTATACTCATATACGTAGTCTAATGAAAAGCGTGAGACCTTTACACCTTTGCTTGTAATTCTCTATGTACTCAAATTATTAGTGCTCACTGGGTTTGAAACAAAGAGTATGTAATCAATGTCCTATCAACAACGTTCAGTTTCTTCTTCCTTCATAATTCCCCGCCGTGTGCTAAATAACTCCTTTTAAAAACGAAAATCTCATTCGAAAGTGAGGAAAATATTTTTGAGGGAATATTGACGCATCTTATCACAAACATGAAAGAAGTTTCACGAGTCGTATTTTTCCCGCTTGAAATATTTCAGCGAAAGTTCTTCGAAATTCCCCGTTGAACCCCGCGTAAACAAAAACATTGATAGCTGCGTTGGTATAAATCATACAAACAGCTATTTTAGCAACGAGGGGAGGTACTACATTAGACACTCCAAAAGCACCGATAAGATCGATTATCGTAATGGGTAGGACCAAGACGAAAAACAAACCAACTAAGATTATAACCATCCTTGCAACTCGCCTCTGTTTTAATGCGAATGTTCTGCTTTGCTGTAGAACGTTCGTCTGTTGCTCCCGGTCAGAGAAGGTGGCGCTTTCATCGCGACTAAATGTATTTACAGCGATTTCTACCTGTACTTGCTGTATGTGAATCACTCTCATCTGTCTGTGGCTTGCTTTGAGGAGAAAACAGTTGATGGGCGTGACTATAATCAACGGCATTAAACAGAATCCGACGAGAAAAACAAGCAGATACGCTGCGGATAAGTTTGTGGAAAAGAAGCAGAGCCCTTGATTGTGACGGAGAACTTCTGGCGGGGCTAAACCCACGCCAAAAACGGCAAAATCGCAAACACTGTCATAACTACCCAACCAGTTATTATTAAAATTGCAGCAGTTGTGTTCGTCATGTAGGTATTGTACGCGAACGGAAACTTCACCGCTATCAATCTGTCGATGCTAATAAAGATAATGTTTATTCTGGACAAACCGTCGAAGAGTATAGTCACTGCTATCACTATACTACAAGGAATTGATCCTGGTTGAAAGCCTTCTACAAGACGAAGTGGTACGGCTAGGGCGACGGTCAACAGGTCACACACAGCTAAATCGAAGATGAAAAAGTTGGGGATATTCCTTAGCCTTCGCTTGTGTAGGATAGCCAAAATGACGAGTGAGTTTCCTCCTGTTCCAACGACAGAAACAATCACCATAAAGGCTGTAGTAAGAGCAGTTTCTACAGACATGGGTTTGCCGTTTTCCTTTAGTTTGAAGTAATCCTTTGACTGTAGTCACCAGCAATGGTTTTAGTGATCGAAGTTTAGTTCGTTTGTAATCTTCCTGAATGTTTCCGGCTCAGTATGTTCAATCTCCGTGTCTGGGAAGGAACCGTTCGGTAATAGCGTTAAATTAAATTTCGCCGTCGTGTCGCTGGTCATTATTTTATCCCCAAGACCCTGTATACATTGAGTTTCTTCAAGGAATCTCCCGATTGTTTTGTAAACAATCATTCACTATACCTGAATAAAATACACTCAAAATGTTCTGAAAAATCAATAAAATCCATTCAGGAATATGTTTGTGGAAAATAGGATAGAAATTACCATGCGACAACAATCGATTTTTCACAGTAACGTCATTAATAATTAATGAATTCTAAAATCATATTCTTCTTAATTCTTTGGATCACATCCACTCTATCAGAGGAAATATTTATATTGCACCTTTTAAGGATACTTCCCACCTTCGCGGGTGGCCTTCGGATAAAGATTCGTGCGCGCGTCAGTTTCTAGGGAACTTCGTCGAACTGTATGTCAATAGAAAGCTTAAAATATCTCTAGTTTTCGAGAAAAATATAATTTAAGTCTTTTGCGACGTGTCAGGAGCCGGTAAATCCCCAAATATCTAAGGGTTGTGCAATTGAATTAAACGGGTATGAAATGCCATGCACGGCATGAGCGAAAGAGCTACACAGTGTTATTCACAAGGCATCAATCAACAAAAAGATGTCAGGCTTTTTAAATATTCTGATTGGTTATTTAGATATCCTTGTCCAAAGTTGAAGTAAATGGTCGCCACGGGAAAAATATTTAAAATATCGAAATTTCCTGACACCGTTTTGGTCGTCATTACCCCTGTAATGTTTTGGCCAAATCTGATGAAAACAATTTGGTACGACATGTCATTGATTACAGAACTTGCTGTTACCATGGCATCCATATTTTTAAACCTGCATGTTTTTCCAAATTTGTAATTTACCTGTTTTTAAAATATAATGAAAAAAACTTTCTTACAATAGTATCTACCTTTTTAGACCATTTTAGCATTCTTTTATTTGATCATTTTTGAATCATTTTTTGTGGTTTTCTGACGGTATTGGAAAAATTCAAGAAATCCAAGATGGCGACTGTTCGGAAATTATGACGTAATTTGATCATGATAGCCATGTTTTTCCTGTTCGCTTTAGCTTCGATGGACTAATAAGGGAAAGAGGGACTATACGTTTACTGACTCATATACGTGGTCTAATGTAAAGTGTGAGACCTTTACACCTTTGCTTGTAATTCTCTATGTGCTCAAATTATTAGTGCTCACTGGGTTTGAAACAAAGAGTGTGTAATCAATATCCTATCAACAACGTTCAGTTTCTTCTTCATTCATAATTCCCGTCGTGTGCAAACTCCTTTTAAAAAAGAAAATCTCATTCGAATATTGACGCATCTTATCACAAACATGAAAGAAGTTTCACGAGTCGTATTTTTCCCGCTTGAAATATTTCACCGAAAGTTCTTCGAAATTCCCCGTTGAACCCCGCGTAAATAAAAACATTGATAGTTGCGTTGGTATAAATCATACAAACAGCTATTTTAGCAACGAGGGGAGGTACTACATTAGACACTCCAAAAGCACCGATAAGATCGATTAACGTAATGGGTAGGACCAAGACGAAAAACAAACCAACTAAGATGATAACCATCCTTGCAACACGCCTCTGTTTTAAAGCGAATGTTCTGCTTTGCTGTAGAACGTTCGCCTGTTGCTCCCCGTCAGAGAAGGTGGCGCTTTCATCGCGACAATATGTATTTACAGTGCTTTCTACCTGTACCTGCTGTATGTGAATCACTCTCATCTGTCTGTGGCTTGCTTTGAGGAGAAAGCAGTTGATGGGCGTTACTATGATCAACGGCATTAAACAGAATCCGACGAGAAAAACAAGCAGATACGCTGTGGATAAGTTTGTGGAAAAGAAGCAGAGCCCTTGATTGATACGGAGAACTTCTGGCGGAGCTAAACCCACGCCCAAAACGGGCAAAATCGCAAACACTGTCATAACTACCCAACCAGTTATTATTAAAATGGCAGCAGTTGTGTTCGTCATGTAGGTATTGTACGCGAACGGAAACTTCACCGCTATCAATCTGTCGATGCTAATAAAGACAATGTTTATTCTGGACAAACCGTCGAAGAGTATAGTCACTGCTATCACTATACTACAAGGAATTGATCCTGGTAGAAAGCCTTCTACAAGACGAAGTGGTACGGCTAGGGCGACCGTCAACAGGTCACACACAGCTAAATCGAAGATGAAAAAGTTGGGGATATTCCTTAGCCTTCGCTTGTGTAGGATAGCCAAAATGACCAGTGAGTTTCCTCCTGTTCCAACGACAGAAACAATCACCATAAAGGCTGTAGTAAGAGCAGTTTCTACAGACATGGGTTTGCCGTTTTCCTTTAGTTTGCAGTAATCCTTTGAATGTAGGCACCAGCAATGGTTTGGTTAGAATTGGAAGTCTAGTTCGTTTGTAATCTTCTTGAATGTTTCCGGCTCTGTATGTTCAATCTCCGTGTCTCGGAACCGTTCGGTAATAGCGTTAAATTAAATTTTGCCGTCGTGTCGCTAGAAGATCTCCTTAAAAAATACGACAAAGCTCATTATTTTGCCCCCAAGACCCTGTATACATTGAAATCTTCCGATTGTTTTGTAAACAATCATTCACTATAGCTGAATATAATACACTGAAAATGTTTTGAAAAATCAATAAAATCCATTCAGGAATATGTTTGTGGAAAATAAGATGGAAATTACAAAGCGACAGCAATTGATTTTTCACAGTAACGTCAATAATAATTACTTGCTCCTAAACCCTATTCATCTTAATACCTTGGATCACATCCACTCTATCAAAGGAAATATTTATATTACACCTTTTAATATTGTAATTACGGTCAAGGTTTCCGCGGTTACGAGTGACGAAAATGGTTCCGATTTGTTTGATAGGCTCCAAGACCTCCAACATCGCTAAACGTGCTTCAGTGTTATTAGAGAGATTAAGCACCACGTTCTACGGCAAACGGCAAACGGCAAACGTCAGCTTGCTCTCGATTTTCTTTACTTTTCCCCCAATCGTTAAATAAATCCATCAGAAAAATCGGAAATAATTCACACGTTCACGATAAACGCGAAACTACTCACTTTGACGTACTAAATGACAAACGCCAGACGGCAAAAGTGGGATTTTTACCGTTTGCGGGAAAAACAAACGTGATGCTTAATGTGAATCTCTCTACTGACTTTAAAATTTCCCAAGTGATTGACAAGGGTTCTTTTCGTGTCCGCAAAACTTAAGAATCATGTCACACCGCTTCCATCAGTCATGCCGACAACAAGCCAAGGCCGCTACCGAATCAGTACACTATTCCTCCAAAAGAACAATTAGTTCATCGACACTTATATTTTATTTTATTATTCATTTTTATATTCTCACCTATTTTTGTATATTTTCAGTAGTCAAGGTGTATGAGAGAGTTTTCCGTTAACAAAACAGCCGAAAGGCTGGAATTGATTCAACAAAGCCGAACCTGAAACACCTTTTCAAGAACAGGTGAAATTTCGAGTACACAAGAACTATAATTGAACTCTTCAGAATATAATGAAGCTTAAATTAAGCTCTTAAAATGTACATAATGGTACAAAGTTACCGCCGCTTATAAATTTAAACAGGGTTTAAGAGTACTTCAAAAATAACGCTAAACGTTTTGCGGATTTCACTCATTAAAATTGCTTGAAATCAGAATTGGAGAAACGTATATAGAGGATATTACACGGCGGCGCGAAGATATGATTATGGTAAAAACAGTATTTTACGAACGAGCGTAGCGAGTGAGTAAAATATTGTTTTTACCGCGAGAAAATAAAATTCATATCTTCAAGCCACCGTGTAATTTTATTTTTCTTATATAGACAAACGACAAAAGCACAAACTTTATCGCGAACTCTTGCAGCTCGGTGGCTGGACTTTCCGAATTTCTCTCTTTTCGTCTTCACTTGCAAGGAACTCCTTGAATAATTTTAATTCTTCGTGTTAACATTTTCCTACTTCTCGGTGAACGATTTCATTTCGGCTTAAGGGAATTTCACGAATCTATTGCTCGCCATTTTTCAACCGGAGTTTGGCAGCTTTGCACAAAAAGCCATGCAAATTAAAAGCGAGAAATGACGTCATCGATATCCTCACTAGTGAGGATATGGAAACTACGCCACTCGGGTCCCGGATGTAGTTTCGTATGAATTTTACGAGTGGTCTATTTTCCAGTTAAACACTCGTGTCTATATAATAAATGACAGTAACGTTTGTGTAGTTTGAGGTGCCCGCCGTCTCTATTTATGATTAAAAAAAAACTTGAGCACCCGCGGAAGTTGTCAATAGTAATGCCTGCGTGTTCGATTTTACAATTTACAATGGCCTGCTGCAATATATATTTTTTTCCAGAATTACTTTTAGAATTGCACACGATAAGAGCATTTGATCGAGTTTGACAAATAACGCCTCGTGATTTAGTATTCTTTTTTTCAGTTTAAGTTTGGAAAATTGCTTCTCGTGATCTCGAGCTGAATTTAGTATTCTTGAGTTGCAATATACGTTTTAAGGCTTCAACTGCAACCATTGAATGATTGTCTCCTATTGGCCAGAAGGCATGTAATTACTTTCTTTTTGGCGGTCCAATATCGAGTAAAGCTAACTGACAAAACGTCGCAAAAGGCGGCACACATAAACATCCGCTAAAATTAAGTTCCCGCTGAAAACACACCAATTACTCTCTTTTTTTTATAAGAACCTTTTTTATAAGAACGTCGAGGCTGAGATTGACCAACATTTTAAGAACATGCTAAGAACATAGCCAGGTTGAGACTTAGCTAAGAACATTTTTATTCACTTGTGTATTGCATCGAGCTCTAAATACAATATTCCAGTATCCTTTCAAAAAATGTAACATTTCAAATATCTCAGTGAATAAGCAGTTTAAACCAGCTCAAAATACTTGAATTCACATTTTTTTATAGTAACAAGATGAGTTTCTATCACATAAAATGTTAATAGCATTTTCTGATGGTCACGTTCGAATCTTTTTTGTGAAATTCTATACCATGTAACCTGAGAACATGTTAAGAACGTTTTCAGGCTGAAATTGCCCAAAAAATAAGAACATTCGGTCTTGGTTCAGCCTCAGCTCGAAAATTAGACATTCTTATAAAAATAAAAAAAATAAAAAAAGAGTGAAATAAAGTCACACGTAGCACTAACTTGTTTGTTTCCTCTATAGGACGTATACTGATCACAAAACGCATATTTGAAGTCTGTTACATTAATGTTACGTTTCCTGGTTTCTCTCAGGACATCCTTGAAATAAGTTCACGGGGTTTATCTTTCACGATCTTCTAGGGCGCTATTGAAGCAATAGATCGTTTTCACCAAAGTAACAAGACCGATCCAGTTTTTTCTTACATGAAAAACATCAACAAACTCAGAGATTTAATATAGAGTAGGTGGAAAGAAATATTCAGCTTTTGATTGACAGTATAACTTGCATAGGACTTCATACGTGCAATGTTTGACGTTTCAACTGGGTGTAAAGTGTCTGTGTTAATCAACTCTCGCTCTTGTATTATTAAGAGTGGATTTCAGACAGACAACTTACAACTATCCAGAAAAAAAACTGGCCAATCAGAACTCAGCACAATGATCTTGTGTCCGCACGTCATTGGCTAAATTATCATCTTCCCTCGCTGATTGGTTAGACCATGTTACGCGTGCGTTGTCACGTTCATGTAACCCAAAACCAAATTAAACAAACAGTGTCAGCAAAAACATTAAAGACAGTTTTTATTTGTAGCAAACATTCATGATGTTTTCTTTCGTAAAATTCTAAGAAAATAATTTTCTTTGGAAGCAACAGTTATAAAGTTGCACACAATAACAGCTGGTTAGAGAGAATAATCTAAGAGACGCATTCCCCCTTACATGGGTCTCTTCCAATGATAATTTTTTTGAAATTTATTTTTATTTTCAGTCCATAGCTGAGCTATTTTAAGAGCGCTACTTGATTGGTCAGTTCAAGTAACGTGATGTCGGAGCCTCGATCAGAAGGAAATAAAAATAACTTTCACAGCAAGGCGCGAAACTAATTAATAAATTTCAAAAATTATCATGGGGCACGGGGAATCCTTCTCTTAGATCATCCTCTCTTACAACAGGTCAGTCACAAACTAATATAGAATGCAAGCAGTCTCTATTATTTTTGTCCAAAAATATATTTGTTTCTACTCCATCCACCACGCCCACGATACTCGCCACTCGCAACCTCCTTCCCAGGGTCTTCTCATTTTTTCAAGATGGCGGTTATCGGAGAGAAGACCCGACGGCGGTTGCGCCCCTCGCTAATTTCAAGTTCAGTCCGCTCAGTATTGGGACAAAATAGAGACAGCTGCTTACTGTATGACAAACTGTAGAATTACATCAGTGTCCTTAAACCATCTTAATCACAGGCTTTAAGAAATTTCTGAAAGTTGATTGGCTAGGCCGTAAAACTTTCATGTAGAAATTACAGTTTCCAAATATGGCAAGTGTAACAACTGCCACTTTAAAAAATTGGCGGACATTTCTATCGTTGAGATTATCCCTCAAAACTTAAAAACTACGAGTATTGAAAGCAAGCAATTGTTGTGTGGTTTAACTGAGCTGAAAAAAACACTTGATTGCTTTTAAAAACGTTTCAAACCGAGGCATCGACGAGGAAATTTGCCGAAGTTTCTCATAATATTTTGGAAAATTTTGAAATATTACTCGCAGTATTATTATCAAATACCACTACAACTTGTACTATTTCCCATTCCTATAGACTTAAATTGTTCCACACAATAACCGTAAATTACTAATTGAAACCGTTGTTGAATTTTACAATATGTAGTTACTTCTGTGCTAATAGAAAAATATACGAAGATCTTTTAGTAACTAGTTTACAGAAAAATACACTTTCTTAGAAGTAAAATAACGAAATCACTTCGATGTAGAGTTCTACATTCAGAAGTTATGTTAATACATCACTGATATATTTATACTAACTTCAATTCTAACCATTTTACAATGCCGGTAATTATAAATGTTTAATGTACACTACAATACCAAAAAGGCTGGTCTTATGGTACATTGTACTTTCTTGAAATGTTCCTTGATTCAAAATGCAACTTGACCTAACTTGAGTCAGTTGAAACGCATTCTGGGAGTCAATAGGAATCTAAGTTATAGCAAAATACTGTACAGTTTTCACTAGCGACATAATAAGCATACGAAAAACAAAACTGTTCGTTTTTCGAATTATTGTGCTTATGCTTATGGTGACAACATGCATAAACTGCATAATTTTAAAAGAAGAATGAGTGTATGTCGCTGCTGTCTTCACTTAGTAGACTAAGAGAGCTTCCAGTTGCTCGTGTATTAAATGTCAACGCCCTCGCAGGCTTCACTATTCTTATCACGGCGTGTGCGATGTCGCTAGCGAAAACCTTTACGACTCAGATTTATTTATGGCGTTCTTTTGTATAATAGGATCACTCGAAGATCTGAATACGATGATTATCAAAATCAGATACAACTAACCGACCATCACTGAGGACAGCTACAGAGCTTGGAGTGTTAAACTCTCCTACCTCGCTGCCTAATGATCCAAACGTTGCAACAAACTCCCCATCCAGTTTGAACACCTGGATTCTGTGATTTCCTTCATCACAGACCAGCAGGTGTCCTACCTTGTCAATGGCTAAGCAACCGGGATTTATGAACTGTCCGTCACCATTCCCAATACTTCCAACCTCGTACAGAAATTTTCCCTCTCGGTCAAACACTTTGATACAGTGCTCATAGAATTCTGACACTAAAAAATATTGTTTGTATGGAACACAATAAAAAGGAGACGCAAGCAACCCATTTCCGCCAATTTTTCGCAAAATTTGTTTTCCTGGAGAAAAGATCTTAACTACTTTGTTACCTGGATCAGCAACAATGATGCTTCCGTCACTATCTATACATAAACCATTAGGGTTTCTCAGTTTTTCATCGAGACTTCCTTCTCCACCAAACTCATCCAGGTACTTGCCTTGCTCGTTGAAAATTTGAACACGATGATTGTGCCTGTCTGCCACTAAAATGTTTCCATTTTTGTCAAAGGCTATTCCGCCAGGAACATTAAACTCTCCCTTTCCATGACCAAAACTACCAAAGCATCTCAAGTAAGCTCCATCACATCGAAATATCTGCACCCTGTGGTTACCGCTCTCAGTCACTCCAATTTCATCACGGTTATTCACTGCCACTCCCCAAGGCTTGTTGAGCATTCCACCAGACGAACCCTTTTTTCCAAACGATAACACAGGTTTGTACTCTCTTTCCTTGACTTGGACGGTGAAAGGACTTCCACGAACATGGTCTCCATTTACTTTAACAGATGCATCCAGTTCCCCGGCTTCTGTGACAAAATAGCTGACCTTGTAGGCACCATCCTTGAGGTTTTCAATTCGCACTTCCGTCATGCAATCTTGGCCATGGCGATTGTTTATCTCCAGTGTTACTTCGTCACGTTCGTCGTAACACTGATTTCCATCGGCGTTTCTGATTTTCAAGACAAACTGAGCCTTTAGACCAACAATTGCATTTCTGATTCCGTTACCTTCGACACTTGCTTGGTGCGGTACAGTCCTGTTTAAAACCTTTTTGACGTAGCCAATTCCCTCCATGAGCATATTGTTCAATGCTTTTTCATTTTCGACGTAAACAAACTCCGGTAGGGTTCCATCGTCTCGATTGACTTGGTTTCCTCGGTCCACTTCCTCCTGAAAGAATGCATGCAATGATTTATTCAATTGGATTATTTCAGCACTGCTGTTCCGTTTTAAAAGTGTTTCAGTCCGTCCTATGGAGGCACTGATTGTTTCCAATTGTTGTTCATTCTCGCTCTTTTGACTTCCCAGGCGCTGGAGTGTTTCTGTCGCTTGATCTTCGACTTCATTAAAGATTTCCGCCTTCTTTGCTTCGACAACTGCAATCACGCTGTCGGCAAACGCCTGCGCGTTCGTTTTCACATTGGCGACTTGAACTTGAATATTGCTGCAGTTTTCGTCAAGTTTAGCGATGTCGTTCTTCTTCTGTTGCGCCGTTTTCTTTTGCGATTCAAGGAAACGTTTCACTTGCAGCTTGCATTCATTTGCAGCTTCTTGCAAAAGTACCTTGGCATGACCGTCGTGAATGGTTGCAACACAAGAGCTGCAAATCGCGACTTCGCAGCCCTTGCAAAAAAACTCCAATTCCTTCTTTTCGTGACCCTGATTCTGACAAAATGCAGGTCGCTTCAAAATGTCCTCGAAGTCTTCGTCTCGAAAATCTTTGAGTGCCAACACACGATGTTCTTTGTTGGCTCTGATTCCATTGTGAAGGCTGATACAGTCGTCACACCAGAACGCACAACACTGGAAGCAGTAGAAACTATGTGAGCTCTTCTTGTCGCAATTCCCGCATTTTGCTTCAGTGGTGTTACACTCTTTAATGGCCAACACTTCAAGCAAACTGTTGATTCGAAAATTGGTGGGTAATGCATTGACATTTCCACTATCGACCCTACTTTCTCTGCGGCATTCCGGACATGTAATGATGTCATGGCGGCCAGTCGTTCGTTGAAGCTCTCTCAAGCAGTGAAGACAAAAACTGTGTAGACATGGCAGCGTTTTTGGATCAGTGAACGGTGTCATACATATAGAACATGATACTTCTTCGTGAAGATTGTGTAGCAGGGTTTTTATATCCATGGTTAGCAGAAAACGTCGACGAATCTTTTCAGTTGAAAAAGGTGTAGTTCTTGTATTCCTTGTATTGACAGATATCGTATTTATCCGACCGATATTAACCAATCAGCAAGCGTTTTTTGACATGTTTGAATTTCTGAGAATCAGAACGATTCTTAGAAATTTTCGGTATTGTCTGTGATCAGTTTGACCTTCGAATCGTGTTTCAAGGGTTACCGACAATTGATAAACAACGGCTCAGTTCTTTGAGTCGTGAAATGAAAAGAAACATCTAACGCTGGTTATATGCGCGGAGTTTGAGTAAACAGATCCCGGGGGACTCCCATATGAAATGACGGGGGGAGCGTCGTACCTTTTAGTGGTTAATTGCGAACCGCAACCTAATTTCGTCTGATCCCACGCGTGTCTCTCACGCGTACCGGAACTTATTTCACAATTTTCGCCTACCTATCTACGCTGGGCTCCTATTTGGTCCCCCACCAAATTTTTCAGGGGTTATGACGAAGTCCACATTACCAGTCTCTTTTAGCTTTCGAGGGAGGAAGATACTCGCTTCTTAGCCAATCAGCTGCAGGTGAAAGCAAAGTCAATCGTGACTTGGTTCACGGAGCCGTTTCCCTCGCTTGCCAATGCCGTCATGTTCTGTTTGCTTTTGAGATTTGTTTGTACAGTTGTCGTATTCCTATAATTGCTTGGAAAACCACTCAATGCTAATGTCAAACGTGCATTGCCACAGCTGAAAGTGTCGGCTGTCCACTCACCAAATTTTAATTCAAAGACACTACACGGATCTCTGCAGAGCTACGTCATCAGTATGGAATTTTTCGGCTTGAATCTCAGAGGCTCTTGAGCGGGAGAGATTGAGAGAGACGTCTGTTAATTCAGGCTATCATTTAAAATCCTCTTCACTTTTTCACAGAAGCAATTCAAGAGCAAATGACAGTCGTCCACCGCTTTGAATCGTCGTTTATTCATTTATTCTATTCATTCATTCATGTGCTTAGTGGACAATCATCACGGTATAATTTTATCGCTTTGGTGTTTTCCTACCATATTCTCACTTCAACTGGATATCAAGGTCTGCAGAGCGATAGTTGAACTACAGTGAAACCCCGTTAATCCGACCACCAACGGGCCAGCAAAATATGGTGGTATTAACAGGGTGGTCGTATTAACGGGGTTCTTAAATAAGAAAATGACTGAGAGAACTTCAGTTCGGGACAAAAGAAAGTGGTCGTGTTAACGAGGTGGTCGTAAGGCGGGGTTCCACTGTATAAGTTTACACTCAAGTTTCCATTTCGGTTGTAAATAAAGCATATACATTCATGATAGGTAAACAAATGTTCGATGAATACGAAATACGTTGACTTTTACGTTAGGAGAGAAACAAAATCGATTTTTGTGCAGTTCTTTCGTGGAAATACAATGACTCCTTTATGGTGGCAACACGAATGAATTATATATCAGCTACAATGTTTCGTTGTAATAAAGCCAATTTCGTTGACGAAGTAACAACGTTCAAATTTTAACACGATGACGAATCCAAATTTGCTATTATAGTGGTAAATAAGTACAGGCATACCATTCAAACAGACGAATCAAGGTCAAAACAAGCGTTTCAAATAAACATAGTTAAGAATCCCAACTGGTAGGAGGAGGCTGACCAGTTGGCTATTTATAAAGCGTCAGGGGTATCCAACGACGGTTTTCTCCCAAATGCTAATAAAACACTATTTTAGGCTGTCTGGTGTGCTGTTAAAGATATATAAATGAATTCTAAGCTGCGCTATAAAATTTATATCTGTTCGGTCATTCTAGGGGAACTTTAGACTTCATGAATTTATTAGGGCTTTTTTAGTCATTTCCCGAAAATCTCAGCTCTTCCTTGCTGATTTTTCCTTTCAGAAAATCCTAGCTGACCTTTTTTCCTTTCCGAAAATCCTTTATAGCTGCCCTTTTTTTCTGCCCAAAACGAATTTTTTTATATCTCCGAAAATAATAGGCATTAATTTTCCCATATTAAGAAAGTTCGAGATGATATTTCCCTAAAGAAAACTCCAAACTTTAATCCGAATATCTGAGGCGATTATAGGCCTTCCCAACATATATTTCACCGAAACGATCCGTTGGGTGCCCCTGAAGCGTGTACGGAGAATCGAACTGGGGACTGCCGGAGGACAAATCAAGCTAGTGGCAGGATATAGGGCTAAACCCAGGATGTTTACATAACAAGACCAGCGCCCTACCTCACTCGGCCATGCTGCCTCCCTAAAAAATTACGGGTTCGGGAAAAAAGCATTACAGGTCAATTCAGTGGCGGCCAGAAAGGCCCATCTGTTCCCCTAGAAACATTTTTACAGAGTTGCAATTTGTTCAAACTAATTAACCAGGTTTACTTTGCTATTGTCTGAAATGTGTACTTCTTAATGTTGTCAGGGTTCAAATTTAAACCACAGCATATATATTGCCATTGAAGGGCCTGTTTATATGGAGAAAAGTTGTCCCTGGTAAGAGGGTCACCCTCCATACCGAGCAACCCCGGACGAGAGAAATTTTCATACATTTCTTTATAAATAGCAGCGAACCGATTACATGAGAAATCGAAAAGTTGGCTCGGGAGGCAGGGTGACCCTGGGTGGAGGGTCACTCGCTTTGAAGGTAGGGTGACCCTGGGGGGCGGGCCAACGTTTTTCCATATAAACACTAGTTATTGTTGTTTCACCTACCAGGGACAAGTCGGGACATATAGAGTATGCGCGAACCCGAGAGGGCCACGTTTTGGCTCGGTCAACAGGGACAACTTTTTTCATATAAACGCTTGGTAAAATATGGCTCGGGCGAGGAGGGTAACCAAATAGGCCCTAAGTACTAAACCAACATACCGATACATGTATACGAAGCAGGGACGTATTTCCATTTCTGCGTCAAATGACTAGAAGTTCAGTTCACAAACTCTCGAAATGACGCCCAATTGTTTTGCACGGATACGCGGATATTTTGTCAGATGACCTCTTATCAAAAACACCAGTTAGGTGGTAATAGACCTTTTCACGGTTTCTGACGCCATCTTGGCTGGGGGCAAACACAGCAAAATTTACAGTAAATGTATGGGAAAAGTTGGGAGTTCGATGCCCAATAATTTGAGGAAGATTAACATTCTGTAATTTCTATGAATTAAAAGTAAAGATACCTAGCAAAATATTTTATCGATCAAATTTGAAGGATACAGCTGTGCTGGGAAACGAGAAATCGCATTTTTAGTTTTTCATACAAATGTTTCTAAATTTTCCCGCTTTTACAGACAAATGTATGGAAAAATGAAAACCTTAATTGCGGCTTTCCTAGCGAGGCTACATTCCTCGAATTTGATCAGTAATCTCTTTTACCTGACCAGTATCTTGAGTTTGTAATTCATAAATATTTCGGGATTCGAATTTTCCGTTAATTATTAGACATTAGATTCCTCACTTTTCCCATACATTTACTGTAAATTTTGCCGTGTTTGCCCCAGATCGCAGTCGCGATCGTTGCGATCGTTGCGATCGTTGCGATCATATGGAAACTCTTGCGATCGTTGTGACTGCGATCGTTGCGATCATATGGAAACCAGGCTTTAGTAGTCCATAACAGTATTCATGAGTGGTACGTGTAGTGCAGCAGTTTGGTGAAAAATTTTGAGTGAATTGCTCATTTTGGAGTACAAGCATGAAACTTGGAAGAGGGATAGAGCTTCGGGTATTGAGTAATTCTGAATGTGGAGGCACTTCTCTGGAGAGAATCTTCCGTGTTTAAAACAATGTTACAAATTGCCAAATTATACCCCCGCGAAGAATTTTCATTTCTACATTTTAAGTCTAAGATAATGATAATTGCTGACAACTCGAGCAGCAAAATGAAGTTTTAGAAGTTGTTGTCTCTTGATCTATTGAACACGTGATGAGTGATGTCCGTCCCAGTAACTGAACAATTTGCTCAGTGTAAATAGGTACAAATCATGCAAATGAAGGGCCCGGATTTAACAAATTGTTGTTTTGCTTCGGTAATCTGCAACTGGAGTGAATTTTGTTAGGGCATCACAAATAACTGTGGAAATGGTGAAAATAGAATCACTGTCATAAAATAATGACTTAGTTATAATTAGCCTTGTCATACAGAGCATATAAGGGCATTCCGTTTTATTGCTGTGCACGGAATCCGTAAAGGCTTTGGGGCCTGAGAAAGCTCTAGCGATGCCAGCATTTAATGCATTCATGGGATGTGATCAGACCTCCTATTTCGCTGGCAAAGGAAAATTAGCCATGCTAAATTAGATGCTCCTGAATAAATATTGTTGTAAATAAATAAATAAATAAATAAATTCATCGGCGTTGGAGGCTTGGATGGCACTTGACAAGGTAACATTAGCAATTGCAGCAATCAGTAACTCTCCAAGCAAAGAAGTGATTGTAGAAAATGTATTAGACTTTGAGAGATATGTAGTTCTCCTTTATGACAGAACGAGCACATGTCTTACAGTAAATCAAGCACGCAAATACCTGTTTACTTAAAAGGGGAAGACTATGGATGCCATTCCACCAACTTCTGCTGCACTCTTCCAGCACATCAAACAGGATATTGTTGGGAACAGGCATTGGTTCCCAAGCCATTTCTTCCTTCGCCCTCTGAATGGGGGTGGACAAAAACAGGAAACGAGCGATGGGAGCTAGTGTGGACCCCGCTACCTGAAGCGTTGAAAGCATGTTAACAGCTAACTGAGTGAGCTGTCAGCGACATTAGGGGTGTAAGGGGAACCGTAAGTGTGCCAAGTAAAGGCTTACATGCACCGCCTTGTGCAGGTGTACATGTGGGGGTGCCTGCGAGCATAAATAAAGGAAACATAGACCAAATTATGCAAACATAGTCTGTATAAGCGCATTTAGGTCATTACACAGCACAGACCAGCAGCAAAGAGGTTGACGAAGAACATATATGGCGGTGCCAGGGTTGTCACAGAGCACAGACAAGCTGCGCAGATATCTTTTAAGAACATAGACTGGTTGCAACGAAATCAGAGTAGAAGCAAGAATAAGTGGGGGTCATGTTGCAAAGCAAAGACGTGCGGCGCAGAAGTCGTCAGAGCAGAGACAGATTGCGCTAAGTTCGTGACAGATCAAATGTGCTATGCAGAGCTAGCCAAAGGCAGATAAAGATTAGGTCTTCACAGGACAGAGACGTGCGGCGCAGAAGTAGCCACTTGAAGAACAGATATACAGATTGTGTTAAGGGCGTCACAGAGCACATACGTGCGACGTCGACTTTTGTGTAGATGTTATATGATGGAAGTGGATTGTTTTACGGTCAGAAAATGGAATTTGCACAATTTTTGAATGAACTTTATATAGGCAAAATAACCGATTAATTACATGGGTTTACAGAAGTGAAATTGTCCTAAATCTAATCAAGGGTGCTAAGGCCTCGGTTTTAGCGGGTTTTGGTGAAAACAAGTTTTCTAAGTGTGTTTCTTTTTTAACTTATTCGTTGGAGAAATGAAATAAAATCTTGCATGCGCGTTTTCCCCGGCTTTTAGCAAGATTAATTGAATGCGTTTCCCCTATTCTGGGAGGCTTCCGTAAGTGGTATATATCAATCTGTCCTCGCAGAGTGAAATTTAGTTTAGAATAGGAGGATTGACCCATTTTGCTATTTATTGCCTTAATCCGAAAATGATGTTTTAGGTGTGCATGAGGGCAGATTTGAATAGCCCCCATAAGAGAAATCCAGCGACACGTAATGTTGAGTTTCTCAGGTGCACCCCATTTCACTTGAATTTCTCAAAATTCAGTATCGCGTGATAGGCCGGCCGTGGTATATCTTTAGAAGTATTGGTGGTCTTAAAATGTTCAAGTCATAGACAGAGCCAACGTGTCTCGATAAAATAATATTTTCGGTCAAATGGTATTAAAATCAAGATATTGTTTTTAGCCTCGTTTTCGTGCTGACTCAGGCTCTATAAACACCCTTACACACTTTCACCGGGAATATTCGAAGTAGCTCCTCCTGTGATATGAATTTTAGAAAGTCTCTTACTTGTTTGGAACTGTTCAGATATATTAGACTAAGATATTACATATAATGCTAAGACTCAAAATAGTAATTATCTATGCAAAAACCTCACTTTACAGGTCTATGCATTTGCATGAAATTGACAAGTAGTTCAACCTCAAGATACAAGTGTCCTTTATATCCTTTTCAACTTTTTCCACATAAATTGGTAGCTATATAACGGTGTAAAGCAGTTCTATGCTTTGGATTTCAAAGATAATTTATGCCATAGCTGAAAATACGGAAGTACCCATTTTGGCGAGTGCCTCCACATCTAAAATTATGTAGTACGGGAAGCTCTATCACTGTGCCAAGTTTCATGCTTGTACCCCAAGATGAGCAATTATTTCACCATATTCTTGGACTAGTGCATTTGGATGAAAGAATTTATCTTTACAATTGTATGTTCTCATTATCCTTAGGTCGCAGCGGTACCGAAGAAAGAGCAGAACACAAATACAGTGAGTTGATGAGTGATTATATCTATGTTTTCCCGCTGTTAAATAAATAAAATAAAATAAAAAATAAATGGGAATTTCAGTGGAAATCTACAGAGCGGTTCTTATTAATTTTCCACTGTATCCAGATCGAATTGGAATTTAGAAATGTTGGTTATTGTGGAGGGAGGAAAACCGGAGTACGACGAAAAACCCTCGGAGCAAGGATGAGAACCAACAACAAACTCAACCCACATATGACGCCGGGTCCGAGATTCGAACCCGGGCCGCATTGGTGGGAGGCGAGTGCTCTCACTGCGCCATCCCTGCTCCCCATTATGATATATCAGTGGCCTTGTTGTTGTATTGAAACTGGCTTCAGTCGATATTCTTTAAAAACCCATAACAGTACTCAGTTAAAGCGATAGCCGGGATACAAACAAATCTTTGAACACGTGTGAATCTTACTTTTATTTCAGTGTTTTAAAACTCTGTCTTAAAAATAATTAACATATTTGAAATTGCTTTGAAAAAAGTACTATGCTTATTTAGTTTCATAAGCCATGACTGAAGCCGGTTAAATCTTTCAAAGAACAGCTGCTTGGTAGCTTGGTTGAGAAATCAGAGATTAACATGAACGAGATAGGTTATTGATCCACAAAGTTCTATAGTGATACTATTGGCACATGCAAACTGATTATAGCGTAAATGGTGATGATGGTCCTAAACAATATACTTCCCGATGTTTTTGAAATGAGAAGGATTGTTTTCAGCTAATAATAAAATAATTAATAAAGGAGAGATTTTGAACAAATAAACAAAGAAGGTTTACATTTAAACAGGTTTGTAATAGGCCAATTTCGATAAATTAAAATTCTAACTTGGCTCCGAGTCTTTAAAAGCCAGTTGTGATTTTAATAAAGTGAATTCTTTCACAGGGATTTGATTACGAAATTCATGCTCTGTTTACCATAAAACAGGTACCTTTTTGGTACCTATGTGCAGTCTGCCACCTAATGACTTTTATTCGACTTGTTTAAACATAATGTCACAAAACATTTCAATGTATGCATACCTGAATCATTATGAAATCATTTATCTTGCTTGTAAATCTCAACTTTGTTGCTTGAAACTCAAACCTGAGCGGCTTAGGGGAATAAAACAAAAGAGATTATTTATTCATCCCTCAACCTCGATGCGATCTCTCAGTTCGAATTATTTTGTTTTATTCCCCTAAGCCTCGGAGCCAAGTTAGAATTTTAATATATCGAAATTGGATTATTCATTGTCTGATGAAATGTTCAGTCAGTTTAGCACACAATCAGTGGCAAAGTTATCGTAGTCCATGGCAAGTTAAAAATATATGCTACAGTTTGATTATATATATACATATAATAAAGTTAGTTTGGCTCGTGGAAATAGCAGATTCTCAATTTCAAAACAAAATAAATCACCTGATATTTTTTTACAAGATCATTAAACAATTATCATTAAATGGAAGGAAAAAACCCGCTTAGTAAATGACTAAAAAAAGAACATTTGAACGGCTTTTTGTCTTGATAGAAATATTTCCAATAGTATTTGCTTCCCCAAAATTATTTTAGCATATGAATACATTTTTAGAGTAAGGTACGGGTCGCACTACAGCCAATTTTGCTTACATAAAAAATTTTGTAATTTTTGGCGAGGAAAAATTTGCAAAAAATTCGCAAGTGCAAAATTTTGGTGGTGGTCGCACTCAAACCAAGATGTGTTTTCCAAAACTCCCCTGATTGATGTAAATGTAAACTTAAACGGCTTGGGACCACGTTTCGTACTTCGCTTTCTTGGTTTTCGTCGTTTCTTGTAGACTTGCCACAAGTCGTCTTCTTTGAGCGAAACCGGGCGACGCGCGACAACGATCGAGGAACGTCGCGAGAGGAAACCAAAACCAACGAAAGGGAAAAATAATATTGGAAAGGGCTTTTAGAAAGTCTACGTTTCTTGCTGCTGGCTTCAATTGCAATCGAAGGAGATTGTTTTGAACTTGAGACGAATTGTTCTCCAAATTGCCGCCGGTAAATTTGGTTTCGATCAGACCCAGTGTAGTCATAGACATTCGCGGCGTAATATCGATGTTCATGTTCTTCGTTTTCCGGTCGAAATAATTATTAAAAGAGTCAGATGAACCAGGTAAAAAATTATTTTGTTCCGTAATTGCACGCGCTAAACTAGCGAATCTTAATTATCAAAACATAGCATCTTGCGTGAATGACAGTTTAATGGCTAAAACGGGCTAAAATAACAAAATTGTGTGATTTTCAAAAATTTGGTCGCCTCCAGGGCAACACTTCGGCTTCTTTGAAGATTGGCGAAAATTTGGCAATTCGCAAAAAAATTGGCAAAAAATTGAAACTGGGGGTCGCACTGTATTTTACGATTTTTACGTTACGTGTTGACAGATTTGACACTTGAATAAACAAAATTGGTCAAAATTGGCTGTAGTGCGACCCGTACCCAACACTATATTTTTTATTAGGAAATTTATAATTTTTAATGACGTGAAATTTTGAATTCTTGAACATTGCTATTTTTAGTGAACCCAACGAAGTACTGAACCTACCGATGCATATAATGAACAAACGTTCTTGAACTTTTCATTTTTAAAGACACTGAATTTGTTGCTATGATTTATTTTCTTTTAAAAGCCAGTTATGATTTTAATAAAGTGAATTCTTTCACCGAGGGATTTGATTACGAAATTCATGCTCTGTTTACCATAAAACAGGTACCTTTTTGGTACCTGCGTGCAACTGCCACCTAATGACGTTTATTCGACTTGTTTAAACATAACGTCACAAAACATTTCAATGTATGCATACCTGAATCATTATGAAATCATTTATTTTGCCTGTAAATCTCAACTCTGTTGCTTGAAACTCAAAACTGAGAGGAATCGCTCCAAGTAGCATTTACGTCACTGCAAAGGTACGAATTGTTATTTTTTTATATTATATTTCTCCATCTCTTTCAAGGTATGTGATTTATATTTACATTGAATATTGCAGTAGAAAAACGCTTACTTTATTTACGAAGGGGACTTTATCTGATTAAGAGCTCCTGCCCGAGAGCATTCAAAATCTTACGACAGCGACCATTTTGGCACATTGCTCATATTTTGCCTGAAGATACCCTTGGGTGAACCATTTTCAAAAATCATGATTTTAAGTTCCAGCGTTTTTTTATTTTTGAAAAATTCTCGAAAGTTTGAAAAAGCGGTCAAAGTGCGATTTTTTCTTAATCGAATTCCCCAAATAACACGCGAGGACGAAGCGTTGCTGAACTCTTGAAATTTAATCAACTAGTATCAAATTTTATACAGACTTAGAATAGCTATTCCTCTTTATGTATAATGTAAAACATATGTCAAATGCACTAATATTATGAATTTGCAAGCCATTTTAAAAACACGTCCGACGACCTCTAAACGAGCGGCAAAATATTGGCTATTTTTGACTGGGTAGAACCCTTCCTGGTACCTAATTTTTTCAAAATTTAACTTGATAGCCTTAAAGATTAGTTATTTAACTGTTATCCTACCAAATCTCAAGGTCGAACTCGAATCGGTTCCCTTTGAAACAATCTGAAATCTACGACACGTGTTCAGTCCATTTTGCATAAGATTTAGACGCAATGAAAGACTGAAACTCAATGTTTGCCGCCATTTTTTTATTTGAATTAATCATCGCTTTTTCTGGCAACTAACAAAATGCTCACCTAGAATATATATATATATTTATAGATAATTATACAGAAGAAAACAGTCTTGAGATTCGAAGATTTATATGACATACCAATTTTAGCAATGTAAACATCGCTCGCTGAATGGTCGTCCTTTTGCGTATCTATTTTCAACTCGAATCTCTTCAAACACGATTTTAGAGTTTACATATGGAAGATTAGAACATTTTGCCGGTGCCTGAGGGCGCTAATTTTACTTGCGATCGCGTAAACATTTATTATTTCTGTAACTTGTCTTTTCCGTCTGGTTATTATTTCTGTAACTTTCCTTTTCCGACTGGGCTGTAACTTGATCCAATTTCACCTTCACTGTACAAAGTAGCTGTCAGCTTCTTCGTATTTGATATTAATTTGGCAGGTCTTAATTTATAAACTTTGACATGGCCAGAAGGAAGTCAAGAGTTTTGGTAAAGCAACAGTGGAAAAAATATAAAGAGAGTAGCCAAAATGCTAGCTTTAAATCTAGCAACAATTTGTAAACAACATTTACCTAGAGTGATTCGTGTCCGAACTCATGCTCAGCACTCGTGTAAAGTCTAAATATGTCCAAAGTAAACACAAAATACGCACCAAAACCTGTATATCCATCTCCTCGCTACTGCTCCAGCTTTCAGTTCAATAAAGCATATCTGATGTAAGTATCAGAGGTGTTTGAATTCTGTTCGTAACCACGCATCGCACGCCGGTCAGTTTTCTTTTACGGATCAAACGGAGTAACGCAACAGCCAAGTCACGCGCGCACCATGTGTACAACATCAGGTAGCTCAAGTTGCAGTCTTCAGAACTATTGTAGAACATGTGAGGCCAGTCTTGCTGTATGCTTAGCTGTGCCATTTTGATTTTCGTAGGTATTTCTAGTTTTTTCAAATGGCATTTTTTTGTAGCTACATTACACTACAAGGTAGGTCGACCTCTTGCGGACAATCGAGCGATTATCCGGGTCACGAAGAATGCGTAAGTCTGAAGGACTGCACGAGAGATGTTAGCAAGCATTTGGCAAGCTTCAAACTTAGCGGAGATGAGGGTATAAATACAGAAATGAAGTTGCTGTTAGCGAGAGCTGGTAAGTAGGGTCATTCATTAAATTTCTGAACCGGGCAGTTCCCACATGTACATACATAGATCATCTGCTAAAAAGCTGCCAATGTTTCAGGGGTTTTTACAGTGGAAGAAGAGCACGAGTTGCTCAATATTTGTCCACACCACAGGGCAGTTTTTGGTATCCGCTGGAGGACGAGGAAATCTGTCTGCACAGTCCCTGCAGACATGGCCGCCCACAAATCAGCGAATGCCAAAGGGAGCCACCGAATGAATAGCCGCCAATCTGCCTATATTTTGCAGAACACCAAGAGTCTCATTCCAGTTGGAGCGTGTAAGTTGTTTTATTTTTATCCGTAAAATCAAATTAATTTTAGTAGAGGGGAATGTGCGGGCAGCAATTGGGGGCGGCAATTACGTCTATAAATTATTACCAAATAAAAAAAAACCAGACAGCTATATATGTTTAGCTTTCGCATAGCCTAAAAGTTTTGCAAAATCTCGTACAAAAGGTAACTGTTCCTAGTTTGGAGACACGAAAAAGCAACCATGGGTGGAACAGACATTAGCATCGGTGACGTAGGCGCAAAGGGAAGGAAGGCGAGGGAAGGGAAGGGCAGAGGGGCGAATTTTCCTCTTGCCCGCCCCCTCCCCCCATCTCCTTTAATTTTGTTCTCTTGATGCAGGCTGCATCATTTGTCTGCGACCTGGAATTTCTCGCACTCATTTGAGGCGGGAAATAACAACCAAACAGTAGTGCCTCTTCCCCTTATCCCCAATCCCATCCCCACTTCCCCTTCCACCACTCCCCCAACCCCTCCCTTTGCGCTTGCTACGTATGGAGAACAACTATTTGAACGAAGCGCTACTGGGCAATATATATTGGAAATAGCGCTATATAAATAAATAATAAATAATAAATATTATGAATATTATTATTATTTTCTGCGCTGATGAAATCACTCTCGCAATTGTTTTTTCGGGTTATTTTTAGTGGTTGATGATATACACAGCGTCCTCGTGCAGTATATTTTCTAAGATATTTATTGCTTCGCCATTTTCAGCAATCTGCAAACAGTGTAAAGAGTTTGTGAGCCTAGATATACCACAGCCTCCCGTGCGCAAGAGAGCCCCCTACATGGACCTTCTAAAGGACATCACGCGGAAGTGCCCTTGTCAACAATGAACTAACGCTACGATCCGCAAGCACCGTATTAGGACCTGTTTACAGTGAGGGATGGTAACCCTAGTGCCTAGCAAGAGGGTCAAAGATACAAGCAAAATTTCATAGGTAGGGTTACCCTACTGCCCGGGACAACTCAGGCGTTACGCTTTAGTAAACCTGGTAAATAAAACACGCACCAGATAATAAATTTAGCGCCAAAATATTTCGCTTATCAGTTCCAATAAAATCATATTTCGATAGCCTGCGTAGCAGGCGCTGAGTGAAGAAGAGCGCGATTTTTTAGGGGCGCGCGCGCGGGATAGAAGAGACGTGCTAGCTCACTAAAATCGCAGACAACATTTTTTTTCTTAAGTTTGGAACGCGTTTGAAGGCAAAACTATAAACAATCCTGCTATCGAGTATTTTAGCGACAGTAGCGACAAACATCGAAAATTCCGTCGCAAAAAGCCGTTATTCGAAAATTATTTACTTACAAAGCAAAACTAAAACGAATTCTGAATGAATACGATGTATCTTTTTTTGGTCACAAATCGTTGATTTTGTCGGTATTTTGAACATATTTTGCTTCTTGGAGTCAAAATAAAGTTAGGCGAGTTGTCCCTAGCAGAGCATTTACAAGGACAGCTCGGGTTACCCTAGTGCAAGGGTACCCATAGCTGCCTTGTAAACACGTCGATAACAAAAAGAAGAAACGTGCGAGTGCTATGGTATAAACCCTCTTGCTAGGGTTACCCTCCCTCCCTGTAAACAGGCCTTTATAACGCAACGGTGATAAAATACTAAGATTACCGTAACACCCGAAAATAAGCCCTGGAATCATCAAATTCAACGGAAATTTATTTACGCTTGTCTTCGGGTTGGACTTTAACATCGGTGGGGGTATTTTTGGGGGGAAATCTGGGGAATTGCGTTTCAAAATGCCACTCCACCCAAAGCTTCATTACAACTTGTCAATAACGTATGTTTGAGCTCCTGATTAAGACAAGCCTATAGGCTGTTATATGGAGGGAATTATTGGAAGGATGTTTTGGCGATTTGTAGGGCTTGTGTGGGGTTACATTCTGAATTTTATGGTACATGAGAACACTGCGCTTCTTAGGTTCACTTGTCTACTAACTCCACAATTTACATTTTCAAAGCGAATAGTTGTTTATGATCCCAGGTTCAGGAATACTGAGATGAATCCGCCAAAATGTCGCATTTAAATCACATTTCCATATTAATTTTGTTTATATTTATTTGTTTAGGGATTGACAGGTTTTTGTGTGTGTGTGTGTGTGTGTGTGTGTGTGGGGGGGGGGGGGGGGGGGGAGGGGTGGGGGGGTCAATTGTTCCTCGCAATAATGTTTTCCCACTCCAGGTTGTGCACGGATTTTTTTTTTGGCCGTGATCGGTTTTTTTTTTTCATGGCTCGTTGTGCATGATTTTTTTCTCAGTTTTTGCTGTGCAGGAATTTTTTTTTCGGTAATTGCCCAACCCCTCCCCTCAAAAATATAATGGTCAAGCGAGTGTTGCGTTACTCCTGTTCAACAGTGTTATTGAACTCGCTGTCAGAATTATAAAAATGTCCATTTTCCTTGATTCCTAAAACATATAGCTTCAAAGGCTACAACCGGTGATATTGGAGTGGGTTCGGATCTCTTGGTATGTATCGTGCGCTTTCTTTGGATTTAAATATAAGCGACACTCGATGAATCGCGTTGTTTATAAATAAGAGTTCTAATATAGCGAAATGAAAATAGGGCATATACTGTAGCTACACAGGTCACAAGCAAAGTTAACCAGATGAGCCCCTGGAAATTGTCATAACTTCTAAATTATGCATTAATAAATTCGAATTGTTTTTTTTAACGTTGCAAGTTTGTGACTTGTGTTTGTGTACTCTTCAGTCCCGGGTCTTCAGTGTGACATCGGCAAATTTAATATATGTCTACAAGTGATATACTGTACAAGTGATCAAATTTCATCAATGTTATTTAGTTTCCATTAGACTAGTTGAACCTACGACCTTCTCGCTGGACTTTCAATGGATTTTAAATGCTTTATCTAACTTTCAGGATATATTCATGGTAAGGTCAAGGTAGAAACTACCAGGGCTTAAATTTAATCCCTCTACATTGAAGTTTTAACGTCCATTTCGTGTTCAATTATCGTTTCATTTGAGCGTTAACCTGATATATATTTTCGGTTTCCAGCAACGGAACCGATTCGAGTTCGACCTTGAGATTTGGCAGGATAATAGTTAAAGAACTAAACTTTAAGGCTATTAAGTTAAATGTTGAAAAAATTAGGTACCAGGAAGGGTTTTACACAGTTAAAAATAGCCAATATTTTGCCGCTCGTTTAGCGGTCGTCGGACGTGTTTTTAAAATGGCTTGCAAATTCATAATATTAGTGCATTTGACATATTTTTTACATTAGACATAAAGAGGAATAGCTATTCTAAGTCTGTATAAAATTTGATACTAGTTGATTAAATTTCAAGAGTTCAGCAACGCTTCGTCCTCGCGTGTTATTTGGGGAATTCGATTAAGAAAAAAAACGCACTTTGACCGCATTTTCGAATTTTCGAGAATTTTTCAAAAATAAAAAAACGCTGGAACTTAAAATCATGATTTTTGAAAATGGTTCACCCAAGGGTATCTTCAGGCAAAATATGAGCAATGTGCCAAAATGGTCGCTGTCGTAAGATTTTGAATGCTCTCGGGCAGGAGCTCTTAACTATTAGTATTTTTATTTAGTATTTAGTATTTTAGTATAAAACTGCAAAGTTTCTAATAATTAGTAAAGTAAAACGGGCCAAAACTGGAGCTGTATGTATATATTAAATATATTATATATTTCGAAAGAACTGTTCGTTTACAAATTTCTGATATCATTCAAGGCATATACTTGTTCCGTGTTTCCCGCTGTTGTTATATATCACTAAGGGACCTGTACGTAAGAAATAATTTTGTTATCGTTTATTGAAACTGCCTTCAGTCTATTATTTTCGCCTTAACGTTAAACACTTTGATAAGAGAACATTTTGTAATACAAATAATAATGAAAATTAACGAAATAAGATAACGACGTTTCGAAGCCATCAAGACTCCATTATCAAGTAATATAATAATTTGTAGTTTTCGAGTTTAAATACAAAGAAAGGTGACAGAGTATATCAGATAAATGTGTATATATAACTGAGTGTTTCGCGACTGAGCATTCGAAGGTGTCAGTGCGTTTAAATAAATACTTTCGCACGTATTGAATCCGATTGCGTGTTTAGTTTGGGTTTTCGTTCACGAATCAGTAGCATTTCATGCACTAAGCAATCAAGTTTTCCTTGGCATTTCTTTAGAACGGAAAACATTTTTTTCAACTCAGTGGTCATGACACAGTGGACTTCATTTATGTGCTTGCCAACATGTAACAATGTACAATTAACGCACCGATTAATGAAAACGTCCTGGCTACTTACAAATTCCTACTTTTGTTTGAACTATTTGTTACGTAGACGGATTGTTATGAGCCAGGAATAGGGACTAGCTCTTTTATATTAGAATATAACCACTTTTTTAAATCTCTCTCTTTAAATTATTATATTTGAAAGTGCTAAAACTGTAATCTGCAATTTGTACGAACATGAAGGACAGAACTGGCGTATTAGTGACAGTGGGTTTTTATTTTCATTTGGTTTGGATCTTTTACGGTGAATCGAACTCTTGCTAGTTTGGAATAAATTATGTACCTACAGTAGTTACATGCCACGTGCTAACCAATCAGGTCTTTTTGACCTTTCAAAAATGCGTCACTGTTGAAATTATCATCCTTAGATCTTGACTTTGAATCTGAGACCACCGAAGAACCACTTCCAAATAGCATTTTCCTGTCTCTCGTGGAGGTATGTATAAGTTACTATTTTTGCTTTATCTTTTAATACGTTTTAACTCCATTCTGTCTGCCTGGGGTGGGGGGGGGCCGACAGAAAGTACCGCGCTGATCTCAAAATTAGTTAATTTGAGATTACTGACCAAACTTTGTGACTTGTTCGAATTCTAAAATTTATCGGAGAACATTCCGGTGTGTAAATTTTGGCTCACCATGTTTGACAGGTTTCTCATCCAAATTTGGAGTTTTTACGGTTTATCTTTTGGTTTTCGTGATCTTTGGTGAAGTTTTTTCTTTCATTCTTTTTACAGTTTTAGTATTATCAATAGTAGTAGGAGTATTCTTGTGTTATTTTAGACTTTTTAAAATTAAGTTTTCGTGTTTCTGAAATTTTTGAAAAATATTGAAATCAAAGACGGCTGACTTTAAAATTATCGATGAAGTCATTTTGTTTGGAAATGACATCATAACTGACACATGAATACGCTCTTTTTCTTTCCTAAGAATTGTTTTATAAGAATATTGAGGCTGAGATTGGCGAAATTTTAAGAATATGCTAAGAATATACCCAAGGCTGAGATTTAGTTAAGAAAATGTTTTGCATGTTAATAGAAAATCAAATACAATAAAATCACATGATGTTTTAAATGAACTTTATTATATCATTGAAAAGTATGGTAGATAAATACCATATATACTTCTTTCCTTTTTCAAAATAAAAGGTTTTCCTGGTCACATCCGTATTATTTTACTGAAATACTATACGCTGTACATGGCTAAGAATGTATTAAGAATATTTTCAGCCTAAAATCGGCAGAAAAATAAGAATATTCAGCCTGGGCATGAATATACATTCCTACCAAAAAGAGTGTACTACTAAAATAAACAACTTAATTTTGGGTGCTTTACATTCCACCATACAGGTTTATACAGGTTTAATACAGGTTTCATCACCATAGGATAAATAGCAATACTGAGGGATCCCAGGAACTCCTAAAGGTGTAATTTATATTTTCAGGGAACAAATTTCAAAACTTACTTTATTTGCCAATTAAGTTATTATTATTTATAAATTTGTTAGGATTTAAGGGCCTCCGCAGACTAGAGAGATAGTTGTCGACAACTATTTAGTTGTCGATCATAAAAAGTTGTCAATAACAAAAAAGCCAGTGTGTGAAGCTCGTTATCGATAACTAAGGCCCTTAATTATCGATAACTAGCTTCACATACTGGCTTTTTTGTTATCGACAACTTTTTATGATCGACAACTAAATAGTTGTCGACAACTATCTCTCTAGTCTGTGGAGGCCCTAAAATACAAAGTTTGCAACAATTACATAGAGGATATTACACGGCGGCACGAAGATATGAATTTTATTTTCGAGTGGTAAAAACAATATTTTACGAACGAGCGCAGCGAGTGAGTAAAATATTGTTTTTAACACGAGAAAATAAAATTCATATCTTCAAGCCACCGTGTAATGTTCTTTTTATTATATAGACAAACGACAAAAGCACAAACTTTATCGCGAACTCTTGCAGCTCGGTGGCTGGACTTTTCGAATTTCTGTCCTTTCGTCTTCACTTGCAAGGAACGCCTTGAATAATTTTAAGTCATATGAAGTTTTCTTCTTCTTGTTAACATTTTCCTACTCCTCAGTGAACGATTTCATGTCGGCTTCAGTGAATTTCACGAATCTATCGCTCGCCATTTTCAACCGGAGTTTGGCAGCTTTGCACAAAAAGCCATGCAAAAGCGGGAAATGACGTCATCGATATCCTCACTAGTGAGGATATGGAAAATACGCCACTCGGGACCCGGATGTAGTTTCGTATGAATTTTACGAGTGGTCTATTTTCCAGTAAAACACTTGTGTCTATATAATAATATATCGTATTTTTAAATACGTCGCTCGCGTAAAAAATTGAATGAAGATTATGATCTCTCAAGGTTGAATTTTGTTTTCTTTTTTCAAGTGCTCTCCATAATGACACCGTCGTTAATAACAGTTTGGAGCTTACTGCTTTTTGCTGCCATTGCTCCGTAGTATTCCTGTGGCCTTCCAAATCATGAAAACCGTGAAACCTCGGGAGAAGCCTCAGGAGAAGAGCCACAGTTTGATCCGATCCCAGATCCCGCCGGCACGTACTGTCAGAGACACGAAAATCCGCTAGGACTGCAATTTATTGGCGTGAAGTACAACTTACTCAAGGGAAACCCTGAGGGAAAGTTTGAGCTAGGTGGTCTTGATCCGGGACTTGCAATAACCAGGAAAATTTTAAAGTTAACAAACGACAATGGTGAAGCAGTCCCAGACCAGATATGCTACGAGCCTCGACAGGGTCTGCGGTGGAAAAAACAGCCAAGATATTTAGTGGGACCAAACGTTATCAAGAAAAACTAACCAGAGATATCACTGTGGGAGGTAAAAGTACAGTTCTTG
This sequence comes from Desmophyllum pertusum, assembly GCA_029204205.1. Lineage (NCBI taxonomy): Eukaryota > Metazoa > Cnidaria > Anthozoa > Scleractinia > Caryophylliidae > Desmophyllum > Desmophyllum pertusum. The sequence goes on along the minus strand of MU826827.1, from coordinate 3,323,261 downwards.
TTCTATTTGTTATTAAAATATTCTATTACAGTGAAAATGACGCTACCGTTGCCACTCGACAATGTTTTTGATTAATTTTTGACATCTTTTTGACAACCTTTTGACGACTTTCGGATGGGTTCCGTTTGACTTGACCAATCAAAATCCAAGGAGTGTTGGAGGCGGAGTCGTCAAATTTGAATGGTTTAAGTTTCTAGTCTAGTTCAAATGTGGCGCCACAAAACGGAACCCATCAAAGTTGTCAAAAAGATGTCAAAAATTAATCAAAAACTTTGTCGAGTGGCAACGGTAGCGTCATCTTCACTGTAACACGTCGTTAATATTCCGACTCAGAAAAATTAAATGTAAAATTTCAAGGAAAATTTAATCAAATGTGCAACATATTTTATATTTTTGCTCACAGGGATTCGTTGTGTCACCGGAATTCTGGAATTCCGGTTGGAGTTTAAATTTTATCTTTATATGTCTGCTGAGTAAAAGTTTTGAGTAAAAAAGGGACAGTGTTGTTTAAAAGAAAACTTCACTTCATTACATCAAATTATAGTACACCCTTTGTTCAGTTCAAGAGCACATGACATAAAAAAAAATACCGTGACTTTGAATTTCATAAAGTGTCATCAAGTTAACCAAAACAAACAATAATTAGGATTTGTGGAAGTTCATTAAGGATATTTGCATCAAGTCGAACAATTAAAAAAATAAAAAATCGCTATGATTGATTTTTGGTTAACTAAATAACACTTTTACGTTAATGAACGTTTTATTTACGCTGGTTAAATCGTAAAAAATAATATATTTCTCCTAGAAACAGGCCGGAGCGAATTTTCATATAGAATTGAATGTTGTAACTATTCAGCTCCGAGCAAAACAAAATGGCTTCCCACGAGTTTTTGCCCAATTTGTCACAAAACTAAAAATAACTGTTTGGTGCTGGCTATTCACTTGTGTGGTATATACTGAAAACAATTATTCACCTCAGTGTCGGTGAACAGTGGTGGATATTTACTGCCACTTCGGTGGATAATTATTAAATATTGTGCTTTTTCAGCTGGCTACGAGGGCTTGTTTTCATTTTCCTTCAGCTTAAGTTCAAGTAAGTAGAAAGATGAACTGCTTTGTTCTTTGGAACTACGTAACGTTATGATAGTTTAACATGAAATTGTATGTGTTTGGGCTGCTGTTGTTGGGTATATGTTGTCAAGCCATTAATCATTCACCTGCAGCCATATATAAAACACCATTCAGTCACAGATAAAGTGTGTTTACAGCCAACCAGATTTGAAACTTTGACGATGATGCGATTAACTCTTTGGCTCCTTGACCTCTTGCCTCCGTTCTAGTTTATTATGATGTGTTTCAAACAAAACCTAGCAAGTGTGTGGCCAGTAAAACAAAGTTCTCGAACATTTCTTTCATTCTTTCATTTCTTTCATTTGGTATTGTTTATTATGTAGTACATTATGTACTGTGGTTCTAACTGTTATGCTATATCCATCTGGTGTGCACACAGCGGTCAAACGCAAAAATTCGGCGCCACTTCCGGTTTTCGCTGCCTTCAATTTTGCAAGAGATTGAAGCGTAATGGCCGTGAAGTTTGTAAGGAAAAGTTATAGAACATGCAGTGGTAAACCAAAATACGAGCTGAGACACTGGTGACACTGAGACAGCTAGTGGATAACAATTATTAAATTCTCTATGCATACTCCGAGTACAAAGCTTAAGTTTTCAGTAAATTTCTTAAGTTTGAGCTTTAAAGGGGAGGGCTTCGCAATTTTAAGACATTTGACAGGAAGGTTTTGGCGGGAACTGCGCGCGCGCAGTGTGTCGGACCGCTGTGTGGGAAATAACCATCCAGTGCTTCGATGTGAGGCTGATTAGTATATATTTTACCCTTGGGACACTCTTGAGAGTGCAAGGGTTCATGGCATCATATAATTGAATTACTTTTTTTTCTTATTCTGTGCAGAGTATGAGAAAGTATCAAAAAGCACCAGTTCAGGAAAGACTGTGTTCCGCGACTGCACCGCAATACAAAACAAAGGGACAGCAAGGTACATGATGGATGCAGTTGAAGCCAATCAGTGGTCTCTCACGGATGAGTTTGCTTATGCAGTTTGTAGATTACCGATGGAATACCGCTCAAAACGTGATGTGAAATACTTCCAGTTCCTGGAAGATTGGGGAACGGTAAGTGTTTTGGTGGAACGAAATTTGAAATATTAATCTTGATGAATAATAATAATAATAATAATAATAAACGTCTTTATTAGATTAAAAGATAGCAAGTGAACTGCAAGTGGGTAGTTGTTTTGTGATGACAGAACGTCAAGAACGGTAGTATAGCGGAGTGAGTTTTATTCATGAAATTTGAGATGTTGGATTTTATCTCTCTGGATCCGGAGTAGCTCGAGAAGTGTGATCCTCCGAGCCGAAGGTTGTCTTAAAAGGCTGTCCTCGTTGGAGACTGGCTAGACTGTTGTTACACTGTTAACCCTATGCGGAATCTGCCCACGCGGACTTTAACCGTTTGTCTTGCATTGTGCCATCTTGGACTCGGACTGCATAGAGGCGTAACAAAAAATCTACATTTTTAAGGACGTTTTAATGACAGCGAGAGAGTATTCTTTTGTGCGAAACAATTTTTAAGAAGACAAAACTGGGGGTGATTACATGGCGAATTTCAGGTTATGGGGCTGAGATTTCAGCCCGGCTTCCAAATCAAATCCTCTTGAAATGAAGTTAGCAATTACATGGACAAGGTTTCAGCCCGGGCTAAAATTCAGCCCGGGCTGAAAATTCCAGCCCGCTTTGAGAAACCGGGCTGGAATTTTCAGCCCGGCCAAACGGGCTGAAAAAACCATGTAATCGGAATGGAATTTCAGCCCGGGCTGGAAAATGAACTTGGGCATGCGCAGTGATTGTGTTTTGGCTAAATTGTAGAATGCCCGGCAACGTATTTGCATGTCATTGAATGAGAATGGTCCTATTGTTTTTATACACACGTGCAGCCGGTATGGTATGTAAATAAGTTGCCGGTTATTGTAAAATCGCTCCTGTGTTTTTTTTAAACAAAATGGCAACAGCAAAGGAAAAAAGGTTCCAGTGGAATACCCGGTAACTTATTTGCAGGACATTGAATGAGAATGGATCCTTTTGGGGTTTTTTATCCTTCGTTCTACAAACGTTCAGCCGATATGTAAATAAGTTGCAGGTTATTCAAATCGCCCCTGATTCTCTGATGGCTCTTGCCGCGCAATTTCAAATTTGGTGCCCGGGCTGAACTTCGTCATGTAATCGCAACAAAATTCCAGCCCCCTAACCGGGCTGCGATTTCAGCCCGGGCTGAAATTCGCCATGTAATCACCCCCTTAGAGGTCAGTTTTCTAAAATTTGCAAATTTGAAATCATTTTACTCAGTCTCGTCCACCGGTGTACGTATGTTTTCATGCGTTTTTGTGCCTAATTTATGAGCTAAAATAGAAACCCGCTAATCTGTGTATTCTGGACTGAATTGACATTTAAAACTCTGTGTTTACTTCTGTTGGGTCTTATATGTGTCGCGTGTAGTTCCTTTTTTAAACTCCCTATCTTCTTTTACATTTACATCATAACCTTTTTTCAGAACGTTGTTATAGAGGCTACATTGGGGACAAAGACAATTACAAGATTCCAAAGTTCTCTCAAAGAGTTCATGACATATGCCTCGGAAAATGTAAGTATAAAGTATGTATAAAGACAATTCTAGAGTACTAATTTATTTCTTGATACGTCTTTTGCACAGAAGTCTGCTTTCCGGGTGAAATTCAGATTAATTTTTATGTCGTTAAACGAAAAGTTAAATGACATATTTGGTTTAGTGGAGTGTTCTGTCACTCGATTCGGGTAAGATGTAAACAAATGGAAATTTTAAAGAAACGTATGGAAAATTGAATTACGACTGAGATTTTGCTTCTAACAACCTTTCAATTAATCATCTAACGGCGCAAAATATATATTTGTTTCACTTCTAAAAATAGTTAATTCGAGAAGTTTTTTTGTTTGTTTTTGCGGTAAACTTCATCCCCGTTTAGAATTATTGCAGACTTACACAAGAGTTAACACCGCATGTTATATTGTTTTCGCGTCACCAAGATTAAGTTATCTATAAATTTTGAGATTAAAATAACGACGGTATTCTGCGCCATGAAACAAGCTAGACATAGAAATTGACACCCATTACAGCAAACTACTTCACGAAATCGGCAAATAAAAAAAAGGCATTTGCGGTGAATTCTATTTCATGCTGTTTTGGCGGCATGACTGCATTTTTAAAACACCCGACCCGGTAACACTCGTGAAATTTTGAGAGAACTCGAAATTGCTGTGGAAACACTCGCCAGCGGCTTGTGTTTTCACAGCATTTCTCCGGCGTTCTCCCAAACTTCACTCGTGTTAGCATAACTCTACAGAAATACGGAAAACGTTTTCTATTTGGTATATCCAATATGACGAAAAAATTGTATCATAAAATAGAAGACTTTCAACTGATCATAATTTTCCAGGTCGAAAACGGTGTGTCTGTGTCCGGAGGGTACGGAGGAGCTACAGCATCAGTCAGTGTTAACATAGGAAATTTCGACGAATCAGAGGAGTCTGAAAGTGAGTTTGGAGAACAAGAAGTTACTTACACGATTGGCGGAGACGATTTACCTGAGCCAATTCAGTTGAAGCTTATCAGCATTGAAGAAACACTAGACGAGAAGTTTTGGGGAAATTTAGATGAACTTAAAACGAAATCAGGATCACCATGCGAAAGCATGAACCGAATACAGCTACCAGAGCTAAAGAGTAACATCATCCGGGCACTAAACGACTATCCCAAGAGAATGAAGGCGAAAAGAGCAACAGGTGTGTGGTCACTCCATTACTATACGCAAGTTTTACAAACGATAAAAAAAGAGTGCATTTCCTAGGTTCTTCTTTGCGAAACCAAAGAGTCTCAGTTTCTGAGTTCCTCTATGCGAAAGAAGAGTGTATTTGAATTCCTTTCTTGTGCTTTTCAAAGCGAAAGCTGAGTGAATTTGGTCCTATTTTTAAGCCAAATTTTTAAAAGTAACGCTCTTCAGTTTATCTAATCGAAAGCAGAGTGCTTTTTTTGACTTCTTTTCTTGTGTAATAGCCCTTTTCACGGTTAACCTGAAATATTTGCATAACAATACAGCTAAACATAGAAGCGAGGCAATTTCGGGCACAAGCTGTAAAACATCGTGATTTTCTTGAGCTCCTTAAACTATGTTAGCATAAAAATAGTTTTAAAACGGAGAAGAACTAAATATGCAACTATTTTAGTTAAAGTTTGCCGTAAAGATCGTAATCCGATCTCCCTGTTGCTTATGCGAGTCTACTCTTTATTAATAGAGAAAAGTCGTTTTACAATTTTTTCTAAAAACAACATAAACTAAAATAATTATAGTTATTCTACATTTTAAAACTGTTTTTATACTAAAAGAGTTGAAGGAGCTCAAGAAAAACACGATGTTTTGCAGCTTGTGCCCGAAATTGCCTCGCTTCTATGTTCAAGTGTATTGTTATGCAAATATCGCAAGTTAACCGTGAAAAGGGCTATTGTAATGGAAAGCTAGTGAATTTCTTGTGGTTTATAAGCAACGTCGTTTCGCGCTCCTATTTTCGGTCGCCGCGAAAACTACGTCTGAGTAATTAAGGACTGCGGAAATGTCATACACCATATCATTCGTAAATGGCCGCCAACCAGTCGCGTATTCAGTGTTTGTGCTGTAAATCTCACCGCGTACTCCATTCACTTGGTTTTGCAGAAAAATGAAAGGAAACTGAAAGCTACACGCTTTTCAGCACAGCTATTTGATCAGAAAAAATATTTTGCCAGATATTTCATAAGTGGATATTCTCCTGTAGCCAAGCGTTCCTGTACGAACGAAGAGCTTTTTCTGCATTTTGGCCGCGCGAAAATTGGGGCGATGCTCTCGCCCCAATTTTCGCGCGGCCAAAATGCAGCAGAAGCTCTTCGATCGCGGAAAAAGCTCTTCTTTCGTACAGGAACGCTTGCTACGCAGGCTAATTCTCCTACAGACACCTTTCCTCAATACAATACTTTATTGGCACTCCCCAATAGGGCTTTTTAGTGTCAGTTAACTAAGATTAAAACAAAATTACGACAAAAATTACAATAAGAAAATACAATCAAAGCTACATGTGTCTAACAATTTTTCGGTTTAAAAGGAGCTATGTCACGTTAGTTTTAAGTCATTTTTACGAAGTGCAAAACCTTTACTAAGGTAGAAAAACGCCAAAGAGGTGATAATAAACCAAACAGGAACAAGGATGGTCGAGGATGGAGAAGATTAAGACGGATTGCGAATTGCGAACTTGAAAAAATTGGCCAATGTTTTCAAGATGCGCCAACCGTGACATAGCTCCTTTAATAGACGATTCTGAGTTGTCTTGGCCTGGTTCACTTTTCAGAGGAAAATGAGTTTGTTCGTCTTCAGAGAGGTTAACTCTGATATGCCTAGCAGGAGAGACAGTCAAACAAACAAATGTTGGAAAAATCAGATGCATGTCCCAAGTGGGATTCGAACCCAGGACACCCCGATCTCATGGCTCTAACCACTGAGCTACCGAAGCAAATTAACCACAGTGCAGTGAATCAAATATTAGCCGAGGGAACAACGATTACCATACATTTGCTCCCAGGCCTCACAGACTGTGAATTACTTCAGTCTGTACTTAGGTCGTCAAGACTACGCTCATCGGACCATACAATGTAAATAGCACCCGCAATAGCACCTGTTATGAGATCAGGGTGTCGTGGGTTCGATTTCCCGGGGGGGGGGGACTCCCATATAAAAGTGACGGGGGTGATCGCCGGAAACTTTGAAAAGAACCCCTAAAAGGTACCAAAATCTCGTTTTGTGGGTGTGGCTCGAATTCATTTTCACCCCTAAGAGGTACCAATTCTAAGACAAAACTAGTCCCTGTTATATATATTTTTCCAGCTTAATACCCTAAAAGGTACCGGAATAACTCTAACGGCAGTCATTTTAGATTTTAACACCCTAAGCGGTTAAAAATCACGAATTTTAACCCCTAAAAGGTACTGCGATCACCCCCGTCACTCTTATATGGGAGTCCTCCCCCCAACAGTTTTTGTAATGTTGATGAAAACAACCAATTGCGTGTGTATTTTTGTACAACTTTTAAATTATACATAATAACTCTTCTGCAGATAATCCCATGAAGCTTCGTCTCTCCTGGCCAGCCGGGTATTATGCACTTTATGCCGCCAAACCTGCCCTCCCCGCTTTAACTCCTCCCCCTGGCGGCAATATTCAAGCCACAGTAGCTAAATTAGTTAAAGCGGTGTCCTTGCTACAGAACAACGGTAACAATAAATGTCCTCAAGAAACTGGGTTCCAGTGGAGTGAAGGCAGTGTGACAGATCCGAATCTAGCCATCCCGCCTAATTCAAAGTCTGCGATCGCTAAGATTGGAATCGGAACCGTTAATAATGGAAATGAAGTAGAATTTGCATTCTGCAGCAAGACAAGAGACCCTAGCAGTGAATATTTCAGTCCGCAGTGGCCTGCTGGTAAATACTGTATTCTCAGGAAAAGTATTGATCCTGGTCAAGGAGAATGTCCTCCAAGTAAGTTTTGTTTCTTTGGTTTTGCTTTTCCGTAAAGGTAATTTGCTGATATTCATGTAGCTAGCTTGCAAAGGAAAGAGTATTGCTACGCCCCCTGGATGGGATGCTAGTCCATCGCAGGTTTACCCCTCAGCTTTCTGTATGGTTTCTCTAACAGTTCGCCGGTGCCCATTTATATTCTTTCTTTCTGAGGATAGAGCGTTGCCATTATTTCCCAATATCTCTGTAAAGTTTTAGCCGAACTTCGGAACGTCCAAGATATAAAGCTTTTTAAAGTAAGACTCGTACCACATTTTGCCTTATGAATTTATTCAACGGCAACGAGAACGTCGCAAAACGAAATGTTAAATGAGCAGTACAATAGCTCTGCACGTGTGTTATACATCTTGGTACATTTCTTTGCCGTCCTCTGCGTCCTTCAGAAGGTTTACAATCCTACGAATTCACCCCGGGAAGGTCATTCCAAAGAAAAGCCTACACGTTTTTTCAAATTACCTTTCATTGGCCCCTTTTCTTTTTCTTTACAACGCAAAATTAGAGTTCTTGTAAAAAGGTATTGTAAGGACCTAGACATTAGGGTAGTTTTCACATCCAATAAGCTAAAAAGCATGTTTGGTGTGAAGGATTCGGTCCCAATTTCTATGCATTCCCGTGTGGTATACAAATTTACTTGCCTGCTGTGTTGGTGAGACCACCAGACATTTTGCCACACGGGTTCGTGTGCATTTACATTCGGACCGTAATTCTCACATCTATAAACATTTACAGGGTTCAGAGTCATGCAGGAATCTCTGTTCTGAGGTCTGCTTTTCCATCTTGGACTCGGCTCCCACTAGCTTCCAACTTAAGATCAAGGAAGCCCTTCACATTGAATGGGAACGACCCTCGCTAAATAAACAACTTAAACATGTGAATTTAACGCTTCTACTTTATTTGTTGTTTTTTTCATTGTTGTTTTCCACAGTTATTTTTCTTGTTTGTTCTATTTTGGTTTTTGTTTTTTGTTTTTCATGCTGTTATATCCCTAGTGTATTATGTAATTTTTCTCACACTTATTTTTCATATTATTTAGTAATTAGTCACATTATTTTCTGTAATTAATTATTTTTCACCTACTTAATATATATACATATTGAGAAAGATATTATTCTGTCAGTGACCGTCACAAGCTACTCGGAAAAAAATTCCGAGTTCCCCCAACAGGAGTCGAACCTATGACCTTCCGCACACCGGTCGGACGCTCTACCGACTAAGCTACGTCAGAAGACTCGTGGGAGCTAAGGCCATATAACTAGGTTCAAGTGTGACAAACATCCAGCATACTGCTAGGACTAGATATATATATATATATACTTATTATTCTACTATTACGTCATTTCACCATATAAAAAATATGCCACGGTATTGACTAGTTGAACAGAGCGAATACGGAGAATACCATAATAGTCGGGAAATTTTGCAGTAGAATAATAAATCCCTTATTCGATGGTTTAACATATAATACGAGCGGACATTTTGCTCATTGCTCGCATTTTTCCTCGCCCGGGGCTCGGAAAAATACTACGCAACTCGCAAAATATCCGCGCGTATTATATGTTAAACCATCGAATAAGGTGTATATATTGTAGTTGTAAACATCCTTGAACTGATGATGGGTACTGAAGTATCCGAAACATGTCTTCAAAACTAAAACATTGTGTGATATTCTTAAATGTCTAACTTCAATCCTGCTTTTAAGAAATTTTGGTAATATATATAATAGTGCTCAGATGAAACTGACAAATCCAAAGCAAATGCTAATTCTTGTCATTTCTAATTCAAAGTAAATTTAATCGCCAGATTTTAAAACAGCCAATGTGACGTACAGGCAGTTCAACAGCTTCTTCGCTTTTCTACGGCCTGCCGCGATACAAACTAGTGGTGAAATTCCTGATGTAGGAAACACTGGTGGCAATGTGGTGACTGCGTACTGCTGTCGGCGAGACGCGTTTCACACCAAAGGGATGCATTTACCAATCGGTGAGACTTACTTAATGAATAAGTATTTCCTTATCTCTTAGCCTATGAATATATACCTCCCTGTCTCCCCAGGCTTCGCCCCGGCGGCTCGCACGCCACTTTCTTTTACGCCATCCCCACCGCGGAGCCTATTCATGGGCTACTTATCTCTCAACGTACGGTTTGGAGGGTATTGTCTGAAGGAGGGGAGTAAAAACAGAGACGAAAGAAGCCGTGATTTGCATAAAAAATAACCAAAAAATATCCCACCCCCATGCAGAATACGATTCGATCTTGATATCGGTTTGCCTCAAGTATTGACATTTAAATTTCTTAAAACAATAAAGATTTGCGTTAATGTTTTAACATGTTCTTTACACTTGACTCATATAAAGGTTATAAGAGGGAAATCTCTCCATTTTATTACTCGATTTTGTTAAAGGAAGGGTTTCATGGCTCGACGCATGTCCATAAATCAAAATACTTTGTTCACCTGTGCACGCTTTATGGCACAAGTCTATTTAATTGCATTGTTAATTAACCAATCGGAAGCGAGGAGTTAACTCGGGTGCGAAATTTGCTTGTGAAAATTTCACGATTAAAGAATTTTACAGCTATTTGCATAATTGTCGCATGCAAGTACTCTAAAATCATCAACTGTGGAATAAATCTTACGGCATTCTCGACCCCAGAGCCTTCGCGTTTTTTTTACTTTTTTGTCTGCGCAAGACGCGAAGGCTCTGGTGAACTCTACGCAAGCGTAGCCAAAATCTGGCTATGCCGGCTATGTTGACTTGACAGCGCATGCTCTACGTACAATCCAAATTCAAAATGGTGGCTCTATTGTTGTTAATTGTAGCGTGTCTCTCGGGATATGCACGAGAGCACGCAAGAACGCTTAGTTTAATTAATTCAAATGATCGATAGTTTCTTTGAATGCATGCTGTAGTTTTCCATGAAGGACACTCACGTCCGTCGTTTATCATTAGCAATTTTATGTGTAACAAAGGTGTAAGTTCACTTTCATTTTGCTGCCCGTTGTAAAGACTGATTCTAGGACTGCCGTGACTGTAATTATTTTGACGAAAACTCAATTGAAAGCCGTCAAGTGGGCGCATTTGAAACCGTCAAAATCCCCGATAAATAAAACAATTTATTTTTTCGAAGTTCATCCAAACAATTATATGCGATTATATATGTTGGATAGACCAGAATTGCAGCAACGGCAAATATTTTCGTTCGTATTACACGGGTTTTTCGGGGTTTCGCTTAAGGTTGTGTAGTTCATGAAACTTTTCTTTTCGCGCCATTCTCAACCCCAGCCACAGGGAAAACTGTCGCCGCAAGTTTTATTTAACGCGCGTACCAGATTGACCAATCGGAACCGTTTTTATTGTTTCAACCGAACGCCAATCATAACAGGCTCTCTCGCAGGGTTCCCCAGAGCTCTTCTCGCCGTCAGTCATGCGCAAAAGAGAAGAGCTCTGGGGTCGAGAATGATCCTACGGATCAACACTAAATTCCACGGTCGACTGCGTCGGTGTAATCCACTGAAATCTTCTGTGAATTTTGGTCATCCGTCGTTCTGCTACGACTAATTATAATATGTGATTACTGAAGTACATGTGAGTGGGGTTTTTAAAGCGACAACATTGGTAAGAAAGCGAAAAAAGTATATTTTGATTTATGGACATGCGCCGAACCGTGAAACCCTCCCTTTAAGACTGAAGTGCTTATCGATATTTATGCTGGTTTTATTAGTTCTACATTACAAAATCGAAATAATCGAATCCATTCAGTTAGATTGGTTTGATTCAGTTCGATTGGTTCGGCTCAGTTCGATTGGTTCGATTGAGTTCGGCAATCGAACTCACCCAAAAGTTGCAGTTCGATTGTGTTCGATTGCCGAACCAATCGTAAAACAATCGAACGATTGGGTTCGATTGAGTTCGATTGATTTTTGGTTCGGATTCGTTCGATTGACTACGCCGGGGATAATAAAACGATTATACTGCTCAATCTTGCGGAATATGGTCTGATTTTAGCCAACTCGGCCTACGGCCTCGTCGGCTTAGTATCTGGCGTTATAATCCATCAAAATTTTTTCGCGCTTGATTGGTCTAAACACGTCACGTGACGCAGCCAAAACTGGGGAATATCCGGGTGATATTCCCCAAGTGATATTCCCCAGTTTTGAAAATTTGCGTTTCACGTTCGCAGGCTCAGTTTTCGTCTCAAATAAATTGCTAAATTAAATAAAACTGATTGTTTTGAACAGACTAGAAATATTTTTAAACGCCAACAGAATTATTTTGATCATTTAACAGCTTGGCCGACCGAGATCTTCCACGGCAAACGGAGCGGCCTTGTGAAAAATTTTTGGAAGGATAATAACTACAATAGCCTCCATTTGGCTTCAAAAATATGCTCGGATATTTGTCCGCGGACATTATCTGTTCCGAGAAGCGAACAGTTTTCCGAGAGCGAAGCTCGAGGAAAACTGTGAGCTTCGAGGAACAGATAATGTCCGCGGACAAATATCCGAGCATATTTTTGAAGCCAAATGGAGGCTATTGGAATATATATTCCGCGCGATTTCGCATGATAATTGTTAATTAATCAAGCTGGCACTACCTATCGGCAAGATCAAAGAAGCTTTGCATATCCTGTGGGAAAACCCCTCACTCAATCAGCAAGTTAAACACATTAATTTAAGCCTATCTTTGTAATTCTCACGCATTTTTTACGTACTCATTAGCATGTACTACTTATTTATATTCAATCTCGCATCTTCTGTAACATTTGCACTGAAGAAGGCAGAAGTTTCTGCCGAAACATATCTGTAAAATTTAAAGTCGTCGTGTTGTATTTAAAAATTATTGTTGATTATTTGTTTTAATTTTTACAGATACCCCATTTATACTTCAAAACGTTGCCGGAAACAAATGTCAAAAGGTCTGTGGTGCAGTGGAATCACAAATTTCTATTACAACTGCAGCCAAAATTGCTTCGTATTACATACTTCGTATTCAGCCATCATTGGCGAGGTCCAGCCGGATGGGAAGCCAGACGGAAGAAGCTTGACACTAAGTTTCTGCCAATACCAAAAATGGACGACGGTTGGTATAAAAAATAAATAAATAATTATTTTGACCCCTGGAATCCCCACACAATACGAACGTACAGTGTACAAAATGTTAAGACATCGCTATTGTTTTGTTCAAGACCCCCACGAAGTTTAAAAGTTCTACCTTGATAAGCTTGGGAGTCGTTAAAAATTTCCTGAAGAAAGCTTATAGCGACCTTGAAGTTCTAAAATTTTAATTGGGGTAGTCACGTATCTTTTGACGTCACAATTTGCCTTAAAATATCTTTGCGAATGGGGTGAAAATGGTTAATTCAAACGGAGAACACAACATATGTTGATATTTGCGTTACTGCATAGAACTAAAACAAATTTTAACCGGAATGAATTATAAATTTTCGTTTCATTAGTAAGTTATTAAAGCATATATTATGTCACGTGACCTGTTTTACAAAATAACCTTTTAATTGAAAATCAAGGTCATGCATTCCGGCCAGAACCATGTAACAGACAATCATTCGGTTACAAAACTGCACTGTATCAGTTGATATTCATCATATATCATCTCGGCGCCACATTTTAAACTCTTCCTTTTTGCACAAAGAAACAATCACGATAGGTTATGCAACCTACAATTATTAACCCTAAACATGCCAACTGGCCATATATGTCCAATTTGGAGCCTTACACATCAAAGCTATTGTGACGTCATCAATTAACACGTGACAAGATTTGACACGCATCTGATGCAGAAAGGATGGATCTTTGTAACCATGCCGTGTCAAACGGCTTCAAAATGTCGATAACAAAAGAAATGTCGAGAAGATGTTGAGACAAATGTTGAGATCCTTTAATCGGGCCTCAATGACGCGTACCTGGTTTCAAATAAATGCGTCGATAGCCCCAAATCAAATCCCATGGGTCAACACGGCCGCCAGGGTCTTTGTCATTTGAATTTCTCGGGAATGGTTGCAAACCAGCAATACTGAATGTGAAAAACTCCTTCAAATTTGGAAGATTGTCAAATTTTTACATTAGCTCAGTCCTTTTATTTAATACTATGTTGATTATCATCACTATTATCAACTCGGAGTTGATAAAGGTAAATTAACCGCCGTAGCGAATTTCTAGGAGCTGACGTTTCGAGCGTTAGCCCTTCGTCGGAGCAAAGTGGAGGATTGTGGGTTGTGTGTATGTTTATATACTAGAGTATTAGGAGTTCCGTGATTGGAGTAAGCATGGTAACGGAGAATGCATGAATAAATTAGTTAATTAAACGAGAAGCGTTCGTTGGTCAAATGGGGAGCCAAGGTGCCGATTTGAAAGATAAATTTGTGTTCTGAAGTTTTGCGACTTTCAGTGTTGCCTTGATGAAGGGAAAGGCCGCAAACAATCATGTTTTCAAAAGAATGACCGGGAAGATTAAAATGTTCAGACACAGGTTTAGAGGCGTCTCTATCGTTCGCGGAAGCGATCTCCTAGTCGTCTTCCTGTAAAATTGTTGAAAATTATTGTTGAAAACCTAGAGGGTATGCGATTAAGCAATGGCGTATCGATTAATCTCGTTCAACGTCGTCGTTTCAAAAACGCCTGGAATACGTCAGCGAACTCGCCAAAGTGGCGGAAATTAACATCGCATTCCGAATAATGTTTTTTATGCACAGTATGTTTTGGTTTCACTATTTTCAACCCAATTGTCTTTTCATCTGATGCAGAAAGGATGGATCTTTGTAACCGTGCATCAATTTTGGAAATTCTTGCAGAGTTATGCTGGAAAAACCTGTTCAATTTTTGTTCAAAAATCAGTGGCAAATTTGGCTCTCACACCCAACATACTTCCAGGTTCATTTTTCAGCTCCCTTAAAAGATTAGGTCAAAACTTTTCCAGTTGATAGGAAGTCTATCACGCGCCGAAGATAGCAAGAAAAGAAAGGGGGAGTAAAAGGAAAGGAAAAGAGAGAAGGAAAAAATCAGAAGAAAAAACTTTTTTTGGCAATGCACTGTGCACGTGGCCAACGATAAAATTGAACGTTTTCGCCCCAAAACCTTTTTAAAATCTTCCCCTATTTCTCCAAATGGCATTTTTAACAACGGTTAGCCAAATTATGGGTGACAGCACCAAGAAAACGGGTTCCGTGACCCAAAAATGCGTATGAGTTACTGGATTGTAAATGGCGCAGTTGTAACGCAGTAACTACTGGATTGTAATGGAAAAATTTGTAACCCAGCAACTATTGGATTGTAATGGAGAATTTGTAACACAGTAACTACTGGATTGTAATGGAGAATTTGTAACCCAGCAACTATTGGATTGTAATGGAGAATTTGTAAGGGACTGTGCAATAATTACCAGGAGGGGGGGTTGGAAAACCAGAGGGGGGGTGGGGGGGCATAAAGTAAAATCAAAGCAAGGATAGGGGAGGCTCAAGGTAAAATAAGTCACTCAAGAGAGGGGGGCTTAACATTTTATTTCAAGTACATATTACATTGGCGAATCCATACCTATTTATAAGGTGGGGACCGAAAACTTTTGAGAAAAATTGGAGAATAGAGAATTTGTAACACAGTAACTACTGGATTGTAATAGAGAATTTGTAACACAGTAACTACTGGATTGTAATGAAAAATGTGTAACCCAGTAACTACTGGATTGTAATGGAGAATTTGTAACTCAGTACTACTGGATTGTAAATAGCCGCGCACTTGTAACCCAGTGACAGTACTGAATTGTAAATGGCACACTTGTAACCCAGTAACTACTGGATTGTAATGGTGCAGCTCAGACGGATTTTTCGCTTGTTGTTTCACGCTGCCGAGATATTTCTCGGTGGCATGAAAGATCAGGCAAAAATCCGCCTGAGCTGCGTTTGCAGGCTACACGCGTACAGATCTGCGTTGCGAGCTTGAAAACGTTTCCCGAAGAAAACAAGTTTTGGTTGACATTATTTTTAGCAACGGCTTGATTGACACAGCCGGATTCGCACTGTCGGTCTCGTGTTGCCTGGCACCGCACAGTCTTTTTGTTTTATCAGTAAGAATACATATTTTCATGCCCAGGCTGAATATTCTTATTTTTCTGCCGATTTTAGGCTGAAAATATTCTCAATACATTCTTAGATTACAAAGCATAGTACATGTGTATTTCAGTAAAATATCACTATATGCCCATTACTTTTGTATGTATTAGTGATACATGTGCATTCATTCAGTTATCGTTTTGCTAACTCGTTTCGTTTTGTGAACTCGCGGATAAAGTAACATATTTGCCATACTTGTCAATGATATAATAAAGTTCATTTCAAAACATGTGATTTTTTTTTAATTTCTATCAACATGCAATAAAAAGTTCTTAACTAAATCTCAGCCTCGGTTATATTCTTAGCATATTCTTAAAATTTCGCCAATCTCAGCCTCAATATTCTTATAAGCAAGATTCTTATAAAACAAAAAGAGTGTATTTCTTCAATGTAAAAAAGTGCCGGCTTTCTATCCCCCTCTGGTCCTAATAAAGTTTAGTTTAGAATTTGGTTGCCATGATAGTTAAGTAAAGTAATCAAAAGGCCCTATTAAACTGTTATGTCATTTAATTAAAATAATAACCGAGACTGGGAAAAAATGGCGGCCAGCTTGACGACGCGTCCCTAGTAACGGTCCCACAAGCAACTGCGAGATGAGACTCGCTCCAGATTGCTTCTTGTTTCCAAAGTTGCGAATATAAAAATAGAGCTGTTTAATTAATATTAAATTTAATCCGACATAAAACTATATGAAATATAACACAACTTTTTAATCGAAATAAAATGAAAGCACTTTCTTTGGAATAGGATCATGCATTTAATATAAAACAAGAAGCTGTCGACAGCTTGAATTCGGACGAATTATCCTTTACTCACTGCATCAAAAATAACCACATAAACGCAAACTGCACTCTGCCCCAGCTCTCACCCTACTGCTTTAGCCGAGCCACTCGACTGAGACGACTGGGGCGAGTCTGCACTTTTCTGCCGTTGAATGCTAGGATTATAATTCGTCCGTACTATAAGTACGTCCGAATAATAACTTCGCACGAATGGAATCAGGGAATCAATCGCAGCGTATAGAACATATTTCTTTAATTGAAAAGCTCTACTGAGCACACTTGATCAACATCAGGGTTAATGGACGGATGTAAGCTAAATGCTAAACTATAAACATCACAGCTTTCGTGGCGATGTGTGTAACACGACTGTTTCAAAGATTATCGACCAGGCTAGAACTGAACAAATTAGACTAACAATCATTTTTTTTCACGTTTAAAGTTAACACATTTCTTTTTGGTCACGAATCGATCGAATAGTAGTAATTCAGGAAGCCATTTCCACTTTGTAAAGCAGCTGAACGCATATTTTAATGGCTATTTAGGTGAAAAGGCAATACTGAATTCAGGTGCTTAGAGTCCTTAGATTTCTATGAGAAAATAACAAGTCAGAAATACGCGTAAGCACCACATGGAAGAAAATATGAAAAACGCGAGTCAAATTGAGACCACATTTGTCGTACAAGCTGGAAAAGTCGTATTTATCACGTTTATGGCGTGTATATCTCTAACAGGAGCTCTGACGAATGCTATGGTTATTTTCTCGATATTTGCCAACCAAAACCTAAGGACCAACACTAACCTGAGTATCAGGCGAATTTTTCCGCGCTCTCTTTTACTCTTCGTCTTTACGTGGTCGCGCTGAAAATTAACGCCTGACACAATTCCTTAACGAAATGCCTTCCGCCCCCTTTTCGTGATGGATTGACATTGATTGACATGACTTCTAAATAGCCAATCAAAATTACTTCCGATACGCGACAATCGCGAGATTGCCGGATTTCCACGCGTGGAACGAAACAGCTTTGGACGCCATTTTTGTTGTGAATGTTTCGAGAGGAAACGTTTGAAATCAAATCTTTCAATTTTCCCGGTATTTATATCTACATGGGAGATTTTGCCATTGAAAGAAGGAAGGACTATTAGATATTATGTGAGTAAACAGCACGGCAAGTGAAGGAATAGTAAGCTTATCTTCGATCGATCGATCGATCGAACCTACTCTGTGGCTGTTGCGATCGACTACAACGTGATGGCATGTGCTTCATTTTCTTTAGCAACTAATAAATAGATTGATGTGATTTTATTGTTAGATCATTGACTTGTACTGAATGGACAAACTATTTTGCGCCCGGATTTTGCGATAGATAATTTGTAAAGCAATCATGGAAAGCATTTTAAACATATTTTAAAATAATTATTAAATGTTTATATGCCACTTTTGATCAAGGAATGTGATTTCTTGGAATATCCTTTTCCTAATCCCATTATTTTATTTGAAACATATTCCTTTCTTGGTCACACAGTGGATTTTAGGGAATTTTAGCCAAGTATCAGAAATTTGTGTGTAATAATATTATTGCACACAAATTTCTTGTCTGACATAATTTTTAAACCCAGAGGCATGAACTTTATGGATGAGGGTTGACAGGATCGGACACTGCTAATGATTTAAAACAAAAATAACTTAATATGCAGTTGTTGAGCTACTCTTGCATGGTTGCTTCAGGTCGGAAAAAGCCAGCAATTTTTTTTTCATGGTATCAGGGAAAATTCGGAGAATTTAATATCTGGTCAGAGAATTCTTAATTTCTCAGGTAGGTAGACAGGAGGTTGCTACATGTTTTGATGATGAGTATTGTTGATGCAGAAGACTGTCTTATTATGGTCAAAAAAATGTTTTTTGGAAAAGAAATGAAAGCAAATTGCACATGTCATCAGCTTGCCCCTGGGGTAGACCCCCAGGACAACCAGGGGAATTGTAAACTTAGTTAATCTTGACCCAGTGGTAGGGGATGTTTCTCAACAAAAATTCCCCCTGATATCCACCTATATATAAGGGGTAAGGTACTGTGCAATAATTACCAGGAGGGGGGGCATAAAATGAAATCAAAGCAAGGATGGGGGGGGGGGGCTCAAGGTAAAATAAGTCACTCAAGAGAGGGGGGGCTTAACATTTTATTTCAAGTGCATATTACATTGGCGAATCCATACCTATTTATAAGGTGGGGACCGAATAATTTTCCGGCACTTCATCAGACCTGAAAATAACACACAGGCTCTTTTCCTTCTGCTATGGCTCTGTTGTACATTGCTACGGAGGTGGTGTTTGTTCCAGACGCGATGTCCAACAATTAAACATGTAGTAGCAGCTCTTCTTTCTGTTATAAAATTTTAATCTACAGGTGCGTGTAGAGAAAATGCAGGGTATTTGTATAAAGGTGTGTGTATACTGTGAGGGAGGGGGGGGGGGGGGGTCGTACATAATTTCTGACTGATTAGAGGGGGGGCAATAACTAAATTCACTCCTTTAGGAGGGGGGGTATTACCTAATATTGTCCTACACGAAGCCCATTTTCCAAACCCCCCCCCCCCCCCCCCCCTCCTGATAATTATTGCACAGTTCCTAATAGAGAGGGATTTGTCTCAGTGATTCATGACCAGGCAATAGTCTGGGATCATTTTAAAATTTTATTTGTAAATCAAACAAAATAACATCTTGAGACAGCTGATTTACATTGATATGTCATCACTATTTCAGTGAAAGTCATAGTAAGGTTTTCATCTGATATATACCGGTAATATGTCCCGGATCACAGACTCGTTGTTGTCCATGATTTTACAAACTTGTGAATTCCCCCACCCTATTCATTGAACTTAAAACATCATGGACACTTTCCATTCAACCCAAAATTCCAGAAAAAAGTTGCAGAGATTTGGGTATACCTCTTAAGCTTGTCCAAACGTTCAGGAATTTCAAACTGGAATTTTTGGTCAAATGGAATGCACCCAATAATTATATTACAATAAGTATAGTATTTTCCCCAACCCAGGGGCAATCAATCAAATCCATCTCCTTCTATTCCCCAACAAATCTAGCTTGTTACAGGCATTCGGATAATTGGGAGCGGCGAGGGGATTGGCCCCACTCTTCGCGCTCTTGCGCCTACTCGTACCGCCTCTCATTATCTGAATGCCTGGAACAGGCTACAACATATCCCCCTGGTTGTCCCGGGGGTTGACCCAAGTGCCTAGCCGATGAATTTATAATTTCATATTGAAATTTATTACTGTTATTACGTTGGTTAATTTTCATCTGATCAGTGGTCTTATTAATATAGTCAGTGAAAAGTCCAGCAACCACGTTTTGATAAATTTCAGGTCGTTTAATAATTTGGTTTATACAATTTATACAACACCACTGTCAACAAATAAGGATTTTTCAAGGCAGTATAGCCATAACTTTGTGCAACTCGATATATCCTTTACTTTATTAGTGTAGAAATATCGATTTTGCTATATAAGTCGTTCTACACTGTACGTTTCAAAAGCTTAATAAGCTTATATACATTCAATGAAAAATTTTACATAAGAATACTACTAAGTATATTAAACACGCAGAAACAAATAAGCTTAATTCACTTCATTAAAATATACAATATTCTCGTACTGCTTACTGTCCTTTGTCCTAAGTAGCGGCTTCCATCCACGAAACAAGTGTCAAATACAGAGGCTGTCATGTACATGTAAAGCACCCAAAACCAAATAACAGACAGCTACATGTGTAGGTAATAGCTGACATACAAGCTTAGCTGTATTCTTCGGAAATTCAGTCTTCCAGTCGTTCGTGGACTGAAAATCCAACGTAACCTCGTAACTGTAAGCCTTGTTAACTTCCCAAAATACTCAAAACCGAAAAAAAAATCCTGAAAAGGTTGATTTCATTGACCTTTGATGAAAAAAGTTGAACAAGAACACAAGAAATGCCTCTTTCCAACATGGCGGATTTCGCTTGACTCTCCACGCAACGCGCGTTGCTTTTACTTCCGGCGAAGTCTATTGTTGAATCAGCCAATCAGATTCATTAAAATCACGTCCAAAATCTCGACGTGATTTGTAATTGGCAGACAATCTTTAGAAGGATTGTGTCAGGCCCATTTTTAGCGTGCGACCCGTAAAGAGAATGTAAGGAGCGCGAAAAATTGGCCTGATCGCAGGTTAGACCAACACGAACTTCATCGTTTTCAGTTTGGCCGTTTCGGACTTTTTTGTCGCCACCGTTGCTATTCCTTTGCGATTGTTGGAAGAATTAAATGGCTCAAAGACCAGCTTGGTTTCTTGTAACGTGGTCATCGCTTTCACGGTTTTATTCGATGGTTTGTCAAGGTTGAATATTGTACTGCTAACGATTGAGCGATTTATTGCCGTCAGATTTCCATTTTGGTACGAAAACCACGCGTCAAAGAGAGCAGTTTTCATTGCAATCGCTGGTTGCTGGGCTGTAATGGGAATATTTGCCATTTTTCTGTTAAGTGGTGTTGGCATTCACGATGGTATTCTTAATGGTATTAAAGTCTAGCAAACAACGAATTTTGTCAGTAATGTCAGTTTTCAATGTCAGTTTTGTTGCCTCAAATAGCTCAGTGGAACGATGAAACTGTTAACTAATCTTAATGGGAATAAATTAAACCAAAACCTTTTTTTAGACCTTTAAATTAGCACCTGTTGTTAATAAACATTAAAAATACAAGCTTTTGTTATTTCAGGAAGACGTATCAGTTATTCAGAGACGTTTTCGACTGACAAGGCAGTTAGATTTCCGCTGTTTTTTATTTTATTTTGACCTGCTCTTTATATTTCCGCAAATCATTATGGAAGTGCTGCCGTATATTCTTTTGATTGATAAGACCTGACGTCACCGCCAGATGAAATTTTCCTCTTCTTATTACTAAACATGCAGCTTTTGTAAAACTTGGTCAACCATTGTTCCGAGGGTCTTCAGATTTTGAAATCCAAGATGGCGGACATGCTGAGGTGCGTCCGCCATCTTGGATTTCAACTGTGAATGTGGTTGACTTTTGTATTCGTCATCTAACCATGATAATCAGTTGAAAAAGAAAGCGGAAACACTGTAACAGTGTCAGAACAACTCGTCAGTTTTAAAACGTAATGCTAATTGGTTTGCAAAACAAGCACTTGAATTGGACGTGCGACTCCTAAAACGTCCTGTCAGCTGTTTAGCAGTCATAGATGTAGTGACATGCGTTTTAATTCACACAGAGCATATGTCTTAACCTAAAACTCTAAAGGCCAATTTAGACGGTACGATTTTGTCGCATGCGACTTTTGTAGCGCGCGCTGCTGGCGTCATGTAAAAATCGTATACGACTTTCATCTTTAATATTGTTTGTAGCTACGACATGTCGCAGGGTTTTAAAACATGTTTCAAAATCCTACGACATTTTTCCTGTCGTATACGATAATCGTAAGCGAGTTGTAGGGTTGATTTACACGACACAATTCGTGTCGTAGGCTTGTCGTAAGCATGTCGCATGCGACAAAATCGTACCGTCTAAATCGGCCTTAAAAATCCAAACAATCACAATGCCAATCCAACTATAAAAGTGTACAAAACCCCTGAACTCGTTATAAAGGGGCCTACATTCGAATTTTAGTGAAAGGTGAATTTAGGGACGCCCCGAATCGACGGAGTAGCATAAAATAAGGTTATGAAGATACGCACCTAATGAGTTTTCCCCTTCATGTAATTCATGAGAGCGCATCGGGTTCATACTATTTATTCCTCCGCTAATCCCATACCTTTTTACTTTACAAATTTTCAAACAATGGTAAAAATATTCTGAAAGGTTTAGTATGGAACCTTGCTCTATAAAACCATTGAAAACACTTTTAATTGCACGATCAGTGCAAATCCTCGAAGAACAACTGCTGACACGTATGAAAAATGTAGAATCTAATTGACCTTATGATGTCCGATAATTTTACAAATTATTGTATGTAATGGCTTTTAATCAATGAATTACTTTAATAATCTCAAATGCAATAGACTGCAAAACAGTCCGTATTTTAGCGCAACAGTCGAGCTGAACGTGGCCCGAAAAGGATCTGGAACGAGCGTGAAAATTACGAGTGGGATTGGGGAGAGACGTTTCGCGCCTCTCAATTCGCGCGTTGCGCACAATATCTCGAGAAAAAAGAGACTGTTTTGCAGTCTACAAATGCAATTGTTGTTAATGTATTTTCAATTATTTTTTCTTTTGCATTTGATTTTCTGCACTTATTCATTTAATTTCATTTCCGCAGTTCACATATATGATTTCATTGATATATTCATGAGGTAATTGTCGTTTTGAACTTTAATAAAGTTTTTTGTTTTCTTAAAAAAAAAAACGGTACGTAACTTAAAAAATAACGTAAAACTACCATTTTGTATACGTTTGTTACAATGAACCTTTTGCTATTACATTCAACTCAAAACAAAGGAAAAGCAACCTTTTAAATTGTACTAAGTATGACATCCTGTTTAGTTTTGGGTTTTAAACTAAACTGATATTTACATCATATTTAGTAATTTATCCTCACTGCATATCTGTCGTCGCGTCGCGGTAAACTAAGTTTTGGGATGAATCCGCGACTGCCTAGGCAAAAGGCTGGGTGAAGTGGTCACCGCCACCTGGGGAGAAGGGTGGGGCGAAAAGCGCTTCCTTCAGGCATTCCCGTAAAACTGCGAGACTTCACACTGCGCTGCCAGAGCGCTGCCTAATTTTATAGCAGAAGGACGCAAAGGATCATGCACGACCCCGATTGCTAAGAAACCCCGGGATTGGCGGAATGTGGCATGTTTCCGTGACGCGCTAATTATATATGCAGGGAGAATAATTCATTTTTGAGTTTTATTAACTTTGGGTTTGAGTCCACTGAGCTCCATATCTAACCAATCAGAGCGAAGATGCTAAATGTATTATCCAACCAGGTGAAAGCAAAGTCAATCGTGACTTGGTTCACGGAGCCGTTTCCCTCGCTTGCCAATGGTCGCGTTCTGTTTGGTTTTGAGATTTGTTTGTACAGTTGTCGTATTCCTATAATTGCTTGGTTTAAGGTTACCACTGATATTGGTAAACCACTCAATGCTAATGTCAAACGTGCGTTGCCACAGCTGAAAATGTCGGCTGTCCACTCACCAAATTCAATTAAGTGAAAGTTGCTGTTTTGGGAAATTAACATTAAATAATTTTTAAACATCTCTGCGCTATTCATACATTTCTAATCTCTTTGGGAGGTAAATTTAGTTTCAAGTTAAGGCATCCTTCCTAATATTTAGGTGAATTTCTTATACCAAATAATTTGCATTTTGAAAAGCGCATCTCAAAACAACAGCTGCAAATGTCATATTAGAGTTTTTTGAAATAAAAATAAAGATTTTAAAACTGACATTACTGACAAAATTCGTTGTTTTGCTAGACTTTAATGCCATTAAAAAAAGATACCTATTAAAATATTATGGTGGATTGTTTTAGCTACTTGAAGCAACAATGCTGATCTATAAACGTTTTTATGTGTACAAAGATTCTGCGAAAAGCTTCTCGAAATGCCGTGTTAAAGGCGGCATAAACAAACACGTTCAGAACAGTATTTAAGTATATCATACAAACAGCAGTTTTGGACAAATAATGTGGGACGAACACTTTACCTAATGTCTCAATAAGGTCAATAATTGTTATAGGAGCGACGAGGATAAGAAATAAACACACCAACACCGCCACCATCCTCGCTATTTTTCTCTGTTTAGCGGCAAAATCTCTCTGTTCTCGTGTGCCGTTTGATCCGTCCAAGTTAGCTTGCACGCTCATGTGCAAATCGTGAATTTTCCTCATTTGTCTGTAGCTTGCCTTTATCAAATAACAGTTTATAGGAACAACTACAATAATTGGAATTGAACAGAACGCTATTGTAAAAATCATAACTGCAGCTTCGGAAAGTGTGGTTGATAAAAGACAAATTGTCGATTTTTCTCTTGTTAATTCCGCGTTTTTTCCTATCCATTCCATCGTGAATGCCAACACCACTTAACAGGAAAATGGCAAATAAACCCATTACAGCCCAGCAACCAGCGATTGCAATGAAAACTGCTCTCTTTGACGCGTGGTTTTCGTACCAAAATGGAAATCTGACGGCAATAAATCGCTCAATCGTTAGCAGTACAATATTCAACCTTGACAAACCATCGAATAAAACCGTGAAAGCGATGACCACGTTACAAGAAACCAAGCTGGTCTTTGAGCCATTTAATTCTTCCAACAATCGCAAAGGAATAGCAACGGTGGCGACAAAAAAGTCCGAAACGGCCAAACTGAAAACGATAAAGTTCGTGTTGGTCCTTAAGTTTTGGTTGGCAAATATCGAGAAAATAACCAAAGCATTCGTCAGAGCTCCTGTTTAGAGATATACACGCCATGAACGTGATAAATACGACTTTCCCAGCTTGTGCGACAAACGTGGTGTCGATATGACTCATGTTTCCAGTCATAACTTTTGTGATGAATCACGAATCTTCGAATGACTTACGTATATGATTTCTGACTTGTTTTAAAATTCTCATCGTTTATCTAATTGAGCACATGAATTAATTGAATTGCCATTGAAATGAAAATTTAATATTCAAACAGCTGTAAGATGAGGTTGTTGACGTGTTAGTCTCAGTCACTTACATATTCCATACCTTGGTGAAATGTATTCTTACTCAAAACGCACCTCGATACCTCGTTACACTGATTTCACGACTAACCGTTCAACCGTTAGTTTATTCCCTGCTGCGAAACCGTGGACTTATTTTCCATTTAGTGACTACACTTGCGTGCATCTTTCCACTGTATATATCATCACTGTTGATCGCGCTCTGATTGGTCGTCCCATTTATATAAAAAAATGAAATTCGTAAACGTGCAATTGCTTTCAAATACAAGAGCCTTATTCAGGAGTACAGAGGAGAGTATCTTAATTGGTTTATGTTTAAGAATAATAAAATTATGCCAAATCGTCTATATTTTAGCTCGTGCAGGCAATCACCGAGGGGGGGGGGGGGGGGGGGGGGGATCTAGCAGTATATGAGGGTGATGCTGGGCTTCAAAACTAACGATTGCGTTTTTCACTGCCGTCAATCATGATTACGACGACAACCACCGGACCCTGAAAAAAAGAAACAAACAAAATGGATCAAAATCTACCAATCCAATTCCCAACCGACATACGTGAGCTTCAAAACCGCCTAAATGCCATTTTTCCGCGACTTAACATGGGTTAAATGGAAATATCTCGTTCACGTTTCAAGCAATCCAAAAACTCTATGCTCATCCCATGAATCTATGTCATGGAGTGTTTTGTAAATTTTTGGGTGATTTTTGGGTATATTTGGGAGGAAATAGTTTTTCCTCAAAGGAGTTGTAAAATTTAGGAAAATGAGAAATATTGAAGATTTGATGTAGTTTTAAAATTAGAATTTGAAGTTAAAAATTAGTAGATTGACAATTGACGACAGTTGATAACCACGCAAGAGCACCCGCGTGGGTATCAACTGTCTGTTGGTGTTCCAAAAATTATTTTCTTTCTTCTAACCCTTCTTTAAACCTCTTAAAATTTCATTGGAATTTAGGTGAAGTTTTTTTAGCTAAGATGATTCAGTTGACGGCAGCGAAAAAAAACAACCGTTGATTGACCAGAGTTCTCCTGTTATTGAAAGGCGTTGTAAGGCGAACTACATCGACCCATATGTTTACAATACAGTAGCCTGAGAGGTTTCTCTTCGCACGTTCAGCTCATCCCGTAGGAGAGGGATTGGAGACGAAAAATTCCATACTGATGACGTAGCTCTACAGAGATCCGTGCAGTGTCTCTGATTGTTTGTTACTTGAGCGCAAAAATTCAAACCGAGCAACGACCAATCAGAGACACTACATGGATCACTGTAGAGCTACGTCATTGGCTCTCAACAGGGTAGGAATTGAGCCCACGAACTGCTAACTCGGGCTATCATGTCAAATTCTCTCCACTTTTTCACAGAAGCAATTAAAAAACAAATGATACCAACTGCATCGAAGCCTGTTTTATTCATTCATTATATTCATTCATGTGCTTCAGTCTGACAATCATCGATTATTTTGCACACGAAAGGAAGCTTCTCGCTGTTAACCCGGGGGGGGGGGGGGGGGGGGGGGGGGGGGGGGGGTGGGGGGGTACTCCCTTATGTGGCCTATACGGGGACGTGCCGCTGGACAGGGTATGGTTTTTGGCCTCCCAGCCCTGAACAGGGTATATAATTTCATGCGAGTCTGTCCTAAACAGGGTATTGTTCCGGGCTATTGTTGCACGGAGAAGTTTGCCCGTCTTTAGCAGCTCATCACTCAACATCACATCATTTTCAAGACAAGATAAATCCTATTGTTGACGGTATCCTACACTTGTTTTAGAACAAGAGAGTGTGTATTTTGTCGTTTGCCCTAAACAGGGTCCTAAAATGGAGGGTGTTGCCCTACACAGGGTGGGTATTTTAGGGTTTTTTTTTTCCCTAAATAGGGTCAGGGTTTCAAGCCCTCAGCGGCACCCCTATACCCAAACATGGGTCAAGTACCCCCCCCCCCCCCCCCCCCCGGGTGTTAACCTGGGCTTGCCATGATTTATCTGCGCTCATAGAGACGAAGTTTTGATCAGCGGTTACATCTGGGTTCCAGTCTCCAAAGTCTACTTCAGTGTCATCAAGCCAAATCCACGGTCTGTTCTGCACAGTTCGTCGCTTTAAGCCAATCCACACTCGAGGAATATTTCCCATCTTATTCTTGACTTTATAGTTTTCCTGTTGCGTGTGGATGCTCACCAAATGCCCCTTCTTCTCCACGCACTTTCACTCAGCAGTACGCGCCATCACAGCGTCGACGTTAACATAGAGGTTATTCAGCGGAAAGTTGTGTAATACGGCTGGGTATTTTTACGAGTCAGTCAGAGAGTCAGAGAAAAAATAAACACTGACGAGTAAAAATGCCCAGCTGTATTACACAACTTTCCGCTGAATAAATTGTTTATTATACGACATAATATCTTTCCTAAAATATAGGCTTTCGACAGAGTTTTCCGTAGCGCGCGGTCAGGGGGACTGAGACCCGTGTAATACGGTCTCATATTTGCTCCCGTCTTTGTGCGTATTCGCACTCTAAAATGCTATGTTGTATAATAATTAGATGTACAGTAAACAACGAAAACAAAATCCTTCAAATCGCTTAAATTCGCCGTTTTGAGCCACAAAACGACAGTACACAACAGGTAAGGTAAATTTACGTTTATTCAGCAGGTATTATTTGTTCATAGTTTTCGTGACTATTCACAATTCTACGAACCATTCACTAAATCCCATACGTTTAATATAAAAATGCAAAATAGCACACAGTCAAACAGTTTGTCTGAGCTCCCTGTGCATAAACTTTCCAGCTCTAAGCGACCCGCGGCTAAGTTTGTCAGAGTCAAACCTTAGTCAATAAATGTGGTTCTAACTTTTTGAGTCTGTGGTTGAAACCCTAGTGTGTGACCATTCAAATGAAAGCTATTGAGCAGTACTTTCAAGTGATGCTGTTTGTTTTTGACAATTTTGCAAAGGATTAACATAACAAGCGAAAGCGGCAGAGTTTGAACTTTATGGTGGCTTGCACGACAGGTCGTTTTGTTTCTGTTAATAATTCACAAGCACAGAAAAATGTCTCTTATTTTTTGTTTGTTTTCAACCCAGTTTGAAACTACAACACACGGTCACACATAGTTTATTCTCAGTGTGAAACACGTCGAAATTAGAGTTCCCTTGAAAATAATTTTAAAAACAGTGGTGAACTAGAGGCCGGATGAACTTTACATCGCCGGAAAGTTTAATTTTGTATAATTATAAGATGAGTGAAGATTCTTCGTTTTCCGTTTTCATTAAAAAAAAAAGTAATTTGCGCAGTAATTTCGCGACTCTTGACAGCTGTCGCAATTTCTCATTAAAATACTCGCCTTGCTCTGGCATATGACTGCATATGCACCGCGTTTTGGTTTACTTTCAACATCACAAACTCTAAACTTGACATTTCTGTCATCTTTCAAAACATTTACGCTTTTATACTGTATAAACAGAGCCACAAGTTCGATATATCCGGACAATCTTCGAAACATATTTTACTGATTTACAAAGCCGTGCCGTTCCGAAAATCCTCCGGCAAATTATAGTTTTGTATGATCTGCGGGTGTATATAACTGAGTGAAAGGTGTAGGACAGGCGATCGCGAATTATGAACACTCCAGCCATTATTGGACTAGCAGCGATTGTTACAACCCTTCTGGTGGCTTCGTGTTTATATATTTGCAAGAAACGGCATGTGGAGCCGCTCGAGACAGCACAACAAAACGACGTTTTACAATGACAAGTTAAACAACAGAAATGTCAGTCGAACTTCGAGACCTCAAGTTTTTCGCTGTCTTCTATTGAAGAGAAAGGATGCTGAAAGAACTTTTTAGTCATCATTGAAAAGTGACAGATGCTCGGTTCACAGGACACAAGCAATTTTCGACTACAGGACGCATGTAACTTGAAAATATCGACATGTCCGTCCAAGATTGTTCGCAAGAGGAGTTAAACTATAAACGGACCCCTCCGACTATATATGCCAAGGACCGCAAGTTATGGAAGTTTCGTGTTTTGAGAGGAACAGCCAGAGAAAACTGATAGACGTGAGTATTAATTGTTTTCTCCATTATTATCTTCCTGTATTTATCTACAATACAATCCCAATAGAACAAACACTGATGCATTTCTTCATGTTCGTTATTTGGGTGACAATATTAGGAAACAACACCGATTAACAAATGAATTTATATTTTACTGTCAGAACTCAGTATCCTCAGTCCAGCAGACTGAGAACAGCGTTCAATTGAATTCCAAAAAGAAACACAAAATTAGCAGTCGTGGTTTACGTTCTTCAAAATACACAGAACTTGTAATTTCGCGTCGAATGTCAATAATTCAAGTCCCAGAAATCTCGCTGAAATCGCTTTAAATCAGCGCACACAAATAGAAAATTAGAACACAAGGTGCATTTCAACGTACAGTCAAATCATTGAGCCGTTTCTGTGGCTTGAATTACCGTATTTATAATACAGGGCACGGTTGTTCAAAGCACGATTAAGCTAATCCTGGATTGGCGTGAATTTTGATTTCAGTTTTGTAACTTTTCAGTGAGATTTTCTGTTTATATTTGTTGCTCTTCAGTTTTGACTTTGACTAATGTCAAACTCCACAAAACATTGCCATAGAAAACCACATTTATATAGGAGAAATTGAAACCAAGATTATTTGTTAATCCTGGATTAGCGTTAATCGGCTTTCGAACAACTGGGCCCAGGCTGCGAAATTTCTGAACGGTGATTGGTTCGAACGAGCTGTATTTATCTCAAATACTGAAATACTTACATGTAGAAATTTACTACAGTTTCCAAATATGGCAGTGTAACAATTGACTCTAAAAAAAAAAGATGGCGGGCATTTCTATCGTTTAGCGAGTGGGCATTTCAACGTGTACAAAGTGTACACAAATCTACGAATATTGAAAGCAAAACACATTTGTGTGGTTAAGTGAGCTGAAAAAGCACTCCATTGCTTAAACGTTTCAAAACAAAGCTTTAACGACATCTGTGAATCAGCTACGATTCGTCGTATAGTCAGCTACTCGGGTAGGGATATCTGCCTTCTATTATAATGGCTCCGTCAATTCCAAGCCCGACCATGCCCCCCCCCCCCCCCCCCGGGCATTTGTCGGGCATTTTACAACTTTTCCATCCCTGTGGGTGGGGCATTTGCTATAACCGGTCAGCCCGGGGTGGGGCATTGTCAAAGGCAACGTGATATTTCGGATTTTAACAAACGTACATGCTTTGGCTGTTTATTTAAAATTTCCTGATTGCCCCGATAGAAAAATATAAAAATTGAGTTGATATTAAACCTCGTTTGAGTCCCGCACTTTTCAAGTGTACCGGAGCCACACCCCCACCCCCACATGCCCAAAAATTTGCACTGTTGCTTTCCCACGTGCCAAACCAAAGATGGCGGAACGAAGCTTCAACTTCAACACCTTTGCGGGAACAAGATACGGATTTCGTAATTAAAATGTTGAATTGAGATTGCGAGTGCACTTTTGCGAGTGCACTTTATACTGACTACAAAGCTGTCTTATCATAGGTAGTTGAACATTGAAATATGAGCATGAAGTTCCGACTAAATAAGTTGTTGTATTTATATTTGTTGGGTTTCGTTGCTCTCCTGAGGTGCGTTGCAGTTGTAATTTTTAAAAAATGTTCCAAAAACCATGACAATGATTACAGGTATAAATAAAGGGCTATGTATTTGTGAACAATTATAGTGTCCATCATTAATAGTTCTGCTTGGAATTTAGATTTTTTAAATTCCCCGATCCTTACAAGAAAATAAAATTTTGAACTTGTCCCGTGGGTCGGGCATTTGCACTCTTCTTGAAGCCCCACTGTGGGGATTGATTTTGTGCATATAAGCTGACCCCACCGTGGGGCATTTTTCAGCATTCTGCCAAAAAAATGACAAATGCCCGACAAATGCCCGGGGGGGGGGGGGATGAGCGGGCTTGGAATTGACGGAGCCATAAACAAGCGTCCTCGTGATATTTTGGACAATTTGAAATATTACGAGCCGGTATTATTTCCAAATACTACTATAACTCAATGCTATTACCTATACAAACTGAGTGAATATAACTGAGTATGGCATGCGCTGAATCATCAGATTCAATCTGAGTCCGGTGTCGAATTACCAAAAATTTCCTAGCTCTCATACTCTCATAATACGCTTTGGTGACCTGTGGTATAACGGGTGCATCTTGAAAAATTAGTCTTAATTTTCAAGTTCGTCGGCGTTCGTTAATCCGTTTTAAATTTCTCCAATCTTAACCATCCTTAATTGTTCCTGTATGGTTTCGTATTACCTGTTTGGTGTTTATCTATCTTAGTAAACTATTATTTTGAGGTCTTCTTCGATTTCACGTTCACGTTTGAACGAGCTTACTTTAGCTCCTGAGTGATACGTGGGTAAATAAAGTATCTGATCTTATCTGAAAGGTAAAGCTTTGTAAATCGCAAACATGCTTTGAAAATCGAAAGAGACAGAAAAGTATAGATGAACAAAGGACAAGTGAACTTCGTATTCAGATGTTTTGAAATTGTTATTTTTGAAATTGTTATTTTGAAATTGTTTATTTTGAAATTGTTTATTTTGAAATTGTTTATTTGAAATTGTTTATTTAAGAAATAAAAAACGGTGCGCATGTTTACATATTATAATAATATATATAGGTTATTGGCCGGCCGGGAGGTCCGTATTGAGAAAAACTGTGCCTGTGGTCTTGAGTGCGGCCCGAGGCCGTTAGGCCGTACTCAAGACAAGGTACAGTTTTTCTCAATACGGACCGACCTAGGCCGGCCAATAACCTTTTTATTTTTTCGTACTTCGTTTGAATTTGATAAAGAATATTGAAATCTCAGGCTTGTTTTGCAAAATCTGTTTTTCACGCGCGCTAGTACATGTAGCTCAGAAGACTACCGAAGAAAAAAATGACCCAAGTAACAAGAAACTCAGACGATTAATTTTTACACCACAAATATTTAATTACAGAAATGGAGACTAGAGCGGCATTTCATCACAAAGCAGCTGAAACGAGAAGCTATTTCCATTTTCACAAAACCATTCAAAGCCGCCGTCAAATTCTACGACAATCTTCGGCAATCTTCCATACATTACTCTTGCCGTAAACAAATATCATGAAAGCATTTTTCGAGCAAAACTGTTCCCAGTTACAGTCTTTACGTATACTACAATTTAATTTCACATGTTAAATCTGATTTTTGCCATTCGGTGGCAGTTTGCAGTTTTCATTTTATGCCGAAACCCTGACAAAACTTCGCCTGCATAAGCTCTTCAAAGCCGACGGCATAAAATTGATACGTGCCGAGAATTATAAACGGAATACCGGTAGCCACAAAGTTATTTCTTGAATGAAAATTAACGGAAGGTTTGTTTAGGAAACAGAGAAACGAAAAGCAAGCAATTAAACGAAGGAATTGAGTCTAAACACGGTGAAGTGTATTGTAATTTAAAACACGCAAGTTTTGAACGTGAAACTGATTTCCAAAAACGAACAACAAACTTGACTAAAACTAAATTATGTCGGTTAAAATCAATGACTACTCGCCTTTTTGAAGAAATGCAAGCTCTTTAATTCCACTGCGTAGTTCTCCATTCACTTGACAACGATAAGAGAGCAAAAATAATGCGAGAAATTCAGTAAAAAGCTTCTTCGCATCGACCTTCACACGTTGCTGAATTAAATGTTTTTCGCTTGTAGCGCATGCCTACGCTACGATTCCGCGGGTCTCCGCCGGGTTTCACGGGCAATTTTTCCCGCTCCCGGATCAATATTGGTTTTTGTTGTCTTACAGTATTAAACGCATTCTGGCAGTTTTAAAAAGCTAAGCGAAATTTTCTACCTTCGCGCGTTGCTGAAACGGTCCGTGAAGCCTCGGTTACCGTGACCGTGGTCAGAGATAGGAGAATACCGCCCGCTCCCGGAACCAATCAGATTGCAGGATTCGCAGGATACCGCCCGCTCGCGCACTGAGAAAAAATAAAATATTTTATTAGGATACCAACGTCACCGTAAGGCGATTTACAGATGGGTCCTACCTGAAATAAGGTACCTGAAAAATTAAAATAATCTAAAAATACCTAATTAACTAAATAGAATACTAAAACTACTAATTAACTTATTTATTCTAAAGGCCTGCTAAGGTTGGGGATTCACGCAGAGACATGCCGAGGTTGTTCCCGAGGTTGTTCCAGTCATCAGCGGAAAAATTGATGGTTGTCCAGTGCCCCCATTTTTATCTGCAGTTGTTTTACGTATATTGTTCTTTAGTCTAGTATTATAATTATGAAAGTCTCCATTTAAATCATGTTGGAAGGAATGGGAAAAGAGATTGTTGAGACACATGTACGTAAAATCCTCCTATGATCTGCTCTCCTTCTGTGTAGAGGTTCCCATGAGAGTTTATTTAATGCTTCTGAAGCAGAGGAATAAAAAGGGCGATCCAGTATAATTCGAGCGGCTTTGTACTGTAGAATTTGAAGCTTGATGCAAACGCCAAAGAAAGTTCGGGAGAATTCGAAAGTTTATGTAAGCCCGAGCCACAAGCGAGGGTTTACACAAGTATTTCGGATTCTCCTAAACTTTCTCGAGTGTTTGCATTACGCTATGTGGAAACATGGCAATGTATTCTCATATATTGGGGCAGCATCCATGCAGTGCTAGTGAGGACATCGTAGGCATTCCAGAGGCATATGACAACCAGGGCCCAGTTGCGTTACATCTAACATGAACCATTCTAAGAACAGCACAGCCTTGTTTATCCACCATTGACAAGAAGCCACGTTCATTAGAGCCACGTTATCCATTCACTTGAAGATATCTCTGAATCTAAGAGCACGTTTTTCCAAAGTCCTATTACACTGAAGCTAAAAGCTTTAAAACGGCGTTACAATCTAACGTGGACCATTCTAAAAGCATCGCAGCCTTGCTTTGCCATCATTGGCTACAAGCCTCATTAATTACAAGCCGAATACGATTCACTTGAAGAAGTCTCTGAGTCACTCGAGTCTGAATAAACACCAAGTCCTGGAATAACCTGTTTTGCCTGCTTTTCTTGATTCTGTTCAGACTTTATTTCAGGTCTTGTGGCAGTGGAAGGTTCTTCATCGTCTTCCGAACTTGGGTTTGATTTCTCGGATGTCACTTTTTCCTGCACAAGTACTTCTGACGTACCTGTTTTATGGTCTATAGGGGATTAACCAATCAAAGACAAACGTTAGCCACACAAAACAAGCTTATAAAGGTTTTACTTACTTATACTTACGTTCGAACGCAATAGACTGCTTACAGTCCCCCCCCCCCCCCCCCCCCCCCCCTTCCAATCCACCCTTCTTACCCTTCCTACTCTTACACGATCAGTAAATCACTTATTACATAGTAGGTACATCGTGATTGGTTGTTTCTTAGTATTGAAGTTTTATTGCACAAGTAACAACCAATCAGAGACACTGCATAGAATGCTGTAGAGCTACGTCATCAGTATGGAATTTTACAGGTCGATTCTCAGACGTCTCTTGAAACTCAAGCTAATATTTGCTGAGTTGACAGAGATTTAACAATAAATTACAGCTTAGACCGCAGTTTCTACCTGTAAATCATCGTTGTCGCTAAATCTCGGGGGAAAGCAAATCGCTAAATTAGCTTTCACTAAATCAGTGGTGCATTTAATTTGGAAGCCGATAAATTAAATGATAAACAGGCAGCCCTTTACTAACATTACTTACTTTCCTCAACCTCCTCACAAATTTTCGCCTTCTTTTCTGGGGAGCTCTGACTATTACTGCTGCCGCTACTGCAAGATGGTAAAAGGAGAGATATCATTTTATAAAACAGTTGCTTTCAAATTTGAAGGGTGTGTGTATATCCCTAACCGCACCTAATGTAAGTTTTCCCTGAAGACCAGAGTGATCCAGAAGCCATTCTGGCAATGCAAAAATCTTGAAAATATTAACTGCCAAATTATAAGGAATAAATACTAGTAAAGCTTCATTCAAGCTTAGTCTACTCTGTCTTCAACCAAGAGTGAGATAGCCTGCAATGCGGGCGTATTTTGGGCGAACGAACGCTGAATATTCCATTGAGTATTTACAAGCTGCCATCTTGGATTAGGAAAACATTGGAGGCTTGGGGCAAGTGCAAAAGAATGGAGAGGGCAGTGGGAGTTGGGCAGAAAGGAAAATTTATGGTTGTTGCTCATGCATTGAGTAAAACTTGACAGCTGTCAATCAAAGGCTTGAATGTACATGTACCTACCTTTTCCTTCTTATTGCTCCAGCTATAAGTTGTAACTGACTTCTTTTGGCCCCAGACTCCTGAGAGGATTTTCTGTTTGATACTGCTGACCCTGGTGACTTGATGTTTGTGGGCACAGTCGCTACTGTGCTTTGAAACTGAGAAACTGCATTCTTGAGCCAAAAAGGGAAGATAAAAAAAGAGAAATCAAGTTGAACATAATTTAGTTTGTATTCAATATAAGTTAAACCAAAAACCAAGTAACTGAATGACCGACTGTCAGTCTGACCGTCCAGACTGTAGGTTCACATAAACAACACCATGTATTAAACACTAGCCCTACCCTATATTCTTTGATTTCTTGTGACTCTTCATCAAATCGCCGACTGGCTAATTGCTCTTGCTGTTTGGCAACCATGTCAAGAAACACTGTCTCGTCACCATCAAGGCCTCGTACCATATTTTCTGAAAAAAAATTGAAATGCCAAAAAAATTGAAACACAATATTCAGATTATAAATTAAAACAATAATATTGATCCCTTATCAATCTTCTTTAACAACACTGAATTACTGCAAAACACACTTAGCCAAGTAAAAATTAAAATTAATGTAAACACAGTGAGCTTACTTAGCTGATGTTGTTCGTCCCACTCATCTTGTTTTTTCTGTTTCTGCTCCTCCAGTCTCTCAAACAAGGTTCTATTGTCACGGACTTGTTCCGGACACTCTATCAAAAAAAAAAAAGAAGGGCGAATTTGTTAACGACATTTTTATTTTGTGTCAACTAATTATCTCCTTCACAACCATTACTTGAGTTGTTTATACCATGTTAGATGTTAGACTCCCCACTAACTACTAGTGAACTAATACTGTAAGAACAGTTTTA
Organism: Desmophyllum pertusum; assembly: GCA_029204205.1. Classification (NCBI taxonomy): domain Eukaryota; kingdom Metazoa; phylum Cnidaria; class Anthozoa; order Scleractinia; family Caryophylliidae; genus Desmophyllum; species Desmophyllum pertusum. The sequence goes on along the minus strand of MU826827.1, from coordinate 3,286,780 downwards.
CAGTTGACTGTTGTAAAACCAAAACTAATTTAAAAGAAATAATTTTTTTTTTACAACAGCCAATCACAAGAAATGTAAACAACACAAATTATGCAATCAATGAGAACTTGAAGCAAATACACACAACCAGTGCCAAACATGGGAGATGAAAAAATTGGATTCGCATCTGATTGGTTGAGTAGGTGGCACATGTCAAGTTTTTTTAAACCAATCATAAAGTAAAGCAAATTGCAAATGAATTATTTGTTCCCATCAGGAGGGGAATTTCCTTAGGGAATGGGATTTTGGCATTATTATTTTGCTCGGGTCAATATTACATGTAACACCCAGGTAGTCTCCTTCGCAGCCGTTATTAATTAATAAGGGTATACCTGCCAACTCTCACGCCTTGGGCGTGATTCTCGCGCCTGCCGGTCGAAAACTTCAATCTCACACCCGCTCACACCTACGGACCAATTCCTCACGCCTGGCTGAAAAATCGGAGCTATTACAGCGTTAACTGACACACTTTCGAAAAATATGTAAACTTGAACCAATACGAGAAAAACATAGTCCTATAAATAACACTATAAAATTATGTCGTGTTTGAATCCTCCAAACCGTATCTGAACACATTGTAGAACTGAATACGAACTCTTCGTTAACATTCGGAAATCTTCGAATCATCTTCGGAAATCTCCGGATGTCTTCGGCAACGATCGGAAATCATTGGATCATCTTCGGAAATAAAAGACAAAAATCTCACGCATTTGTCTCAGGAAAAGTTGGCAGGTATATTAGGGTCGTCACGCAACGCTTCTCCCCACTAACGGCTGCTCACATCCGAACCACATTCCTTTCCTTTTGACTGCAGCATCTTTGACACCTATCGGCAAAAACGTGACTGTTGTTGGTTTGCCGAAGACCTGCTAGATCGATTCAATTAACTAGGATGTCTGTTGTAAAATATAATGAAGGTTTTTCAACATTATTTTTTCATATCATACATTTTTTTTCAGGAAAACCGTGCTTTATTTTGATGTCTGGTGTGCGTCAAATTCAAAAGGCGTTTCTGACGCCACGGTCAAGATAACACACAATCTGTGATTGGTGCAGACCTGCCAACCTAAAAACCCTGTAAATCTGGAGGTTTCAAAAACTTCCCCAAAATCCTGGAGATTGGTGCCTCAAACCTTGAGATTTGCAAAAATTGCTTTAAATGAAAATAAAAGTCAGTTTTTTAATGTTTCAATGCCACACCGTGAGACCGTGAGTTGATACCCCAAACCGTGAGTCTCACGGTCAAACCGTGAGGGTTGGCAGGTCTGTTGGTGTATTTGATTAACAAAAGAATGTGGTTCAGATGTGAGCAGCCGTTAGTGGGGGGGGGGGTGGGGGGGGGGGGGGGGGGGGGGGGACGACCCAAATAACGGCTGTGTAGGAGGACTACCGTCCAGGGGTTTCGACTACTAACTAGTATCATTGAATTCGGGATTTAATGTTTGAACTAGACACACACTCATTGCAGTGTTATTGCATTGCAGTGTTATTTGTTTTAACTGTTCATTCCACTAGCTAGAAGAAATCTGCACGATAATTCTCCAGCTCACGATCATGAAAATTATAATAATTGCCTGGATCGTAAACTGGAAGCTGCAATATAAGCTTAAGCTTAAATTTACTGCCTCTGTCGACAGCTGAGCTAGTAAAACAAATCACAAACGTCACTTTACCTAGTGGGTCGTCTTCCTTTCTCACTTTTTTCCATTCTTCTTGTCTCTTTTTACGTATTTCGTCTGCTTCTGTCTCTGACACAAATGATACGCCACTCATGTTTGAAAAATACTTCATGGAAAAACGATAATAATCTACCATCAAAGAAGCTCGCTGTGACTTTATGAGCCCGCGAGCATTATTGACATGGATACAAAATGGCGGATAGAATTTTGCTGAACGCCACCAAAAGGAAAACCTAAATCTCTCAGTATTTGCAATAAGGAGTTACGAAATGTTCCACCAATAATTGGCAAAATAACTTCTTTAAAAACTGTGGATTTGAAGAGCAATGTATTGACAGACCTTCCTCCTGAATTTTCCTCGCTTAAAACAGGTGACAACTGACAACTGCATGATTAGTCTGTTTTACTGGTTTGAAGCTAAAAAAATAACAATCGTCTAAGCCTTGAAAACAACTTTGGCTGTTATAAACTTCATAAAATTCAAATACTTGTAGTTGTTAGAGGTAGTTACAGTTAGAATTAGAAAGCAGTTTTTTTAGTAGAAAAATAACGACAAACAATTGCTTACTGAAGTCTACCTTGTTAAAAACATTTAGTCTTGACTTATTCTTTTTTTAAGCTTAATTTTTTACGAATTAATTGGTATCACATGAATATAAAACTCATTACCGGTAACAGGTTACTATATAATTAATACGAGCAACTAATTAATGTATCGTTTTTATTAGCTGGAATCTCTCAACCTTGGAAATAACAAGCTTGAAGTTCTTCCGGATGTCCTTTCCTTCTTGTCTGGCTTGCAGAGATTACATTTGTTCAATAACCAACTGAGGGAACTTAATTCTGTGTTCTCAGTGAGTATAATATCCATACAGAAGAATTCCATACTGAAGAGTGAGTCTTAGACATTGCACTACATAGATCTGTGTAATGTATTTGATTGCAGGCACATGGGGGGAAGGAGGAGGGGGGGTTAAGAAACACCATAATTTTGACCATCTCCTTAATATCCTCTCCCCCTACCCCCTACAGATGTCGAGCTTTTTCAGTCCCCTGACCCACAATAATTATTATGCACCCCTGTCCCTGGCCAGGGCTGTAAAGGAGTAGTAGGGGCAGGGCTTACCCCTCGTCTTTTACATTATTATAGGAGGGGGTGGGGGGTGGGGTCCTTGCCCCTTATAAGGATTGTAGGAGAGGCCAGCAGGGCCTGTGCCCCTCCACCTGTTGCGCTGCTATGTGTGTAGATTTTTATACAACTATACAAAGTCAAAAAATGGCATGAAAGTGGTATCAAATTATGGGGAGGATATCCCCGGACCCCTCCCAGATTTTCATGCCATTTTTTGACTTTGTATAATTGTATAAAAATAGGTCCTCCACAATGTAGATTCGCTCATGCAGGCCAGATTACGCATGCATATTTTATATGACAATATAAATGGCACAAGACATTAAAAATGGCTTGAACATGAAATGAAACTTCAGATGAGAATGCACCATCATCATTAAAAGATTGATTGCAGAGTACCCTGGTCTGACAATTTTATTTATGTTTTTCTTAGGTGGACTTCAAAAACTCACATTTCTTAATCTGAATGGGAATCAGCTACATACACTACCAAGTGAAATAAACAGGTATTGTTTTATATTATGATTTTGGTGTTGGATTAATACAGGTAGGTTTAAACTTAATATTCTCTTATTTTGAAACTCTAAAATTAAATTTCAAGAAAAACAGACCTGTGAAAAAAAATTGAAAAGTTGAAAATATTTGACACTGGGTCCTAACACTTTATTAATAACAACTTTCTTCATGTTGGTTGCATCCCATTATTTGTTGTGTTCATCTCTTTGTGAATCCCAGGCTGGTGTCCTTACAGTTTTCTCAGTGCAGATCACAATGAGTTACACAGTGTCCTTACAGAGGATTTGTCACTTGATCAACCTCCACCGAGCTGCATCTTGCTGATAACCAAATATCAAGGTATTACAAGTTGAATTACAATCCTAACATGGTATTCTTTGAACCCAGGAGTATCAGTCAGGGTTGTTGTCCCTTAGCCTGCGTGGCAGGCGTATAAAGGGGAGGGAGGGAGGGGAGTTCGGCGTGCGCGAAGCGCGAGGAGTCGGAGCGCGAAGCGCGATGGAGTGGGCGAGGGAACGCCTGCAACCACGCTATTGTTTTTTCAATCTTTTACGTCCACATTCTGGACGCAAAATCCGTGATTGGTCAGAATTAATGAAATGATCAATAAAGCAGTTAATTGGTTGTTTCTGATTGGTCAGTTATATGTCATTTGAGTTTTTGAATGATTCCAGGTTGTTATCAATTTACATGCAACCGCCAAACCGGACGGATAAATCGAGAGACGATCGCTTTGAGCTACTTGAATTGTACAGGAATCACTTTTCTTATTGGAAAAAACGGCTTTAACCTTGAATTAAAAGTGGAAGCAGAGGGAAAGGGTTCACGTCACCGATCTTCTACAACTAAAGTACAGCTGTATTGAAAGAAAAAACACGCACTTTAAAACATCATGCTGGGAAAGAAAGTTATTCGGGTTCGTCACCGCCGGTCAAGACTCTCGTCAGAATGTCTCGCAGTCAAAGACAACCTTTCGCGGAGAAAAATATTATGAGAAAATCATTCCACTTTCTTCAGAAGTTTTCATTCACGGAAGCGAAGCTAGACTTGCAATACACTGTATTCAATGCGTGACGGAAGTCGGAATGTCTGTTGAATTTTAGGACGTGATCAACGGAAACCGTCTTATTATTGGAAACTTTCGCATTCACGTGAAAATTATAAAACTTTACTCGGCTACTTCCAAACCCGTCTTTCTTATACATGTGTTTATTATGTTTTAAAAAGAAGTATTTCTGTCATAGCGAAAGACAAGAATGATTTCAAAGATATCTTGCATATTTAATCAAGTGCGCGTGAAAACTGTCAAAACTAATTAGGGGCGGAATGGCAAAAACAATACCGTGGTTGCAGGCGTTCCCTCGCCCACTCCATCGCGCTTCGCGCGCGCGCCGAACTCCCCTCCCTCCCTCCCCTTTATACGCCTGCCACGCAGGCTAGTTGTCCCTAATTTTTGAAGTAGAAGAAAAAATTAGCCAGGAAGTTTTTTTTTCTATCAAAACCCCCAAAAAATATAATTTAATCATTTCTTTCTTGCATAGCCAGAGGCTCATAGTAAGGGAGATCCTCAGCCCCTGCCCTTTAGTAGCAACCTTGTTAAGCAAAAAAGTTCATCTACCCCTATATACATGGGCCACAAAACATTTTGTTAGCAATGTTTAGTTCCAGAAAATATCCATACCCCCCCCCCCCCCCCCCCCACAGAATGGATTTGTCCTATGATCCCCTCCTCTCTGGAATTTCCAAACCCTGCCATGGGGACTAGGGATATTTTCTGGAACTACACATTCAATATTTCTTGTATATGTATTTGTTCCAATTTAGCCTTCCAGAAGACATGGCATTCCTTAGGAACCTTACAAAACTCTATGTATACAAAAACTTTATTGAGGAGTTACCAGAGGTAAGGTTTTAACAGTTATCAACAAACTAAATTATGACGATATAACTTTACAGTGCTGCTACTGTTACCGGGGCCACTTAAACTAAACTAACCAATCAGATTACAGGAAGCGAACACTGCATTCCATCAAATTTTGCACTTCTGGTCATTGTTTTCTCCGCGCTGTTGATTGGCTCAAACAATTTTAGTTGGAATGCATTGTTCGTTTCCTGTAATCTGATTGGTTAGTTTAGTTTAAGTGGCCCCGGTAACAGTAGCAGCACTGTAATGGTATCCATGCGGTCTTCTTAAAATTAAATTAAATTACTTTGTTTTAACAAGGGTGGCACTTAACGGTCTTATGACTGACAAACCTGTGGCCCTCGGATCCCAGATCAAATCGGAATTTAGAAAATGTTGTTTTTTGTGGAGTGAAGAAAACTGGAGAACCCAGAGAAAAACCCTCGAAGCAAGGATGAGAACCAACAACAAACTCAACCCACATGACTCCAGACTGGAATCAAATCCGGGCCACAGCTAGATAATTATCCAGTGTCTTCGTATGCATTGCGGGCCTAGCTACATGTATGGACGCTATTATTGACCCCCATACCTTATTTCTGTCTTGTTTTGACAGGGCTTATCAAAATGTACTCAGCTCAGAGTACTGGACGTGTCAGCCAACAGACTGCGGATATTCCCTGCTGAGGTCTGATAACTGTTATTTTTTTGCCTACTCATGAAATAAACTTAATGTTTTAGAATGAGAGTAACTTTCATTCAATAAAACTTGAAAGCAGGGACGAAAAACTCATTTTCTTCTGTTAGGCGTCTTAGACTAATTCATCATTTTAATGTTAAAACAGATCAAAATCTAAAAATTATTTCTGCCAAATCTATTTCTGAGAGGTGCATACAGTGGAACCCCGATTTCTTGAACCTCCAAGGGAAACGAAAATTGGTTCGAGAAATCAGGAGCTCGAAATATCGGGGGTAAAATTACAGTGAAACAAATCTAAGGGAAACGACTTGAGAAGGGGCACGTTTTTCTCGGGGGGGGGGGGGGGGGGGGGTACGGCTATTATTACATATATTTTCAAAACCAAAAAATATTGCAATTTCGAAACTGGCAATATTTGCACTTTGTTGTTTCAGCTGGCACATCTTCCACTAAAGGAACTTTATTGTGAAGAAAACAACCTTCTACAACACATTCCTGTACACTCGCAGCAAGAAGATGAAGTGTTGACGTTAAAGGTGAGCGCATTTTCGCACATCGTTAAACTTGAGTTTCGCGAAAATAAAATCCGCCAAAATTAATCCACAGAAAGAAAATGTCAAGGAACTACTCACTTGCTTGTCATAATTAACCATTCCCTAATGCAGAAATCTTTGAATACAAAATTTCGCACTTTTGTAGTTTTGTAGAACATTTCCGCTAAGGCGCTATGACGCTAAGGTGTAAACACTTGCGTCACCAAGGGATACCAAGCAGGTTTCAGAATTATACAACACTTCTAAATTCTAATTCGATCTGTGATCCGAGGGCCACAGGTTTGTCAGTCACAAGACTGTTAAGTGATACACTCCTTAAACAACGTCAATTTTTTGTTTTTTGTTTTGTTTCGTAAATTAGTAAAATATTGCTAAATTATAGCATCTCGAGTTGGTTGCTTTGGAACAAACTTCATGCTCATTTATTTTCTACCTGTTAGGAGATTACAGCACGCTCTGTATTGAAGGATCTCAAAGACGGGTAAGTGTTTCTTTGTGCAATCTGAATTTACTTTAATGCTTTAATGAAGTACTCCTAATAAACAGCTTACGCTATACTAGGAGGTGTAGTTAACTATACTCTGATTGGTCAGGATTTCTTTAACAAAAAACAAAGTAGTAAGCAGATTGTAAGCAGATTGTAAGCAACACCTAAATGTATGTCAACATCGAGCAAGAAAAATGAATGCGCTTGTTCACTGTTCGAATATTTTCTCGCCTGCGTGTCGATTTAGCTCTCGACAACTCTCGTTTACTTTCGTTCTCGTTTGATCCCGGCCTTACAGTCCCGTTGAAGACTCCCATATATGGAAGTCCCAACCTTCGGACCTTACAGTCTCCGTTTCCTTCCGTACAGGCGATCGTTTGTCAAGCGTGCCATACGTCACTACCCCAAGGTACAAGAAATGCTACAGTACGCCAGTGAATGCGCCGTGTGTGGACAATCTTTCCTCAATACGTGGCTGGAGTGTGTGCACTTTGTGGACGCTCATAAAGTACGTTAAAGCAGTTTTGTTGTTGTTGTTGTTGTTGTTGTTGTTGTTGTTGTTCACGTGCTAAGACACGAAGTTGGTGAAATTGAAAATGGCGGGAAACGTGAATCTACGTGGAGCTACGTTCTGGGATTGTGTACTAGATCAGTCGTGAAAATTTTCGCCTAAATTTTTTCAACCTTTTCCATCCTTGTTCCTGTTTGGTTTATTATTACCTATTTGGTGTTTTTCTATCTTATTAAACTATTATTTGGAGTTTTCGTTTGATTTGAAGCTAAGTTTGTACACCGCAAATAAACTTAATATATAGGTGACATAGCCCCTTTAGTAGGAAAGACGTACCACCCGCACTTTAAAGAGTTAATGTTGCGGTCGCACGCGCAATGATTAGACAAAGTGTTTCAGCGAATTATGAAAATCGCACGTGTGACCACTCTTAAAACCCCGCGACGCGACAAGTCCCTACTTTCGTCGTGAAAAGTAAAAATTCATTGAATTTCTGGCGACTTTTCAAAGATCTTTTTCAGCTGTAGTCTCGCCTACGGCGATGGGTCGTGTTTTCAGGAAGTGAAACCGGGGTCTTAGCCATTTGTATTTCTCTGTCAAGTATAAACTGAAAAATACGCTAACGACAGATTCGAAGAGGAAAAAAAAACACAGAGAAAAACAAAAACCTAGTAAGCAGTAGATTATTTGAGTGTCTAATTAGAATTGTTTTGACACTTTACAGATCTTGCGCACAAAAACTAGAACAGGGATTATTCCTGTGCGAGGACTTTTGTGCTCTTACAAATGCTTCAACTCGGAGGGACATGACTATTTTGGCATCGCCTATGTTGGAGACACTTGATGTGGCATTACACGGAGGTATATTCACGTGCGCTGAAGCGTAATGTCAGCGCCAAGATGGATTAAGACTCTCACCAAGCAGATTGTGGCGTTGCATTCTAGAGTTGCTCGACAGAACTTCGCAAGTTTGAGGCGGTTTTGAGGCGACGCCACACAAATATTGTTTCTGATTCTGAACGGGAAACTGAGAAGGAACAGCTACAGTCACACACATACTTTTTTCATGTATTCTTGTTCTTTAATTCACTTCCTCCAAGTTCAAAGCCAGTTTCTGCTGTATGGCTTTGCGTTTTTCGCATGGACGAGAGACTGAGGAAGAGACGATAATGCAGAACATTGTTAATTCATGAAGGAGAACTTCGTATATTTGTAAGCGCGTTAAGATTTTTAAACGCGCAGAAAAGAACTTAATTATTAATTATTATTATTATTATTATTATTCGTCCGTGCCTCGTTGTTTGAACTGTTTAATGCACATGTTGCAAGGTGTAACATTATAAATGGTCAAACCGGCGCAAAACACTTAATGAATTGAGTCAGAATTAATGAATTCCTTTCAACACAATATCAGATGGTATCTTTCTGAAATAATTGAAAACAAACAGACCGACGAAAGGAGCTAAAAGATCAGACCAGTGTCGTGCACTTTGAAAATTATTCAGGATCTCGTAAATTAAGTTTAACTTCTGCATGAATTTTAAAGTAAAATTACTTTGTCTTTTTTCTGGAACGGTAGATTCTTCCGTCTGGCAAAGAAAGCTGCTAATGCATAGTTTGGCAGTTTTAAAATAAAGCCTTCTTATGCAGCACACTGTTTAAACAATGCTGGGAAAGATTTTTTATTTTCGATTTGTTTTCTGTCTGTCAGTTAACGTGCGTTCTTTTATCTGTGGACAAAACCCTGCATGGTTTGACTATTTAATTCAAATGGAAGCTATTGAGCAGTAATTTCATGTGAAAACTGTTTATTCTAGTATGCTTTACAAGGTGGTTCTAACTTTTAAGACTTAACGTTTGTGGATGAAACCCTAGTGTGACTATTCTTATGAAAGTTATTGAGCAGTACTTTCATGTGAAACTGTTTTATGCTGTAGGGGACGAAACCCTAGTGTGTGACCATTCAAATGAAAGTTATTGAGCAGTACTTTCATGTGAAACTGTTTTATGCTGTACAGTGTGGTTCTAACTTTTAATGTGGACGAAACCCTAGTGTGACTATTCTTATGAAAGTTATTGAGCAGTACTTTCATGTGAACTGTTTTATGCTGTACAAGGTGGTTCTAACTTTTAAGTCTGTGGACGAAACACCTAGTGTGTGACCATTCAAATGAAAGTTATTGAGCAGTACTTTCATGTGAAACTGTTTTATGCTGTACAAGGTGGTTCTAGCTTTTAAGTCTGTGGACGAAACCCTAGTGTGTGACCATTCAAATGAAAGCTATTGAGCAGTACTTTCATGTGGTACTGTTTATTTTGCTGTGCAAGGTGGTTCTAACTTTTAAGTCTGTGGATGAAACCCTAGTGTATGACCATTCAAATGAAAGCTATCGAGCAGTACTTTCATGTGGTACTGTTTATTATGCTATACAGTGTGGTTCTAACTTTTAGTGTGGACGAAAACCTGCAGTGTAATAATTCAAATGAAAGTTATTAAGAAGTACTTTTATGTGGTGCTGTTTATTAGATCTCATTATACTGTACAAGATGGTTCTAACTTTTAATTCTGTGGATGAAATCCTGGTTTGTGACCATTCAAAATGAAAGCTATTGAGCAGTACTTTCATGTGGTACTGTTGGTGTTCCAATATTTTGTCAAATGAAATTTTTTTTTTTTTTCATTTTTCAACTTTGGTGGTATTCCTTATTCCTGAAATCTGTCAGGAAGCATCTCCATAATGGCGTTGCGAATGCTTCTTATCTTCCAGCAGTAAAACGCGGGATTAACCAGCGAATTCATAAACAGAATGGTGTGAGTAATGTTGAATGCTGCTTTGAAACGATCATCGTTGGATCTCACTACGACCAACACAATGTTCAGGACAAGATACGGCGAATAAAACAGCATCATTAAAATGACCAGGTAGATAACAGTTCGAATGGAAGACTTGTATTTGGCGAATGTTTGATATTTCGGCCGCTTCTTGACTCTGTGGTCCCGTGGTCTGGAGATCTGCTCCGATTTTGGTTTGATGTTGGTGGATCATGCGTAGCAGCTTAGCGTAGGCCAGGGTGGTCACTGTTAAGCATACCACAAGTAGAAGAATCATGCAGTATAGAAAACTCATTGGTAAATAAACAGAGGAATGGTTAAAATAATGCCAGATAGCCACAGCAATACCACTACTTTGGCAGTCCGTCGAATGGTGACCACAGTACGATAAACGTACGCTCAGTACAAGAGCTAGAAGCCTGTCAATGCTGATAGCGGTGAGCGTTGTCAGAGAGATTGCACCCAAAACTGACGCGAGGGTCTTGCTACCGATCGAAGCGATGCAATGAATCTGCATGTTCCCGCGTAAAGCGGCGATTTTATGAGCGACAAAAACAGGTTGAACAAGACATCCCACGCCAAGATCTGTGAGCGCTAAATTGCTGAGTAGTACATTCGACGGAGTATGTAGTTGAGATTTTCTCCACACGGCAACAATTACGAGAATGTTGAGAACACTGGCTGGTAGCGCACAAAACAGTGTTCAAAACAATGCTGAGGATATATGTACTGTAGTAATTCTCAATAGCGCTTGGGCTGTAATCCACGTAGAAACAGTTCATGTGGATTGAGGCGGGTGGAAGAGTTTACCGAAGTGGCATTCCAGTCGCTTGAATTATATTCTGCCATTTCTGCGCTGTAACGTCAGTAAAATAATGCGTTGTTGAACTGAACTGGGCAAATATGCCGCAAATATAGTTGAAATAAAGAACCACAAAGCTGTAATAGCTAAAATTCGGACCGGCTCCTTTGTGGTCGTATTGTATTCAAACGTCGAGTCGTTTGCTAATGATATATACCCACTAAACTTACATGGAGAAATCTTCAGCAATCAACTCAGCTCTCGTTTTGTTTTTATAGTATTTGTTCAGCTTTACATGAATAAACAATTGAATTCTATTGACGGAGATCAAATAGAAGTCATTTTGAAATGAATACAATATGACAGCTTTGTCGCTGTTTGTAAAAATCTAGGACAATCCAGGACAATCTAATGATACGCGAATGACGTTCTTTAATAATAAAATAGAAAATTTAGCTAAACAGGAAGTTTTCAAATCCGTCAATAATATTCAGTTGAACGTAATAATAGTATCTAGGAACATCCCGCATTTAATTTGCACGGTTTTGTTAGCTGTAAATGTTCGCTTCTACTAACGCTTCAAACAAAACGATATTTGTTCTGTGTCAGTTTCGGAGCGTCTCTTTATTGATGCATCTGTTCTTTATATATTTTTCGTTTTCTTTACAAAGATGAAAGCGGTGTTTGTATTTACATGAGCAACTGAAAGCTGCTTTTCTCTTATTTAAAAACGCCTTGTGGTATGATAGATTCTCTGGAGTAGTTTTCTAGTGGTCCCTTCGGATAAAATCTAAACTGACTACCACTAAAATAAACTTATTGGTCTTTGATAATCAAAGCTTCTTAAAATTCATATTCCCAAATGTTCAAATAAAATGTTACATTGTTTTTTATTTTACCTACGGAATATTGTTTCCAAAGCTAACTTAAAACACTTTCGTTGTATTTTAATCAGCTCCGTACGCCGTACAAGCTTATTACACAAATTTGAATGGTTCGCGCGTTTCCACAGTTTTTTCGGTCGTGAGTTCCACTTGTCGACTTTGTTGAACGGGTTGGAGGGGTGGGTAGTGGTGACAAGCCTACTCAGGGGTCCCTTGTGAGCAAATTCCTTCATCGTATATTCATAAGATGGATATGATCTAAGAGGTAGAAATGATAATTCATAAGTAAGCAACTTTCGATAATCAGGCGGGGTGACCACTTTAAAAAAAAAAAAACACTTGAAAGCTATTTTCACAGATGTGGGGCCGCGCGAGAAAATATTTCGCTTGAAGTCGTGTACCGCGATTTTACGTGTCCAGTGCAAGGAGATCCGTGCATACCGTAAAAGCTCTATTTAGCTCCCCCTCTCTATTAAGACCCCCCCCCCCCCCCATCCTTCCGTCAGGGTGATGTAAAAGACTTTTCAGCAATATTTTCTGGCGTTTCAGTCACTTTGTATCGAAACAATTTCCAGAACTACCGTCGAGTTAGGGTATAAATAACGTTTCCTTGTAAGACGGTCATACATAACCCATTTCTTGTTCTGTTTTAGTTAGTTGTGTAATAGTAAAGTTTGAAAAATTAATGTGAATTTTCTTGAAAATTTATGATTTTTAAATAAGCCCTCCCCCCCCCCCCCTCTCTATTAAGCCCCCCTCTCTAATAAGCCTTCCCCCCTTCTTGAGGCCAGAAATTAAATAAGCCCCCCCGGGGGGCTTAATAGAGCTTTTTACGGTATTGATTGGCCGATAGGCTCGATGTGCAGCCGTGCCGGGGGTGTGGGGGGGGGGGGGGGGGAATTGAAATGCCATACATAGCGCTTAAAGTTTCAATTCAAAGGCTCTATGCAAGTTTTAATTTTGAACAAGTCAGTTAACATATTATGGCTTTTTCTTTGCCTTGGATTTGCTGGAAAAGTTAAAATATTTCTTGGTAAATGTACATAAAATGTTGAATTTCAACGAATATCAGGCTAATACGCCATTTCAGAGTTGCCTTTTGCCTCACTTTTAAAAACGAGTCCTGGTTTGAAACCATGAATGAAAATTAATTTGATTTGCATTAAAAATAAACTTGCCGTAAAACTAATTTCGATATGAAAGGTTGTGCACCAGGACTCGTTTTGAAACAGAGGCAAAAGGCAACTCGGAAATGGCGCATTTTCACGCACGACCCAAGTAAAGAGTACCAAGGGGGTAAGGGTAAGTAAGAACGCGGAAAAGGTTAAGTTTCCCCGGCCTTGGCTGAAACTAGTGGAAAACGTTTCAACTAACGAAGGTCTACCAAAATATTTTCAACAGGAGTCCTTATCGAATGTATTTTATAAACTGATAATGTCATCATCATTGTACCTGTAAGTTAACTTGGAAAAGTTTACGAACACTTCATTCCAGGAACCTTGGGGAGGTCTGGGCTCCACTGGGTATCGGGCGACATAGCCTCCATAGCCGGGTGTGGGCCTGGTGCTGAAATACAAGCAGTAAATGTTGATTGATAGATTAGATCAGGCTGCATTATACAATACAGAATTGAATTGGAATTACAGTGCATAGTCCCTGATTGGTCGTTGCGTATGCGCAGTAAATTCAAACCAAGCAACAGCCAATCAGAGAAACTACACGGATCTTTGTTAAGCTACGTACTCTACTTTCCATACTCTAATTTGTAGAGTATGGAACTTTAATTGTGGTCGAATCTCCGATGTCTCTCGAGATCTCTTTCGTGGAAACTTAGCGCGCAAAAAGAGACGTCCATGCACAAATAAAAAAACATACAATCGTATCTTCCTTTCTTCTCCTGTTTCCGGCATTTTTGGCATCTTGATAGGTTCTTCAACCATGACCCAAGTTCTTGATTCTCTTCCAATCTAACAAGATTAAGTAACAGAGAATAAATTAAAATAAATTTAAGAGTTTGTAAGTTATTCAAGAACCATTCGAAGGCATCTCTCTCTACTTGATTTAGTTTTGGTTTGTTACTAGAAGTCTAGACTATGTTTTTCAGACCTGTCATGCCTTGGTTCAATGCTGTTTGTATCGTTCGCTCTATCGACATCACGACGAGATACCCGCCCCTGATGCTGTGTGGTGTTTTAGATTAGTTACAAAATGTTTTATAATCGTTTCAAGAGTGATTAGAGTATAATTTCTCTTTACCTGACTGTTGACGTTGGAATGGCGGGAAACAGGCTGTCGGACTCATACTGGTGAAACTGGTTAGGTCTTGTTTGGAACTGGTCCCAGTCACACGCAACCTTTTGCCATATCTCGGGTTCAGGCTCATCTCTCACCGCTCGGTATCTGACGAGATCAGCATTTTTTTCGTGGCTTGGTAAAGGGACTAGTTCCTCCTCTCTGACTGAGGGCCCGTCAGAAACCTATTGAACAACAAGCCGAACACGAACAAGAAATATAATTTAAAAAAATTTTCACGGCATGTTTCAAATGTTGATCACATGGTACAGACGAACGTACCACGTGATGTACTTTCAAAACAGACTTCTCAAACTCATTAATAATTCATAAGTCAAAGCAAAGAAAATCATAACCGTGTCACATTTTTACGGTTTTATTTTTCCGTTTACTCTAGTTTTAGAGATAATGTTTCATCCGATTTCCAAACACCTCGAATTTCGTCAAAAATATGCCGCTCTTCTCGGTGTTTGGAAATGTGATGAAACACTTGTGTTTGATATATATTTAACACTTGTTGCACTCCCCTGATTGTCCCGGTTCTGAAAATAGCGAAAACAAATCATACTGAGAAGAGTAACCGTTAACTATCCACGATTCATTTCTTGTACTTGCTCGGCCGAGAGCAAACTTTCAGAACTTTCTCGTTGTTGGGAAGAACAACAACAAACTCATTAATAATTAATGAAGTTAAACAAAGGAAATCGTAATGGATATCAGATCTTAATAGATTTTTACGATTTTATTTCTCCGTTTACTCCTTAGTTTTTGTTTCGATTGGAAAGATATATCATCCGATTTCCAAACACCTCAAATCTCGTCCAAAATACTCCGCTGCGCGTCGTATTTTCAACTCTCTTCTCGGTGTTTGGAAATCGGATGAAACACTCCCTCTCGCATTTGATATATTACTTAAGCTTATAGCAACTCACCGCTTCTTTTGGAAACAACAGTTCTTTCTTTTGTTTGTTTTGATCATTAATTGGCGGCAGGACACGGCTTGATTCTTCTGAACTCAAATCTTGCTTTCTCTTTTCTTTTAAACCTCTAATGCACCCGAGACCCAAAGCGGGTGGTCGACTCATTTCCGAAGGAGGTCTGTGCGGACCAGTGGGCAGGTTATTTGGAAACGATCGCGGTTGAAGCTTCACACACTGGACCACAAACCTTGGAATGGCTTGATACCTGACCGGCTTCTGTGGGACACGCCTCTCAAGAAGCCGTGTCATGTTATTCAGCGAGATTTCGTCTAATTTATATGCCATTTTGTTAACTCGATGTGAAAATTTTTCATAAACTCCTACAACTGCTACAGAGGTGTTTCTAATAAGTTATACGCGCGCGAAAGATTATGACATAATAGTTGTAATTAACATTGTAAGTCAGACTCATTTGCGCGCGCCTTCCTTTTCACAGTCGGGGGAACAAGTACCGTTTTTGGCAAATCTTCGTTGAAGTACTTGACGAGTTTCCGATTGTTATTATCCAATCAAGAAACAGCGCGAGCACTCACGAGTACTCCGAAACTTTGATAAGCAGTCGACAAACAAAGGATTAATATTTCCCCAAGTTCCTAGATTTTGAGTATCGCTCAAATTTCAGCCGAGCTATGCGAAAAAAAAACATATTGAAAAAAATTTATTGGTGCAAAATTGATGGCAAATTGCTCCAGTGCGCCCCTCATTGATCAAGGATTAATTTTCGGGTTTTTGAAAGGTTGAGTGAGAGATTTGAAGCTGATATAAAACTCATACAACGTCAATCGAATATTGAAAGGAAAGGAAAAGAGGCAAGACAAAATTAGATCAAAGTCAAATTTTTGCACGAAAAAAAAAATGCAAAATTTATCTAGCTGAAGTACACCAAATTGCCTCCTCAAGCAAGACATGAACACACCCTCCCAGGGCCCTTCAAATAACATGACAAAGCATAGGTGAAAAACCCTTCTTTATTAAATCACAGTCCTTAACAAACTCAAAATACTAATTTACATTTACACTGCTTTCATCCAATCTGATGGCAAGCCAAGCCTGTAAAAACAGGTTTGAATGTTGTGATACGAATACACGGCGAGACACACACACGTCATGACACTGGCTTTGAATAAATTCAATTAATAATCAGAGATGAGATGAGTAACAGTCCTTTATGTTTGTTGGCATCTTGTATGTGATTGTTTAATCTTTGCCATCTGCCCATTCTGTCATCTCTTTGTACCACTCTTCTTCCCATGGAGCA
The DNA here is from genome assembly GCA_029204205.1 of Desmophyllum pertusum. Taxonomy (NCBI): domain Eukaryota; kingdom Metazoa; phylum Cnidaria; class Anthozoa; order Scleractinia; family Caryophylliidae; genus Desmophyllum; species Desmophyllum pertusum. The sequence continues at coordinate 3,270,210 of MU826827.1, read as the reverse complement.
TGTGGAGAAGCTAAGAAATAGAAGAAAAAAATTTATATCCAAACTATGGAGATGCAGTGGTCTAATGGTTAGGACGTTGACAGATCAAGCAGTCTTGGTTTGAGCGCTGGCCGGGTCATTGCGTTGTGTTCTTGAGCAAGACACTTGACTCTCACAGTATCTCTCTCCACCAAGGAGTATAAATGGGTACTGGCGACAAAATGCTGGGGGATAACCTGCGATGGACTAGCATCGCATCCAGTGGGAAGTAGCAATACTCCTAGTTGCCTTCATGTGGCCTGTTTTGGATTTTCCCCGAAAATGTGAAATAGAGGGATAATTTTTGGAAGTAGATGGCAGTACTGAGTTATTACTAAAAGGCACGGAGGGGAGTGTTTGGAGGCCTCCCCCAGAAGTTTTTTTTTAGATTTCAGGCTCTGAAAGTGCATTTTGGTGTATCCTGGAGATGGTTTTGCTATGGATAATGGAAAAAGCAATAAACTCCTGGTCTGATAGGGGGGTCCGGACCCCCCTCCCCTCCCCTGGATCCGCCACTGCACTGCACATTATGGCCAGTTAATTATGCACCTGGGGTGGCTGCTGTGCAGACATGCTTTTAGCCAAAACTTGAAAAGTGGGCGTCCTGGAGGCATGTCCCCTCATAAATTTGTTAAGCTTTGGTGCATTTTTCATTTTCTCCCAGGATTGGGCGTCCAGAGGACACGTCACCTGGACACCCTTCTGGCTAAAAGCTTGCGTAAAGAAGTTCCACTGAAGAATTGAAATTATTCTTATTGTTTTGGCCTGGCAATTATTATTATTGCATGTCAGTTGGCAAATAACTTTGTGAAAGTTTGCTTATCAAAACAAGCATTGACATTGTCCATGGCTATTGAATATTTCATTAACTAAATCAAGAAGAATACTTACATGAGGTGGAGGTGGAATGTTTCTTTCCCATTTGCTGCCATCTGGCTTTCGGGGTCTGCAAGAAATAATAATTTATGAAAGATACAATATTTACATGTAGCATCAATAAGCAGTAATTTTTATCGCGCAAAAATCGTATAAGCATTTGCATTTTCCGTGTAAATTGAATTGAATTTTAGTATTAGATATTCGTTTTACAGCTGATAACATTAAAACAAACTCCAAGACACTTACGGGTGTAAGGGAACGGGTGCTTCATTTTCTCAAATTCCCTTTCGGCCCCTTCCAAAATCTTGAATATCTTCCTTTGATCTCTCTCGTATTTGTTTTCATCAAATCTTTCTCTCAATATCACCGCCTCTCTCCTCCATAGCTGTCTATCTATACACCAAGACAGCAAGTGTTTCAGACTGTTCCTGTACAGGCGAGTCACACGTTGTTGATGTGTGATTCCCTTCGTCAAGTGAGAAGCAATGTACGCCATCTTGGATATTGCAGAACAACGCTCTCTCGTTCCCAGCGCTCTCTCTGCACTGAATAATATAGGCCTGCAATGCGTCCAAAACAAAATTATTTTTCTGAATATTGTGAGATTTTTTCACATAATTTCCCAGCTTCCTCATAAAAAAACCTCTAGTCCTTTATAAACAGCGCTCCCAGTGAGTAGGTTAGGATAATGGTAAATTCTGGGCTTCCTGGAATTCTAATCTTTGTGCGATTATTAACTCTACTGGCAAGGAATGTTTGACTGGAGTTCCTGACAGTGTTGGGAATTGTGCTGTTCTGAACAGTGAGGTAAATGGATTTCTATTCCAGATTTTTTTAGTGCACGGCCCAATCCATATGCTTCGACTTAGCATGCGAGCAGGCTTTCTTGTTTTGGGATTCACGCAAAGTGCGAGTTTCAAGCCGAGCGCAGAGCGCGAGGATTGGGGCGGCTCATAACTCGCAGCACCTTTGCCGCGAAACCCAAACAAGAGAGCCTGCTCACAGGCTAGCCTCAACTTGCTGATGAGAACCCAGCCAATCAGTTGCTGTATTTTAATATATTTTGAGCACGTTTTGGCCCTGAGCCCAGGTTCTGTAAGCCCCTTCATTTGGGACCCAGGAAAATATTTTTATAACACTTAATTAATCAACATGCCTTGGTTAACAATTTTCTTGACATAGTCTTATAAACTCTTACATAAACTCTTTGGGGCAGAAACCATTATTGTATTAAATAAAGATAAAATTATTGAAGGAAATGTCTGGTACCCCCTGGGGGGGGCTGAGTCTATTATGGAAAATGTCAGGTCATTCAAGCATAATCTTTTATTTGTATATTGCAATCACTCTTTATCTGTACAAAAAAAACATTACAAATACATGTAACTATTTTATAGCAAACACTATATCATCCATATTATTAATTAATAAAGTCACTCTGCCAATAAAGGCTTAGCCTACAGAACAGGTAGTATTGTAGGGTTTGCAGTTGAGTGCAAGTACGAGACATGATATTTACATGACTGTCTAGCAATCTGTCACGCAAGTTCTTGCATGCCTTGCATTCTACTGAGAATTCTACAATAACTGCCAGTTGTGCAGGCTGATAATAATTTAATAAAAGGTTATATTTGCTATTTTTAACCAATAATGCTCAGGCTCTCCTGGTCATCAATAATCATTTCAGATCTGTGTGTTATATAATCTTAAATATCCAAACACTAAATCATTCGATCCATACTACATAATTTTCATATTCACACATGCATTTAAATAATTTATAGTATATTTAAATAAATGCAAAATTTTGTTATTTATTAAATATATGACCATTTCATAGTCACACAACGTCAGTACAAAATGGTTAAAATGATAAAATATATTATATTTAAAACAATCACTACAAAATCATGTTCCTTATAAAAATGTATGCGGAACTGAAACTCATTCTGGGGTTGAAAATATTTTGACATACTGTGTCAGAAATTCAGTTGACTAACAAAACATATCTAGAAATTTAGAGCATTTTGGTGCACTGAAATGTCTGAGTCAAAAGTTTGAAAATGCTGCAGGAGTTTGCACATTTTGGAGAATCAGGCCTTTATTACTGCACCTTTCAATAACACACAAACTCTGAAGTTCAAAACCCAACTAATGAATGTGTTTTTCACTGCCGTCAATCACAATAATACAACAACAACCAATGGGCACTGAAAAAAGAAACAAATCAAATAGACCAAAATCAAAAACCCATTGACATGCAGAAGGGGCCTTTTGAACCCGTCAAAGTAAAACGTCCTCCTGAAACATCCGTTAAGATGATTGACAGCAATGAAAAACGTAACCGTTGATTGAGCAGAGGGGGCAGTATAAAACAAGATCATCTTATAATAATAAGTTAATCTCACATTCTTATGTGAAATAATGATCACTCATAAGAATTGGACAGTCATTAAATTCTACATCAAAGTCATAAAATAACTCGACAAGCTGAGGTTCTGGTCGTGGGCTGCCAGAAAAGCCACACTCCTCAAGAGTCTTATGACGATCCAGCTGAACTCTTTTCCCTTCTTTGGTACTGCAGTATATAACAACTTCCCTTGTTGTCCCTCCAAATCTCTCATGGATGATCGTTTCTATAGAATAAACCGGTATATGGGCGTGGACAAATATCTGGAAATGTCCTGGATAAGACTTCAACTGTGGGAGGTAGGCAAATGTGACAAGTTTGAGCTCCATGCTTATAAATCTGTAATCAAAAAATTAGGAGAGCATATATGTAAATATTACAGTATTTTACAATCGGGATTGACCTAATACACTAATACAGTGTACATGTACATGACGTTTGTATGTGTGCAGGTACATACATGCCCAGTGGGGTGGCAGGGGGGTCTGAGCTTCCCACTTCCCATACCTTAATGTACTCCTGGTTCTGCCCTTTCTGTTGTACTTCCCACCAATTTCTGCATTTTCTTATTGCAAAATATCATGTGCAATGTTGTGAAATGTTTTCCTATTTCTCCCGGTTCCCACCACATTGGGAATCCCACTTTTCCCTCCCTCTCTTCTCCGGCCTCCCGTAGACTTCCTGCACCCTTTACTCCAGGATTCCCGCACCCTGTCCACCCCCCTCCACATACATGTACAGGTGCACATGTTCCTAATGCAAACACAAGATAACTCGAACCTCTCGCTAATTCAAAGTAAATTTGTTTACCCTTCAGGACATTTTCTTACTACGTACAATACCAGAACGTTTTTCAATTTCCCTTGAAGGTTCGAGTTATTGGGAGTCACCTTGCACATGACGTCTCATCAAAGCCAGCTTACCTTGGGAACTTTTCCTTAGGAGGTTGCCATAATCCCAGTTTACAGCAAGGACACTGCTCCAACTCCTCCCTCTCAAATCTCAGAATTGGCAGGCCATCATCTTTGACACACTCCTCCTTCTTGTAATATTTCAAGCCTTTGGAAAACTCAAGATAGTCTAGCAGACCATTCGCATCTCTATCTAACTTCTTTGCAAGAATATACAGCTCCAGGTTGTTAGCAGGTGCATTTAAGTCTCGCATTCCTGCATAGAACTCTTCGTATGACAAGCTACCATCACCGTCAACATCAAATCGCCGAAAGAGATCAATAGCTCGGGCGTAGTTATCGATCATCCATTTGTCCATACGAGCTACAAAAGCAGCATGAAGATCATCTGCAGCTTCAAACGCTGATGCTGCTTTCTCAAGCTTCTCCTGTTAAATACAAGAGTGTAAATACAAGTGTATATATAAATTTAATGGTAGCCTGCGTGCAGACGTCTCGTATTTCCTTGCTGTGTTTTTCCACGTGCAGCAAGGAAAGGTATATTGTTGTAATATAGGCCTGTGGCACATTTTATTACAATGGAGCCACTGCAGAGGAGATCTAGAGAGGTTCATCATAAGCTATCATAATAGGATTTGTTGTTTTGCTCTTACATAATATTTAAGCTGATTGGATTGATTTTTGCAAAAAATTAAACTTAAGGTGTACATGATCTTCTCTTTTGGCTGGATACCATGTCCAAGCTTAATTATTAAAGCTTGTACCAGGTACAACACTCGAAGTAGATAGAGGGAGCTGAGCCATTTCATAAAATGGGTTGGTACAATCAGTCCCGTCACTAACACTGTTGTTTCGAACGAGTACTGGCTGTAAAAATGTTTACCTTGGCAAGCTCTTCCTTTGACTTCTTGACTTTCTTTGCTCCTTTCTTTTACCTCCAGATCTAGCAAATGAAACATCAGAGATAAATTGACTAAAACTTCTCGTTTGCATAAGCTGATAAGCATGCAACATGCAAGCAAGCAGAACAAGCGGGAACAATCAATAGACTGCACTGTGGAAAATCAAATGTCAAAACGGCTGTCACATACTTGGATTTTCCACTTTTCTTTTTTACTGGCATCGTCAGAACAAGTCCAATTGTACTACAGCAATTACAATTAGAAGCAATGCAGCAAATTGCAAGAAGTGTTCGAGAAGAGTCAAACTTCGTCTGCCAAAAAATCACCACGGTAACGACTCACTGGGGACTGGTGCTGACCCAGGTCCGCACGGCGTACATTTAGCGTACGTTGAGGATTGTTCATTGCCAGGGGGGGCTAGCAGCGAGGCCTGGGACCTAGTATATATGATTGCACATTTTAGAAATTTGGCCGAGCGAGACTAAGTACTGGTTTGTTTAAAATAAACATGGCGGACGATGGCTGACATAACGTGCGTTTGTGTTCGTTCAGAAATATTTTGGCGATTCCACGTCCAAACATCTATGGGAACGATTCGGTCGCTGTTTAACTGAACTTTGGTCATTGTGGGACACCTTGGATGAAAATTCCACAGCAAACTCCCGTAGAGGTACGTTTCTCGAATGATTGACAGATTTCTTTACTTGTGCGATCATGTATTGCGGAAAAGCGGCAAGATCAAAGGGCGCTGCCTGCCCCCCTGTTCATTGCGTATGCGCGGAAGTAGCCTTCTTTTGGTCACGTGGTCACGTGGTCACAACATTTAAAAAAACCCGCGTAGCTCTGGGGACGAGAATGGCGTGGCAGGCGTAAGGGAGTTCGAGCGCGAAGCGCCAGGAGAGAGCGCGAAGCACAAGGAGCGCGATCGGGGGAGGGATTACGTACTCCCTCCCACGATCGCGCTCGCCGAACTCCCTTTCTACGCCTGCCACGCAGGCTAGCGCGGAAGGTATTTGGTATTTATAAACTACTGTAGATTGAGTTCTTTCCATCTATCCTCAAGCTTATAATACATTTCAAAAACAACTTCGCCAGGATGAAACCTCTTTAAATTATTAAATAGCGAGTAGCAGATCAAACATAACGTGGCGGCGAACAGTAGAAAAAGAAAGTAATCGCGCAGGGTATCCTGGAAAACGACGTACACATTGCGGCACAGGACAGGAACAAATTGGAAGAAAGTGTTGAGGCCTTATGTGCCAACTAACTCTGCAAAACAGTCGTTTTTTTCTCTTCGCAAGGTGCAAAGCGCCGAAAACGTGAATCCTCGCGCGTGCGTAAGCGCGCGAGCCTCACACGCCCCACTCTCCGTTTTCACACTCGCTCCAGACCTTTCGTTCGAAGACCGCGCGCATTCGTATCCAGTTGGTAACAAACATATTTGTAAAGAATACACTCTAAGCTTTAAAATGATACCAAGAACAGCTTGCCACCCGGGGGGTGCAGCGAACTTGAAAAATTATGGGTTTGGCCACTAGACTCAACGCAGTCTATGTGCCGACTGGCGCATGCACGAAGCAGACAGGTGACATTAGAGATGCATTTAATTGCCTTTAAAACCTTTATCTTTGCATACTTGCATATTTTTAATAATTGTTACAAATCGATATAGAATCGAACTAAGACTTTGTTTTCATTTACTACACAGTGATTCTTCCTTATCTATGTAAGTTCATCTCCGAAGAGCTTCTTCGTTCGTTTAACAATCATACCACTCAAGACCTCTTGTGTTTTGATTTCTTTATGCTTTTATTTACAGACTTTACAGTCACTCAACAAGATAACAAACAATGCATCGATCAGTGAAGAAATCGGCAGCCATTTCTTCTTTGAGGAAACCATTTGTGTTATCTTCCTTGGCGTTTTGCCATTTGGCTTTGCAGAAATTGTCGCAACTCTGACGTACAAGAGGTGATAACGTCCTAACAAAAAAAGAAACGGCAGACGTTAAGCGTTATTTACTTCCAGCAGCTACTTACATTCAAACAACAACAACAACAACAACAGGCGCAGATCCAGACCGGTTTACACCGTTTTACGGAAATCGGTCAAATTTTTCAAATGACTCAAAATCGAGGGAAATGGCATTTTAGAAAGTGAAAATCTAAAAACGTTTGCCTCCGGACTTCCATAGATTCGGCGCTCAATCTCTAGTAAACCGGTCAAGTTTTTTCCTGGATCCGCGCCTGAACAACAGGTATTTCAAGCCTGGGTGCCATAACCAGAAATGAGTTCTAAAGACAAACTACAAATGGAAACAATAGGGTGGCTAGGGAGTTGTCAGCTCTAAAGTAAAACGGCACAATTGTTTGAGAAGTAATGATGAGATTTTATGCAGGTTGATAGAAAGGAAAATTGATGTTTCCTTTCTTTTGTATCCGGGCTTTCTGCGAGTGTAAGAAAAGCTTCTTTTGCATTTCACATATCTTGGCATGGTAGAGTTTTGATTTCCATTTGACGACTGCATAGCTTGTTTTCTGTTTCGCATCGTCAGAATTTGTTCCCAACCTCGTTCCCGGGGTCTCTCTTCTTCCCGCCAAAAGCGATTGAATCGCTTTTGGCGGGAAGAAGAGCGACCCTGGGAACGAGGTTGATTTGTTCCTTGACGAAAAGACCCTTCCAAACAAATAATAATAATATATAAGCTTTGTTTGACCAGGAATCACCTATCAGTATTACACTGTTCTCCCAGCTGACCGTGCATAGTAAACTAAAAAGCCCAATCCCTTTCACGCAAACTGTCCTTCAAGAAAATGAATAACTAAACGCCCAGGGCTTATGCTCAGAAGCGGATTTGTTGTATTTTATTTTCCAGTAAAGTAAATAAACCTTTGATAAGCTTCTTAGATGTTCCACAGGTGAAGATAATACACAGTCACGAACAAACTTGGTCACTTGATGGCAGAACTCCAAGTGAAGAGGCTAGAAATAGAAACAAACATGTGATGAGCAAATTAATTAATTTATGAGATACCTGCGTAGCTGGCACAGGAGTAATAATAAAAAGGCGCTTTCAACGTGTTCAGCGGCTCACTACTTGCACACATTCGACTTTTAGGTCTAGTCGCGTTTCTATCCGACAACTTCTAAAAAACTGTGTACTCGTCCTATTCAATATTACAGTGAAGATGACGCTATCATTGCCACTCGACAAAGTTTATGATTAATTTTTGACATCTTTTTGACAACTTTGATGGGTTCCGTTTCAGTGGCGCCACATTTGAACTAGACTAGAAACTAAAGCCATTCAAATTTCACGACTCCGCCTCCAACACTCCTTGGACTTTGATTGGTCAAGTCAAACGGAACCCATCCGAAAGTCAAAAAGTTGTAAAAAAGATGTAAAAAATTAATCAAAAACTTTGTCGAGTGGCAACGGTAGCGTCATCTTCACTGTAAGGCGGGTAAAATCTGGGCATCGATTGACTGACTTAGTCCATTACGTTCCGAGTGGAACAAAGGGCGTTGACAATGCTGCGCCAGCGGATTCTATTTGTAGCTCTCCTCTTGGCCGTGTTCCAGGTGATGTTGGGCTTCTTTGAGCTCATCTTCCACCAACCTCCTCCAGGTTTTCACTGGCCTTCCCACCTTTCGTTTTACCCTGCGGATTCCACTCCAAGGTCTGCCTGGTCGTTTCTGATGTTGGCTTCCGCAATGTGTGGCCGATAAATCTGGGCATTATTTGTACAAAATTAAAATCTATGTTTATTTACTTACTTACCGAGCAGACATCAGGCATATTGACTACGCCATTAAGACACTCTTTTCGAAGAGAAACAAACGAATTGTACATGCACAAGGTGACGTGGAGAAATCCGCTAATCCTCATCGCCTACAAAAAAATGTTTTGAGGTTACAGTCAACTCTCTCTTAACGGACACCTCTATAAGACGGACACCCCTATAAGACGGACACCTCTGTAAGACGGACACCTGGTGTTGGTCCCTGCGCGCAGTTTTCCAGTCATTTTACTGCATCATAACTTTCTATAAGCCAGACAAATCTCTAAGACGGACAGTTGGTGCCGGTCCCGATGGTGTCCGTCTTAGAGAGTCAACTCTCTCTTAGACGGACACTGTCGGAACTGTCCGTCTTAGAGAGAGTTGACCTCCATTTTGCCCGAAATTATGCACGAATATTTGTCCACTAACATAATCTCTTCCGAGAAGCGAACAGGTTTTCGAGAGCAAAACCCGAGGAAAAGATCATTTTAGCGGACAATTATCAATTATACATATTTTTGAAGGCAAATTGGAGGCTATTGAGTTTATTATCTTTCGAATATTTTCACACAAGCCCTATCTGTTTGGAAGATCTCGCGGCCAAGCTGTCAAATGTCAAAGTAATTCGTTTGGCGTTCAGTTTTAACATTTATTTACGTGCATACAGGTGTGTTATTGTAAACGTGAAGAAATGCGGGAAAAATGAAAACATTAAGTGTATTATACCTCATGCAAAGCCTCACTTGGAAAGTTTGCAAAGAAGCTGAAAAAAGTGAGAGAAGTTCAAGAACGGTTAATCGTGGTTTGCATAATGTTACATGTGTACCAACTTTCTAAAACCAAAAAGCTTATTCGTAGTTAATATTAAAGAGTTCTAAAGTCACGGTTCATTAATAATTTTAGCTACAATATTCAAGACACAGGAAATTAAGCAAAACTGATTCCAGAGTTTTTCCTCTGAGGCATTGACTTCATTTTCAATTTTTTCCAGGAACTGACTACTCAGAAGTTTTTTACAATGAAATTGTTTTGTACATTTTCAAGTAATATATCAAACACGAGAGACAGTGTTTCATCCGAGAAGAGAGTTGAAAATACCACGCGTAGCGGAGTATTTTTGACGAAATTTGAGGTGTTTGGAAATCGGATGAAACACTGTCTTAAGCGTTTGATATATCTTCTCAATCGAAACTAAAACTAAGGAGTAAAGCCCCTTCCACACGAGCAAGTTTTCCTTGACAAGTTTTCACTTGACAATTTTTCCTTGCTCGTGTGGAAAGATAACAAGGACACCTGTCAAGGAAAAAATTGCCAAATTTCCCTTTCCACACGAGCAAGTTTTCCTTGACAAGTTTTCCTTGCTCGTGTGGAAAGGGAAATTTGGCAATTTTTTCCTTGACAAGTGTCCTTGTTCAAAAACAAGCGTGCCAGTTTTTGAACAAGGACACTTGTCAAGGAAAAATTGTTAAGTTGCAAAACTTGTTCGTGTGGACGTGCAACAAGGAAAACTTGACAAGGAATCCCTGGTGCCCAGCGGCCTTATCTTGTTGCTCGTGACCTGGATCCTATTGAAGACGATAATCCGCTGTACAATATTATTGGTGTTACAAAGAAAAATTGTCAAAGAAAAACTTGTCAAATTAAATTTGTTGTTTATCCACACGAGCAAGGAAAACTTGTCAAGGAAAACTTGCTCGTGTGGAAGGGGCTTTATTCCACCAAACACAGAAAACGACTATGACAACACAAACCTGAAGAATACAGCGGGATACAATCTGATGAGTTGTTCTTTGAGAATCGACGACCTGCATGTGTGTAAAAAAAAAACTGTGAGCCAAGTGAGTGAAGTGGAAGAAGAATTCCAAAATGATTTCTTTGTAAAATCAATGACATACCTCAGAGGAAGAACTGCTTCTTTGAACTCACTATTTTCACTGTAACAGCAAAAGGAAATACAAGTGAAAACAAGATTAGTAACAAAGCATTTAGTATTTTAAAAACAATTCTAACTTGGCTCCGAGGCTTACGGGAATAAAACAAAAGAATTCGAAAATTTGAGGGAGCCTCGGATCTAAGTTAGAATTTTAATATATCGAAATTGGTATTTTGTGACTTTGGTTAGTCAAAAGCAGTTTTGCAGCCATTACCCGGCGTAATATATGGGTTGTTTGTGGTTGATTCTCATTCTTGCTCCGAGGGTTTTTCTTCGGGTACTCCGGTTTTCCTCTCTCCACAAAAACAACCAATATTTCTAAATTCTAATTCGATCAGGAAACAGTGGAAGAGAAGAGCCACGCTGTGGATTTCCACCGAATTAATTTAGAAGTGATGTCTAAACAGATTTGAAGTGAAAGCAAATGATATTGACGGTAGAATCTACTCTACTTCTTGTGCAATTTTATGGCGGCCATATTTGTGCCCCTATGAAGGACACAAACATGGCGGCGGCATACTAAATACTGTAATTTTCTGAAAATTAGTTTGGCAATAACTCGGTTATGAAAAACGCTACAAAGCTATAATTTGGACAAAACGTTTCTTTCTGCCAGTTCTTTTACCTGTTGATTTTCTGATGTTGTTCATGCAAGCAAACAGTTTTTGTAATGTTGATGAAAACCACCTATAAAGTTGTTTAAAAAAATAGCTGAGATCACGGTCAAAATCATCATGATTTTGAACAGTTGAAAGGGCAGCTAGCTTGAGGCTGATACAAGAAAGAATTTGCTACCAAACAATAAGCAGTATGGTTTCTACAGCTGGAAAAGAGTGAATTTTACGCCAAGTTGGAAAACAGGCTATAGACTCGATGCTTTTTACAATGTTATCGATGAAGTTAATTACAAACCTAAAGAGTTGAAAATCCAAAAAGGTGACAAAAAGCTATATAGAATATACCTGTTAGCAAATGTCCCACCCTGGGAACCGATGAGTTGGAAAATGCCCGACAAATGCCCGCGGATGGGCTAGCTTGGAATTAATCGAGAAATTACCACTGAGTCTTTGGCCTTTGCGACATACGCCAATGTATTTTGCTTTCGCTAGAGGTTTTATCTTCGTTAATTTCGAGAGTGGTTAAACATTCTCAGCGGAATGGACACTGTCATATGAGTATTACCTGTTTCGATTTCACCAATGCAGGGTCATGACCTCGCGTGTTTCCAGCCAATTTTTAATCGACCCTCGATTTTACAAGCTTTTCGTGAAACTTATACATCGTCCAAGTAAACGGCATCTGAAAACTGTCTTCTTTCGCAAGTTTACAAATAGACTTCAGATTCGTGAACAGTAAAAATTATATCATTTTGCACGTCCCCACTTAAAAAATTGTCGTCCGTAAAACGTTGTTTTTTCAAACGTCAGAACAGAACAGGTTGGTTTAAATGCAAACCAATAACGTTTCTCTTGAAGATAAAGGTCAATGTAGAGATCAACAGATAACGTAACTGTGTTGGGTTTTATTCATCACATGCAAAAGATCTTGAAGCTATTCGTACTATACTCCTGTGAAGGCAACCAACAAAATATCTGGTAAGAGATTAGTATAACTCATCATTGTTACCTTTTTTTTTCTTTCATTGTTAAAACGTGCCAAAATAAAAATAAGTATTTTCTTTAACTAATTGGATTTCATATAGTTAAAGTTAGAGAGTGCTATCCTCGATAGACTACGAACAGTCTCTTTTCGTAAGTAAGTTCGACTGCGCGAAAATAAAGGGAAATGCATGCGAGAAAAGTCCAGCAGTGCATTTTACTCATACCACGCCAAGGATCTTAGGAAAAAAGGCTACAGTCTCGATCACCCTTTTTACTATGTTATCGATTTCAAAAAAATTAAGAAGTTAAAAACCTAAAGAGTTGAAAATCCAAAAAGGTGACAAAAAGCTATATAGAATATATAAAGCGAAACAAATTGTCAAGTGTATCATATCAGGCACGCAATGTAAAGGAAGCTATTGTGCGGATGTCCATGTCCTCTATATTATCAGCTGAGAGACATTTAATTCCTCTCCCGTCCGAAACATTAGGTAATTCATGGAATATATATAATTTACCACATGAAAATCTCCCAAATCGAATCGACAAATATTTCACTTTTCCAAATATATGATGAAAAAACTATATTTAAAGTTGATTTAAGCAATAATTTCCTCTTCCATTGCTGTATTACGCCACTACAACTAACAAAAAGACTTAAAGTTTGAAATTAAATGTTAAATGTGAAATTAACAGTTTCAGAACTTGAGCTAAACCTGTAATGTTCAGTCTGTGTGGTATTTGTATCGACGGCATTAGCATTTTGTCTTTAGTAACATTACCTATAGGCTTTTTTTTTTCTCAATTGACATTAAAATTTTAAATTGTTCATAACTAACAAAGGGATTTTTTGTTTCCTTTTTTTTTCAGAACAGCATGACAAACATGTGGCTTTATTATCTGTTGCTCGTCGTTGGAGTAGCGCAAGCAGGTAAACACGACCCCCATGCACGTGCACATTGCAGTTGACAATAATTTCTAAATTCCTTTTCTTTTTTCTCTTGCACCACAGAGTCTTACTTTGCGCCGCAGGTAAACGACTTTTGTTTCTTTTTAGAGTTCACCAAGGAAGAAGAAAAAGGTGTGTCGAAACATAATGAGTTCCGAAAAAAACACGGCAGTCCCGCGATGAAACTGGACCGAACAATGTGTAATGAGGCTAAAGCATATGCCGCAAAGCTTGCCGCCATGGGGACGCTCGAGCACTCTAGCAAAGAGGAAAGACATGGACAAGGCGAGAACCTTTCCTATGGATGCTCCCCTACCAGCGCACAATCCATCGAAGAAGCTGTGACAAACTGGTAAGATCTATTGCCAAGCTTTTTTAATTGTTAATTTCCAATTGCTTCAGTGACCAGAAAAACCTGACCATGGAATGTTCTAGTAACAAGGGACTAGCCATGGAAAAGCCGTAATACTGTGGTAAGATTTATTATCAAGCAGATTTAAATGCAAATTGACAGGATCTTTATCGTGCCCAATTATCTTGTTACTCAAATACATTGCCAACAAACATAAAAACTTCACTCCTAATAATAAAGCAAAGAAAGGATAAGATTAGCCTCCTCCGCAGGCAAAATTCATACATTTAAAAAATTCGCTATCTTGGACCGCCTTCTTGGATTACAAGATTTGTCAGAAATATCAGAAAATCTCCAAATTTGAATTGATTTGAAAAAATCGGAAAATTATAAGGGACTGTGCAATAATTATCAGGAGGGGGGGGGGGGGGGGGGGGTTGGAAAATGGGCTTCATGTAGGAAAATATTAGGTAATACCCCCCCTCCTAAAGGAGTGAATTTAGTTATTGCCCCCCCTCTAATCAGTCAGAAATTATGAACGACCCCCCCCCCCCCCCCCCTCACAGTATACACACACCTTTATACAAGTTAACCCTGCATTTTCTCTACACCTGTGGATTAAAATCTTATAACAGAAAGAAGAGCTCCTACTACATCTTTAATTGTTGAACATCCGCGTCTGGAACAAACATCACCTCCGTAGCAATGTACAACACAGCCATAGGAGAAGGAAAATAGCATGTGTGTTTTTTTCAGTTCCGTTGAAGGCCCGAAGGGCCGGAAAATTTTTCGGTCCCCACCTTATAAATAGGTATGGATTCAACAATGTAATATGTACTTGAAATAAAATGTTAAGCCCCCCCTCTCCTTGCTTTGATTTTACTTTATGCCTCCCCCCTCCTGGTAATTATTGCACAGTCCCTAAGGATACAAAATGTAAAGATTTTGGAAGAAACTCTCCTCAAACTCTTCACTTATAAGCGAAAAGTTCAAAAATTAAATAAACACCAAATTTGGGTAATGGTCTGTCAACACTTGGTTGTCATGGAAACGTCAACTCCCGTGATCAAATAATTGGCACACCAAAACATTTTTCTAGGAAAAGTCACAAAGTTTGGCCACAATTGCTTGAATGCGCTTTCTGCCCCCCCCCCCCCCCATAGGGTTAAAGGTGAACTTTGGCGTTGATTTTATTGCATTTACACTAAGGTACGGGTCGCACTACAGCCAATTTTGACCAATTTTGTTTATTCAGGTGTCAAATCTGTCAACACGTAACGTAAAAATCGTAAAATACAGTGCGACCCCCAGTTTCAATTTTTTGCCAATTTTTTGCGAATTGCCAAATTTTCGCCAATCTTCAAAGAAGCCGAAGTGTTGCCCTGGAGGCGACCAAATTTTGAAAATCACACAATTTTGTTATTTTAGCCCGTTTTAGCCATTAAACTGTCATTCACGCAAGATGCTATGTTTTGATAATTAAGATTCGCTAGTTTAGCGCGTGCAATTACGGTACAAAATAATTTTTTACCTGGTTCATCTGACTCTTTTAATGATTATTTCGACCGGAAAACGAAGAACATGAACATCGATATTACGCCGCGAATGTCTATGACTACACTGGGTCTGATCGAAACCAAATTTACCGGCGGCAATTTGGAGAACAATTCGTCTCAAGTTCAAAACAATCTCCTTCGATTGCAATCGAAGCCAGCAGCAAGAAAACAACGAAAACCAAGAAAGCGAAGTACGAAACCTGGTCCCAAGCCGTTTAAGTTTACATTTACATCAATCAGGACAGTTTTGGAAAACACATCTTGGTTTGAGTGCGACCACCACCAAAAATTTGGCACTTGCGAATTTTTTGCAAATTTTCCCTCGCCAAAAATTACAAAATTTTTTATGTAAACAAAATTGGCTGTAGTGCGACCCGTACCTAAGTATGACATTTAACTGTTAGCGTTAGCGGTGATACAAAGGAGTAATCCCAATGAATGTTCTGCTGTGTACTTTGTGTGATTTCCCTGCCTTTCCCAGGCCACTTGGTTTGTACACCAACTGAACACTAACATTAACAAATGTTATTTTCTCAGGTACAATGAGGTCTGTAATCCGGGATACGATTTCAACAATGGTGGATCCAGTGGTGGAACAGGCCATTTTACGCAAGTGGTGTGGAAAGAAAGCACGGTTCTTGGTATTGGACGAGCTGAAGTAACACAACACAGCATGAAGTGTGCTTACATCGTCGGCAGATATAAACCAGCAGGAAACTTTATTGGGAGGTTTCAAGAAAATGTGGAGGAGGGGAGCTTTAACGCTCAAAGTTACTGCGCCTCAGTTTCAAATAAGAAAAGAAAATTCTTTGACGAAAAAGGGCGAGCAGTAATGGTCAACGCACCAAAGTCAGCAGATGATGTTCCAGTTGCGAAAACTGGGCCTGCTGAGTTCCGGGGTAAACATGTAATTGAGCTTTTGAACAGCAAGAAGAAGCCAACTAATGTCGCTCATAAGCATAATTAATGGTTTATATGTCAGGAAAACAATGATATGGTCGTTATCTGTATCTTGCCTGAATTAAAATAAATTAAAAACCACCAAACCATTACATTAGTTGCGTTTTACCTGATTAGGGACTGTGGAACAATTACCATAAGGGGTGGGGGGGGTTTGGGGGGTTGGAAAACCAGAGGGGGGGGGGGGGCATAAAGGAAAATCAAATCAAGGTTAAGGTTAGGGGGCTCGTGACGCAACTCTTCAGCTAGGTACCAAAATTCTTTTTTTAGTTTTTTAGCTAAAGTTCAGATCATTGGTAACAAATTCTTACCAATTCTGAACACCGATAACGCCTTTGGAAAACACCTTAGCAGTTTCTACAAAACAACAAAAGAACGTAATTAAAATCAGCTTAAATGGGAGTTGTAAACCCTATACAGAGGCACAGTTGATAGAGCTAGGCTTGAGACATGCTAGTAGTCCCAGGTACCTGTCACGTATTATTCTTGTAAATAACTACTGTTAGTAAGAACAGGCTTAACACTAAAAGCATATCTGGCCAATCACAACAAACAACGCAATGAACCAATCAGCAACCAGCGCTAAACGCGGGAAAACATGCACCCGGTGCCAAGCGCGGGAAAACATACAACCGGCGCCAAACGCGGGAAAACATGCAACCCGTGCCAAGCGCGGGAAGCTCACGTATGCCAAGTCAAAATTGCATTTGGCTTTGCTCCTGAATGGTTACGAGTTTTTAAACCAATTATATAAGCCCAGCGCAAACGTCGAACTACTTTAAACTGCTTCAATATCTAGTTAATGAAACCTTACCCATGCAGAGTCTCTCAAAACAGCATTCTCTCCTATCTGCAAAACAATAGACCACCAAATCAAACAAATTTTATTTGACAAAATACACACATGTTAACTACACTTTGCCATCAAATCAAACATATACTGTCAAACAACATATGTGCACAATAAAGACTACTTTTCTTATTAGAAAAAACTGTACACGGGTCAACTGCCCACAATACCCGCGTTTACTCCACTTAATTTCCACAAACTGTCTTTAATTGTCTCTATCCCATTTAGTGTCCAACGGCAGTGTATAATTTTAGTATCCATCACTCATGCTACAAACCTCATGTCCATGAAGTATCATCCCTGCACATTCTGCCATTAGGCAGTCGAATAAACAGACAGCAAGCTACAAAAGAAATTGTCATTCATTATAATGAGTTGGAAAAGTTCGTTTGAAAAATTCGTAATCCTATCAGGCTAGATTTGTCTCTTCGCGCGCTCAATTATTCCCGCCACTCGAGAGACGTCTGAGATTTGACCTGAAAAATTCCATACTGATGACGTAGCTCTACATAGATCCTTGCAGTGTTTTGGAATGTTTGTCACGTGCGCGGCGCAGGCTTGCAATCCGGCAGGATAATGTTTCCGCGACCCACGTAATGAGATAAAGGTGCGAAAATAATTAGCCTGATCGATGGCAGGAAACAAGCCACCATTACAGTCATGTTGGCGGACACCAGCAGTTCAATATTCGCTCACCTTTCTTGTAAATGCTGTTGGAGATTTACTTTCCCGTATAAAAATCGACATCATTTTGCTAAAACAGAAGAAAAAAATGTGTGAAATCAGTATGCAGTTAATCACATTTATTTGAAATGATCTTTGTTTAACGTGCAAGCTTACGGTGCTGTTCCGCTAACAAAATATCAAAATGTTTTTTGATATATTCACTATAACGACGATGAACGTATTTACTCAACTACCAGGTAACTGTCTCACCTGTTCACATCATGGAGGTTTACAGCAATAAACGATGCCACCAGGTACGTGTCCATGCTATCTAGTTCTCTCAAGGAAACGGTTTGCGAGTTTTCAACTCTGAACAAGAACATTAAACATAACACATTAGAGCCATGTTACAGCTGACCCCACTCGTGAAATTTCAAACAATTAAGATGCAATGCAAACCTTTTTTTCCAGTTTAAAAGTAGCTCTGCCTGGTTTAGAGCACCGAGTGTGACGTCACCCTGGGTTGCAGCCAGAGGTCTAAGTTGTTTCCAGTAACACTAACAGGAAAAATCAAAGACGTGAATACAGAATACGGAGGAGAATGGAAGCTAGCAGTACCTAAGTACCTTCGCTCATACACGAAATGCGCCAAGAACATCAAGAGGAAGATATCAAGTGAATTGTTGAAGGGAGAGTAAACCGTAATTAGTTTTTAGCGATTTTTCCAAGACACAAGAGCAGGACTTTAAAAAATCTGTCCAACTTTTTCAAGTAATATATAAGAGACAGGGGTTGATTACATTTCCAAACCCCGAGAAGAGAGTTGAAAATAAAGACGCGCGCAGCGGAGTTTTTTTTAACGAAATTCGTCACGGTAATGATTTCCTTTGTTTTAACGTGATGAATTATTAATGAGTTTGAGAAGTTGCTAATGGTAACTCATGATAGCATTCCTTTTATAGCTTCAGTGGTTATGAAGCCAAACAATGTTTTTTGTTCCATGTTTTTGTTCGCTTTTTTGGCCTTGACCGCACACAAAACACTGACAATAAATTTTGAGTTCTTCCCACTAACCAATAGAAACGTGTCGGTTACGTAATTCCAACATAAATCTTGGCATCTTTGTTTGCTTCTTTGAAGTTTGCCATAACCATTTCCCTCTATAAACTATGAGTACACTTGTATTAGTATTTTTTATTAACAAAATTGGACCATCAGTTTTAGGTTTCCATTTTGTAAATATGTCTTTTGGCTTTTGACTTTTCGAAGTGATGCTAATGATTACTCCTGTAATCCACGGTAAGAAAAAAGATGGTGGCTGTACATTTTACCACAATACCTTGCGAACCTAACACAGCCAATAGGCACATCTGAAAGCCATATTTTTGCGAAATTCGTCCATGTATTAACAACACTTCGTATGCTAGGTTTGACATTTTTAGAACTTTTCTGTGCGTTTTTACGACCGTTTTTAGGGATTTCGTGCGCTAAGAATTGAGACAAGCCCAGGTAAAAACTGAAGCAAACTCACCTGGACAGAAACAAAGAACACGGGACAGTCCTTCGTGAATTCCGAGAGGAGTTGCGAGTCACACGGTGTTCTATGATAAACAAGTGCAGTGTAAATATTAAACCAGATGAATTAACGTGTGTAAATAGTAATGAACAGTGATAAGAAGCAACTCTTAAGATGTGCTACAGTACCGTGATTCATGGAGTGGTCGTCTGGTGTAAGTTAGCAAAGCCTTCAACAAAAAACGTATACGATGTAATAAGTAAATGTGTTATGCCAGTACATGTGCAAATTACGCGCGAAACAAGTATAAAATCCCCAACGATATGATTTGTACTCTAGAACTACTAAGGAGAACAACTACAAATAACATTGTTTCCTGACCACGAGAAACGTAGAACATGGTTCAACATGGTTCGCATAATAGATAGGATATCAAAGCAATGCGAGAGTTGAGTAGACTGCAAAACAGTCGTATTTTTTGCGTTACGACGCGCGGTCTTCGAATGAAAGGTCTGGAGCGAGTGTGAAAACGGAGAGTGGGACTGGGGAAAGACGCTCGCGCGCTTCGCGCGAGGATCACGCCCACGGCGCTTCGCGCCTTTGCGAGCAGCGAATTGAGCGGAAAAATAACGACTGTTTTGCAGTCTAAGAGTTGAGTAACTGTCACCTTGCCTTGATATAACACGCCGTTATTCAAGGCAAACTGACTGTTACTCAAGCACAGAGGAAGCAATTTAAAAAGCCGTAACCTCGGAATATCCCATCTAAAAAGTGTTAATTTTATTTTTTAAGCCATAAGGGGTGAATGGTTCAGAAATATTGCGAACAAAAATAAGGATTTATTTTAAGATAGCAACAGTTCACCTTTTCAGATTAAAAAGAGAAGAGGAAAATTTGCTCTTAGTAAAATTTAGTTCGTTTTGAATCCTGTCCCGTTACATTGAATACAACAGTTTCGAACAGATACCTTGAGAATGTAAAGAGTAACATCAAAGGAAGACAGCAATTGTCACTCGTGTAAGGCCTCTAAAAAGAGAGAAGAGATATAGAGGATAGGTAGAGGCCATTCCAATCGAAGCGATCGGAGGAATCAGATGGCTTGGCAGTGCCAGTGCTTAACGCTGGTTTTCTGTAATATGGAGTGACTAGGGGTATAGCTATTCCCCTGGATGTGATGCTAGTCCATCGTAGGTTACTCCCACCCCCCCCCCCCCCCCCACCCACACACACAGCATTTGTCAGGTCCGCCCTCACAATATTGTCTTTTGCCTCTGTTTCAAAACGAGTCCTGGTGCACAACCTTTGTTATGAGAATTAGTTTGATTTGCATGACAATAAACGTGCAGGTAAAACTAATCCATAACAAAGGTTGTGCACCAGGACTCGTTTTGAAACAGAGGTAAAAGGCAACTCGGAAATATTATATTCGCTGGTATCAATTTATGTAATATATCAAACACGAGAGACAGTGTTTCATCCGATTTCCAAACACCGAGAACAGAGTCGAAAATACGACGCGTAGCGGAGTATTTTTGACGAAATTCGAGGTGTTTGGAAATCGGATGAAACACTGTTTCTAGTGTTTGATATATCTTTTCAATAGAAACAAAAAGTAAGGAGTAAATGGGGAAGTGACTTTACCAAGAACACAACAGAACGATCCTGGCCATGGATTGAACCCAGACCTCTAGACCCAGAATCCAATGCGCTAACCATATTAGGCCACCGCGTCTTTCATGTCACATGGACTGGGTACACAAAGCTAACAGAAAACCAGCGCCACTTACTTACCAGGTAAACGTTGATGAAATGTACGACGTGTTTGATTGATTGTTTGTCAGGAATGGAATCTAACAGATCAGTAAACAAGAGAAAGGGAGGAAGGCGTATTGCCAATCTGAAATCAGCAAACAAACAAACGTGAGGTGAGGTAATATCATTTCTTATTATATGGCAAACTGGTCCATAATGAATGGACCATAATGATGATGATTAATGGTCCATAATGAGTATTTCTTACTTCATAAATGAAGCCACTTCTGTAGCCTGTAGCAGATCGGAATTGTGCGACCTTTTACTCTTGTTCTCATCAGCATTTGACTGAATCTGTTCATGGAATGACAAAATGAAAGTTACGTTTAAAATAGAGCGGTTTTCAATTGAGTGTCGAAAGTAATCTGGAATTGCTTTTAATACTACGCTCTGTGATTGGTTTAAAAAACTCGCACCAGCTACTCAACCAATCAAATGCAAAACCAAATGTCGTTTCGTTGTTTACGTTTGTTGTGATTGGCCATTGTAATTTCTTTGTAATTTCTTTTCACGATACTCAATTGAAGACCGCTCTATCTAGCAATACAAACAGTAAACGATGGCCGAGACCGCAAGGTTTCTTCATTACAATCGGTTAAGTTCGTTAAACGCAGGTTGCAATACTTTACTTCTTGTACAATTGTATGGTCGCCATATTGGTGCCCCAAAGAAGCTGGACAACAACATGGCGGCTGCATACTAAATACTGTAATTTTCTCAAAATTATTTTCATGATAACTCGGTTATAAAAAACGCTGCAAAGCTGCAAAACGTTTCTTTCTGCCTGTTCTATCACCTGTTAGTTTTCTGATGTTAAGGCAAGCAAACAGTTTTTTGTAACGGTTTGATCATGAAAACCACTTGCTATGGACGCAGATCAACACACCTACCTCATCAAGTCTGGAATTGAACTGTTCTAAAAGCCACGAACCACGCCACGTGTCTCCTGACCGATGTGAAGTCTCATCAGTGGAGTCCTGAGACAGCATTGGTACAAGTTCCTAGTGATAATTAAAAAGAGTTACGTCATGCGATCTCGCACCTGGAGCATGCCCCATTGCATCCTGAAAAATGTGACCGGTCAAGTTTGTGGTTCGTAATCCGTCTCAATCTTCTCCATCCTCCACTATCCTGGCTCCTTGATGGTTTATTATCACCTCTTTGGTGTTTTTCTACCTTTTTAATTAAGTATACGTTTGAAGTTTCCTTCCATTTGGATATAATTTCTACATGACGAAAATGACTTAAGATTTGGTGACACAGCTCCAATCAGTGCAAGTCATGTCAGTATTAGCAAATCATCGAGGTCTCTTAACCTTTAGCTATGTCACGATATTTTTCGTAATTTTTACGATGTACAAATTACCTTCAAATTGAAGGAAACCTCAAAATAATAGTTTCCTAAGCTAGAAAAACACCGAAGAGGTGATAATAAACCAAACAGGAACAAGGATGGTTAAGATTGAGGAAGATGGCAAGTTTTCAAAATGCGCCATAGGTGACGTACCTCCTTAAGATGCAACGTCAACATAACAACCTTATAATACTACGATCATAATGTCAGTGGTTTCATACCGCGATATATACCAGTTAGACAATTCGGCTTGCTTATTCAGCTCATAAACTAATATGTGGCCTAAAAACGACAACAAACAACAATGACTGGAAAATACATGAAATATCATACAACCTGTATTAAGTTTATCATGTCATTTCGACTGACGTCAAGATCCTTCTGTTGTTGGGAACACCTAAACAAATGAAGAGAATATCGCCATGTTAAGTCTGTACATGTTGGGCAACAACAGACGAGGATGCATACTGCTAGGATTAGTTTTGTCAATGAGTGAGAATTTGTGGAAAGAAGCTAGTGATGGTATATTTTAAGCTTGGAAGAAATATGAGAAATATATTATTCAGTCAGTGACACAAGCTACTCGGAAAAAATTTCTGAGACTTATTTAAAAGGATTGTTTTCTAATTCTCTAATCACCTGTTTCCAGAGTCAAGCAAAGCATGGAAAAGAACTGAACACGCTTTTCTTGCACAGCCATCACAACCACCCTCTGGAGACCCCAGGGGAAGGTAATGGTCCAACACTCTGTACTGATGATAGATACGCCTGTCAAAAAAGAGAAAAACAATACTCTGATAAAGATCATAGCACGACATTCCACTTTAAGATGCAGTTGGGGGAACAATTACCAGTTGATGGCGAAATCCCGTCTCCGAGACGGGACTGAGCCCGCAATTTTCGTCCCGAAGTTGCTAAGCAACATGACGTATCCTCATTGCGCGCTATGCTGGCATGACAATTTTCGGAGTACTCGTGAGTGCTCGCGCTGTTTCTTGATTGGATAATAAGAATCGGAAACTCTTCGTGTGCTTCAACGAAGATTTGCCATAAACGGCACTTGTTCCTCCGACTGGAACGAACTCGAGCCGCAGCCAAGGGTTCTCTCAGCCTTTCTAAATACCAGAATATCCGATATTTATCATGTTGTATCAAAAAAACTATCAATAAAAGATGATTAAAACCAACAGACAGTGAGTTGAAAAAACGTTGGACCGTTTTGCGCAATCTAATCGGTTTGCAAATAGAGTTCATACAGGAGTGTAATAAGAATTAATTTTGTCAATCCAAGTTACCTGTCAGAGTCTGGTAAGAAATCATCCCCGGCAGAGATACTGAGTTCCCATCGACACCACTCAGAAAAGCTCAGCTACAGAAAGGAGATTACAGTATTAGTCGAGTGAAAAAAGTCAGGCACAGGAACTGTGACATGTACAAAATCTATTGAGCAAAAGCTATTGTTATTTTGCGATACCTTGCGTCATCACGCGCCCAGTATTATCAGTAGTCCCACTGGATGGGATGCTAGTTCATCAAAGTCCCCCTCCCCCCCCCCCCCCCTCACCACCCTCAACACACGCATCCTCTTCAACCATTTGTAACTAAGTTGGTCGTTCGTAATCCGTCTCAATCTTCCCCAATCTTAACCATCCTTGTTCCTTTTCGGTTTGTTATTACCTCTTTGGTGTTTTTGTACCTTAGCAAACTACTATTGAAAGGTTTCTTTTAGTTTGAATGTACTTTTGTACATCCCAAAGTTGACTTAATACGTAACGTCGTGGCATAGCTCCTGCAATGCTTCTTTTTTAATGTTACCTGAACCGACCATGCTGTTCGCAATGTTTCCTCTTTATACAGCTAATATTTCATTATGTACCTGTTGTCCTTTTTCCTGGAATTGCTGGAATTGTTGTAAAGAAACCAAGTTTCTCATCATACACAACACATCTAAAAATAATAAAATATGTTCATTAGTCTTGTGGTAAGCATTTTTGTTTGTTAGATAAACTGTTGCTGTTTTTATGTCATTTTAGACCGATGATTTAGAAGATTTTTTTAAACACCGCAAATTACAATTTGAAAATAAGGTAAGAATTGACTATCTTTCTCTTAAATATTACAGTAACTTTGGTGTGGGATTACCAATTGAGCTTTGACAAATGTAATTACAATCTCCTATAGGAAATGATAGAAAATATCCAGCTTACCTTCAGATAGTGTTGGCTTGTAGAAACGTGAATCTCCACGGACATTCAAGCGATGGAAAAGGTACAACATCTAGATCAAACAGAAAGAAAAAATCTGAAAAGCTGGGAAGGTAATCAGAAGAAGGAAATAGTTGTGGGAAAGCGTGGGCAAATTTCAAGGATTGGCTCACCTTTTTTAACAGAATTGGAGACAAGTAGGCAGTATATCCTAGAGCAAGAACAACAACTCGTGATTAACAAGAAAGAAGGGAAATGTTATCAAATGTCATTTAACAAAAGCTTTGCAAAGTTTGCTGGTGCCATGAGACACAAAGAGGATAAATCAACAAGAACTCACCTGCAACATTGGCCTTTAGTTGAGTGAAGTTCGTGTTAAACGCTTGTAATACATGTTCCACATAAGAGCATGAAAACCTATTGACCAAAACGATAATGATGTGAAAAGTAAAGGATAGTAGGAGGGATAGTTGCCAAAAGGTCATTGACCATATATGGATCAGTTTGCGCTTTTTCAGCCATTTTGAAAATGGTTCAAACAGGCGTTAAACAGTCAGTGTTTTGCAGGTAACATAATTATGGGGGGATTTGAAATCTGGAGGTCCCTGGTTCCAATCCTCCTGTCCATCCTGCCACTAGCTGGATTTGTTCTCGGTAGTCCCGAGTTCAAGTCCTCCCACCAGGTGGGATTCGTAGCAAGTCTATTTTCATTTTCCAATACAGTCGAAGCTCCCGTAAGCGGACACCCTCAGGAAGCAGACAAAGTGTCCGCAACTGGAGCTGGCCGCTTACGGGAATGTGTAAATACAGGGTTTGTATGAGATAGAGTTCAAACAGGGTTTTGTCAAGGCGGCCATAAGTAAAACTGTTCTCTTGCGAGAGTGTCCGCTCAGAGAACTTCGACTGTATTTGTTTGTTGATTTACAGTGTTTAGACAGCAGTGCTAAATACACAGACAAAATACGTCTGGAAAAGAAACATCTCCTTACAATACCTGAGAAAGAACTCCATCCACTGGCTTGTAGAGACAGGAATATGCTCACAGAGTGAATCAACATATGAACACATCTAAAAGACAACAGTTACGTTGTAAACTTAATCAAATGAACTGCGTCTTTCTTACAAAATTTGATGGCAATAAAATTACAGTTGAACCTCTCTACAACGGCCACCCTGGGGCAGAATTAACTGACCGTTGTACAGAGGTGGCCGTTGTAGGGAAGGTTTCAATAAGAGTAAAGTGTATGGATTGGCGCACGGCTGGTACAAAAAATCCTGTCCGTTATGGAGATGGGCGGTTATAGGAGAGGTGGCCGTACTGTATTGCACTTATAAGAATATATATGTATATAAAACTGAATAAAACTATTAATATTTGATTACCGTGAGAACATCTGGTGAGTGGTTTTCTGCAGGGCGGATAATTCCTGTAAGGAGTATTGGCAGCATAGTACTGTGGTTTGTACACAAGTGGCACAGAAACACAGCTAAACCATATGTGTGTTCTTTCTTTATTGATGAACCCTGTACACAATTAACATGGATAATTAAAAATAACAAAAAGGGTCTGTAACTCAATCATACAGTTTGAAGAAATCACAAAAGACATAACTGGACGTCAAAAACGAATGCCGATGAAAAGGCGTGTGAAATTAAAAAAACACTTGCAAACGTCTTATTGTTGTACTACGCTCTGTGATTGGTTTAAAAAACTCGCGCCACCTACTCAACTAATCAGATGCAAAACCAAAACCAATCGCAACTTGGTGACGTGTGTTTTCCCGCGCTTGGCGCCGGTTACGTGATTGTTTTGGTTTTAGAACGCTCAATGGGCTATATCCGAGTTGCCTTTTGCATCAGTTTCAAAACGAGTCCAGGTACGAAACCATTCAAATGAAAATGTGTTTGCTTTGCATGAAAATGATCTTTTGAGTAAAACTCATTTTCATATGAATGGTTTTGCACTTGGACTTGTTTTGAAACAGAGGTCAAAAGGAACTCGGAAAATTGCTCTATCATTAATGTATTTAAAACTATAACGTAATAATACGTTTTGTTTTAAACAATAAACAATATATCTGTGGACAATTCTACAAAGTAAGTTTGTTAGGTACCAGGGCTGGGGTAACATGCTTAGCATTTTTTTATCGATGCATGCAATATTAATTAACCAACCTCGTGACAACTCTTCCTCCACAGCTGAAAATAAAGGCTTCTGTGAAGTGGCGTTATAGATATGACCATTGCTACGAAATCGCGAGCCCAGTGATACCTGTTTCAACAACAGAGACCACTAGTCACTGAATAATAAAATGCCTTAAATCCTACACTAGATGAAACAATATGGTACAGTGAACTCTACCATTGCACCTTGCTGGTTTAAACTAGCGACGGAGTCAGAACCGGAGTAGGAAGCACAAGAGCCCGGGGGGGGGGGGGGGGGGGGGGACTTCGATATAAAAGTGGCGGGGGTGCTCGTCGTACCTTTTAGGGGTTAAAATTCATGATTTGGTACCGCTTAGGGTGTAAAATCTAAATTGACCACCCTTAGAGTTAACGCGGTACCTTTTAGGGTTGCTGAGCCGGAAAAAATATGACACTATTAAAGAATGTTATATCGTCAGTTAATGTGTTGTTTTAGAATTGGTACCTCTTAGGGGTGAAAATGAATTGGGGTCACGCCCACAAAAAATTTTTGGTACCTTTTAGGGGTTCTTTTCAAAATTTCCGACGAGCACCCCCGACCCCTTTTATATGGGAGTCCCCCCCCCCCCCCGGGCACAAGAGTCCATACAAACACTACCATTCACAATCGGAAGCGTAAGGATCCGAACGTCCCTAATATTGGAGCGTTTATTCATTCCACTCATAAATGAAATTCTGCACTATACTTCATGGTTTGATTTTTGCTCATCCAATCAGTGAAATTAAAGGAGGTTGTGTGGACATTACCGTGTAAAAACGTTTCGGTATTGAGATTGTGTCCCAAACTCCATGTCAAAATGGTGGCCAGAGAAGATTGGAAGCTTTTGGCGAGAATCTGTGATGGATATTCCAAAAACAGTGTAGATACTGACTCCAGGAGGGGAGGGGCAAGATAGTGGGGCCAGACAAAAAGGACGAGACAAACGATTTTCTCACATTTCTTACGATTTAGTAAGTGAAGATTTTTTCCCACAATGATCCCAAAATCTGCAACTTTAGTCAGATGACCAGTACAAAAAGCACGCCATGCGGCAACTTGGATATGGAATGGATATGACGTACCTCTTCAAAGCATCCATCGAGTCTGACATGCAACTGTTTACCGCAGCGCAAGTTTGGCAAAATGCATCTAATAACGCATCAACAACCTTTGACAAAACACACCTTCCTTCAGTTAGACTCAGTTCTGCTGATAGATCATTTTACTTAGAGATTTTCTCAAAACATTGTCAGAGCAGACTTCATTTCCTTATGAGTTCACAGGCCGGTTATCTTCATCGTGATATTTGAAAGAAAAAATTATGTCCCGGATATTAGTCCCATCCCAGCATAATAACTGAAAGTATAGATGATTATGTTAATCTTTACGACCAGTAAATGGAAAACGTATCTTGATAATTCCGCACGTAAATGTTTTTTTTAATCAACTCATTCCGAAACGTTTCTTTTTTTCTTTTTATACCGCTTATCAGCACCCTCCCCCCCCCCTCCCCCCCCCCCCCCCCCCCCCCCCCACCCCCCCCCCCCCCCCCCCCCCCCCCCCAGATACAAGCCCGCCCTAAACCACGAGGCCTAGGACTTAAACCGGGATTTTCCAGTATATAATCAACAACAACAAACCGGTTCAGAACTGGTTTCTGTCCAGGCTTCTGACATCCATCTCTACAAGCTGATTGGATAATTGCGTTCCATTCCATGTCTTTGTTATTGATTGGCTAGTTGCAGAGATGATTGACAACTGAGATGCAATTCTTCCTGTAAAAATGCGTTAACGCTGTTTAGTATGAGCGATACAAGCTCCCGTAAGTGGTCAATGCTAGTGGCCGCTTACGAGAATCATTCCCGTAAGCGGTCAATTGCTGACACTTTTTTTTCAGATGCAAAATTCATTTATATTCGTTCATATACAGTACCCAATTGTTTTGATACGTCAGTGGCTTTTAATGATTCTAAGATGAGCTTGGTTAACTTGTCTAAAGATTTGACGAGTTTTTCTATTCCACTTAGTGTCCCTTCGTCATCTGATGAACTCGCTGCAATTGAAATAAAGCGCATTTTGTCAAGTGAGCTCGCTCCAGTGAAGAGAAAATTACCTTCACTTCGAAATAAAACTCAAAATAATGTAAAAAACACCAACGAAATAATAATAAACCAACCAGGGGACCAGACTTAAGATGTTAATCCAAATATTGAACCGTTCAACAAAATGAAACGTGATAAACCCTTTATCCCAAATAGTGATCAGCATCAAATTTCACCTTGACTTGTGATATCAATGCATGATCAAGCATGCATGCAGGTCATGGAATTAAAGAAATGATCACCAAGATGAAATGCATTTGATATTTAAACAGGTTCTCCCAACAAGTTCTATGAGAAATGTATAGAGACCAGTAAGGAGAATTGAGGTTTAAAAAAGTCACACAGCTGTTTCCAAACAACCCAATAACCATTCCCTCCAGGATTGTGCACGTTGGCGAGGACAGTACCTTCAATCTGTTCAGTGGTGA
This sequence comes from Desmophyllum pertusum, assembly GCA_029204205.1. Taxonomy (NCBI): domain Eukaryota; kingdom Metazoa; phylum Cnidaria; class Anthozoa; order Scleractinia; family Caryophylliidae; genus Desmophyllum; species Desmophyllum pertusum. The sequence goes on along the minus strand of MU826827.1, from coordinate 3,240,840 downwards.
TCTTCTCACATGCTGATTGATATGTAGACAGCATGTTCTTAGGAATTTTACCAGCTCTGAAAAAGATGATGAATAACACGGAAATTCTAATAAGTGCATCACCAACGTAACCATAGTCTACAAATGATTGATCTCTATAAGGCTCATGAAATGCCAAGATTTAACAAGAGACACCTCTGTTTATTTAAGGTAAAAGACTTACTTGCTTAGTACATCAATGAGCTGAGCTCTAACATCTGGTTCATCTGGGACCTACAATAGTTCAAGGTGGTAGATGATGCCCGTTAAAGTCCTAGTTTGTGGGAGTTCTAATAAGGTGGGCCACAGTGTCCATATGTAGCGGGTAAATTGTTAATCGACTTCTAGTATCCACATGGAACATGTGTGATATCTCTATTTCCATAAGATCCAGTCTGAGTGACAGTTATGAGTGACATTCTGATTTACTGACTGTGATTTTGTTTGTAAACCGTGATTCACTTTTAATTCTACAAAAACTGGCAACTTGCTCACACAAAAAAGAGAACAAATGAGCACAAACCTTTCTGGGAGTTAGCAAGGCTGGTAGAAATCTCCCAATGAAATATGGTTTCCTAAATATACTGAGATAAAACAAACAGAATGTTAACTGCTAGGGAATGAAAGGATTACTTAATGATGTACCATGCTTGTCTAACAAGCTAAACAGATTCCAAAGATCACAAATTAAACACTAAACGAATCCATGTCTTATACTGTTGAAAGAGAACTTTACCTTGCTTCCATAACAGTACTGGGGACCTTCCCCGATTTCTCATATGAACCAAGAACCTTTTCGACATCCGCAGTGGCCTGTTCAAGTTGCTGCGACGAAAAATAAAATTACAACCTGACGTCAGGAACAACTTGGCATAAAAGTATTATAGCTGAAATAAAAATAAGTAACCTTAGCATGTTCACTTTTCGCTTCTGTTCCAGATGTTCCTGAACTGTCCCATACATCCCCATCAGTTCCACAGGCTCCTGTTGAAAAGACAGTAAAGCAAAACAAAAAATAATAGTGACAGGAGAACCGAGATGTCTCTGGCAAATCTAATAAAAAGTGGCTAAGGTTATGTTGGTATTTTGATTTCTTTAAATCCATCATGCTGTCAGATCTCTCAGTCTCCAGCTTGTAGCTACCTTCAGGTCCATAAGTCTAGTCTTGGCCAAGGACACATAGTCAGTGACAAGTTCACGTAACTTGCTGGGTACTTGAGGAGCTTTGATGACATGAACCTGAGATGGGAAAGTATGGAACAGAATGAAACATCTTAATCATCTCGCAAGAGCTGAGTTATGATTGTAAAACTATTACATACAGATAGTACAGAGACTAAAAATATCAACCTTCCCTTTTGGACAACACTATTTACAAAGGAGTAAAGAATGAAAAGTTGTATTTTTTGGCTTTCTGGCGCTGATTCAGAAATTTCTCTCAGTGTCTCTTATGGCTAAATGGTATGAGGAGGGTTTGCTTGAGTGACCTGTGGAGTTGATCCTTCCAGTATCTACCTGTTAACCACTTACCTTCAAATATTCAGCAGGCTCATACGGCACAAGATCAGAAAGAAACTTCACAAAAAACTGCACACTCTTTTTGTTGTTTAATTTCGTATTCCCTTGATCTGCAAACATGGTCTGTCACCAACAAACAAGGCAGAATAAATTATAAGTTAAAAATAGCATTGCTGCATAACTGGTTTGAACTACATTTCAGAAACCTCATAACTTGACTGCAGAGAAGTAGCAAGATAGCAAGGAAATTGTGTATATTAAAAGAGAAAAAACCCTGAGTTACATGTTTCAAGAAAGGATAGTACAAGGAAGAAAAAGTGCACATGTTTTAATTCTGTGTTGACTACAGGAGACTAAACAGGGTATAACAAATGCTACTTCTTTGCCTCATATTGACTACAGATTGGACAAACTCTGATACTTCAGATAGATCTGTAAATTGCCTACAACCAAACGTCTGCAGACAAACAACACGTTGGCCCAGCAACAAGGACAAAATTCAAAATGAAGCACTGTTGGCTGATCCTACAAATGAGTGAGATACAACATTGACGATATAGGACGAACTTTGACTAGGAAATAACTGTATGCTGGACGTATATCTCGTGAATAATGTTCTCAGAGAAACACCAAGTTATACGTCAAGTGAAGGCAACGCAGTATGCTGTAAGGGACTCTGGGCTGTCAATCTAGTAACCTCCAAGAAGAACTCCCTTGACAAAGGAAAAAGAACACTGCCCTTCAGGTACATGTTTCCAGAAAGGGCACTACGAGGAAGAAAACGTGCACATCCTTTGATTTTGTGTTGACTACAGGGGACTAAAAGGGTACCACAAATGCCTCATTTTGACTACAAATTGGACAAACTCTGATGCTTCAGATAGATCGGAAATTTGCCTACAATAAAACGTCTGTGGACAAACAACAAATTGGCCTAAAAAACAAGAAGAAAATGCTCTATGTACAGTAATCGCCTTTCCCATACAAACACTGTAATTAAGAAATCAGGAGTAAAACGTACATCTGTTACCACTTATGTCACCATGTTGTGGTTTCAGTTTGTTTCGATTTTTATTTTCCTTTGTCTCCTATTCATTGTCATAATCTGAAACAGCTACATGAACACTTACTTGGAACCAAGCTATGTAGGGCTGAATAACATGTCCTCCTTGCACTGAAACTTGCCTGATCACCAAGAACGCAACACTCAGAGCATGACTGTCATTGTTTATTGAGTGATTCATTCACCAAATCATTGACATAACCTTAAACATACAACAAAAAAACACTATCATTTGCATATGTACCAAAGAAAACAAACCGAGTTGCAGAGTTTCTTTTCTTTTGTATTGGTAATAATTTGTAATTGCTTGAATAATAATCAATAAAAGTAGGATAACTATCTAGTACATACCTTCAAGCATGGATGCAGCCTCCTTTACAAGAACCACAAACACAGAAAGAAATGCAAGGACACCTTCTAAATTAACCTAACAAATAAAATGACAGTAAACGTATTTATTTATTTATCTTTTCATAAAAGTAACAATATAATAATAAGTATAGGTAATCGCATGGGGCCGAGTAAAATTAAGGATTAATATCACGCGTGTTTTCAGAAGTTGCAGAAATTGCCCGAGTCGCACAGCGACAAGGGCAATTTCTGCAACTTCTGAAAACACAAGTGATATTAATCCTTAATTTTACGAGGAAACATGCGATTACTTGTTTATGACATAGAGGGCAAAATTTTCGGAAAACCTTCAAAGCGCCGCGAAGCTAAATTCAGCCGCGGCGGAACGAACTGATATTCCTTCCAAAAATCACACAGAATCACAGGAAGATCAAGCAAACCCTTACGTTCAGAACAGGGTAACGTTGACTGTTATGTAAATCTTAAGAGAAAAATTGTAAGTCGTGAAAATAAAAAAAATAACAAGCTTGCAATCAAGGCAAGTAAAACGTAATTTTATTCACCTGTTTGCATATTTTGAAGCCGGCTGTCCGCTGCGAGCTGCTTGACATGTCAATCCTACATCGATAAAACCGTGAGCAAACGAAACTTGTAGAGGTAATTTATCCGGTTTAATTTGACCTTCTTCTTTCTTTGAACAAACTCTGTGATCTTTTATACTCTGGGTTGCACGTGATGAAGCCCGTATTTAACAGAGGTGAAGCGAAGAAGTCAGTTGTCAGCCATGAATGAATTCGTCGCAAAACTCGCCAAGTGTCTAGCTGATGCAAGTTTTCTAGTTTTTCAACTGAAATAATCTTCTGTTGCTTCGAGTGAAACCCTGAGATTTAGCTTTCGGAATTTCGTTTCAAGCTATCACACGGTTTCCGTTCCTTTCATCAAAATAACTCGGGAAACTGAAGTCAAACTCCGAAGCGACGTACAAGCGAGCGCTGTGTTTGAAAATTCTGCTCAAAATCCCGCCGTCAAGAAGCCCAAACCGAGTGCAGCGCGCTCAGCCAATTAGGAGCGAGGAATTTTGCCGCTCGACCAATCAGGATCAAGTAATTTTGCCCGGGCAAACCAAAATTAATGAAAATGCCCCTCTGTCTCAGCCAATCAGCATTCAGTAATTTTGCCCTCTATGTTATAATAATAATAATAATAATAATAACGGTTCTTAGAACGCATGTTGCGAAGCCTCAATGCATTTACAAATAGCCTAAAAATAGAATAAAAGAAAAACAATGACTAGCTAATGTTACATTTGAACTAACTAAGATAAACAATGTTATTAAAATCAGAACTATAATAATAATAATTATTTATCCTAGTATTAGACACATACCTTGTCCTTGAAAAATGCATTCTTCAAAGTCTCCATAACAGATGGTGGATCAAAGACTAAAAGAAACTAAAAACATACATCTTATCATTGGAGATTGTCAGAGAAATGAAAACACTCAACCGAAAGCTACTTATTAGGGATACCAGAAAGCATGAAGCTTTGAGCTTGGCACGTACTTTAGTGAGACTTTGGCAAATATCACGTTTGTATACGAAGTAATGGAGAGTTTATCACTGATGTTGTCAGCCTGCGTTCAATTGGTTGATTTACTGGAATGCATTCCCACCTAGTTATAGGGAGGTGACATTTAATGAGAGTAAACATTTACCTGTTCAAACACTGTTCTTGTTGTCTCATGAAGTGCTGAGAACTTCAACTTCTTTTGATTACAAAAAGCATGATACAGTGCTAGGTTGTCTGCAACAAAACCATACGTGTGTTTATGTCCAAACAACGAGATTATATCACTAACCTTACAGGAATGCGATTTTAAGTGACCTTATGCTATATAAGCTTTTGCCCTCCCTTCTACAATCAGCGTCAAAAGTGTTGAGCCATTTTTCTCTTTATGGGTATTTTTACAAACATTCGTATTTATTTTACAACACTCCTCCACTCAAACCAATGTTGCGAGTCATTTGCACAGACCTTCGCAGTTGTACAACATTGAATAGGGGGCTGTGGGATTAGAATATCATTCCTAGATGCATTTGAAGCAGCTGAACACATTCATTTTATTTAGACAATGGAACGTCAAACATCTGCAAAAGAAAATGTTGTTCACTATCTATCTATTTGACAGCCTCAACATGCTTATTGAATTGTTAGACGAAAAGGTCAACCAATGGCGCAACTCGATAGTCTTCCAAGGCTGATGGATGTCTACTAGACCTACGTACTACTATGTTTATCATGCAGGCTAAATGCATTTTGTTAATCTTGCAAACAAAGATCTGCAAGTATGATTTCAAAAAGATGAAAGTGTATACCAGTTCTAAGATACATGTAAGAAATTAGGATACAGAATAATATTATTCTATGACGCTTTCTTACCAACATCTGATTGCAATGTAAAAAAATCTATTGAGCTGTCTTGAGAAAAAACTTTCTTATTGCAGTCCATGGAATATCTTTCAGTCCTCTTACAATCTCTAGGACACAAAAACTACAAAATAGAAATCCATAATTGAAGATAAAAGGGAGTGAATGTTTCTGTTCTGATTCTGAAAAAACAAGACTGTAACTGTGTTGGTTTGACTCCTTCTGTGAGTAAGGGAGTTGCAGTCGCCTGATGGTTAGCATGTTGGACTCTGGATCAAGCAGGTATATAAAAAATTGTATGTTTGGAGTGCTGATAACTGATCTGATATAAACAGTCAGACGTTTCGGGGATAACCCCTTCATCAGAACACTGATGAAGGGGTTATCATGCGATATCTGATTGAATGCTACGCATCAACAAACAGCTTGTTGTCACTGTGTTGAGTTCTTGGGCAAGACACTTTACTCTAGATAACAGTGCTTCTATCCGACAAGGAATAGGAATGGGTATCGGCAAATTGTCAGGGCAACCTGACAAAAATGCTGTGGGTTACCTGCGATGGACTAGCATCCCATCCAGTGGGAGTAGCAATACTCCTAGTCACTTCATGCCATGGAAAACAAAGTTAAGCACCAGCCTGATAAATGCCCATGTGGGAGTGTGGATGGTGACACTGGCCACATGATTGCATAACAGGTCCAACCGAGGGTGGCTGAGATTTCTCATAAAATAGCCCATTGAATGATATATCCTGTGTTTTTGCAAACCTGCTCAAATCGTCGTTCTTTGAAGACAATTCTGTAATGTTCTTGCATGCCACAAAATCACTTCTCTCTACCACAACGTCCAGAATCTCCTGAGAAACCTGTGAATAAACATATGTTGAAAAGCTAATAACACAAATCCAGGATCAAGAGTAAATGTGGCTATATTAATTAAAGGTCTGTGCATGCCTAGACTAGGAAATATTGTTGTGAAAACATTGCAGAAACAAAGTTAAATCATGTGGAACATGTTTCAGAAGCAATTCGTGTTTCTTGGAAAAAGGAAAATATTTCTGAAGTATTTCAAAAACATTTTTTGCTTCCCTGAATATGTACGTTTTTCTGTGACTTCAAAAGGACTGTCATTAAACTGCAAAACAATAGCCGCTTAATTTTTCTTATTTTTGCCAGGCCATAATTAGGAGTCAAACAATGAAGCATCAAAAAATCCAAAAAAATCATAATTCGCGAATTTGATAATTTGTAAAACTGGATTCAAAACTGTGCTAATCATAGATTGGTCCTGAGCTTGAACAACACGGCCCAGTAGTGGTGCATTTAAAGGCTTAAAGGAGCTACGTCACGGTTTGTGCATCTTGAAAAAATTGGCCAATTTTTTCAAGTTCGCCATTAACAATCCGTCTTAATCTTCTCCATCCTCAACCATCCTTGTTCCTTTTCGGATTATTATTACCTCTTTGATGTTTTCTACCTTAGTAAACTATGATTTTGAGGCTTTCTTCAATTTGAAGGACGATTTTACACTTCGCATAAATGACTTAAAACATCGTGTCATAGCTCCTTTAATATCAGTTCATGATAGATTGATAGCCCTACAATGTAATTAAGATTCTACCTTTTCCAGTTTGTTGGATTTTTCTTTTGTCTTGTTTTCAACAAAGGAAAATGTGACCAATCTTCCCAAAAGATCTGTTAAGAGGTCAAAACAATGGTCACATCAACTAATCTAATATGTAAATTTGCTTCCTTCCTTAACAGCCACCTTGGAGCAATGACAGAGTTACTTGCTTAGTGGGCAAATCGTGAACTTACAGTTTATTTACCCACCAATTATAAACATTTGTTCCAGTAATTTTAATCAATTGAAAGAGAGATCCTGTGGGTATTATCGAAGCTCTCTGAGCGGACACTCTTCCTCATAAGCGGACAGTTGTACTTATGGCCACCTTGACAAAACCCTGTTTGAACTATAGCTCATACAAGTTCGATCATTCTGTATTTACACATTCCAGTAAGTCTGTAGAGCATCAAATTTTAAGTAGCATACATGTAAATAATCATAATGCTCAATAAAGTCTTTACTTAGAACAACAACAACAACAACAACAACACAACAAAAACAAAAACAAAAACAAAAAAAAGTCTGCTTCCTGAGGGTGTCCACTTACAGGAGCTTCAACTGTAATAAAGCATACCAGGAAGCTAGAGCAAACGTCTTGTTTGTGAAATTTCTTAATAATCTATGACATACCCAGGACTACTTGGAAAATATGAATTTTGCAGTTTTATATGATAATAACTCCTTGAGGTTAGAATTATTTTAAAGAGCTAACCTGATAAAATATTTTCTTGCTTTTCCTTGTTGATGATGCATGAACAGAGTGCAGTAAGACCGCTAGACACTATATCAACAGTCTCACTGTGCTGCAGACAGCTAGAACAGTGGATCCATACAAAATTAATCTACTAGTTAGTACAATTATAAAATAAAAAATAAAATAAATAAAATTAAAAAATTAAATAAAAATAAGTACAATTATATTACGACAACAGTAGTCTCAAGAAAAATTTGTGTAGGTTCAAATTCAATGAGAGCACCTACAAAGTACACTAGTAAGAGTAGACAAGAGCAGCTGTGAGCATATGAGAGTTTCAGGCCAAATGAGGCGAGAGGTTGAACTCTTACAAATCTGCTTTAGGTCCAGCAGAGGCTCTGGACTCTTGTAGGGTTTTCTGCGATTGTTGATCACTACTATCTAATGTGATTCAGGGGTAAGGCCAACCGACTGTTACCTCAATTGGGTAAAACTATACAGTGCACATGTATATGTCTTGATGGTATATCTCCAAGCCAAACTATCCTGACCTATTTAACAGCACTGGCTATAGCCACAGAGGCAGTGAGTATAGACTGAGGTATGTGGTGCCTTTTTGGTCTATAGATACATGCATTCAGTGTTTAGTAATGTACACTATATACTGCTTACCATGCCAAGTAAGTGTTGAAGGACACTATACAGTTTTTATCAAGCATCCAGACAACTTCCAAGGGGAGCCTGTGACCCTAAATTGAAGAACCATTTTACAATAGGTCAAAAAGTATGACAATCAAGATGGCCAAAAGGGGCACGTAACGACAGGTGCACTGCTTAATAAAAGCAAGTTTATTGGTAGTTTCTATGATCAATTATTAATCACAAAATATGGAGAGACTGAAATGAAAATTATTGTAGAGATGATAATCAGGTTCAGTCATTTAATAGAGACTGGGCTTAAGTGTTGACTTTTTAGAGTTCAGTTGTCCAGTATAGATCGTTTTCACCAAAATAACAAGATCGTTTTGCGTGCACCAAAAACATCTACAAACTCAGAGATTGTAGAGTAGGTGGAAATAAATATATTCCCCAAGTTTTGATGTGGCAGTGTTCATTGCAACGAAGTTATTGGGAAAACAATATACGGAAAATTACAGAACTTAGTATGAGTAGTCCGCCATATTGGTGGACCACTTTGGTCCACCAATATGGTGGCCAAAAAATGTCTGCGAGAATAAAAATGATTTTGCTACCGAAGTCATACGTTTTCACTTCTGAATGCTTTAGTTATCATTTTTAACTTATTAGCATATCAGAAAAGTATTTAAATGTGCGAAAACATTGGTTTGTGTAACATTTCAGGTCACGTTGAGCCAGGCCGTCTCAAATTTCAAAACGCTTTATCTCCAAAACTAAGCAATCTGCTGGCACAAAAATTTCCCCAGCAACTAACGACACTGATGTATAGAATATACTGAAAGAACAGCTTTGTAGGATCAATAGTTTTGAATTTAGCATTTTGATGACGTCACATGAAAACGATCTATTGCCACCACAACAATCTTCAAGTTATCTTTCTTTAATTAATCAGTATATTGATCATCAAACTGGACTTGTAGGCAGCTGGGAAGAAATTACAAAGTTTCTAAAGTAAGGTATACTGTAGTCTGGTGGCTATATTTTATTCCAGCTACAAAGGAGATGTCTACAGTTGAAAATCATATTTGCAGCAAAATTATAGCATTTACTTTACAGTGCGACTACTGTAACCGGGGCCACCTAGGCAATGAAAACTAATCACATATTGTAGAGCGGAATAGAGAAATTCAACTTAATTCCACGTTGAAACGTTGTATTGAACTGAAAACTTATTAGCTCAAACAACTGAAGTTGAAATTCTTCGTTTCCATTCTGTAAGATGGTTTGGTTTTCTTTGTCTAAGTGGCCCCGGTTATAGTAGTCGCACTGTAACAAAAGTAAAACTAAGTTACTAACAATGAATGCTTGACAATATTTTCTATCAATAATTATTTATTTTGAAAACACAACAAACTGAGGTGGTGTGATAAATCAGCGTGCTATGCATTTTACTGTCCATACCTTGTTGGTCAAATGCTTTGTAAAGTGAACTCTGTTGAAACATTGCTCTGACAGCATGTGCTTAATCACCTTCAGAACACAGAGTACAGATTCCTGAAAGTTTTACAGAAAATCACTGTGTGATAACATTTTTATTAGTTTGCAGCCCCTATAAATGGGGTAAATGAAGCTAAAATATAAAGTTTGATTTCAATGACAAATAACTTCTATGAGATATTGAATCTCTCTGTTACATATTGTATATGTGAAATGGCCTCGTTTGGTTCACCCTTGCGACATAAAAAAATATGATAACGGCAAGGTCACGTAAACGCAAAAAACACTCTATGTCGGTATTTTATGTCGCCAGTGTGAACAACACATAATAATGACATAAACATAATGACACAAGGTAAAAACTGATCATTTCTCATGTTGTCACTAGTTTCAACCAGGCCCAAGCAAACATTATGAACATCTATTAATTAAAACATTTCACAACATTACCACTTGGTTCTTTGACAACAGCTGTTCACTAGAGGAGCTGCAAATAGTTACCAGCCTTGTACCCAGGCTTTCTGCAGACAGCAGGTCTAAGGGGCATGAAGCTTTGGACGCCTGATATTTTAACAAGTTTACACAGCTGTCCACTGAAAAATAACAGTCTGTAGTATTAGTCGTCTAATTTGCTGCCAGACATGACTAATAATATTGTTGAGCAGTAAGCCTCTGGAAGGTTCCTGACACATTACAGAGACCAAACGGCATCACTCATCACCGTTCATGCCCAGAAATGTTATTGACACTTGTCTAGTAATTAGTCTTTACTAGTAATTGATGCTTCAATTTGTTTTCAATTTTAACTCACCAGCAAGTGATGAACATGATTGTAAGTCAGGTTTTTCTTCCTGCGAGTCACATTGTACACTAACTTCACTCTACAAATGAAAACAAAAAAGATCTAAAGGCACCTTTAACATAAAATGTTGAAATTCTGCTACTGTGCTAACTGATTTATACTTTGAAATAAGCCCCTAATCAACTAATCAACCCCAAAAATGCCAATTGACCTTGCTCCCAATGTGTGGCTTCAGAGCTCAGTTGGTAGAGCATCACACCAGTAATGAAGGCCATGGGTTCAAGGCCATGGGTTGTTTTTCAGGCTTCTTTATTGATTATTACCTTATTCTTACTAATTTTCAAGAGTACTAATTATCGCAATTGAAAAAAATTGGCAAAATTAAATACTCGCAAAAAAAAGGTGCCACAAAAATTAACAATGCAAAATTTAATACCCTATTGCACAAAGAAAATCGACACAGTGACTGTAATTCACAATTCTGTCCGTGATTTATGCATCTCCACACATTCCTCTGATTCGCTGTTTTCTTGCAATTCCTGCAAAATGTCTCTGGTGCAGTCGCCAAAATTGCCATTCACAGTCCTGATTTTCCTTCAATCCATCAATTGAACGCTTCACTGCTGATTATGAATGACGGATTTTTAAATGGTGATTAAAATTTGGCGACATTTTCGCGAAATTTAATACACTTCAAGTCCATTTTCTTCTTGAAATCGCTAAAATGAATCCTCACGAAACATGGCTTTGTCATTCTTGTGAAATTAAGTACAGGCGAACATTAGTAAGAATAAGGTACATTGCAAATACAGCACTGCAATCATCATTTCTTCATGTTACAATCTATCTGCAGTTCATGTATGATTTCACTCAGTATATTTACCACAGTGACTTGTCATACTAATATTTTATTTCAAAAAAGTTTGTTTAAACAAAGAAGTTGAATTGTCAGCAACCCACCTCTCTCAATATGCCCTCAAAACTTAGGTTATCATCAACCAGGTGCAGAATTGTCTTCTTTAGTTCATCCTTGGTTTCAACAGCACTTGTAAGTTCTGTGGCTTGAGTGCTTTCTACAAAATAATTTTAAAATTTTGGATTCAGTGCGTGTATCAGATCGGGCAGAAAATGCCATAATTTTGAGATAATTTGTCAAGGTCATTTCTCCAAAAATTAAGTAGAGATGACATAGTTCACAATAAAATAGTGTTATTGTCAAGATCAAATGTACATCTACAAGAGATAAGTAATAGAATATGGGTCCACAACATAGAAAATTGATGTGTCAACTTTCATACATTTTTTTCTCATTTGACTTGAAAGGGTACATACACACACCAGACGGTACTTTGGGATTTGTATATCTTATATCCACCACCCAGGCATGGCTCTTGGTTGACCAGTGCAACTTATCACTCATCAATAAAATATTTTGGAATTGGTACCTATTAGGGGTAGAAATCAACTTCAGCCATGCCCTGGCCAAAATGGATTCTGCTAGGTACCTTTAAAGCCCTGGCCAAACAGAGATGCAAGTAGACACAGGTTTTTATGAACTTGCATACAGACTTACGTTGGAAGGCCAAACAGAGTCACAAGTTTACTCGCAAGTGCACGCGAGCATGATGTAAGTTGCAAAAAGCCATTTCAAAGCTCCTGGGTACGCTGCAATTCAGTATTCAAAGTAAACAGCAAAACTTGGGTTGGGTGGCCAAATGGTGAAAAACTTTCGTCTGCTTGCGTGCAAATTTGATCTTGATCAAAGTGAATGCAAGTCATTGCAAGTGCACACAAGTCCTGACCAAATGAAGTTGCAAGTAGATGCAGGTTGGCAGCTTGTATCCCCAGGGGGTTGCTCAGGTATATTAATGACAGGGAGGTGCGAAGGCCTTATTAGGGTTTGAAATCAGCTATTTGGGGTCTTTTGGGGGGTTAGAAATTTTCTGGCAGATTTTTTTGGGTAGAAAGATTTTGGCAGGGACTTTGTTTACTCACAAGTACATGCAAGGAACATGACACAAGTTGTGAAAAAGCCATTTCAAAGCCCCTGCGCATGCTGCAATTCAGTACTCGGAGTAAACAAAAAAACAACTTTTGTCTGCTTGCACGCAAACTTGCTCTGGATCAAAGTGAATGCAAGTCATCGCAAACGCACAGTCAAGTACTGGCCAAATGAAGTTGTAAGTTGGCAACTTGCGTTCCCAGGGGGTACTCAGGTATATTAATGAGAGGGAGGTGCGAAGGCCTTATTAGCTATTTGGGGTCTTTTGGGGGGAGGGGGGAGTTAGAAATTTTCTGGCAGATTTTTTGAGTGGATTTTGGCAGGGACTTTTTTAGGGTTGAACAAAAATGCATCGCTCCCCACTTTGAAAGAATTACGACAGTCTGCCTAAAGTTTGTGACAGATGCATGATGACTAAATAAAGGTGGACACATGAACTATCTCACACTCTCTTGTATTTTAGCCTAATGGGACCCCCCCTGTATTTTAGCCTAATGGGCCAAACAAGGATGAGGTCGGATGACAGTTGGCTCTGAGTCTCATGGGAGTTTTAGTCAACTTTCATCGACTATCATCAAGCGAACGAGAGAAAACTCTCGATGACTCTCAAAAATAATTTGGGCAGGTTCAAATTCGATGGGAGCACATGAAAGTCGATGAGAGCGCATGAGAGTTTCAGTCCAAACAAAAGCGAGAGTTTGAACTCTCATCAACTCTCATCCTCGTTTGGCCTGAGCTTTAACTTTTTTTTTCTAAAATTCCAGGAGCATGCATAGCCGTCAGATTTATATGGGCATGGGAGGAGTTCCCCAACTCCGACGCCCTTTCAATTGGGAATTCTATGTATGGTATTGGTAATACAATAGTATACCCTGTAAAACCGCGCAATAAAACCCTCTGGTACCTAGGGTAGCCATACCACAAAGTACAGCGCAACAGCTAGTACATGATCACAGCTGTCCGTACGTACGCGTCCCGGCCGTACGTGCCGCCGTACGTACATATATATGCACTGGCACATGCACATGCACGAGCTTACCCAATAAACGCTTGAATTTAAGCTGTACATTCTCCGTAATGTTACCTTCCCTCGGGCGTTTAGTCCTGAAGTTCAGTTCAGTTTCCATGCCTTCATCGTAACCCGAATTAAAAAGCAAATTCTACAGAAATGTCAGCTGGAAACTCAACTGTTTTCAGCTGTTTTGACAAGAAAAGTCCGAAAACAGTCAGGCCGCCCAAAATAATGAAAGTACGTTATGTATGATGACATGAAGTGTCTTTTTACACAAGCACAGCATCCAGGCCTTGCTTCATATCACGTGATGTAGCTTTTTTCGCGCGCTGTTTGACTAAACCAAAGATGGCGTCGGTTTCTTCTCCTCTTTCTTCTGAGTCGGAGGGTGAATTGTATGAGGTAAATAACCTTTAGGTATCATTAAATGACTGAATTTACGTAGATATTGTAAATGAGAAGTCTGCGCTCTTTGAAATCGTTTGTTTTTTTAACCTTGTTACGAGGTTGCAGTTCGTTTGGTTAGAATGTTTGATCGATCTCTCGGTTGGTGGCGAAATAATATTTGTAAATGATAGTTTATACGTACTGCATGTTAATAATTAAAATCGCGTTTCTATATGTTTGCAAAGCTTACCCTCGCGTATTTTCGATTCCACTTGTGCTCATCGAACATTTCATTCTGTTGGGTGAACCGGCTAATGATCGATCAAACATTATGAAAATATTTTCATCCAACGTTTAACAACATTATCAATGTTTGATCATTGAGGAGCTTTTGTTTCATATTGTAACAAGCTTATTTGATAAAGTAGGAATAAACTTGTTGTTGTTCTTAGATCGCGCGACCATCTGTCTTTAATAAATTAGATAGATAGAACTAGTTTAGAAGTCGTGTATAACTTGCCATGTAAAGTGCAAATGAAGTTTCAAAGTAGTAAGCTTTAATACGTTTAAGAGGCCTTTATGTCCCACTTGACACAAGGATGATAGGTAACAGGTAACAATTAAGCTTGGGGCAAGCAAGGATGAGAGTTGCACTCATGAGAGTTTTCTTCCACTCTCATCGACTATCATCACCTTGAGCCAAACGAGAACAAACTCTTGATGACTCTCAGGAAAAATTTGAGCAGGTTCAAATTCGATGAAAGCAGTTCAGACCATACAAGAGTGAGAGTGTGAACTCTCAACAACTCTCAACCTTGTTTGGCTCTAGCACGAAACTGTGATATTCCACAAATTCCATGATTATTTTGTAGGTTCATGACGTTCTTGGCAAAAGAACCCGCAATGGTAAAGTGGAATACCTTGTGCGCTGGAAAGGCTTTGATTACCGTGAAGACTCGTGGGAACCAGTGAAAAATTTGCGGGGCTGCCAGTCGCTGATTAAAAAGTTCAGCAAATCAAGATCACCTTCTCCAGGAAGAAGAGGCAGAACACCCAAGGTGCTTTTACATAATCCAATTTATCATTCTAACTGAATATGATTGCTAATTGAATTACCATAGAATCTTGAAAGTAACAAGGGTCATTATGTATCAGTCAATTCCAAGAGTGACCATTCTCCCCCCCAGGGATTTGATGAGGGGTTAGCTCCATCCATATAGTGGGGAATTTGATATGAGATGAGGCCCAGTCTGTTGGGCATTTGACTATCGACAAAACCTTGAGTGAATGTCACAATGTCAGTGGTCAAGATACATGTAAAGGATTTTTTAATCCATTTCGTTCACAGGTCATGGCTGCATCATGTCACAAACAATTCTTCTTTCATCTTGCCTTTCTTTTGACGCTCTGTTAGCCCTAACCGGTGAGGCATTTGACCATGTAAACTGCCAACATACAGTGTAGTGGGGAATTTGACCAAGTGTTTTCAAAAACATCAATGATGTTATTGCCCAGGGGAGGGGGAGGGGTGCTTTTAAAATTGACTGATACATTCTTTGGTTTTCGCAGCTTCTAGGATTGCAGCTGTTGGGTTGTTGCTACTTACATGGGGTCCCTACTATTGAATAGTCAAATTCTGCTAACAACTGCTGTGTAACACCCTTACAAAATTTGTTAATTTGCTGGTTTTTATTCTTGAATAAGCAACTTTCATCAGTTACCAACGAATACACTAAACTGAAAGTTCTCTATTTTAAAAAGTCTTTTAACATGTCTTCTCTGTGACATCTACATCTACATTTTAAAAAAGAAAAGTTTTAGTTTAGCATAATTATTTGTTGGTAACTGATGAAAGTTGTTTATCCAAGAATTACTGCATGTTCTTGGGTACACAATTATTCAAGTTGCTTTTTTTCTTATCTCTGATAGAGGGCTCAACAAGTTCAATCAAAGGAAGAAGCTGAAGAGTTCACAAAACTAAAAACGCCCAAAACAACTGAATCGTCAGATGACTTTGTGATACTTCGCAGGAGGAACGGTAAGTTCTTTGCTACTGTCGGCTGTGGTCTACAGTGTGTTAAACAGCAATGGTCTGCCTGTAGCTGCCAATTTTATCAGTGGCCATCTAATTTTACGTTTTTTTATTGATTTGTTCATCATGTGACAAGCTTTCAAAAATAGGGGGAAATTATTTGAAGTTGATGGATTTTAACATGGGGATGCAATTTCAGAACTAATCATTACCTATTTGGGATACATATTGTTTGAAAGCCCACAAAAAAGTCACTAGAAAGCTTGTAAATACGAACCAATGATTTCATGGCCAACACTGGATATACATGTAATGCATTGCTCAAGACATAGTCAACACTCAGTTAACACCAGGGTTTTCCTTTTCTGCAGTCGACAGGCGATTTTCACCACCTGTGAACATGTCCTTCGCCTGCAACGTTGATTTCCACTGCATAACAATCCTTGGGTTTCTCAAGAATTTTTTGTTGTGGGTGCTCGCCTGTTTCAATTTTTTCTACACCAACTCTATTTGAAAAAGAGAACCCTATAACACTCAGTCAACCTTGTAGGGATTCACATGTAGATGTGATGCACATTCAATCATTAGCACTCTACACTAACCACCCATGCTACAATAAGACTGTGCGCACACTTTGTTTGTCATTCATCATTTTGTGCTTAATTCCTCTTGCTTGACAGCACCATTAAGTTACAAGAACAAAGCAAAAGAAGAAATAGAGGAAGTTGTTGTTACTACAAAGGTTGAAACGGTGGAGGAGAAGCTAGTCGAGCGCAAAGAAGCTGTTGTTGAAGAAGAACCTTCCAAAGTTTTACCAGTGACAGAGGCAACTTTAAAAACAAACTAGTGCGAGACAAGAGGTTCTTAAAATCTTTGCTGCAGTAGCTATCTTTGCATTTGTTTCACTGTTGCTTTTGTCTTTTGTGCGCAGTGTAGGAAATGGAAAGAAACTAGTGTACATAACAGTGTTTTTTAGTTTTTAATGTTGAAATTATTTTAACTTTATACAACTATTTCAATTAACGTTGTTGGATAGAAATGTTTTTAAAAGCCCGCAAGACAAGGCCGAAAGGTAGCATGGGTAAAAGTTGAAAACTGCTGCACGCACCGAATACTAATGAGAATTAACACAAAAAACATTATTTCTAACGTTTCCTTTTTGTTTTAAACCTGTAGAAGTAAGCTACTTTTAGCCAAACTAAATTTTAGCAGAATCAGCTAGTGAAAAAAACATGGAAAAACAAATTATCTAATTCGGGGCAAAGCAAAAAATACATCACGTGCGAAATAAAAACTTGTAGATTTCTTTTCCATCGATATGCAAATTCTAATGAATACCCAGACGATCATTCGGTCTTGTCTTGTAGGCTTTACGCTTCTATCCGACAACGTTAATTGAAATAGGTGTATAAATACAGTACTGTATAATATATATCTAGTGATCTTTGCTTAAGGCCGTGTTCTTTGATGTCCTCATAAGAATAAATTTACCGATTTTCAAATTCAGTTTAGTCTAACAAACTTATAGTTACGATAAATAATGGTAGAGACTGTGCCATTTAGTAACTGTTTAAATGTGATGTATACACACAATGTATATTGTCACACAGCCATACGACCATCTGTAAATATTGCAACTTTTGATTGCATTATTTGAAGCAGTTTTTCAAGCCATTTCTTTTTCAAACTTGGAACAATAACTAAATTTTACATGCTCAGACCTTCTAGTTATGATAATTTATCCATAAATGTTTTCTATTATTTGGGTGAATTTTTTAAATACAAAATCTATGTAAACAATACCTCGGCAAAGATCACCCTAATGTCCATTAGTAGAACTGTATCAGTGGTGGATAAGTGGGAGGGGTGGGTGAACATCATGTGCCTTTTATAGTTAAAAACAGAAGTGTGGTGAACTTTTTAGCATTCTTTCTACACATAGGGAAACCTGTCACTAGATATTTTTAGCATGCTTTTACAGTTGAAATTATATTTCTATGTGATTTCTGATATGGATTTTTACTATGATTTAAAATTATTATTGCCATGATATTTATAAAGAAGAAAACCTTTTTGATCTACTATTCCGGAGGGCACTCCTATAGTGCACTGTACTGTATATGAAAGTGACGGGGATGCTCTTTGGACATTTTAAAAGGTACATGTACCCCTGAAAGGTACCAGAGCATGGTTGAAATTCATTTTACTCCTAACTCTAAGGGGTACCAAGACAGTTGTTTTCTCAAACTCATTAATAATTCATCAAGTTAAAACAAAGGAAATCATAACCGTGTCGGAGGTTTGGAAACCCGGTCTTAATTAGCATAGATTTTTACGATTTTATTTCTCCGTTTACTCCTTAGTTTTTGTTTCGATTGAGAAGATATATCAAACACTCGAGACAGGTTTCATCGGCTATCCAAACACCTCGAATTTCGTCAAAAATACTCCGCTGCGCGTCGTATTTTCAACTACATTCTCGGTGTTTGGATATCCTGATGAAACACTGTCTCTCGTGTTTGATATATTACATCAAAACACCAAGATAGGCTGTTTGGGAAAATATCCCACGCTGCTCCCCCGAAGGTCTCTTCTCAGGGAGGCACGAAGACCGGACTTGACAGAGCAGCGGAAATTGAGCCTAACACCAATATTCTGTATAGGAAGAGTGCCATAGTTGCCATAGCAACTTTCAGAGTGCTAGCAGTGATTGCTTGAGATATTTTTTTTATTAGAATATGGTAAAAACGAACTACTGGCCCCAGTTGTTAAAAGGGTGGATAACGTTATCCACCGGATTTAAATTGCTATCCAGTGGATAAGTGTTAGCAAAACAAACTACGCTATCCACTGGATAGTGATTTATCCGGTGGATAGCGTTATCCATCCTTTGAACAACTGGGCCCAGAGTCATAATCATACACACTTTTATACGGTGTACAAATTATCTTGAATTTCCTACAATGTAGTCTAGCATGCATCAAGTTACTGTACCTATAGTAAGACCATTGCTGTATCAAAGCTTAGCCAACTCAAAGGTGTAAATATTACAGTAAAAGCCTCTCGTTCCTAATTAGGATTTTAGATGTTATTTTAATTAAAAACTATGCCGTTTTTATAAAGTCTGTCATGTCAGTACATTTTAATATTTTATTTCGCCATACGCGTTTGTGATCTGGAACAAGTTATTATAGTGGTACAGTGTTGTTGATATTACTATTGTTGTGTGTGCCAGCTCATTCAAGGCAAGTAACATTCGTAGCTTTGTAGAAATTATTATTAGTAGTTAAGTAGTAACAATGTAAAACAGTTAGCAAAACGTATTAAAGCAAAAAAAAATTAAAATGTCATTATGTTCATATTGTTATGTCGCTAGTGTGAACAAGGCAACAAGAAAAGATCATTTTTTTTCGTTATGTCGTGTTTATTTAATACACGGCTCGATGGAAGAGCATGTATTGTGAATTGACACCGTGTTTAAATAAAGTTTTACTACTACTACTATGTCATGTTATGTTGTTAACACTGGCCGGGGGGGGGGGGTACTGAACAAAGTTTTATACGGGGAGGCTCTGCCCCGAGGTCCAAACCCTTACCCTTTTATATACCTACAGTTGAAACACTGCATCCCGTTTACGACTTTTACTAAACTTTTCGCTTGAATAGCCCCTTAAAATATTGGTTGAATCAGCCATTAGGTGCGTCTGTTCGAGATATTTTGAAAGGCCCTTTAACCACCTAAATGACAGTTTTACCTACCCTTTTCTATACTTCAACTCGTGAAATCCCTACCCTTTCATATACCTCGAGCCTAAAAAAGGACCCCTTTCGGGCGGAGCCTCCCCGTATAGTCCATTATAGGGAGTACCCCCCACCCCGGGCATAAAACATCGACAGACTGTGTTTGTTTGCGTGACCTTGACGTTATATATGTCGCAAGTGTGAACCAGGCCAAACATGCATTGTGAACAAAACTTTTTTTCGGGAGGATAAAGATAGTTGCGCGAGAATGGAATTAAAAAAACAAACAGGCCCATCTTCCTGTCTTTTATTTAACATCAGCAAAAAGTTGAAACAATTACAAAGCAAATCCAGTAATCAGAGAAACCACTCGTTATATAATTAAGCAAGTTCAGTTACGGGACCTAAGCCTGGGGCTTAGGAACTTCTTCAATAAAGATCCGGGACACAGAAATATATCCAGTGTAGGCGTTAGCCTTTCTATATCCGTGACAACGACCGACACGGAATCCCACGCGAACATTCCCTTTGTGGATGTTGCTACAGTGCCCTTCAATATGGCGAACGCGGTGGGGATTTTGAGTCTTCGGTGCCCCCAAGTACACAATACCGTCAATTGGCAGAGGAGCTGCACATTCACTGCCGTTGAATGTGAAATACCAGCGTTTACAGCACTTGGTGCAGCCTTCAATTCTAAGGGCACCATTCCAGTAAACACGGAGGTTTGTTTCAGTGGAGACCTTGGTGAACATACAGTCCTGTAAAAAAAATGAAGAGATGAAAGAAAAAGAAGAAAAATTTTAAGAAATGAATAAATAGTTTCAACAAAAAAGGTTTATTAAACAAAAGGCCAAAATAGTAGTCAATGGCCAGAAAATGTTTGGTAGGAGCGGTTTTCAACTGAGTATCGTGAAACCAAAGCAATTACAATGGCCAATCACAACAAACGAAGACAACAAAACGAACCAATGAGAACTCAAAGCAAATACACGTATCGGCGCGAAGCGCGGGAAAACGCGTGTGACCATGTCGCGATTGGTTTTGGTTTTGCATCTGATCATTGGTTGAGAAGGTAGCGCGAGTTTTTTAAACCAATCATAGAGTGTCGTAAAGCAAAACCAAAGCAATTCAGTGATTGATTGACAGTCAATTGAAAACCGCTCTATCGAACAATTCTTGTCACTTTCTTGTCAAAGAAACGCGTGCTCGTCATATATGAGCCCCTCACCTTGATCAGACCATAGTCCCTGTCGTTGTTCAAATTTTTCCACGCACATTCTTTCCAGTTCTTATAGGACATCCCAGGGATTCCACGCTGCCCCGTTTGGCCGGGAGGGCCCTGGGCTCCAGGTTTTCCTTTAGCGCCATTCATTCCATTGATACCGGGCTGTCCTTTAATGGTTCCGGGAGGCCCGTGGGTTCCATTCTTCCCCGGGTCACCTTTGGCCCCGTTATGGCCAGCACGACCTGGTGCCCCAGGGTGCCCGGGCTTGCCGTTTCTACCAGGGATACCATCATAGCATCGCTGTTTGGAATAAGAAATGAGTTTTGACATAGTCAGGCTTCGCTGTATCATATATATAAATTTCTGCTAGCTTTTAGGTTAGGGACTGGCACTAGCTACGCACGCGCAATGTCGATTTGGCGACGTGAAGTGTTTTTAAAATCTCATACTTCCCGCCATGTTAGCATTTCACGTGCGAAAACTGCTAACCGCCAGTTAGCGTCCTTAGCAACAATCCTCTATCTGTAGTTAGGTTCAGCCCCCTTAACACCTGTCAGAAATTTTCATTTGCATATATCGCAATTCAATGTAACTCACCGCTTCAGTGTATGGTAGATTGGTTTTGTCAATATTCGCTGTGGCACAGTAAACCAGGAATGACACCGCAAACAGAGACAAGAAGGTCACAGAGGCTGTACGCAGTATGAAAGCCATTTCTACTTCACGATCTGCTGTGGAGAATTAAGTTTACAAAGATCAGATCAGTAGAAATTTTGTAGTTATGTACTGGTGATGGCAAATCTAACATAACAGATGCTATTTTCGCTTACAAAATACGACAGTCTTTTTAAAAATTTATAGGACAAATTGCGCTTTTTCTTAGAAACGCGTTAACCCTTGGAAAGCTGGATTTCAACTCAACTGAAAAAAGTGACGGTCCTTCACGCGCCTCCCGCGCACTCGGAAAGGAAACGACTGCTACGCAGGCTAAATTATCCCCAGTGTGTATTTAAGCTAAATATATAATACTATGATTATTTTAGTGTTGTTGGTTGTTTTCCTCACACTAAATTATGTCGTGTTCTAAAATATTTGCTGGTAATAACGTCCAGAAAAAGTTCGTTATACTTGCGCTCTATCTTGATGATGAAAATTACACTAATGAACCATGCAGGCAAAGGAAAAAACCTTTAGGCTGAGTCGCTTATAATGTTACAATGCTTAACCTTTCAGATTGAATTTACATATAGGAAAAATAACAAACTTACCATCGAAAATGTAAGAGCCAGACGCACTGAGAACAACCTCGCTTGGTCGTTTTTATTTGTAGGCTCACGATGGCTGCCGTTGTCGACACGCGTAGTTTACGCGCGTACCTTTATTCAAACATAGTAAAGCGCGCGCAGCAGCTTACGTACCGTGCGCGAGGATTCAAAACTTTATTAAAAATAAACGGACATGAACGGACATATAATAATATACACGAGGCAATCAGATTTTCCTTGCAACGCAACGATGACGCCTGAAAAACATTGCAAGTCGCAGAGGAGGTGTCATACGTTCGCAATTTTTATTCGCAACTTGCAACGCGCCTTTCTCCGGCCGCCATCTTGAAATCTGCGCGAGCGAAGGACGTGCTCTGATTGGCTCATTTTAACAAAATTGCGTTGCAAGTTGCGATTGACATGTCACACAAGTCACACGCAGCAACTTGTCTCGCAACGTTGCGAAAATTAGAAGATAGTTCTACTTTTCTTGCAACTCGCAACGCAACATGCAGTTGCAAAAATGGGGTGTTACACTAATAAGCAATCTCGCAATTTTGTTGCGGCACAAGTTGCAGGAAAAATTGCCTCGTGTAACATGGCCTTAAAGATGAACTGGATAGAAAGTTTATTTCGTGCAGAGATTTAGTGAAAAATAAATGTTCAATGACCAAGATTGCTAGTTAGCAAAATCGCTGTCGTATCAGTAATAAAATACAGTCTTTGCCAATGACCAGACGCATTTAATCTATCGAGAGCTAGCCCAATTTTCTTTTAATGGTATCTGTCAGTATTTCAGTTATTTTAAAAGTAGCCTTATCTCGTGTGACTAGTGCGGTTCCTCCTTGTAATATGAAGGTCAATTCACATTTCACGGAAAGTAAAACTGACTTCACGCTTCAATCATGAAAACGGTTATAGACCTCTGGTATCATACATACTTTTATTACAATTCCACGACATTCAAAGCGCTGATCTCTTCTTGTTATATCTACCCGTCCACTCCTCGTTGGTTTGCAGGTGACTTTCAACATCACGTTCCTCCATCACATACTCGTTGTTGCAGACATGGCAGAGATGTCTTTAATGCTATTCAGAGAGCTCATCGCTCTCTCTTTTCTTTCTTCATTCTGTCCTGTTCTCTCCTCGATGGGTAGCAGGTCATGTACTTTGTCGATTCTTGCCGAACCGTGCGTCAGTTTAACCGCTAACCGTTGTTTTTGGCCCATTTCCGTATAGTGTAAGAGTTCGAGAGACAGCTGTGACGTGACGGTGACAGGTCACGCCATCACTAGCTTCCCCGCTCGATTCCGTTACCACAGCTATTTTTAAACGAGCAAATCACGTTTCACAAGAAAGTGAATAGTCATTTCATATTTCAAGTAAAATAAAAAGGCAATAGGGTCGCACTACGGATCACGAAAATACCCTTTTACAACCACTTTTCGACCAAGCCTCGGTTTCGCGGGTAAATTACTTCCTGTCTCGAAGTGGCGCGAATTCAATTCACCGAAGCTGATTATTTATTCAAGACAAGAGTTGAAGGTCGCGAATTTTCTGTGCATTTCATTGAATTGAAAATCATCGGATATCAGGCAAGTGTAAATATCTGCGAGTCACGCCGCTTAATGCTTGAGAAAGTTCCTTGTCATGGTACCCGCGGAGGCACCAAAAGTAAGCTTACCTTTTTCTTGAGAGAGAATGAACGCTCTGCTAGTTCACCACGTTTGACATCCAGCTCAGCTGTGCTTTAGTCGATTTCTCTAGAGATTTTATTGTTGGGGAAAAAACGACTGTAGAACTTGAAAACACAATTCCGAGAAGCGCCGCGTGTGGAGTACACATCAACTTGACTTTCTTTTTAACATTTTGCGATCGAAACTGGACGAGAAAGGAGATTTTTGACGCTATTTCAAATCTAAGAATCGAAGAACAGCCGTGAAAAACTATGAGTGACAACGACGCTCCGAGTGCAACCGGCGAGGAATCTTCAGCTGCTGTTTCGTCTTCGATGCAGTCTTTTACGCAGCAGTCGTCGGATTCGCCCTCCCAGGCCTTGAATTCTCAAGGTAAGATATTGTAGTAGCTCTCTGTTGTACTGCAAGAGGTTCAAAATTTAATTTGTAATTGTTTTTTTTTTTCTTGGCACGTTTTAAATTCAATGCTTTTCGATTCTGTTACTGCATAATTAAACGCCGTCTTTTGTACAAAAGGTTGTTTGTCCTCTGTATTTTGAGGATCCGAGGCAGCTTTACCTGTATTTAAGACTGCATGCGTGTAATACGATGAAAATCCTAACAGAAAGACGTATTTTTATTTACAATCGTTTAATTTTGGCTCAGTTTCGCGAGACACGAGGAAAGCTAAGCTCTTATTATTCAAACACACGCTTTGAGTGTCGTTTTGTGTCACGTTTTCTCGTCAGGAGAGCAAACCTCGACATTCTCCTTGTCAGCCAGTTGGTTTGGCATCACAAAAACGTGATGTTACGGTAGCAAAGGTCGTGCCTCGTATGATGGCTGTTGGTTTGGGGTTTCAGGTTATATCGTGATGTACAACTGCGTCAGTTTACGACGGTCACTGTTAGAAGATCGCATGACATACAGGAAGAGGACCTAATTTGCATAAGGATCGCTTCATGTCGATAACACATTTTGGCCACGCTCACGAAAGCAAGGAATTTCATAAACACTTTCTCTTTTGAAATACAGATCTAGTTATTAGTGAGCTTTTAACGTCAATTCTAGCGTTGTGATTGCCTTTTGCGTGTGTTAATTCAATCAGAATAAAAAGTAGAGTAAACATGCATAATTACATGTAAGCTCATTATATTTGCAGTTATTTTAATTTATACATCGCCTATATGAGTTTCATCTGCCAAAAAAATATATTGCAAATAAAATATGGAAAAAGGAAAAACCTCATTCTCAAAATCCTCCAAGTTTATTTTCTATCACAATATCATCCTTTGTGGAAAAATGTGAGAGAGAAAACAAAATATGGTCAAACCCTATAAAAACAAATTTTTCTGAACATAATATTTTGGGTCAAGTAATAAACAGTGATATCATTGGTTGAGTTTTGTGTAATGTCCAGAATAATCAAGGTTAGAAATTCCTGAAATTCACACGCACCTTACATGATAACCTATGCCGTCACGCAACATGCACTTCTATTCATTGATTTGTCAGGTCAGGTGAAGTTTTCAGTGATTTTTATTGGTCCAAAGCATAGAGACAGTAAATGTCCTGCATTTGCTTCTCTACTAGGGTGAATTATATCACTGTCTGGGGTTATCCATCCTCGGAGACCCAGGGGTTAGAAGTCTTGATGACGAAAAGAACCCCTGGGGAGGATGTCTTACCACACGAGTTCTGAGAGGTAATTTGCATACTGGCTCCTGATTGGGCGCGGAAAAAATCCTTTGTATTTTTCCGCTCAATCAGCGACCGAGAAACTTCGAATACTTTTCGTGCCTCTAACACGGAGAGCAGTTTGCTCGCCATATTTGTTTTGCCCGTTCGCTTGACTTTGCTCTCAACGAAAAGCTTTGGTAAAAATTTCCTGAAACCCAACGAAATCACGCCGGACTTCGCAATGGATTAGTGTAACAGTTCGAGCGATTTGAGGTATCGAGTGGTTAAGTTACGTTTTGTGCTGTGGCCATAATGCGACTCGCGATACCGAATTTTCACAACTGCGTGTGTACCACCATGTTTTCAGCTCGCTCTGGTTTAACGTGGACCCTGCTTCATTGTAGCTTTATATTCTTGTTCTACCTTGCGGTATGTACAAATATGGTAGGGTTCTTATTTTTGCTGAAGCTTACCGTTCTAGAGCGAAGTTTGTCGCACGGGCTAGACAAATATGTCGAGCTGCCATCGTTTTCGGTCAATTTGTGCATGTTGATTTCAATGTTCCCACGCGAACTTTCGAACTTTATTTGCCATTTGCCGTTCGCCTGCTATAAATTATTTTCGCGATGAAACCGCCTCTGTAAACGGCAGTCGACATGAGTGAAAATCTCACTCCCAAAAAGACTGTACAGGATTGCTGTCGGGTTTGTTCGTTGGAATTTGTTGACAAGTATAAGAAGAGGAAAAGGACTATTACTAGCCAATTTAGTAAAGTGTTCGAAAGTGTTGTGAATCAAAAAGTATTAAGTGAAGATGGTTTGCCTGGAGCAGTCTGCGACACCTGTAAATATAGAATCGAAAGAGCTTGGAGGATGTCCAATCAGGATCAAAGTGATCTTCAACAGTTAAGGAGTAATGCAGCAGATACAGCTCAAACCCTTCGCTTTAAACGTGGACACCCAGTCTCTCCAGCATTTACATGTACCAGCAAAGGAGACGAAAATGTTACAGTAGTGCGTAAAAAGAAAGGTCAGAGACTTGTATTTGATCCATCTCCATTGGAACCATGTCAGATACAACCACCATTGTCAGCAGATCACTACCCTCAGGTGCTATGCCTACCACTCTCATCCAACAGTGATGATTGTGTTCCACAACTTGACTCTCAAGTCCACGTACCAACTGTGGTTTTCCAACCCTTCCTCCTAATCCCAAAACAAACACTGCAAAATATGTTATCCTGGGAAGAGCGTTTTTTGGTTGAATAGCTGCAAAGTTATGGCTCTTTCAAATTTAAGACATTTGTATGGGAAATATCAAAACCAACCTCAAGCCTCATTTTCATGCTTGTGCAAAATTGAAATGCCTATAATATCTCCTCAAAATAGGAATATGGCCTCATACACATCTGGACTCATTTTGACATGATCTTTCTTGTTATTGAATTCTTTCTTCAGTTATAGGCATTTCAATTTTTGCACAAACATGAAAATGAGGCTAGTGAGACTAGGTTTTTGATTTCCCATACAAATGTCTTAAATTTGAAAGAGCCATAACTTTGCAGCCGATAAACCAAAAACGTTCAAACTTCCCATGATAACATATTTTGCAGTGCTTGGTAATGTAATAGCATCAATTGCTGGGCGGCCATTTATGAATATGGTGTATATCAGTACATAACTGTTATTACATAATAATGGTATTAGTCTAAATGAATGCCTAATCATTGTGGAACAAAATGAACATCTTCATAACATAACAGGTTACCATGGCAGCAGTACCAGTAACAAAAAATAAAATACAAAACAATTAACACATAACCTGTGAGAAACACCCTTAAGTTTAGCTTTGGGTACTTATAAAATGAGCTTGACCCCCATTTTTATTACTGAATAATGATCAGCATGTTCAGATAAAACTTTTTTCAGAGTTTAAAAAAAATGTATGGGGCTTAATTTTTCTGAGATGTACCCAATAATTTTTTTAACTGTAGAAAAAGCTTTAATCTGAACATGCTGATCAGTTTTACAGCCCTTTTGATGGATCGATACTACCATCCTGTATCAGTTAACATTAAAATAAAGGTATCAAACGATTGCCAATCATCGGTGAACAAGTTGTGATCATCTACTTGACATAATAGGTTACCATAGCAACAGTATATACTGTCGAAAAAAAACAATTTTAGCTTATATGTATACATAATGTATGCAAAAACAAGCTCAGTCACCCCCATTTTATTGAATAAAGATCAGCTTAAGATACAAATTTGTTTTGCAAAGTAAAAAAAGTTCCTCAAAGGGGATTCAGAGCCACCTTAAATTTTAGCCACCTTAAATTTTTCAAAATTTAAGGTGGCTCTGAATCCCCTTTGAGGAACTTTTTAAACTTTGCAAAACAAATTTGTATCTTAAGATGCTGATCTCTATTAAAATAAAATAAAATGGGGGTCACCGAACTTGTTTTAGAAAAATAATGCAGGAGGGGGGATTGGAAAACCAGAGGGGGGGGGGGGGCATAAAGTAAAATCAAAGCAAGGAGAGGGGGGGGGGGCTCAAGGTAAAATAAGTCACTCAAGAGAGGGGGGGGCTTAACATTTTATTTCAAGTACATATTACATTGGCGAATCCATACCTATTTATAAGGTGGGGGCCGAAAAATTTTCCGACCCTTCGGGCCTTCAACGGAACTGAAAATAACACACATGCTCTTTTCCTTCTCCTATGGCTCTGCTGTACATTGCTACGGAGGTGATGTTTGTTCCAGACACGGATGTCCAACATTTAAACATGTAGTAGGAGCTCTTCTTTCTGTTATAAGATTTTAATCCACAGGTGCGTGTTGAGAAAATGCAGGGTACTTGTATAAAGGTGGGTGTATACTGTGAGGGGGGGGTCGTACATAATTTCTGACTGATTAGAGGGGGGGGGGCAATAACTAAATTCACTCCTTTAGGAGGGGGGTATTACCTAATTTTTTTCCTACATGAAGCCCATTTTCCAACCCCCCCCCCCCCTGATAATTATTGCACAGTCCCTTAAAGCTAACTGTTGCTGTAACCTGTTGTGTCAAGATGGGCATCCATTTGATACCATTATTTTAACATCAACTGATCTAAGATGGTAGTATTGATCCATCAGGGTGCAAGGGCTCTAAACTGTTATGAGCCACCTGCTAAACATGGTGAAAGTATCAATCCATGAAACCACAAGGGTTTTAAACAAGCCACCTTGAAAAACTGAAGCCGGGAAGCAAGCCTCAGACTTATTCATGGAGATCTGCAAAGACATTGTATAAACAACTGTATATTTTGTGAGCATGATCCACATTCCACACAGGAAGCATTTCTAGAATGTCATCCACAGAAAATAGTGAGTCACACTTTAAAATAGTATCATCTATGAGTTGGTTGGTAAAGTAAGTAACATTGTCAACATTGGAATAAAAAAAATGTGGGTTGGATTCCAGTACTTCTTGTCTCATATTTCCCTGGCATCCTTTGAGGAGATCCTTCAGCTGATTTCTTTGATCCACAGAAACAGGCCTTGTCTTCTGACTTGTTGTAACTTCAGTCCTCTGCGATATCAATGAATCTGTGGCTCCACAAATTGTCACACTTCTTTGCACAGACATCACAGCATAGATGCTTAACCCTAGAGAAACTATCACCACTAGTACTATCGTCAAAGAGTGCAAAAATTTTGTTTCTTCGACAGCTGGTTGATTTCAAGTATTCCAACATCTCTGGTTTGCATAGACGTAATTGTTGCCCATGGAAGTTCCATGGGCAACAATTACGTCTATGCAAACCAGTTTGTGTTACACAAATTGACCGAAAACGATGGCAGCTCGACATATTTGTCTAGCCCGTGCGACAAACTTCGCTCTAGAACGGTAAGCTTCATAAGAACCCTACCATATTTGTACATACCGCAAGGTAGAACAAGAATATAAAGCTGCAATGAAGCAGGGTCCACGTTAAACCAGAGCAAGCTGAAAACATGGTGGTACACACGCAGTTGTGAAAATTCGGTATCGCGAGTCGCATTATGGCCACAGCACAAAACGTAACTTAACCACTCGATACCTCAAATCGCTCGAACTGTTACACTAATCCATTGCGAAGTCCGGCGTGATTTCGTTGGGTTTCAGGAAATTTTTACCAAAGCTTTTCGTTGAGAGCAAAGTCAAGCGAACGGGCAAAACAAATATGGCGAGCAAACTGCTCTCCGTGTTAGAGGCACGAAAAGTATTCGAAGTTTCTCGGTCGCTGATTGAGCGGAAAAATACAAAGGATTTTTTCCGCGCCCAATCAGGAGCCAGTATGCAAATTACCTCTCAGAACTCGTGTGGTAAGACATCCTCCCCAGGGGTTCTTTTCGTCATCAAGACTTCTAACCCCTGGGTCTCCGAGGATGGGGGTTATCCTGTGTTAAAATCCACCAATAATTTTTCTGTTTTACTGATTGGTCAAAATAGGTCACATGATACACCCTCTCTCCTCCGCGGCTTCTTGGGATATCAGGGATAGGGAAGATTGGGGACTGGGAGATATAAAGCGCATGGAGGTTGGAGAGAGAAAAAAAGCAAGTGTGTGGGGGGCGCTGGGGGATGTGTGCATTTTCTCACCTTTCTCCCTTCTTGCCTTTCTCCCTTCTCCCAAGGAAGCCTCTGTGGAGGAGAGAGTGGTACACCTTTAATGGAAAATTATTATGCGATAATGCCCAGTTCCGAGTGATGTCTGGACCAATAAAAATCACCGAAAATTGTCTGTCCGGTAGAGGTGTGACCAGTGGCCAGTTTAGAAATTTAAATGAACATGTTTTGTTCCGCACTGATTTGACATGTATTTGTATTTATTACAGAAAATGCTTTACAGTGTTCGGAGTCAATGATGTCATCAGTACCCTCGGATGACAGTCAAACTGATTCTCAGCCTACATCTGTACATCTAGAGGGCCCCTTAGTAGTGGTTGAGGTGACAGACAGCAACACAGGAACAGGTATGTGTACTTGTTGTGTCTTGTATAATACCAGGTAACCTGCACACAAGCCAAACTGGCCCACACTGCCAGAGCTTAACCTTGTTTCCATAACATGAAGCTGACTAGGAATATTGCTACTCCCCCTAGTCCATCGCAGGTTATCCCCCAGCATTTTGTCGCTAGTACCCATTTATTGTCCTGTGTAGAGAGAGGCACTGTGGGATTGAGTTAAGTATCTTGCCCAAGAACATAACACAATGACTCCGGCCAGTGCTCAAGTCTGGACTGTTTAATCTGGAGTAACCATTAGGTCACACATCTACCACAAGTTATTGTATGTTTTGAAATGAAGAGTCATGCTCTCTTGCCATTAAAAGAGACCTTTTCCACCAAGGAGTATAAATGGCTATTGGCGAATTTCCAGGGCAACCTGCAGTTAAGCGCTGGCCTGATAAGCCACCAGAACTTGCAGACGGAATTCAATCTCTTTTATTACCTTCTTGCAGTAATGGAAGCATCAAGGACTGATGCTGGACCAGACAAGAATGCCAGCAATTCTGAGCCAAAATCCAGTGCAACAACATCACAAACCAATCCTGTTGACAAGGGTCCAGTGCCAGCTTCAAATGGCTATCATTATTCTCCAGGATTCCTGGCCACAAGCTGTAACCTTTCTCAACTGGCAGACCTAGCAGCTAACAAGTCGGCCATGAATCAAGCTGCGTCAAACAGTATGCAGTTACCTGTTCAACCAATACAACCACATATACATGGAAACCAAAGATTCTTACTTCCTAGCCAAGGAATGCCTCCTCCAGTGTTTGGAGCATATCCGTCAGGACCCCTTATGCACATGCAGGGGCAGTATCAGGGATTTCCCCCAGCTCCTCCACAGGTACCCCCACCATTTGTTAAAGGGTCCATCATTCAGCTGGCCACCGGAGACTTGAAAAGAGTTGAAGATCTTACTACGGAAGATTTTATTCACAGCACACGAATGTGCCCTGATCTTAAGCTGGAGACTAGCACTGTCGTGAAAATAGAAGATGGTTCAGATTCTGGGAGTACACATATTACGTTCACAATCAACAGTTCTAAAACACAGGTTGGTATAAATAAAATTACGATAATGTATACTGAGCCTGGGCCAAACGAGGATGAGAGCTGTTGAGAATTCAAACTCTCACTCTTGTTTGGCCTGAAACTCTCACATGCCCTCAGCGACTCTAGTCAACTCATATAGTCTCATCAAATTCGAACCTGCTCAAATTTTTCTTGAGAGTCATTGAGAGTTTTCTCTCATTTGGCCCACGCTTGATGAAGAAAACTCTTGTGAGGGTCAACTCTCAACAACTCTCATCCTCGTTTGGCCCAGAGCTTCTGAACCTGACCTTTGAATCCGGAGTCCAATTGGGTTTAAGGACATTGTACACTTCAAAGGAGCAATACTGTCACAGGAGTTATGGCCCCTTTATTTTGCAGGTCACATCCCTGTGCCTCCAGACAGTGCCCCATGTATCCCCCTCCTCCTCCCACATATTCCTGACACTTTTATAGACAGCCTTCAGTTGATAAACTAGCATATTGACTTTTATTCCTTAACATGACTGGCCACAAACTTGCTTTAAATAATGGTTGTATGTATGTAGAATCACGCTTATAAGACCCCCCTTAGAGGCAAGTCAGTCTAATAAAAAAAAACTTATTCTGATTATAAGCTAGCCCCCTTCCCAACCCCAAATATAATTACTGATAATTTCTACAAGCAGGAAAAGTTACATGTACAGTGTATATGTTTGAATGAATCATGTTTTTAACCAAAATTAAATAATTAATGATCATCTTTCCCTTTCTGTGTTGTGACAGGTGATTCTAAACTGCCCTGTTGAGCATCCCTTCTTTGTGTATGGCCAGGGATGGACGTCGAGCCGGCCAGAGCAGTCACTGACCAAGTACAACCTTAACTGCCAGCACTTAAAAGTCGGTGATGTGTGTATTTTTCTCTCTCCATCCAATCCCACCATTATTCCGGCTGGTGCTGCCTTGTCGAGTGGGCCTACAACCCAAGTGAGTGCTGGAAATTCTACTCTAACACAATCAGTTCCAGCAAAATCACCAGCTGCTAGTAGCGGCTCAAGTCAAACTGCGACCTCTGTATCAGTGTCGTATGCACAAACTTTGGCTGGAATGGCAGCGTTACCAGGAAATATACCAGGTGTTGTTGTGACATCCTCGATGCCTCATGGCATTCCCACAGTCTATCCAGGAACATTCCCTCCGACTCAAAATAGTGGTACTGACAGGTCTGTGCCAATGACGCAGCCTATACAAGGAGTAGTGTACACATCAGAGGGTAAACCTTTGGATGCCTCGCACTCCACCGCGGCAGTACCAGGGGGATTCCCCTTACCTGGTGCATCTTACTACCAACCACTTGCAGGAACTTTCATGACAGCCATGCCTCCAGGGCAGACATTTGTACAGGGAACAGTCATGCCGCAAGGTTCCGTAGGAAATGGTCTACTTGTTGCTACAGTTGGGTTTGTCCCAGGCAGACCACCGGCTCCATTTGTTCAACCTGGAATGTTATATGGCACGCCGCAGATGGAAATGTTGCCAAAGGGAGGTGACGGCAAGCCTGAGGAATATCCACACAAGGGAAGAACCGACACACAAGCTGAACTTTCGCAACCTGATGCCAAGAGGGCAAAAGGGGAGACAGAAGTGAAATAGAGTTGACATACAGATGAGTGTTTTTATAGAACAGAAAATCAAGTAGACTAAAAGAGATTTATAATCAGCCTATTATATATATATATATATACAAAAGAAAAATGTCTTTTAACTCGTATTTATTTGTAGGTCGGGCTAACTTCTGAAGTTGTCTTTCAATCAGTAGTTTTAGAACATGTATAGTGGAGTGACAGTTGTGAATTTCTCTTACACAGTCGTAGACAACAGTTGTACTTAATCTTCATCTTGCTCCTTGCTAATTAAGCACCGATTCTCATTGATTTAATTCAATCTTTGATGTTTCCGAAAAATACTTCCCACCGAAGAATGTACATTTGATCCAGTTTATAAAGAAGAAAGTAAAACAAAGACACTGACTCCAGTGTTCAACTTTAGGGTTTCTGTCATGAAATAATAATTCCTGGCGCTGCAGTACACTAACTTGTATTCTCACCGTTGAAGTGGAACTAGTTTGTAGTGGAGACTTGATTGCGGCATTTGAAGAGATATCCTGCATTAGATGCCATACCAAGCTACATGTAGTTTCAATTCAACTGTGGGAATAGGCATAACACTCAACAGGGGTGTAGAATGGTAAAATTCTGCACTTGCCGCACTGCCGAAACCCCTGTTTACAATAAATTATTCAAATCTCAAGTTTGTAAATGATGCTCATTGAAATGTTTAACCCTCCCAAGCATGCTAAACAACGAGAACACATGGAAATACTGCTCGATAGCTTTCATTCGAATGGTCACACACTAGGGTTTCATCCACAGACTTAAAAAGTTAGAACCAGTCGTTGTACAGCATAATAAACAGCACCACATGAAAGTACTGCTCAATAGCTTTCATTTGAATGCTAGGGTTTCACATGTAAAAAGTATTTCTAACTCAGTGCTAGGTTCTTTTAGTTACAAGATTCAAATATTTGACTAGGCTAATAAGGAAGTTGAGTGTCTGAGACCTGAGGTCAATATTCGGAGATTTTATTCTCGGCTGACGATCTGATACTGCATGAATTTACATTGACCTACATTGTATCTAAACTTGGCCGAGACCCATCATTTTCTATGATGGATCATGAATTCTACACCCCTTATCGCCTTGTATTTGGTTACATCCTGGGTTTTACTGCAGTGAGCTGAAATAAATTTCAATTCAAGTACATTGAGGCAATCATGACGAGTTCAGGTGTTCTTAAAACAAATAAAAAATTATTGCTTCTATAAGTAACTTACAGTATTTATTTCAAGCAGTCCTAATAACTTATTTGCATAAAGTATCTTTTGTTAAATTATTTGCCACCACCAGGTAGGCCACTGATCATGTTTCAACCCTGG
The DNA here is from genome assembly GCA_029204205.1 of Desmophyllum pertusum. Lineage (NCBI taxonomy): Eukaryota > Metazoa > Cnidaria > Anthozoa > Scleractinia > Caryophylliidae > Desmophyllum > Desmophyllum pertusum. The sequence continues at coordinate 3,206,122 of MU826827.1, read as the reverse complement.
GGTGTACTCCTCGAAATTTGTGCTGAAAGTGTGCTGTCCGCTTCTTTAAACCCTTACCCATTTTCAGACCAAAATATGCAATTTTCCCTATCATTTTCAGACCTCACCCTTGAAAATGTGTCCCCTTTTCAAGGCAAAAATCATACCCTATTTCAGACAAGCAGGCTAAACATAGCCAATTTGCGACCAAAATCTATACCCGTTTTCAGACCAAAATGGCTCAAAAACCATACCCTTTGGGGCGGCACATACCTATATAGGGGAGTAAATCCCATGCAGGAAGGGGGGGGGGGGGGGGTTAACCCACAGAATAGAGCCTTTATCAATTTTGGTGGCTTGTTAGCTTATTAACATTTTGATTAAAACTAATGACATTCTCAGATGATATAGTGGTCTGTTGTCCCCCCTTCTTCTCTCTCTTTCTTGGTAACAACTTAAAATACGAGATGTGTACGTAATTAAAAATCAATCTCGAAAAGCCTGTAGACCTTGATGGCTTGTGAAAATCATGCCACAACTAACGTCTATTAAACCACTTGCAACCTCTGGAACCTTATTTGATAATTTTGTCAATTACAAATACCACCTCCATTGTTTTTTATGGTTGTGGCGTTGTTGTGACCTGTGGTCTATTGTTTTGAGACAATGCAAACTAATGTCTTTTTTCAAAGAGGTACATGCCTGGGGGGGACTCCAATATAAAAGTGACGGGGGTGATCGTCACACCTTTTAGGGGTGAAATTGTGTGGTTTGGTACTGCTTACGCTTAGGGTGTTTAAAATAAACGAAGTTAGAGTTATCCTCGGCTGGTATCTTTTACGGTACTGAAGCCGGAAAAAATATGTCAGGAACAAGTTTTGTTTTAGAATCGGTACTTCTTAGGGGTGAAAATGAATTCGAGCCACACCCACAAAACGAGATTCTGTTACCTTTTAGGGGTTCTTTTCAAAATTTCTGACAATCACCTCCGTCACTATTATATGGGAGTCCCCCAGGTACACATTCTCGTTCCCAGAGGCCACGATCCTTTTGGTCAGCACCAAGAATCGAGACCTCTGGCCAGTCCCAATTTGTTGAACATGCGCAGAGTACTCGTTCTGTATTCTCAGCCAATCATATTTGTCAGATTTGATGAGAAGTCCGAGATTCGCGGACTTCTGGTGTTGGAACCGGCCAGGTCTCGATTCTTGGTGCTGACCAAAAGGATCGTGGCCTCTGGGGACGAGAATGCCCCCAGGTACTTGTAGTGGGCCACCCCTGCCAACTAGAAGAGAAAAACAGAGTGGCCATGCCATGTTGTATCAGAATTATAAACTCTACCTGGAATTAACAAACATCTCAATGTACAATGTGTTATTTCAGATAAAATCAAAGCAAGAGTAATAATGTAAATCAGGAAATAAAATAATTTATAAATTTGTATCTGATTTACTCAAGTTTAATAAGTACATAGTTGGGTTTAATAACTGCTTCGTAATAATAATAATTATCATTAATTATTGTGATGGAAGGTTATTGTGTTAGTTAACTTATTTTTGGTATAACAGGTCCTTGAAATGTTAATATTATATTACTGGTGTTGCCATTTTTACATGTATTTTATAATAACTTTATTCTTTGATTAATAGCAAGCAATTATTGTTAGTAATAGTTTATTTTATACACAAAGCAGTTATTGTGGTATGACAGAAAATAAATGTTATAGTTACTGTATGTCAGACTACACTTGTTATTAATAATAATTTATTATAAACATAATTTATTATTATGAACTGTTTGTTTTGAAGAGATAGAATTTGACTGTATTTGAAATTCTCTCTTGAAGAAATTAGAATGCTAAACATTTTCTTGTGAAAATAATAATATTATTGTGGTGTCTATTGTGTCTAATAATATAAGTGGTACCAAAACATGATTGACAACCCCTAAAATGTATTATTATACATTCAACTCACTGTCTCTTTGCTGATTGGCTGAAAGCGTACAGTGAATTTTCGAAATCAGCGCCTTTGAAAGTATCTACGTCATCTACCTACAGATTAGCTAGAGGATCACGGGTAATAACCTGCAGATTATACAATAATCATGTCAAGGACACTCAAGGTCACGGGTAATCATGTCATCTACATGTATGACCGCGGTACATGATTTCTAAGGGTAATCATGTCAAGTTTGCACGCTTTCCGTTGCTTGCCGCTAAGTAACATCAGTGGCAGAAGCGTTATTCTTTTTCGTTGAATGTATAATAAAACAATTATTAGATTCGGTTTTTGTGATATTCAGAATAATCAAGGTCTCGGTCAGAGTTATCAGCCTCAGCCTTCGGCTGATAACTCTTACCTCGACCTTGATTATTCTGGATATCACAAAAACCTCATCCAATAATTGTTAATAATGACCATCCGGTCAGTGCCATGTATATAGAGAGAGCCCCTCGGCTCAAGCTCAAAGCATGAGCTTGAGGTGTGCAAGACAAGCTGACATTTTATAATACAGAAAGTAAAAGGTTTACCTCAGTGGATGTCTAGTTGTTTATTCACTATAACAGTAATAATTATGTAACAACACTGCCTCAAGTATTCAACAACACTGCCTCTCACAAAAACAAAATGTACTTGGTTACTGCCTTGAAAAAATTGCACTGTATACTGTTGTGGCGTTGAACAACTGCCCTGTGACAACCAAGTTTCTCATCACAGATAATTATAATTTAATGTGGGACGTACAAAATACACAAGGATCCTTTGACCCTCCATCTCTCTGTATATTTGACATTACATACATCATCTCCCCTCCCCCTAGCAACTTACAATAACTTATAATCTGGTCAACAGTGAAAAAGAGAGTGATAATGAAGCTTTCAGTAAGAATAATCCTAACTAAATTCCTACCGGTTTTAATATTCATCTATATTTGAGTACATACGAAATCAATAATTATTATTTTTTAGCAATGGTTATTTTAGGGCCAATTTAGAAAGTATGATGGTCGATACATAACTGACACAAACTGTTTTGTCTAAATCAAATTTCTTACAACTTGCTTATGATCATCGTAACAAAGTCATGCACATGAAAATAGGACCAAACCCTTGATGTACATGTAAGCATGTCACATATGCAACCATCTAAGCAAAAATTACACTACTGTCTGAATTGGCCCATATTTTCACAACACCATTGCAAATGGAATTAAGATTTCTTTCATTGATAAAATTGTTGAAAAATACTTTCTATAAATTTAGTTATTGTCTCAATCAAGTACTTCTGACTCTAACATTCACACTTTTATCACACAACAAACTATTAAGGAAAATTTGACATTATAACCCTTTCGCTCCCAGAAGCAAGCATCAAGACAATTATTGTGTTTCTAACTTTAATTATGTGAATAAAACCCTAGTGTGTGACCATTCAAATGAAAGCTTGTAAGCAGTTCTTTCATGTGGTACTGATTCTTTTAACATATCTTGCCAAATTAAATTTTTATTGAGCTTTGGCACTCTTGGGAGTGAAAGGGTTAAAGAAAACAATTTTTTTTTGGACAACAATGCTGGATGCCGGCTTACATAAAATATACCGGACACCCAGCACGTGTATGTGTTGTGGTTTAAAATCTTTCTTTCTAACCAGTTTAATGTTTAAAAAATATTTTCCTTTGTGTCAGATTATGATAACGAATATCAGACAAAGGAGAATTTTAAACCAAACCACAACATATAAACACAATATTTACCATAAGAAATTTTGATTTACTAAAAACAGTTCATGTCTGCACACAGATGGCACAAGGCAAGCTGTTGTACGTTGGATGGAGAATAATGCAATTATACATTATTACATATTGCATCATTCTCCATACAACTTACAGTAGGTTAACGACTTCATTAGCTTTCCTTTATAAAGTTACATGGTTTCAAAACATAAAAATAAAAGGAAAGCAGTATGGGAGTTCTTGGAGTCAGTATTAGAAAAATCATTTTGAGGATAAACACAGATTAGTGATATAATTATTGGTAACAGAAAGGTAAACCCTGCGTTAGTATAGGTAATCACATAATTTTGAGTGCAATTTGGAATAATACAGCACAAGTAAATTTTTCAGACTAACAAAATTGCACGGGCCCTTAGGGCGAGTGCAATTTGTAGTCTGAAAAATTTACAAGGTTAGTGCTTATTTATTCCAACTTACACGAGAAAATCATGTGATTACTTGTTAATAATAATACACTTGAAAAAATTTGATTATCTTTTTTACTAAATACGATTACTTAGACACACAGGAGCCCTTGCCCTTCATAAAATTTTACGAAAGTATTCACAAACCTTCCGATAGAGTTGGAAAATCTTCGGCCATCTTCGGCATACCTTGTATGACCGTCGGCAGCCGTACTGACTTCGGAAATCTTCGTTTGTAATTTGCACTGGTGTTACACTTTTTGCACTGCTCTTAGCCAGCCAATCAGAATTGAGTATTTTTTTTCAAGTGTATTATTAGGGTTAATAAGTTGACATATACTATGTATTATTTAAGAATAACTACTTACAGTTACTGATATTGTGACTCACACCTGTGAATGAAAAAAACCTTACAGAGCCACTTTAAATAATTAAGAGAAGACATTATTAAGTTGCATAGTGACTCGTATAAATGTGGTTCGCCTTGGAAGCTCCTTCAGCTTCTCAGCTCCGACATAAGTACATGTCGACCTCACACCACCAAGAATATCTCTGACAGTGTCATGAACATCGCCGCGATAAGATACTTCCACTGTTTTACCTTCTGATGACCTGGAAATTATGTTTTAAACAGATAATTACATGTTATTAAAGTTTAGTATTATTAATAATAATTTATTACAAATTATAATTTAAAATAAATTATTATAATATAAATTTATTACAATATAAATTATAATATTATCATTTATTATAATTTATATCATAATTTATTATTATTGATGTGTGTTCGCCCCAGATGAAATCCTACACTGTGACACTTTTGGTGTTGTTTGTTCTTCAAATCTTTTCAAATGAAATTTGAGATTTTTTAGTCAAATTTGGAATACTGCCGGTGGTCATGCTGTTGTGGTGCACATGTGTGGTAGTTCTAAGAATCACCCCAGTTAGGGGCTGGCTGCCAAAAGTGGAATCCCCTGGATAATCCAAGCATTGTACCCAACCTCCAAAAACTTAACTTATACAATGGCCCTCTTAGGAGACGAGTGAAAGCGGTTTTAATTAATAGCTTTTCTTGTACCATTGAAGCATACTGACCTGTAATTAGCCACTCCTCCAGAATGTTTCTGCATAGCTGTTGTTGAGCTCATGCCATAGAATATCTTGTATTTCTTTCCATCTCGTTCTACCAATTCTCCACCTGATGTTTGTGATAGAGTGGAATACAGGTTCTTTATTTAACAATTATTCTGCGAAATCGAGCGGAATATCGCCTGATACTTAGCCGACGAGGCCGTAGGCCGAGTTGGCTAACGTCAGGCGATATTACGCAAGATTGAGCAGGATAATAATAAATATTGTTTTATTATTCAACAAATTGATAACACAACTAAAAAAAATACTCTTCCACTTTTATTTCAAGAACTAACTTGACCTTTTTACCGCGCGCAAACGAAATTACATATATCGTAGGATGTCTGTTGAGTATGGTCGACAGATATTGAGTGCATCATGACCATATTTGGACAGTGTTACAATTTGTTGAATAATATCATAGATTATGCAAAAGATTCTGAAGATTATATTAAAATGTATCATCTGTTCCTCAACTTACAAAGCTGAAAGGAAAGGGAACAAATAGGACGGTATAATTTTATGCAACGTTGAAATAGCTTATTCCTTTCAGCAGATCAGCACAGTCTACTCTATGATCACATATGCATATTGACGAAGATCCACACAGTCCTTACCAGATTGATCATGACCAGCAAACATGCCGCCCATCATAACAAAATCAGCTCCAGCACCTAAAACAAACACAAAACATGACTGTTAAACAAACAATACAAGATACCACAATAACCCCTTCCGACCAAAGAAGGCCCCAAATCTCAGATGCAAAGCCCCCCCCCCCCCTGTACAAAATATAAGCCCATGTGATTAACATTAATTTAGTCTCTTACTGTAGAGCTTGAGGCAATTGTGGCGACTCACAACACATAACTTACTCTTGTTGTCACGACGTTCTGTCATAGGTCAACTGATGTAAATTTTAACAATTTATTAAATGATCTTTTTCAGAAATATAGTTTGACATCTAATGAAATCTTACCGAAGGCTTTAGACACATCACCAGGACAGGTGCAGCCACCATCCTACAAAACAACAAAGTCCAAAGCTCATGAATCATGATAAAAATATCAAAAAAAACTTTTTTTTAAAATTATAAAGAAGTGAAAATGTGACTAGTTTGACGACTGTATACTTGTAGTCATCCCGTTGACCGAGTGAAAATTTGCATATTTGTCCACCAAAGCAAGAACTCAATCATTGCATTTTCATGCATTCATGAGTTTAGAATTTAAAGCATTAAAAATTGCCAGGTTTGTAATCTACTGACTGCCATCTTTTGACCCACCCCACCCCACCCTGCCATTTCTTTACCCTGCACCCTTTACTGTGAAGATTACAGATAATAGTATATTACATACAGAAATGATATGTCCCTTGAGGCCATGAGCAGCATCTGCGCACTCTAGCACTGCACTCAACTGCGGATATCCCACACCAGTCTGCCGTCGTGTGGTGCAAACAGACCCTGTGTGAGTTGACAAATGTTACATTTAGTTGTTGACTTGACTTGGTCACACGTGTTTTCCTGAGCTTGGTACCAGTTATAATAACTATTATTAAATATTATTTTAATTCAAATTCTAATAATTAGAATTTGTTCTAGGCCTGGGTGGTTGCCGCTCACAGGGTTGTCATGGTTACCCTCCACACTCGACTCGTTTTGCACGTGGCTCCACCAACCTTACAGGCACCTTCCCCATGCTCATCTATTGGTGATGAGTTTAAATTAGCTTCAAATTCTAATTGGTTCATTGTGTTGTTTATGAAAAAGAAGCAGAACTTTGTCAAACAAATTCTGAAAAGAAACTGAACATGGCTGCAGCCAATCCCCTTGTTACACTCACCAGGTCCAATGCCAACCTTGATGATATCAGCTCCGTTCAGAATCAACTGTTCCACCATTTCACCTGTTACCACATTGCCTGCCTAATGGTAGAATATAATGGTGGATAATTCAGTATTGTGGGAGATCGTGGGAGATGCGGTGGCCTTCGCCGCCATCTTGAAAATTTTACATCCACAATACATAGCGATTGTAGTGCGCACACCACCTGGGATTGAGCGGTCCGGGTTCAAGCCCTGGCCAGGGTCATTGCGTTGTGTTCTTGGGCAAGATACTTTACTCTCACAGTGCCGGGTACCGGCGAATAGTCAGGGCAATCTAACAAAAATGCTGGCAGGGGGAGATTACCTGTGATGGACTAGCATCCCATCCAGGAGGAGTAACGGTACTCCTAGTCGCTTCATGCTATGGAAACTGGAGTTAAGTAAAGGCCAGTTAAGCCACTAGGCCGACAGGAGACCAGTAACTACAGTTGACTCCTGATAACTCGAACCCTCAATAACTCAAACCTCCTGCTAACTTGAAGTAAATACATCTTCTCGATACGTTTTGAGTTATCGGGAGTCAACTGTAAGACAGTAGAATTTGTAAACAAATGTAACAATGCATACTATGATGATGTGCTCTGGAAACTTGCTCCTAACAGTTTTGACAAATTCCACAAAATGTTCAGAGTAGCCATTTGCAACATCAAGACAAATTGCTGGAACATCGGGAATAGCATCTAAAATCTGCTTCAACCTCGTCACATCTTCATCTGCCATTCCACAACTGGCGACAGTGTACTGAAAATAAACAAGAAATAAAAACCATTTCATCAGGGTTTGTACTGTCAACAATAATTTTCCAGAACTTTTCCAGTATTTTTTGAGGACTTAGAACTGTAGATTTACCAGACTCCAAATGTACAAGCTAATTAAATTGTTTTTAACACAATCCTTTTTGCTTTTTGCGAGAATTTCCTCCACCTGAGTTAGTTTATTTTGTGACTGTTTTTTTCCATTTTCGCTTAATTTACAAATTTCCAGTACTTTCCAGGACCTGCTAAAAAGCTACTCATTTTCCAGTTTCACTCCTGGAAAATGCCAGGACAACATTCCAGGACTTTCCAGGACTTTCCAGGACTTCAATAGCCTCCTACGCAGACTTTCTTTGGGCTCGTCACGCAATCTTTCCTCCCCTTTGTGGGGAAGGAATGCATGACGAGCCCAAAGAAAGTCTGCATAGGAGGCTAGGATTTCAAGGATCTATACAAACCCTGATTCATTATCAGAAATGCTCTTCACAATGCTTAATACACATTTTTTGTTAGAGCTGAATCTAAACACCAGGCTGAAACTGAACTCATCTGTTCAAATTATTTTTATAGTGCCAAAGATTAAAAGAGGACTTACTGGTAATACATTTGGGTGTTCTTTGGCAAATTCTAGCCACTTATCCAGAGGATAATGCTTGTGTATTGCTGTCAAAACCTTGTGCTGAAAATGCAATACAATACAAATTTAAATTCATTATCTGTGATGATTAATCTTCATAATATTCAACTTTCATTCATTTGAGTAAAAGTAATGCAAAATATATTTATAGTCAGTTATTTCATGATTCACACATTTTCCTTTGTTATTCAAGAACCTTTATTTACTTACAAGTGGATTTCATTGCATCTTTTTTTTCTCTTGTTTCTCCTCTCTTAAATTTTGTCATTTTTTCTTTTTTCCTTTTTTCTGAACCCTGTGAGCCTCAAACCTTCACCCTTAATAATATTATTCATCTCTGGATTACATGTCTGACTTCTATACCACTACACCATCTTGGTTTAGTTTCAAGAAAGTTACCATTGTTAATTTCACTTTTATTTTTCCTTACTCATTTAAATTAAAAAAATCTACATTAAAATGAAGCTCTTTTCTCAGAAAACCATACAATGACAACAATAAATAAAAAGCACACTTCATTGTTTGTGGGTAGATCTAAAAAACGTAATTATGATAATACTAATTGGCCAGCTTTTGTCTTATTGGAAACAGGTTTTATATTAAAGAGTACACAAAGTCTACAGTTATTTATATCAGTTCGTCAGGCATGATTAAAAAACAACATTGTTCTTTTGGCCGCTTGTCCCCTAGGTATTGCATCATTATGTATCGCTTTCATTGTCTGTGTGTGAGCCTACTAATTAGCCAGTGTTTGTCCACTTGAAGAAAAGCATTTTAAATAAAGATCCCTCGTGAATAATATCATAAAATAAGTTAGATAAACACCTTGAACATCGGTAATAATCTATATACATCCCTATACCCCCGTTCTCTGCGTTTCTATCCTACTTATTATTATTATTATTATTTATTTTTATTATAATTATTTATTATTATTTAATTTAGCATGGGTATTTATTCAAGGGAGGCATGTAATTATTCACAATTATTGTGAACTTCCCACATATTATACTCCCGTTAGCTTCCACTTCTTTGTGCTTTTCCTATTGTGAAATATTACAAAAAATTGCAAAATTTGTTCCCATTTGATTTCTCTCTATTCCCTCCACCTTGGGAATCCGGTTTCCTGCCCTCTCTTTTCTTGCCTCCTGTAGGCTTCCGGCCCCCTTTACTCCTGGGTTCCGTCCCCCTGCTCCCCCCACATGCACACAAGTAATAAAACTGTGTACCTCCGCTAAAGCAACAGCCATACCAAATGTACCAATAGTGTCCATGTTTGCACTTATTATGGGAACAATGTCATCTGGTAGTCTCTTCTTGGCGTATCTAAAGGTGAAGTGCCTGGTGAGATCAACCTGCCATGACCACAAAACAAATTTTAACCAAAGGACTGAAAAGAAAGCAAAGTAAGCTTACGTTTCCAGCAAATCATTACCAAAGCAAAGTACTGTACTAACATAAACAGTACAACTGGTTTACAAACATTTCCGATCGCTTGCAAATTTACATTTAACAATTTAACCAACATAACGAGTTCATCAATCAAAGGAAAAGAGCACCCCATGCGGTTAAATAGGCAGGTTTTCTCGCAGGACTTCAAAATCGAAATGTACAAATTATACGTGTGCAAATTCTGATACAATTTACATGATTTAATTCCCAACTTACATCAGCTCGACTGCGGATTGTACTCCGTTTTGGTCGAATCAAAACATCTTTAAAGTCCAACCTCACACTGTGATCAAGATGTGGCATTATCCTGAACAGAAACAGCGCTCCAGAAATCTAATCGACGTAGACTTACACACGAGTGCCTGGAAAAGTGGCGGGTTTTTTAATCGAATTTTAGTCACGTGTCTAGCAATGAAAATAGATCAGCTTTGATTATTGGCTGGTTTTGGTCGGTTCAAAAGCGATCTCATTGAGAATATTTGCTTCAAAATACTGGCAATTTTAAAACAATGAGGAGTATTTAAACTATAATTTATTGCCCTTTCAACAACATATCGATTTTTGGAGGATGGAAAAGCGTTTCCTGATCAATTATTCTCGAACGACCAATCGAATTCGTCGTTATATCGAACAAATGTTTTAGCGCGTGCGTCCGATTTTGGCGCGCAAGTTTAACGGAGGCTGCGCAACATGGCCGATGGCATTTATGAGGTGAGTGTCACAAGTAGATCTTCAGATTTTCGTTAAATCCTGCTGTCTTTACAAACCGATCGAAGAATAACTTCATACAGTAAGGTATTAATACTTAGGGACTACACTGAACAACTCCAGGGGGGATATCAGTGGCATATTTCGTTGTATTTTGTATTCTAGAAGTTTATTCATTCATTGTAAACGAAGTTTCGCTTTAGAAAGAAATTTCCTTGTTAACTCGGTTGGTCCTAGCTAGAAACCTTTGCCTTATTCCCTCTCCCTACATTATCCTATTCGCTTTCTTTAAATGGTCAGTGTATATGTTGTTCATTTCTTAGTGACCGAAATCGACATTCGTTTAGCTTGTGTTTTTGTTCGTCATGAACTACAATAGCTCAACACGTGCGATTTTTGTTTTATAAATTGTACCATCTCTTCTGATATGTACAGATTCACATTATAAAATGATTCAAATATATAAATGGCATGCCATTAAATCTTTATAGGAATTTAAATGCAGACTACCAGGTTGTACTTTAATGAACAAACTAGTATAAAATAAATACTCCGCTCGATCGCACGGCCTCGCGGAGCTCTGGAACAAAACATTTTGTTGTCATGCAGTTCTTGCACTAAAAGGTACATGGAAACCTGACCGTGGTCATTTTAGTGGTAGTGAATGGTAAATTTGAGACTTTGCAAGACGGAGAGACTAGCGTTTTTCTCTGCGAGCCCGAGACTTTTTGACTTTTTAAAAATCTACACTTTGAGAAAGCTTCACAAAAATTGAGACTGTGAGACGTACAGAACTGCTCAAAAAACGAGACTGCGAGACCTGTGAAATTCGACTAAAATTTTGTGAGACCTGTATTTTTTTGAAAGACCATTTGTCACCCTTCATTTTCGGTTTAAACACCCTAAGTGGTACGACGATCACCCCTGTCCATTTTATATGGGGTGAAAAGAAGTACTGTCTTGTACTCAGTTTTTGTCACCAGGCGCATATCCAGACCCGTTTCCACCATTTTACTGGAAATTATCGGTCAAATTTTTAAATGACTCAAAATCGCGGGAAATGTAATTTTAGAGAGTGGAAATCTAAAATTTTTTGCGGGGGAAACAATGCCTCTGGACTTAAGTTTATTGTTATTATAAGTTTCTATATAATACCTGTGTATTTCATTTTTTTCTAGGTTGATAAAGTAATAGGAAGACGCAGAACATCATTGGGAAAGGAAGAATATCTTGTTCACTGGAAGAATTACGACCCTCTTTACAGCACTTGGGAACCTGTTGAGAATTTAATTCCTTGCCTTCACACTGTCACAGAGTTTATGGCAAAATCATTTCCAATGCCAGGTAATAACACTGAGCTTTGTTTGTCAAATAAACCATTTAAGTTAGGGATCAACCATTTTATTCTTCAAGGGTAGGGTAGGGTTGGGCAAATACCCCCCCCCCCCCCCCCAAAAAAAAAAATAATAATAATAATAATAATAATAAAAAATGTAAACTAGTGAAAGGAAATTGTATTTAAAATTTTGGGGGGATTGTACTGGTATTGGGCACTTGTAGTCTGAACGACCCACAGATCATGACAGTACATTGGCACAGTGTCCCAGGCACCAAAAAATGTGAACCGAGCCTAACATTATTTTGCAATGTCTGTCTTGTACCTCTATGCTCCTACTCTGGCACCAACTGTTTGTTGATATAACCACGTAATATAAGATGACTATCGAATTTTGCATGCAAATTATAATGAAGTTTTGGCAAAATAATCATTTTCGATAACCGCAGGCCTGCCAATCTGTCAGAACTGGAAATCTGGAGATTAAAAAAAACAAGACAAACTGGGGGATCTCTGATGTTAACAACAAATCAAATAAAATTAGCTGCTAATTTCCTTTGAAATTACCGGTCGGGAGGTGAGGTGCTGGTCAAAACGACCGTCTGTAACCATGTTTGTTTTTTTGTTAGGAATAAATGCCACTTGTGTCACTCATTTGGAGTCCAGCAAGCCTGAATTACGGCAGCTGAAAAAAGTCACTGATATTGACAAGAGGAAGCTTAGACATCTTGAAAACAAGGAAATGGTGGATGAAATTTTGAAAGCCAAAAGCTTGACAAAAGAACTTAAAAAATACCAAAGAGGGCGAGGGAGAGGAAAGAAAAGATCACAGCTCGATGACTCGTGTGAAGTGTTTGGTCAAGAAACCAAAAAACTTCGCTCAAGTCCACTCAATGGACAGATTATTGAACAAACTCTACTCTCTGGACTTCCTTGTCAAAGTCCTAAAAGGGGCCGCCCATTCAAGAAAGGAAATAAGAAGTCCCCAGGTCGGCCAGCAAATAATGGTTTGACTCGGTCACTTATGGTGGAGCTAAATGATGACGAAATTTCAAGGTTAACTCGCACCACACGTACACATGGTGTCCTAGATGAGTGTGTGTCCGTTGTAAAAGAAGGGAGTGTCTGGAAAATCACTTTGTGTAGTGAAACAAAGAAAAACGCTTTGACTACTGAGGTTGGTTGTAGAAACATGTATCTTTTATAATGTATTGAGTGATCATTCCAATAACTTGGGAACATATAAATTCTTATTGTCCTGACCTGTGTCAATTAATAACGTTTTATACTAGAACATTTTCATCACATAGGACATTTTGTCTGTACCATCCGATTAACTTTTCTGTGTGATATAAAAAAAAAGCAAAGGTAGAGCCTTTCCAGAGCCTAGTGGCTAAACAGGCCGGCGTTTAACTTCGGTTTCCATATCATGAAGTGGCTTAAGGTATTGCTACTCTTCCTGGATGGAATGCTAGTCCAACACAGGTTATCCCCTGCAGCATATTGTCAGGTTGCCCTAACATTTAGCTGGTACTCATTTACACTCCTGGGTCGAGAGAGGCACTGTAGAAGTAAAGTGTCTTGCCCAAGAACACAACACAATGACTCCTGCCAGTGCTCAAATGCAGACCGCTTGATCCAGATTCCATCATGCTAACAATTAGGCCACTGCTTCTACCCCTAAAAAAAGACTTGCAGCCTTTAAAACAGTTAATCCTTTTAGAAGTATTATTAATGTGCAGTCCGCCTATCATCAACAAAATCCCATATGTTGGAAGCTCAGGGCTGCAAATAATTTTGTTTTCTTGAAAGGACATGTGTCCGACTAAGTCACCATTTTGGTCGGACAAAACAAAAATGAGGTCGGTCATCATACAGTACTGCTTGATAAGTGAACCTGCTAATCTAATGCGTTGTCAATGCAGAGTAAACTATAGTTAGCGTTTAGAACAAAATGCGATATAATTGCATTGGAAGGCAAAAAAAATTGTCCGGACAGTATGTTCGACCACAGTTGGGATTTCATTGGACATTGGCAAATTTTGGTCAGCCATTGTCCGATGACCAACTGTTATTTGCAACCCTGTAAGCTACATGTTTGTGTCGTTGCATCCTCAGATGTGTGATCAGCTTGCTGGCTTTCTTCATGAAGCATCCAAGGAAGAGCATGTGAGTGTCGTTGTACTGACAGGAGCAGGAGACAGCTTCTGTAGTGGTCTGGATTATGAACAGCTGGTTATGACACATCATCGGCATGAGGCAAAACGATTGGTGGAGAAATTCAAGTGAGTCATGCCAATTTAAGTTCACAGATGTCAATTTTGTTGGCCAGAAACTGCATTAATTTTTGAAATAAACATGAGCAACAGTGTTTCATCTGATTTCCAAACACCACTCGAGAAGAGTGTTGAAATTACATTACGCATGTAGCAGAGTTTTTTGATGAAATTTGAGGTGTTTGGAATTCAGATTCGACCAAAAATTCCGGAAATTTCGGAAAAAGTTTCCGAAATTTGGGTATACCGCTTGAGGTTGTCCTAATGTTCTGGAATTTCAAACCGGAATTTTTGGTTGAATGTAAAGCGCCCACTGTTTAGATATCTTCTCAATAGACAATATTCGTATTCTCACGGTTGGACTGGAACTAGCTTGCAATCGAGGCTCATGCGGGGGGAATATCATTAAAAATATTTGCATTTGAAAATATTCCCCCATATGAGCCTCGACCGCAAGCTAGTTCCAGTCCAACCATGAGAATACGAATATTGTCTATTGAAACAAACACCAAGGAGTAAATGGATAAATAAAATAGCCAAAATTTATGCGAATTATACCAAGTATCCAAACCTCCGTTACGGTTACATTTGCTACATATTATTATTAACTTTCTTGTAAATAATGCCTTGTTATTATTTTGTCTCTAGACTTTTGGTTGAGCTGTTGATTAGTTTCCCAAAAGTTCTTGTAGCAGCTGTGAATGGGAATGCCATGGGATTTGGTACAGCCCTGCTGGCCTTGTGTGATGTGGTGTATGCCAGTAATAAGGTTTGTGACATTATTGATACTTATGATTTATTTTGAACCTTTTTACTGTTTCTAACATTTTTTTCAAAATATGGTTTACTGATACACTCAAACTTTTGTAGCGATGTAAATGCCGATAGGTTGGTAAAGCCACACTCAGGCCAACTGGCCCACACTGCTGGAGCTTATCCTGTTTTCTGTAGCATGAAGCTGACTAGGAATGTTGATATAGCTTATTAGCAAGTTAAAACAAGTTTGGGGAAGTTGTGTGGGAGAGGTCCATGTGGCAAAAGCTTGCAATGTGGTACTGTCAAACCCTGATTATATGGACACTGTTGGGTCAGTGTTAAACCGGTACGAGCTAGAGACCAATATAGTGGTGTCTCAAGTCGGTATTAACTCATTGCCGCTCGCCCAAAAACAGTGAAATTTGATACTAGTGTTTGTTTATTTATTTTCTCAACAGCCATTTACAATTGCGTGGAAAGCTATATCTCTTTTGAAAGGGTAGTAAATAAACTTTCTGGAAAATATTTTTTTCCCAAAGAAACCCATAATATATTAATTAGTTAATTATTAACTAGCATAAATTAATATTAATAGCCGCAAAATTTGGACAAAAAAGCAACTTATTTCAAAATGATGACTGGTTATAAAGGAAAAGTTAAAAGCAAAAATGTTACTTGTTATATTGGCAACATATCCTGAAAATTTGGCTGAAAATGGTAAGTATAGAATAAATTAGTATTTTTTAGTTTGGTGTCAAATTCTAATTTATGCAGGAATTTGACCCCAAACATTGTGTCAACACTCCACTCGAAATTTATCTCTGTCGTTCCATAAGAACGTTTTGTCCTCTCCCTTTACTGAAATATGAATCCTAACATGTATTCAAAGCATCAAACAAGGTTTTCAAATGTAAAAAGCGAATCAAAATATGATTTCAGTTGCATTTGCGATCGATCGATCGATCGATGCAATATTTCGTAACACTTATCTTGGTTCGTCGCTCAATTTTCGAGCTCCAGATGCAATTAAATTTCCTCACTGCTTGGCATCCCTTCTGGATCACTTTCCTCGTCCAAAACTCTTGTTAAAACGTCCTCAACAACGCCTGTAACGGATTGCGAACGCTTCACAAATTGCGGCCATGTGTTACATCAGAAGGCTTTTCTGAAAAGCCGTCATATAAGACCAACTAGGGTATACCTGTTCAAACTTGCTGGGGGAATGGGTTAGAGTATCCCCAGTCCACCTTGAAAACATGTGGGAAATCGGCCAAAAGACAATTTTTTACGAATTTTTTCCCTATCGTTCTTTTATGAACGATATCTTAGTGCATCAACGGCAATGAGTTAAACAGTTGTCCATAAAGTGGAGCTCGGCGGTACACTATGTCTAATTTGATTAATTTGCAAATGCTGACCCAGTCTACTTTTCAACTTCATAATATTATACAGCTGTTACTCATTTATTTACCATGGCCTGTCAGGGCTCGACTTTCAGGAAAAAACCTTGGGGCCAGCTGGCCCCTAAGTTTTCATACTTGGTCGCCAGCACAAGTATTCTAGTCGCCAAAATTTCGGCGGCCCTTCGGGCCGTTTATTTTTCTACAATATAGGCATTACAGCCCTTCCCTAGCTCTGCCACTGCTCTCATATGCTTTTTTAGCTGTAAAACAACTCCGCCTTCTTTTCGATGCTATCGTGAGTATCAGTTGTTAGCTTTGCCGCGTTTCGCTAGGGGAATGGGAATACATACATACATAAATACAATTTTTGTATCTATAAAGAAAACCTCAAAGATGCAACTTTGTTTCATTAACCAGCATCGAAAAACATATAGTACATGACTGACTTTTCTACGTTTACGCGTTGCGTGTTGTAGACAGGCTTTTCATGTTCAGTGATGCATAGCGACTGCACAGGTTTTGTAGATTTCCCATGGCCCGGCGTGTGAAACTGTGAATTTTCAATTTGCATGCTTTGGGAATTTTTATAGATCTGACCCTTCGAAAATGTTTAAATGACGTGTCAACCGATGTTTTCCAAAACCGGTCTTTGTAATTTTCGTACATGTTTCACATGTTGCCAAACGTTTGATGCGAAACATGTTTCACTGGTTTCACTGGTCGCATCGAATAAATGCTACGTGCAGTACGATACGCCGTCCGATTTGTTCAATCACTGGTAACGCGCTACAAATTGTTTTATCGACAGAGTAGTTTCTTTAAGACCCTATTTATAAATCTGCTACAGTCTAACACATTTTGATAAAGTCGGACTGGGCCGAAAAATCATAGCGTGTAATAAAATCGGCCTTGACGCTTCACTGACGCTTGACAGCCAGCGATATCTGATAAACAAACTTGCCAATTTTAATAGCGGGCTATTTTCATTCGAAATACATTTAATGAAATTGAAAGAGAAAAGTTAACTCTATATCAATCGATCTATGTCCTATTGATATCACAGATATAAACTTACTGATAACGTAACACTGATAAGATGAATATACAAAGATGTACTCGATCGAGTCCTACGGCCACGGCCAGACACGGCAAAATCCGGGTGTATGTAAAACCCGGAACACACCCGGAACACCCCGGAACACCCCGGAACACTCCCGGAACACCCCCGGAACACCCCGGAACACCCCCGGAACACCAACAGAATACTCCAGGAACACAAAAAATATAAAAATAATAATAAAATAATAATAAATAAATAAAATAAAACAAATATATTTATATAGTGGTTGAAGTAGTGAAATCGAACACGGTAAGCGGTCAAGAGCCGTTAACGAATCGACTGATACCGAACACTTCCGAAGATGCCCCGAAGATTTCCGAAGATGTCCCGAACACTTCCGAAGATTTCCGAAGATTTCCGAACACTTCCGAAGATGTCCCGAAGATTTCCGAAGATATATCGAAGACTTCTGAAGATGTTCCGAAGATTTCCGCATGTTTTCAGAAGACCGAATTTTTCCGAAGCTTCTTATCTAAGAGTGAATAAGTGGCAAAGGACCGCTCAAAATTCAAATGTTTGCCAATTGGCCAACGCCACAGAGCGTGACATTGAATTTCAGGTAATCGGAGGTCATTGCCATGTGCAATTTCGTAGACAATTGGTCATTTGTCACTCATGTCGTTGTTTGTTCAGTCGAACCTCCCTAACCTGAGTATCAGGCGAATTTTTCTGCGCTCTCTTTTACTCTTCGTCTTTACGTAAGCGGACACCCTCGGGACCAGAGAAAAATTCGGGTCTTCTGAAAACGTGCGGAAATCTTCGGAACATCTTTGGAGGTCTTCGAGCCATCTTCGGAAATCTTCGGGACATCTTCGGAAGTGTTCGGGAAATCTTCGGAAATCTTCGGGGCATCTTCGGAAATATTCGGAAGTGTTCGGGACATCTTCGTAAGTCTTCGGAAACATTCGGGGCATCTTCGGAAGTGTTCGGTATCAGTCGATTCGTTAACGGCTCTTGACCGCTGACCATGTTCGATTTCACTACTTCAGTCACTATATAAATATATTTGTTTTTATTTTATTTATTTATTATTATTTTATTGTTATTTTTATATTTTTTGTGTTCCTGGGGTGTTCCGTTGGTGTTCCGGGGGTGTTCCGGGGTGTTCCGGGGGTGTTCCGGGGTGTTCCGGGAGTGTTCCGGGGTGTTCCGGGGTGTTCCGGGTGTGTTCCGGGTTTTACATACACCCGCAAAATCCGATTTGTTTCAGGACCGGTTTAATACGGCCGGTTGTTTTCAGTATTATGAATACCGTAAGCGACAACTATTTCATTTGTTTCGCATATTCTTTGAGAACTACAGTTGCTAAAATGAAAAACAAAACAAAGCTGCGATTTAATATTGTCGAGAAAACCACGGCACAGACGCAGTCACTACATCATAATGTACCGCCTCTATTGAATCAAATTACTATATCTTGTTCATCTCATAGAAAGCTACAAATTTGAAATAATATGCGATTATTCTTGAATCCAAAAAACTTATAATATACACTTTCATATAGTAAAATGTGTAGTTTTTGCAAAAATCTAATTTTAGAAACACATGTCGCTTTAGGAAAGATTGCGTGACGAGATTCGTAGATCGGGTTTCAAACAAACAATCCGACAGAAGAATACTTTCGGTCGCTTCATACTTGAAAATGAGAAAGTATATTCTTCGGTATTAAATATTCATTTAATTCATTTGAGCGCTAAGAAAGTAAAAAAAAGTTCTAATTAAAATATCTTAGGGCCAAACTGGCGACCAAGGGTGAAAAGTTAGTCGCCAATGGATCAAATCCAGTCGCATTGGCGACCCCACAGGTCGCAACGTCGAGCCCTGCCTGTATGAAATGCAATCCTTACTTGAAAGCCAATACTACCATTATTTTTTTTCAATTTCAGGCAACTTTTCAGACATGTTTCACCAAGTGGGGTCATCCACCGATAGGATGTTCTTCTACTGTTCTCTCGTCCTTACTGGGAAGAACTGGGGTAAGTGCTTTTCACAAAACTTGTGGCAGGTATACTTTGGTTAACTTATTAGCTAGTCATAATCTGTCCTTTCTCACCTGGGCCTTTCAATAACATGTGAACTCTTCAGTTAAAAAGTTTTACGCTGCTGTTGATTATCTTAGCGGACATCTCAGGAAAGAAAGAAGTTTAGGGGTGGACTATTTAACTTCTGAGGGGGGTGGGGGGGTTGGGTGATTTTGAAAAACGATATCCTGAAAGCACACTTGTACAAGAAAAACATTTGTGCACACAACCACTGCTGGAAAAAAATTCCTGCAAGACACTACCTGATGGGCTGACACATGCAACTTCAGAAAAAATATTGGGCACACACATGCCCTGAGAAAAAAAATTTATTGCGCATGAAAGGGTTTGAAAAAAAATTGTGCCTATACCAAATCACCCCCCCCCCCCCTCCCCTCAGAAGTTAAATGGTCCACCCCGTACATCAACTGGTTCAAAAGGTCACATCTATGGGTTGTGATTGATGTGCAGATTTAGATACATTGTTTGATTGATGGCAGTGTATAATGCAATCTTGTTAGTTGGTCTTCAGAGTTTACGCAGTAAGTACAAAATTCTTATTAGCCAATCTTCATTTTCAAACAGGCTGTGTCAATGCTGTTGTTGAACCACAAAATGGCTGCCACAGATGCGTGGGAGAATGGACTTGTGATGGAGCTTTTGAAACCTGTTAATTTCATGGAACAGGTCGATAGCAGGGTTAAAGTTATGGCTGCTATGCCAAATAAGGTAAAAGCTTCCTGGGGTTGAGATACTTCCAGGGTGAGATACTCCAAGGGGTAAAGTACTCCCCAGGGGGTGAGGAAAGTACTCCTGCAGGGGGTGAAGTACTCCCAGGGGTTAGATACCTCCCAGGAGGTTGGCATATAAGATGAGTACCCCAGGGGGCACACACACCCTTATTTAAACTAAATTGAGTACCAGCCTCTCCCCTCCCCTATAACTGTAGTTTGCATCTTGTAATGCATTTGTGTTCATAAATAGCAACAAATATTTCCCCTTAGTTTTTATCTAGACATTAATTGGGCCAATTGCTATAGTGGAATGTCAAATTCTATAATTAGCTCCCAGGGGGTGAAGTACTCCCCTGGGGGGATGAAGTACTCCCCTGGGGGTGAAGTTCTTACTTGAAGGTGAAGTACTCCCTTGGGGGTGAAGTTCTCCCCTTGGGGTGAGGTACTCCCAGGGAGTGGGATGCTCCCATTTGAAAACTTATGTTGAATTGCGTGATACAAATCAATATTATTATAAATTATTCTTAGGTGCTGCAGGATACCAAATCTCTCATCAAACAAGCTGATCAAGAAACTCTCCGAGACACCAACAATGAAGAGTGTAAATTATTACTAAAATATCTTGGAGATGATAAAGTGTTAGACACTATAAAAACAAGCTGGGTTCCTGACGTCATTTCTGCATAGTTACAGTATATCCTAATTATGCAGCTTTTTTTCCCTCAGTAAGTTTACAGTTATGTTTTTAATCCAAAATTTTTAATTTCGTTTTACAAGAATAGTTTTAGCCAGCAACTTTCCAATATTGATTTTGTTGCCCTAGTTGTAACGTTTTAGATAACCCATTCACATAGCCATGTATTGCAGTCTGTTATGGCTTGTTGCTTCAAAGAAACCTGATGAATTTCCTTGTAAGTAATGTTAGTATTTTAGGGCTGTTGGAATATACATGAAGTTGTTTTTCTATGACAAGAATGTAGTTACTGAGTTAGCTTGTCCCTTGACTTCAGTTGTTCGTTAACTTGTGGCTGGCTACACAAAGTTTGGATTTTGTAGTCAAATATTTTAAGGAATATGAAGTATATTGTAATGTAAAATATCTTACTTTGTAGAATTACATTTAGGAAAGCAGCGATACATTATAATAATTATTACATGACTTTTCACCTAATGTTACTAAAAATGTAGAGGATGTGTGGCAGGTCTATTTTGCAGGTTGCGCAGGTCAACTGCTAACCCTAACCCCAACAATATTAGGCTAAGCTAATTAGGCTAACCTTGACCCCATTCTCTGCCAAACCGCGTTTGTAATGTTTCTAAAAATAGTCTCAACCTGCAACCTGCAAAATATACCTGCCCCAGGATTTGCAGCACAGTGAAATTTCTGCACCATTAAGAAATTACTCAGATTGTAAGAGTTTTTTAGAAATTAGATTATTTTTCAAATTTAAAGAAGGGTATATTGATGATTTTTTGACATACTATATATCACTTTAATTAACCTTTTGTGGTTTCTCAAAATTTAATGATTGTACCTTTCTATTTACATTGCATCTTCTTGCATGCATTTTATCATTTTGTACTCCTATGTTCTTTCTATATAATGCTAGTTAGGAGATTTTTACTCTAGAAAACTTCAGATTTACATGTTTTCAAACAATTTGTTGGGAGGGGAGGGGTAAAGTATTGTATCTTGTTTTACACAATACACATGCACTTATCATTCTGTAATTTCCATTTAGATTAGATTTGATGAAGTTCAATAATAAAGATGTGTTGAACATTGTTTGTCTCTTAATTGTGACTCGATCTTCGATACCAGGCTTCAGCACTTGTCATAGAGAGAAAAAGAGAGAACCTGGGATCGAGGTGATACCTGAGATGACCTCGTCCCCAGGGCTATCCGCGTGGCGCCCCTGAAAAATATTTATCGGGGTGCCACACGGATATACTTTTTTTTCATTGGAAGTTGAAGCAACACAAAGTTGTCCTTTATGCGGGCATGATTGCTTCCGGAGTACTTGCGAGTGTTCGCGCTAGTTTTTGATTGGGTAATATGAATTGGAAACTTTGATTGCTTCAATGAAGATTTCCCAAAGATGGCACATGTTCCTTGACTGTATTGGAAACAATTCACATGAACCACTCCAGGCGCATGCTTCAAAAATTGCCAAAAGAAACGCGACAGCAAAGAAAAGCAACATAAATATTTTTGCTTTGTTTTATTAAACATGCAAATAACTTCATCCTTTAGAAACCATTAAAATCAAAAACGATACAAAGGACCGTTGCATGCAACAGCAAGAAGACAAGGTGCATGCCCACACATTTAAAGTTGTACACGGTGCAATGTTTATGTGGACGATTGGTACTAGCCTACGTGCAGACGTCTCCTATTTTCTTGCTTCAAGCGGAAAAATAATTTCTCCGCGTGAAGCAAGGAAATAGACGGCTGCACGCAGGCTATATAAAATTATTATATGGCTTCCTTATTATCAGTGAGTTATTACAACAGTTTAAAATGTTTTCCAGGTTTATTTTATTTCTCTTTGAATACACATAACCAGTACAAATTGTATTTATAAGTTTAGACTGGTAATTTTAACGGTGATAGAATTTTCACTGAGAATGTTTAACATTAAAAGATTGCTGTTTCGCAAATGTTTCTGCTATAAATGGGTGGCAGTGTTTGAGAACTCTCAAGAACAACAAAATGCTATGAAAGGTAAATACGTTAAGTCAAAGTTTGGATGATTTTCTCTGCATAAATGCCATAATAGCCTGCATGCATTCCTCAGAAAGCCAGCGTTCCTCCAGCAAAGCACCCTCCTTTTCATTGATGTCATGTAGCGCGTCACGGAATGTGTCGCGTATTAACTGCTTGGACAACTGCAAAGACTGAAAAGTAAACAACGCAAAAGCGAGAGATCAGTTTTACAACAACAAAAAGATTGAGTTGCCCTGGTGAAACAGTGCAGAATGCATTGTGTAACATGAAGCACCAACAATTCCTGGCTTTTGGGGTGGACATACTTCAGACGAGAAAGGGAGGGAAGGGGGGGGGGGGGAGTGATAGGGGGGTCTGTACTTCTGGTTCCCACCCCTTCCGCCTCTATTGTACTTTTCTATTGCAGAAAACATGTACTACGCAATGTTGCACAATAATATTTTTTCCTATTTCTCCCAGTTCTCACCACCTTGGGAATCGCACTTCCCACCCTCTCTTCTCCTGCCTCCAATAGATTTCCTGCACCCTTTACTCCCAGTTTCCCCCCTGTCCCTTCCGGAAGGAGTGACTCCCCCTCCCATGGATCTGCCACAGCTTCCCCTGGAGGGTTACCCTCCCCCCCCAAAAAAAAAAAAATTCAAAGGTGCTGCAGAAGCTCTTCTGAAAGTCTTGAAATACACACCAAAAGAAACCATTCTGTCTTTGCACCATGATACCATGTCATTTTAGATGCTAAAACAAATTTTTAATTGCACAAACAGACTTTCTCTTTAAAAGAATGAATGGTCACCTTAGGAGGCAGCTTGGCCATTGCCTGAACTCTGTTCTGAACTTCTTCTGCAAGCTTGTCATGAGGGAACACAGCTGTCACCAGACCACAGTCATGTGCTTCAACTGCAGTCAGTTTGCGTCCTGCGAGCAGCATCTCATTGGCCTAAAGAAGAAGAATGCAGGGACTAGTAAGATGAAACCTCCACTGGTCCATTGGACAAGTATCAGAAATGGCCCTAGGCAAGATAATTTTTACTCTGAACAACACAGATATCAGGAGACTCCAGTCGATCTCTAAAGCCTGGTGGTTATCACCCTCACATCTCAAAAATAATTCATCCCCATCCAGCTTCGCAAGGACCTGCGAGTCAAGTATTTCTAGTCTACAATCATAGGTATGTGATGTGTGCAAAGGGCTACATAGCTCTCTGCACGCATTGCATGCCTATGGTTTAAAGATTATCATGCATCATAGGTATGCAATGCGTGCAAAGGGCTAAGCTACCTAGCCCTGTGCATGCACTGCATGCTTATGATACTGGAGTAAAACATCCAAGGGCAGGGTTGTATGTGATAACAAAAGGAACACGACTGGGTGGGTCAGATGTGGTAACACTGGGTTAGGAGTTACCTTATTGTAACGTTTTTTCTTGGAGTTAGTTCCCTGAAGAAGTCAGGTTGTTGGCCCTTTCAGAATTTTACAAAGTTTTTATATATACACATTAAAGGAATATTATATGAATACTTGAATAAAACTGCAAGATTTGGATGAAATCACGAAAATTAAGTGACTAACTAAGATTTTAAAAATTTCCAAAATTGCAAAATGAAAAGTGTTACAAAATTAATGTGTCGCAAAACTTAGTTGTAATAAAAGCAAGTTGTCCCATGTACCCCATGGCATTAATGACAGGGACAGTTAAAATTGTTCACCTCACAGTAGTTCTAAAAAGAATGAGTAATTCAGTACCTTTGCAGGTCCCATTATCCTAGGGAACAAAAATGAGGAACATCCTTCAGGGCTCTGTCCCAGCTCCATGAATGGTGTGTGAAATGTAGCTTTGTCTGAGGCGTAGACCATATCAAACAGACCCATAACTGTCACTGATATTCCCACCGCAGGTCCATTTACTGCAGCAATCAGAGGCTTAGGGAAGTTTATGAAGTGCGCTACAAAGTCCCTGTCACAATTTAAGGAGTTCTAAGAATTATTAGTGCTCTTTATGATGCAGGGTGGAAGGCGTGGGGCTGATGGTTAGCGTGTTGGACTCCAGATCGAGCTGTCCGGGTTCGAGTCCTGGCCGGGTTATTGTGTTGTGTTCTTGGGCAAGACACTTACTCTCACAGTGCCTCTCTCCACTCAGGAGTAAATGGGTACCGGCGAATTGTCAGGGCAAACTGACAAAATGCTGGGGGCTACCTGCAATGGACTAACATCCCATCCAGGGGAGTAGCGATACTCCAAGTCACTTCATGCTAAGGAAACCGGAGTTAAGCACCAGACTGATAAGCCACAATGCTTGTGGATAGACTTTATGATGCAGGTTCGATTACCAGTCGCTGTTCAGGTGGTTGCCATTTTCAGGGGTCACTACTATTGAGAATTTAATACACTGGAAAGTTGCTGAACTTACATGTATTATAGTCATGGCACTTACTTTAATACGTGTCTTGCGTCACTAGCCATCTTTTTTCGGTCCCTCTGGTGGAATCCGGGTAAAATTGCTCAGGTCATTTCCACTACAGTAATAATCTCCAGTGCCAGTTATCATGGCAACTACACATGCGTCATTTTTGCCAGCCTCGTCCAGAGCAGCCATAAATTCTTGGTACATCTATAAATATCAAGTGGTCAGAAAACACTCATGAAAAGCTAAGCTTACTGTTACATACTTGTGAAATTACAAAAATTACCAGGGCTGTCATTAATGGCCGTAACCCGTAACACCTGTTACGGATGATGTATGCTTGAAGGGACCTTGATGTTATGGGTGAACTTGCCTGTTGTTGGTAAAATTCAGTCACAATGCAAGCAACAAATTTGTTATGGGTGTGAAGATCAAAGCAACAGGTGACGTCTCAAAACTTAATGACAGCTCTGATTACTGTAATTAAATATTAAAATTTATTATCCTGGTATTATTATGCTCTACCTCCAAGGTTATGGCATTATATTTTGCTGGCCTATTCATCCGTATTGTCTGCACTCCGTTCTCCAATGTCACAACTAATTCTTTATATTTAGTTCCCGCATCAGCTGCCGCGCTATCATCAGGAGCTGGAGACTTTGATCCACCGTCAGTGGTACCAAATTGGACTGTGAATACACAAACAAAATGTTTCAAAATCTCAACATCACTGCTGATGCATTGTGCAGTTCCAGAAAATATCCATACCCATCCCAAGGTCATTGGAAATTCTGAGAGAGAGGCAGGGGTCTCAAAGCCAAACTTTTTCAATGAAAGTACGAAGCTTAACTGGAATTACCAGGGAGGGGGGTTGAAACCAAGAGGGGGGGGGGGGGGGGGGAATGGATACAAAATGCCATAAAATGCATACCTGCAAGGTCATTTACATAATCTATGTACTTCTGTTGTGCATCATCCTGGAAAGAAAAATAGGTTAAAATTAATAATTATTTAAATTTAGTTATTAATGTTAGTATATCTGTACAGAATAATTGAGATTCTATAGATGTACATTGTAATTTATTACATGTAGATCAATGGCTATCTGTTTCGTTAGTGATTTAAAGCCATCAAGATAGTTATCTCCAGGGCTGTCATTAAGGACCATAACCCACAACACCTGTTATGGCTGAGTATGCTTGATGGGACCTTGATGTTATGGGTGAACTTGCCTGTGTTGTTGGTATAATTCACCTACAAAGCAACATGTTTGTTATGGGTGTGAAGATCAAAGCAACAGGTGACTCACAACTTAATGACAGCCCTGAATTCTCAAACAAATCTAAGAGACCTTCATCTTTATCCTTCCAATCTTCATCAACTTCTTTCTGTGGTCTACATAAATGCTATATTTTTCAAATAATTTCTTTTCAAACCAACCTTTGATAGATCACCTAGATCATTCCAAGCTGTCCACTTTGCTTTTGCAACAAAATCAAATGCTCCAGGCTTGGGGGAATTGCATTTTCCAGTACTACCCTATGGACAAAAACAAACAGACAAAAAAACATGCACTGTTTATACATGTACAGTCGAAGCGGAGTCAGTAAGCGGATTCACCCTTGGGTCAGAATGTGTTGTTCCAGAAAATATCCAGCGTTATTTATTACTAAAACCCTACTGTTAGCTACCCTTATTATAATTTGTTTTTACGTCACCTCCCGCCTCGAATAGCCCTGCTAATTTGCGGGAGGTGAAAATCTATGTACTTTAACCAAGAATTAATAAAGCTTGTTGTTGTTGTTCATACCCTGTCACGGAAGGCTTGTTTGGTTAGAACCCCCACCCCTCTGGAAATTCCAGTTTTGCTTTATACTTTACTTTACAAATTTTGGCTTTTGAGACCCCTCCCTATCGGAATTTCCAATGACCTTCCTTGAGGTGGGTTTGGATATTTTCTGGAACTGCACAATACATCAAAGCTAGTGTCTTAGGGCATGTTTACATGGTGGGATGTTGATATCATCCTAGCATGTGAACTTAAAGTTTGCTTCTGGTTCATGCATCACAGGGGCAGATCCAGAAAAAATTGAGATTTCAAGCCCTGAAAAGTGCATTTTGGTGGATCCTGGAGATGGTTTTGCTATGGATAATGGTGAAAGCAAAAAACCCCTCAGGTCTGATAGGGGGTCCGGACCCCTCGACCCTCCCCCTGGATCCGCCACTGCATCAGCAAATTCCAGCAGTGTCCAGTGGTTTGGCCCGGCAGGGGGGGGTGGGGGCACTGCTGGAATTGACTATTGATCTTGTAGCCGAAGTGTGTTATGGCGAGAAAAACAAATAGTTCTAAAATTTCGCCACGAATCTGTCCAAAGATAATAATTGTAAGAATGTAAGATTAATTTAAACTCAAAGCTTACTTGCTTGAACAAGGCATACAACTTGAGTTTGTGCTCATTTCCTGGGTCTTGTTTTAGGGTCTTTGACCTTTCACTAGCAGACTGAAATTCGTTTTCCATATTTCCTAGACTCATATTTCCTGCATGAATAGGTCTTACTGATGAAAAACAGAACGAGGACGGTCGAAATAAAAGCTTTTGTAGACTTTGTAAGCCTCGCAAACAGCGCGCCATATTGGACTTTACACTAAGATTTTTACACGGTCACTTACATGAAGGCACTGTTCATAAATGAGATACCGCTGAGAGATCATCAGACCTCGGAAGTCACGAAGCCGAAGCATAATTTATCTGAATTTATCTTGCATTTTGATGCGTATTTCAATAGGTTTGGGCTGTTATAATGAAGCTTTATGACATTAGAGACAACACCAGGCACTTTCTACGACGTATGTTGCCGGAAACGTAGCTAGACACTAGCAAACCATCGCAAAAATGATGCGTTTTCACGAGAGACACGGAACCCATGTTGAGCTTTCACCGTCCAAAACAGCTGCGACGAGAATCAAGAGCTTCGCCAACGCGGTCGTATTCAGTCATCGCCCGTTAGAATTCGGTGAGACGTTCCTGTTTGAGATCGAAGAACAGGAAAAGGATTGGTCTGGCCATGTTCGCTGCGGGATAACAACCCACAACCCGCACACAATTAAAAGCGTGCCGCCTTATCTTCTCCCAGACATGGCGCAAATGGGTCGTACATGGGTGTTTTGCGATCAAATCCACCATGCAAAAACCATTAGGAGACGAACAGCTGAAAGACTATGGCAGCCATAATTTTTCAACGGCAAACAGCCGGAGACAAGGACAATAACCCAGTGTTTTGTGGTAGAAAAGCGAGAGAGGGTGAACTTAGGCCCACTGATGTCGGGTCACGTATAGGAGTAAAAGTCAGTTTCACGGGAGAGTTGTACTTCTTTGTAAATGGCATGAAATTTGGTCCATGTGCCATTGATGTTCCTATCGACAAGGATCTCTTTGTGGCTGTTGACGTTTACGGAACGACAAAAAAAGTCCAAATCATTCAGTGCGGAGGTTAGCACATAAGGGCTAGGGGGGCTAGGGTATGGGTAGCCTGCAAACAGGGGTGCTTTCCATTCGACCAAAATTCCGGAACGTTAGGACAACCTCAAGAGGTACATGTATACCCAAATTTCCAAAACTTTTTCCTGAATTTTGGTCGAATGGTATTAACACCCCTAAGTGACGCATAAAAAATTGTTGCAGCATTGCCTCAATGTAACAAAAATGTTGCAGGGCCTTGGGGGTGTTACACTACATGTAGGTAATTTTTTGTGCAACTTGTGTCTCAACAAAATTGTGAGAGTCGGACAAGTTGCAGGAAAAACTGCCTAGTGTAAAAGCACCTAAACAACATTGAACCTCTAACCCTAACATTGCCAAAGTATAACTCTCCCCTTTGGCTGACAGTAAATTGACACTGATCACAGGAGTGAGCCCAAATAAATTAAACCATCTTGATTGAGGTTACCCAGAGTAGGTAAAGCCGTTTGCGGCAGCCACTCTGCCATAGTTTATCCTGGTTTCCATAGCATGAAGTCATCTTGGAGTATTGCTACTCCCCCTGGGTGGGATGCTAGTCCAATGCCAGGTTACCCCCAGCATTTTTTTAGGTTGCCCTAACAGTTCGCCGGCACCTATTTATACTCCTGGGTGGAGAGAGGCACTGTCTTGCCCAAGAACACAACACAATGACCCTGGCCGGGGACGGAACCTGACCATTTTAAGGTCGCTACTTTCAGAGGGTTGCTTCTTTGGGGATCAACCAACAACCATTAAATTGAATCACTATTTTTGGTGGTTGATACTTTCATAACTTACAGTATGAAAAACAGTCATTAAAATAAATTTTTATTTTTGACTTTTTTTGTTTCTTTAGTTCCATCGCTTCTTGACTTGTGCTGTGAAAAGATCAGGAAACGGGTGACAAAGAAAGAGGACATGGAAATGCTCCCCATACCAGCATCGCTAAAGAATTATATTGCTACATTTTAACCAGAACAGACAAGCACAGAAAATAGGAATAATTTATGAATATTAATTAACATTAGTATGCTAAAAAAATAATCACAATAATAATTACACTAGATTAGATGCTGATCTATGAGTTTTAGTATTTTACCTTGAACGATGACAGTTAATCGGGATGAGGCAAAGTAAACCAGGCAAACTCAATATAATGAAATTTTATACAAGAGTGGGAGAGAGAGCCTTTCACCGTTCTTGTAAATTTCTGTTGCACCGATTTAACTGCCCCTGGGTCCCCGAGGGTGTACAAAACAAAAATGTTAACCTGCACAGGCTGTTTGTTAGTTGTATTTATGCTTTGATGGTTATTCTTGAACTTGTTGTTTTAAGTTACCGGTATATCTTATGGTCAGATAATTAGACAAACCACTCATTCAGCTACAGTAGGATTGCTGGAATGGCTACAAAATCTCACGAAAAGAAACTCAAAGTAATGACATGTATTATACATGAATTGTATGTACATGTATTAACCCTTTCACTCCCAAAAGTGCTAAGTTCAAAACTGAGGAAAAGTTCTTGAATTTTATTTTGCAAAATTGTCAAAAACAAACAGCACCACTTGAAAGTACTGCTCAATAGCTTTCATTTGAATGGTGACAAAAGGTTTGACTCTGGGAGTGAAAGGGTAAATTGTATGTATAAGGTAAAACTAAGTTCCTTAAAGGAAATTTAAAAAGTTGTAAAGAAACTATAAGTATCAGGTATTCTCAAATGCAGCAACATTTGTTGGGACACTTTTCGTATGCTTCTTCATTGTTGATGTTAAGTTGCACATTATAATAGAATAATAAATAATTATTATTATTATTATATATTAGTAATATGTATTATGACCTAGAAGTCTAGAACCAAATGTCAGAAACCACTCGGTGTTGCAATCACCAATGACAACAAAAAAACAAAAGATTCAGAAGACAATGAACTTGTAATACGCACCAAAACAGAATATTATTATTGCTATCTGACAATGGTTTCCACAACACTAAATGAAGTAATACATCAAGTGTCCCAACTACATGTAATAATAATTTATTATTGGTAGCTAGTATTGTGTAGTAGTTGCCTTTTCCAGTAAATACAATGCTTGCGCGTGTAAAACAAACATACTACAATACAGTGAAGTCACGACAGCATACCTAAACTGCATTTACAAAACATACATGTATTATTAATAATACTGCACCATTATGGGGTACAGTTAGGCAAGCCATTAGAAATCCTCGCTATAATTTACTGGTGCAGTTAAAACTGCCATAAGCAGACACCACTTTTGAACCCTGAATAATTTGACACTGTCATTATTTAAATTCAACTGAATATACTGGTCAGTGCTGCATTACAGTGAAGAAAACTGTTTAATGTCACAGTTTGTTTGTGAAGGAATAACCTGAGAAAACTGATGTCATTTTGTGCTCCTCTTAGTTGCCATGGCAATGGTAACAGAAAGAGGAGCGTGAAACAATGTCTGTTTACTTGGGCTAGACTAGTGAATTAAGTGAGTGTCTGCTTACAAGAGCTGTATATTTTAGTGTAAATCTAATAAAGAAGGTCTTGAGAAACACATCTATAAATTATCTGTTTTTTCATAGTTTTCTTTACGAAACGGCTAGGATCACAAGTGAGTATCTGCTTAGGGAAAGTTGAACTGTATTACAAAATATCAAGTATAATGTTCAACCAGTGAAGTTTTATTTTTATTTATTTTTTTTTAATTGCAACACAAATTAGTACTACTTACAATACGAATACATACTTACAATACAATACTTACACTACTTACAATACGATACACTACTTAGTTGGAGTTAAAGAGCAAGGCATGGAAGTGCTCTGAAGTGGATAGGACACGCGCTAAGGAAGATGGACGGAAACATAGCAAAGTGACAGCCCTTGAATGGAACCAGAAACCCATATGGGTTTCTGATGGAACCCACAGGGCAGGAGAAGGAGGGGGCAACCTGCTCAGATGTAGAGGCGTTCTCATTTGGCAGAACTATAGACCGAAGGTGTGACGTGGGCGGCAGCCAACAAAACAGAGCAGAACAGGACTAGATGGAAGTCCATGGTTTTGGCCGTATGTTCCGCAAAGAAATAAGAAATAGAAGGAGAAGAAAGAAGATAATGTTCAACAACATTCTTCTAAGTACTATTGGTCTTTGTGTATAACTTGTGTTGTCTTCATTGTCTTTTAAAAGTGTAAAGCAGTAAAATAGGTGTCCATGACAACAGGAAAATGTTGTGATATTTACGAGTACCACAATGTTTGTGTCTTTGGCGCTGTCTTGGCATCTTGTCCACTCATACTGAGTCCATTTGTAGGACCAGGTGTGCCATCTCCACGCAAAACTGCAATACACTTCCAGTTGTTAAGGTAGTTGGCTGAAAAGACAGAACAGACAGAACAGGCAATGCTTAATACATTATACTGGCAAATATATGATCCTGTTATTCGCTACCCCAAATAAAATAAAGTAATAATACTAGTTGTGAAGTGACTACTGGGAACATTGCTAAGTCACTCCCGCTGGATGAGATGCTTGGCCATTGCAGGGGGGGGAGGGGGGGGGGGGTAGGAACTGAACTTCCAGCTTCCCATAGCTTGTACTCCCAGTTCCCGTCCCTTCTGTTGTGGTTCCCGCCACAAAAAGCCAAAAGTATGAAGCTAAACTGGAAATTTCAGGGGGTGGGGGGGTTCAAACCAAAAAACCTTCCATGGGGGGTGTGGATATTTTCTGGAAACACACTATTGCAAAATATTATGCAAATTTTTCCGATTTCTCCTGGTTCCCGCCACCCTCCCGTCTCTTCTGAGCCCGCCTCCCATAAACTTCCCGCCCCCTTTACTCCTAAGTTCCTGTCCCCCTGTCCCTCCCCACAAGTTACCCCCCCCCCCAGCACTTTGTCAGGTTGCCCCTGGCTAACAATTCACTGTAAGTTAGAGTGTTTGCCCAGGAACACGGGACCTCGTGATCCAGACTAACTACATGTAACTAAGCATTAGCCCACTGTGCCCCCATGATCTCAAAACTTGTAAAGATCAAGTTTAAATTTGTTTACCTTTCCACAATCGTACACATCCATCATCCCCAGATGACGCCAGAATCGTTCCAGTTACATTCCACTCAACTCTCCAAACCTACAACAAAATTCTCAAAAATTAAAGGGGCACTATCATGAGCATCACTTCGAAAAGCAAAAAAAAACATCCAATGGTCAAGCCTAGCATGCCCCATCCCTCCTCATTTTTACACCTAATTTGCACAATTATTACATTTCCGGTCTGAGGAAAAAAGACCGACTAATCACAGTCTAAATCTTACCTGGGACTCGTGGTCACTGAATTGTGCCGACAAGCTGATGTCAAGTTTGACCAAATTTCCTCCTGCCCCTGTTCCTTGCTCTCTGTCAGGTTCAAAATATTACAGAATGGTAATTACATGACTTTGTAGTCAGAGATTGAAGTAATACGTCAAACACGAGAGATGCCGATGGTGATTCATCTGATTTCCAAATATCGAGGAGAGGGTTTTAAATATGATGCACAGCAGAGTATTTTTGACAAAATTTGAGGTGTTTGGAAATCAGATGAAACACTGACTCAAGTGTATCTTCTCGATCGAAACAAAAACTAAGTTAGTAAACGGAGAAATAAAATCGTAAAAATCTATGCTAATTACAACCAGGATCCTTATCCAAGCCTCCATCATGGTCATGATTTCCTTTGTTTACAGTACTAATTAATTAATGAGTTTTTAATAGTCAGAGCTTAAAAATTACCACAAATTGAAATTACCATAAAACACTCATGAATTCCACCCATTTAACCTGAGTGTATATTAATTGCAAATAATTCCTTATTAGAATCTTACCCATATGGTTTGAGCATCATAATACGGACATCCTTGGAAGCAATAGCCAAAAGATGATAAGATCTAACAGCCATACAAAAAAAAAACAGATTGAAATGTTAACAGCTAGTACTAAGTTAACCATCCTCGTTCCCAGAGCTCCTCGTTTTTTTTCTTTGCACAGGAAACGAGTAACCCTGGTCGCAAGGAAAAAATCAATTTTTTCATTGGCTGATAAAAAATGAATGCACAACACGAATTAATGAATGGATGTCAGCAATTTTCGGACATCCGGTAACGGCTGAGACCAGAGCCTCCGTTTCACCAACCATGTGACCAAAAGAAACAGAGGATCTGGGAACGAGAATGTAAGCTAACAGACCTCTAATGACAGTGAACATGCCACTGGTTATAGGAATGAAACCATTATTACATGTATCACCTATTGGGAAGAAATTAATAATATAATAGAAAAGAAGAATTATTAACACTTTCAGGTGAGAATGTTTTGTGAAAGTATGGCATACACCACTGTAGATCAAGGAATGAACTCTACTAGATGTTTCTACGAGCCAGTCAATAATTACTCTATGAATCGTGAAACAATATCAATCTGAGATGGTTTCTCAATTACTGCACATAATTACCTTCCTAGATTTGGAGCAAAAGCCACATCATGTACAGCATCTGTTATCGCCATGAGTGTTTCCACTCTGTGCCACTTCCTATGGGTTTTGAAGAACAAATTTCAATTTTAATTGACAATAAAATGTAATGCATTATTAAAAGATAATTTTTGACTTAGAAAACATGCTCATGTAATGACTCTTATGTAACAGGAGTACACTAAAACAACAAAATAATAGGTGCACAACATTGCACTACAAATGTTGTAAAAGTAATCCAATTTTAAAAAAATCATCCACAGGAAAAATAGCTTAAAAAAACCCTTAAAAGCGTTTTTATCTTCTTATTTGGCATGTAATCACTAATGACCCTAGCCAGGCTTGAACCTGGACCGCTCGAGCTGGAATCCAACACGCCGTGCCTCCCACACTTCTAAATAAAAATGACGTAAGCCCACTGGGAAAAGAAAGAGAACTAATCTCTAGCTCCACAGGTCTGCTCCTTTTAACTAAAAAAAAAAAAAAGACAACAAACCTGCTTGCTTCATTGTATTCATGTATTTGAACTTTGCCTCCTGCACTAGTGTTAGGATCATTGCTGCCGACCGCCAGCATTGGTGCATGCACCCTACATTGTAAATAAGGATGGAATAATTTATATAATTAGTGGCCTACACCTTGGGTATAAGGTAGATGTAATTGAGGCCAACCCAAGAACACCTAGCGTCGTGGCTTGCAGAGGGCCCTTGTCAAGTTAGACATAGTCTTAGGGCGAGGCAAAGAAGGGGGCGAAAAACAGACTGAGATGGTGAACTACTACATTTTACATTGTACACCCTATGTCCCTAGGGACGAAGATAATTATGCACCCATATACCCACTGAACGTGTGGACAGCTAGTAGATACTGACAAGGTAATAAAGTTATTGATTGATTGTGTTACTTGGAAGGCATATTCTTTTGGAAGGAATCAGGGAATTGTTTCTTCTATGGATGTAATATCGATGTAATATGATTTATTTGCAAATTTATGTATTTTGTTGACTTCTTTCCTCTGTTTTAAATTATCCTTTCAATTGTTTAACCGAGAATAACGTAACTGAGGGAAAATGCATGCAGGCCTGGTTAAGTTGCTGTTAGCACCTGTTAAATGTATATTCATATTTTCCATTTGGGCCTGGTTGTTCAAAGGGTGGATAACGCTATCCACTGGATAAATCATTATCCAGTGGATAGCGTAGTTTGTTTTGTTAACAATAATTTATTATCCACTGGATAGTGATTTATCCAGTAGATAGCGTTATCCACACATTGAACAACTGGGGCTGGGATGACAATATTAGATGTGTCCATTTGGACCATCTTTCTTTGTGTAGCACTGATAAAAACAGGACTCATACCATTGGGCCCAGGGATTTAAATTAGTGGACATTTTTTGTACCTTGATAAGTTCCATGATACACAGCTACAGCTTAGCTTATGTTGGATTTCATTCTACAACAAAATAATTGAACATCTACTTTAATTTATTATCATGTTCACTACACTAATTTGGCATTATTATTTGGCATTACTGCCTTCTTCAGGGTAATAAAACTAGTATCAACTGTATCCTTGAGGATTTCTCAGACCACAGACTTGAAAACATTTTTTCTGACAAATACAGTGAAGCAGTAGCCACCTACCTGTAATTGCCACTGACTTAAATT
This sequence comes from Desmophyllum pertusum, assembly GCA_029204205.1. NCBI lineage: Eukaryota > Metazoa > Cnidaria > Anthozoa > Scleractinia > Caryophylliidae > Desmophyllum > Desmophyllum pertusum. Next base: position 3,169,907 of record MU826827.1, on the reverse strand, counting down.
CATGATATCAGGAGCTTCATAAATTCTGACAGTTCCATCCTTTGAACATGTGGCCTGGAAAAATATCAAAATCAAAGGTTCAAGACATTTGACCAATGATTAGGCGGCTTAGGCCCTTTGGCAGTCGTGGAGCATATGACCTTTGGTTATGTTGTGGTTCAAATTTTTTTGGTTTAAAATTTTTCAAATCAGTTTGATTGTGATTTTCCTTTGTCTAATATTCATTACCATAATCTGAAACAAAGGAAAATAAAAATCAAACTGGTTTGAAAATTTTTAAACCAAAAATAAATTTAAACCACAATTACAGTTACTTCCTTTAAAAATAGGGGCTACGACATAAAGAATGCCAGAAATGGAAACAGAACGAAATACACGTACGGTGTAAGAGGAATTATGGTATAAAATGTAGTGGTTCAACTGGATATACACCAGTTCTTATTCATCTACTTATTGGCAATTACGTTTAATTACTTACCAGTTGTAATCCTAAATGTTTTGGAGCAAACTTGACATCTGTTACAGAGGTTCTACTATCAACAAGTGAGGTTCTTTTTACCTAAAAATAGTAACTTCAAATAAACATACAAAAATACGGTATATTATACATACATCACATAATTATTTGAGGGAGGATTACAATAACAATTTGACAATAACAATTTGACAATTTGCCAGTGGAGAGAGGCACTGTAATCTGAGTAAAGTGTCTTGTCCAAGAACACAACACAATGACCCTGGCAAGCACTCAAACCTAGACCGCTAGATCTAACATTAGGCTACTGCATCTCCCACCGGTCCCATGGTAGACTGAGACACATTATTACAATCTACTTCTGTTGAGATGAAGGAATCTTAATACATGGTGTACTTACCCAATGACTTTGACCTTGTGATATGCCATCACCAGACCCTACAACTGAAGATCATTTTTCTCAGGCTTAGAACCTTGTTTTTTGTTGGGTTTTGTTTCACGATTTTAGGGGGTGCTCACGATTTTAGGTAGGGGGACATATAGAGGGGCACTTATTTCAGAGTTGTAATTAATGAAAATTTTAATAATTAATTAATTAATTTACTTATTTATTAAACCAGTGACATGAAGCTACCAAGTTTTTACAACAGAGCAAGTTAAGTAAACTTGGGTTGCACCAATCTCGTTCCCAGAGTCCTCGTTACCCTTGTCCAGCTGCGGAATGGGCAACAAGGACCTCTGGGAGGAAGCGATCCGACATGACAGGATTCTTGGACTTCCGGTTCTACTGCGCATGTGTTCGACTCCATGTTTCAACTTCCGGTCTTATTGCACAGATCAGGCGGATCACTCTATCCCAGAGGTCCTTGTTGCCCATTACAGCCGCTGGATAAGGGTAACGAGGACTCTGGGAACGAGATTGGGGTTGCACTGATTCAAACTATAAAAGACATATGCATCCCTGCATTATTAAGGTATTATGTAGTACCTTGCTCTTCCCACACTGCAGCAGTTCTATCAAAAGAACAAGAAGCTAACACCTGTCCAAATTCTGGATGAGCCCAAGTTACTTTCCACACTGAACCTGAGTGAGTCTAAACAATACAAGGTGTGTACGTAAGACCCTAACTTCTAGGATATGTTTAACATCAACTCCAGAGACTCGGGGGCAGAGCTAAGTGGCCCACTGCTGGAGCTTATCCCGGTTTCAAGTCTACCATGAATTAGTGACTAGGAGTATTGTTACTCTATCTGGATGGGATGCTAGTCCATCACATTGTTTTATTTTCTATTGTATTTTTCCTTTGACGTACCGCTGACCGATTTGCAAGAATCATCATATAGATGGAGGCAAATAAATGGTAAATGTAAATGTTACCCCCCTGCATTTTGTCGGGTTGCCCTAACAGTTAGCTGTTACCCATTTGTACTCCTGTGGAAAGCGGCAATGTGAGAGTAAAGTGTCTTTCCCAAGGACACAATACAACAACCCAAGCAAGGACTCGAACAGGGACCGCTCGATCCAGAGTCCAGCGCGCACACTAACCATTAGGCCACCACACATTCTCTGTGTTCAAAATGGCAGCGCTTATGTAACTTGATTGACTGACTATTTGATTAACTGACTGATTGATTGATTGACTGACTGATTGACAATTTCAATTGCGAGAGTGGGCACACTTGGAGATTGCCAGTGAATTTTATCACCAATATCTGGCATATATCGGCGATTTTGATCGCAGGTAGCAACGATAAAAATCGCTGACGAAATTCGCTGTCACATAAGCGGGAACACTTGGCGATTTTTGCAGACCACCGCAGCAAGCATATAAAATCGCCTAGTGTGTTGGGAGCTTTTAGCACTCTGTCATGGTCCTGGTGATACACAAACACTGCACTTTTAACCAACCTTCCAACTAGCTGTACAATGCCACTGTCCATCCTCTCCAAGATCCCATACCTGTTATTGTGATCATAGAATTTTATGACAAACAGTTCTACTTATTTAATATATTGTTCATGAAAAACTACACCAATCTGGGCATTTGAGTTTGCTCCAGTGACAGTAAAAAAGCAGAAGGTTGAAACTTTTAATTTTTTTTAAATTTAAAACTGAAAGTAATCGTAAAAAATTAATTTATATTTTATTAATCAAATCCTTACCTTGACACTTTGATCACTGGAACAAGTAGCCATTCGTCTTCCGTGGTAATCATACGATACATCATGAATTAAATCTTTGTGTTCTGCAGGTATTTCACGAGCTACAAACATGATTTTCGCGCGTTGCAGACAACTCACAACTTGACAGACTGGACAACTAGCAACTCAACGCAGATTTGATTTCTACGTCATGTGAGGAATTGACGAGAATTCTGCGATAGACGACTGCACAAGAGAAAAAGACAAATCTTCGCCCAGGCTTGTTGGTGGAAAATATCCAACCAAAAACAGAAAACAAGTGAAAGTAGATGAAGTTACAGGAAAACACACTTCATTACCGTGCGATAATCCGCAGAGGCTGAGGACTGGGTACATACTTCATGCTACACATCACATAGTCTCCTCATTAACTTCCTTTGTAGGCGCCTTTGTAGAGACTATATGACAGGGAGACTATATGCATCTTGCCATGAAGTATACACCAACGGCATGCTTATGCAGTCACGTGACTGAGCGTCGGTCGCCATATTGAATTTACGGAAAGTGAAGAATACACGGAGTCGACTTTCACAATCTTCTTCCATCGTGTTTTTATCACTATCTTTGTGGTTTAAAAAGCCGCCTTTTAGTTTTAAAGTTATTTTTGTAGTTCTTTAGCTAGGTATTTTTGTATAGAAATGGCGGATTTAGACGAAAGTGCTCAAGATAGCTTGCTCGATGAAGCTCTCCATACGACAAAAGATGACGATGCGGTCTTAGGAGATATTTCTGGTGTGGATCCAGCAGTAGATGATTCCTTGGAAGATCCGGTAACCATACGTTTTATACTACAGGCCATTGCATTTAATTTTTGTTTCCCTGGGCTGGACGTGCACGTAGGTGCAGTTTTTTGTGTTTTCATCCAAGATATGCCGGCTAGCAAAGGAAAGCTATTTAAAGCTTAGCTGTGTAGAAATAATGTCCATACTCCTCAGAAAAACTGGAATTGCCGACTAAAAGTATTACGAGAAGAGAGAACGCTCTAGAGTTTATAGCACGAAATTAAAAAGTTAATGTGTTATGCACTTTAATTTGGCAGGTTGCATTTGTCATAAGCTTATTACATTTCTCAGCTTTATTTTAATTTACAAATGAAAATATTTGGCAAATAAAGAAGCCAAAGCCATGTATTATACTGTCATAAAACATTACAGGAATTTGAGAACACAAGAGAAATTTAGAAAACACGAGCCATCGGCGAGTGTTTTCTATATTGTTTGCTTGATGTTGTGCTTTTATTAGGCATCAGTTACTAGCTGCTGTTCAGTTTTAGTTTCACGTCAAATATTTCACATGCATTCTATGGTGGTATACATGTATTAAAGGAACTTGAAGCCATAAAAGCGAGAGTAAAAGAAATGGAAGAAGAAGCAGAAAAGTTGAAAGAAATGCAGAAACAAGTTGAAGAATCCATCATGAGTCCCACAGCGGGTCAATCAACATGTAAGATGAAACGCCTGTTGTTATTTACTGTAGAGAAATTTGGTTACAATTAGCTCTACTCTTATCGTGTGCCAAATTTCATTCAAAAGTGAAGCTCTGAAGCCTGGTTCACACTTATGACGCATGCATAATTAACGCAAGCAACATACATGTACGTAGACGCAAATGTACATTTACTAGGTGGGAGCAGATAAAGTTGGTCACAAAATATTTGATGTTGTTTTCCTGGTTGACATATCTGGTCAGATAACAAAAGAAGCTGGTCGTTTTAACTGGCTCCTGTGTACAATAAAATTAATATTGAAATTCCTACAAATGAGCAACCAAAGATGACTTAAATGAATGGCAGATTTTCAAATTTAGACTGGCACATTGTACCTTCCCCCATCCTTTCCTGGAATGTCCTTATTTTGTTTAGGAATGGTTAGACTAGTTGCAAATTTGTTATTATTGAACTTATGTTAATTGCAACTGACTATCATAATTTATGATAACCATTTATTCCAGTCCCTAAAACTCCTGAAGAAAAAGGTGAAATTGATGGAAGATCAGTTTATGTCGGCAATGTAAGTAAAGTGAAAAATAAAAACATTGAATTGATCTTAATGAAAGTTGCATTCTTGCTTAGGGATGTCACTTACAGTTTGATGTATCACATCCGGACATGTTGCATTGGAAGTAGCCTGCGATAACCTTTTATAGACCCTTTTTAAAAATGGCTGCCGATTTAAAATTATTTTGTATGCATTAGCCTGACTAACCTTGTTCTAGAATAAAAATTATTTTGAATTATCAACTCAAAAACGAGGTTAGTCAGGCTAATTTAAAAGCATACAAAATAATTTTAAATCGGCAGCCATTTTAAAAAGGGTCTATTGGCAGGTGAAACAAGCCGGAAAAAAAAAAACAATGACGTTCTCGCAGGCTACACTTGGATTTACTTCATGTCTGACCCAATTTTGCAAATTTAATCTGACTCGTAAATATTTGCAATCGTACTATGTCTTTGGTTCCTTTATTAGTAAATTTATGCACATTCATGTAATCTTCAATTTCATGTTGTCAGGTTGATTATTCTGCCACAGCAGAGGAATTAGAGCAGCACTTTCATGGCTGTGGATCAGTCAACAGAGTCACAATTCTTTGCGACAAATTCAGTGGACATCCCAAAGGGTTTGTGATGCATTTGTATTTTTTATTTTATTTTTTGCATTTGTATTTTTGTATGATAGTGATTCATGATTTTTGTGATTAATAAGTATCCATGTTGATACCGTTTACCTGTAGGTTTGCTTACATCGAGTTTACTGACAAGGAAAGTGTCGACAATGCAGTCACTATGGATGATTCGTTGTTCAAAGGAAGACAGATAAAGGTACACTATCTTCAAACTTAAATGTAACTGAATATAATAAATTAAAAATAAATAAATAATAATGAAGAGCGGACTGGAAAAACATCCAAAATGTGAGTAATTTCACTCACATTTTGGATGTATATGAAGGGTTTTCTTTTGTTTCATTGTTATTTCCAGGTCAGCGTTAAAAGAACAAATCGGCCAGGTTTCAGTTCAACAGACAGAGGAGCGGCGAGAGGAAGGGGCAGAGGTCGTGGCTTCCGAGGTGGATTCTACAACCCAGCATATGGTGGTTACATGCCCAGACCTCGTGGTAGAGCAATGTTCAGGTCAGTATATCAGGTCAGAACAGCTTAGCAAAAGTTATATTGTTACATAGTTTTTCTATTCGTCCTTTGAAATTTTCTTGGGGTATATGTACGTGTATATGTTGTGGTATTTATTTTTGGTTTAAAAATTTTCAAACAAGTTTGATTTTTATTTTCCTTTGTTTCAGATTATGGTAATGAATATTAGACAAAGGAAAATAAAAATCAAACTGGTTTGAAAAAATTTAAACCCCAAAAAATTGAACCACAACATACATGTATACAGTGACATGGCAGTTGAACCTATACTTGCACAAAGCAGGTTTGTTTTACAGACAGTGTACTTGATTCAAGGAATAAAATCAATATAAACCTTACATGTTGTGGCAAATTTTTGAAATGATTGCAGCAATGTTTTATACAACTTGTGTGTCACAACAAAATTTGCACTTGCCCGCTGCTGACTGTGATTTTCATCAGCGGTACCGATAGCTGTGACAAGCTATCAAAATTGCCAATAACTGGTATGTCTGATATCTGCAATTAAACTTGTGATCACTAGAAAAATCGCCAAGTGTGCATGCAGCAGCACAACATTTGCTGTGACTAGCACATTTTGTAAAGTCGCCGAGTGCATCGCTGGCTTTACTAGTTCTTATTTGATATATTTTGTTTTACAGGGGCAGAGGAAGGGCATATTGGTATTCTCCATATTGACGACTGGTAGAAGAAATCCATCATTTGCCGCAATTTAGCTGGGTTTTTTTTCTTAGCATTTCTATCCTTTGCATATTTTTAACAAATTTCAGTTATTTTTGTCTTCACAGGTTTCTTGGCAATTCTCAAGGGACCTCACCGTGAAGCGACTGGTTTTTCAAATGAAAAAGCCTTGCTCCGCCACTTTCTTTGTCCACTTTCATTGTGGATTTATACCAGAGTAGGTATAATGACTTGGACAAGCTTAGACTGAAGGGACAGACAGTGGAAAAAAAGATTTAAAAAAAAAAAAGAAATAAGAATTTAAGAAAGGAAGGAAAGAAAAAAAACATTACTGAACAAGAGGAAGAAAAAATATATTGTGAGCAGTTGCAGATTGAAGAAAATGAGAAAAGTTACTGCAAGTGGAGTGCTGAATGGTTGAGTCATGAGAGAAAAAAAAGACAGATACATTTTATTTGTACATGTATGTTACTGTTGAGTTGCATTAACTGAAATGCATTCCCTTTTAGTATGCAGCTTTGAAAACAAAACATCAATAAAGATTTTGTAAAAATGTACTTCTGTGTCCATTTTTTCTTCTTTTTTTCTGGGGGGGGGGGCAGTTATAAAGGGAAAAGAAGACAAATCATCATTTTGGTCTTTGTCAGTTGATCACTGCATGGGGAGATCACAGTTATGAAATTGACATCTGCAAACACGCAAAGAGACACCCAACTGCATTTAGCTACATTGTGTATTTCCAGAAATGAAAAGAGCTACTGGTAGTCAAAAGTAACTTGTTTATTTTGTTATTACTATTATATTTACATCATTTGAGTCTCCCCACCCTTCCTAGCACTATTTACACTGTTTTTAAAGCATAAATTTGTTTATGATTTTTGGATTAGATATATCAAATGCAAGAGGGTTTCACCTGATTTCCAAACACTGTGAAGAGAGTTTCATGAAATTTGAGGTGTTTGGAAATAGGACGAAACTCAAAGCAAGTGGAATAAAAGATATTGTAAAAAGTCTATGGTATGCTAATTGAGACCAGGTCCCGGTTGTTCAAAGAGTGGATAACATTACCCAAATGATAAATCACTATCCAGTGGATAAGTGTTAACAAAACCAACAGCACTATCCATTGGATAGTGATTTATCTGGAAGATAGCACTATCCATAGTGATTTTATAATTTAACCCAAATGAACAGGAAGCACACTGATGCACTGCATAGTTACAGCAACTGACATTCTGAGTAATAGCACTGTTGTTGATCAATCTTTTTTCATCATTTCAAAAACAGTCCTTTCAAAGTTCCTGAATGAAAGAAATGAAATGGATTACCACATTAGATCATTACGAAACTTGTACCAATAAAAAATTAACCCCACAATCTAGCCAGAATCACATTCTTGTCCTCATGTATCTTAGCTGGGGGGGCCTGGGCACAAGAAACGAAGGGCTCTGGAGGCAGGATTTTCCAGTTATAGATTCTAGGACATCTGGGCTTTGTATGTCGTCTCAAGTGACATGCTACTGTGCGAAAATGCCTACGGGATTTTAGGTTTTAGGACTTGAATACTTTTAAACTTCCGATAAGTAAAAGTACTGATGATGGAACTGACTTGCTGATCTGCAAGAGTTGCAAGTTGTGAAGTTCTATGGTTCGTAGTATATAGAGTCGCTGGGTGATTCCTAAAGTATCGGTACAGGCAAGGGTGTATGAATGTTTTCTTCTAGCAGTCTGGAAGTATACCAATTCTGGAAGAAACGGTGACGTCATTATTCTTTATTGTTCTACCGAAAATGTTTAGTTTTGAATTAGTTTGTCAAATCGCCAATCAAAAAATTCGAATTTCCTATGTCTCCAGAGCCCTTCGTTTCTCATGCCTAGGCCCCGCCTGCTAAGAGATGTGAAAGGGCTGTGGGAACGAGAATGCTAGAATCATCACGGCTCACAAGAGCCATGATGAAAATCGGGAGGACACCTCTCCCCATTCTTCTCACAACTTTGGTCATGACTCACAGACTAGCCTCTTGAGTCTCTATATATGTATGTACAATATTGTAGATCCAATGAACAACTCTAGAATGTAACCATTTTAAAACCCATAATAATTACGATTAAAATGAATTTTTAATTTATTTGATGAATTATTAATTCACATGAATAGTAATTATTACTATTAAAGGCCTGATGATCTTACCTTGATGTTATATTTTCTCCTGGATTGTAGAAAGGGTTACAGAACATGTCTGTATATGCGACGTGAAGTTTTCGAAACATCTAGCAAGATTTTAGTGTGAAAAAAAGAAATAGCCCATGTCAAATAAAATTATAAATTTATTCTTATAAAAATTCCATTGTAGGTTGCACTCCAAATTCATTAACTAATCTGCCTGAGTACTAAATAAAATATGTTGAATTCTGATTGTTCAGCAGCTACTATTATGTAACCTGGTGCAATCTGTAATTATTTACTGACAGTAACAGTCGGGGGAACAAGTGCCATTTTTGGCACTTTGGGACAAAAACTGCAGGCTCAGTCCCATCTTCAACCTCAATAAATTGGTACTGTTCAACCTTGTTCCCTGGGTCTCTCTTCTTCCCACCCCCTGGAGCGGGAGTAAGAGATATCCTGGGAACGAGGTCTGTACTTGTTTCCTTGACTGAAAAATGTTGTACCTCCTATCACGAGAAACATAAACAACTGTTCAGAAGTAAACTAGACAGTAGTATGTACTTTACTCTCAATTTTAAAACAGTTTGTTATTTGTGATCTTACACATGTGGCTAACTACCCTTCAGACGGCAACAGTTATAGTGGCTTACCGTTCTTATCTCGTTGTCTCTTAAGGCAGTGTTGGCTGACTCAACTACAACTACAAACTTGATTTTAGAGTTTGTAACATAACCATATCTTTCAATCAGTTAAAGATCTTTCATCTCAAATAATGTGTGTGTATATATTAGAACAGAAAGAGAGAGACAGGGCACCCACCACCCCCTACCGCTCTTTGCTTGTGGTTCTTTCTACATTTCGTTTTGATCCCAGGATGTCCGTCAAAAAGGATACACTTTATAGTCTTCTGTCGGGTATAACAAACCAAGGTACAGCTCTCGCGGATCATTTGAACTTTTAGTTAATGATGACACTGGACATATAATAAAAAAAACAATAATTTTGATAATAAGATAACAATTATCTTATTGTGGAAAATGAAGAATGTTCTAGGTCTAACAGCTTATAACAAATTCTAATAATTATTATTAGAATTTGTTATAAGCTGTTAGACCTAGAACATTCTTCATTTTCCACCCCCTCCTCCCCTGGCTGCAAGGCATCAATATTTCAGGGGATGGTACAACATGAGCAAATACCCCACCAATGCCGGGGGGTGGGCATGACAGACGCATACTTTTACAAGTTGTTTGTACCGAAAGTCACAAGACGAATAACTCCACGTGTACAGATACAAATATTTACGTACATGTCATAAGAAAGATAGTCTGTCATATTTGTAACTAACCTTTACATTGTAATAAGCTTAAATGCTATATTAAATAATTTAAAAAAATAAAAAACTATTCACCCTTTTCTTCAACAACATCCAGCGACGTATGAACTGTGTAGTGAAATTTAAGCTCTTCTTCTGGAGAAACTGTCCGAAGATACAATGGGTAATTCTGCAACAAGAACAGGATTTCATCAAACAGGAAAAAGACTGCTAAATAGCCAAGGAAATTTACCTCTTTCCCTATCACGGCCACACAAACCGCCATCTTGGTTTGAAGAAGTTTACCGCTGACAAGAATGACAAAGGGCTCAATCACAATTCACGCGACAACAGTGACAACACGAAAGCTGCAGAACATGAAGCTCGCTACACTAACCATTTGGACAGCTGTGGCCTGTTTGTTTTGGCTAACAGCAGCTGCTGAGACTAGTGGAAAGCCTAATGTTGTCATCATGCTGATGGACGATGTGAGTTGAACTTTATTATTGGATGTATTTCGAGCTATAAAGGTATTTCAGAGAGCTTTGGATCGGGGGTGTCGTGGTGGTGGTGGTGGGGGGGGGGGGGTGATTGTTGGAAGGGAGGGGGAGTGAGGTATTTGCTAATATGCAGACTATTAGTGTCATTCCTCTTGGCGCCACCTCCCCACTGTTCAAAGCATGTGTCAAAGGGTGGGCAATCCGCTGGATAAATCACTATCCAGTGATAGCGTATACGTAGTTGGTAGCCTGCATAGCAGAGTGGAGAAGAGTGCAAGTTTTTAGGGACGCATTGGCTTTGCAATGTTAACACTTATCTACTGGATAGTGATTTATGTTGTGGATTAAGCGACATGTACTATTTTTGTTGTTTGAATTGGTACCTCTTAGTGAAAATGAATTTGAGCCACATCCACGAAAATAGATTCTGGTACCTGTTAGGGGTCTCTAAAATTTCCGACAATCACCCTTGTCACTTTTATATGGACCCCCCCCCCCCCCCCCCCCCTCCACCTTGGACTTGCAAGTTAGAGTACTTTATATTATTGTTAATTAAATGCACTGCCTTTTTGTCCTTGATGAAACAGATGGGTTGGGGTGACTTGGGTGTGTTTGGTCACCCTGCAAAAGAGACACCAAACCTGGACAAGATGGCCATGGAAGGGATGCAGTTTCCTGATTTCTATAGCGCCAATCCACTTTGTTCTCCATGTAAGTGATCAGTATTCCTTTCCTCCTGTTGTAAACTTAAGCCTGATGTCATATGTCTCTCTTTGCATGCTCTGTTCTTCCCCTTCCACACTGATGATGAAGCTCTACAGAGATCCATGTAGTGTCTATGACTGGTTGTTGCTCAGTTTTGAATTTTCTTGTGCAAGTGAAAACCAATCAGAGACGTGATGGAGATGTCGATCTCTGTAGAGCTACATCATCAGTAGTTCTCAGACTTCTCTTGAGTCAGGGAAAGACTTCATCGCATGAAGAGACATAAGATCTGTTAACACAGGCTATCCCGGCTGCCCCCCAAACATTTAATGAATTTCTACTGAAATTAAAAGCCAACAAAATGCAATTGAAGGGCATGCTGGAATAAGGACATTATTAACAATATAATTCTATTGTCGTTATGCCCTTATTCCAGCACGCCCTTCAATTATACATCATACCCATGTTTACATAATCATAGCCTGCTGCAAAATGACTACTCAACCAATCAGGGTATTGAAAATAACCATCACTGTTGTATATGAAGTTCTAATGGTGTTGGCAGTTTTTTATTCTTATTTCAGTTTGTTTGTCTTTTTTATCCTAACAGCACGTGCTGCATTGTTAACTGGACGCCTTCCAATTCGTAATGGATTTTATACAACTAATGGCCATGCTAGAAATGGTTAGTACTTAGTAATGTGTGAATATAATACACAGCTGTTTTGAGAAAATTTTTCCTGAAGAAGCATAAAAGTGTATGCAACAAATATTATTCCTGCTGAACTCTCACACCTTTTATAGGCGTGATTCTCACACCTGCTGGTCAAAAACTTTGATGTCACGCCCGCTCACGCCTACGGACCAATTTCTCACACCTGGCTGAAAAATTGGAGCTATTACAGCATTAACTGACACACTTTCGAAAAATAATGTAAACTTGAACCAATATGAGGAATATGTCGTGTTTGAATCCTCCAAACCGTGTCTGAACACATTGTAGAACTGGATACAAACTCTTCGTTAACGTTCGGAAATCTTCTAATCATCTTCGGAAATCTCCGGATGTCTTCGGCAAGGGTCGGAAATCGTCAGATCATCTTTGGAAATAAAAGACAAGAATCTCACGCATTTGACTCAGAAAAGTTGACAGGTATAAAATATGGCTAATTTATTTTGGGTAGTGGTAGTTAACTGTTGCTTTATCAAAGACTTAAAACCATTACACTTCTTGGCTGTAGGTTATACACCACAATACATTGTTGGAGGAATTCAAGATGATGAAGTCCTGTTACCAAAGCTACTTACTTCTGAAGGATATTACAGTAAAATAGTGGGCAAATGGTGAGCTTTGATTATAACTGCCAAACAAAAAGACTGGGAAAATAAATTTAAACCCCCTTTATAGATGACTACCCATTTTGTCAAGCCAAAGTGGTTGCTTATGGGAGGTTCCCATTTAAGCATTTTATAAAATCATTGTATGAGAGAATTCAGGAGTTTTGTGTGTGTTCTCTTAAAATAGTTGGTTGATTACAACTTACAAGAGAGGTGTGCTCAGGGAGGGTCATCATTGTACGTACCGTGTTGTTGTTGTTGAATTAGTTTACTTAATAATTATTTATAAAAATATTATAAGAAAATTCATTGCCTGAAAAATGAATTCCAAGTTAAACTTCATTAATTTTCAAGTCTCCTTTTGTGACCAATGACTTTATCAGGCATCTTGGCCAGCAACCACAGTTCTTACCATTGAAACATGGATTTGATGAATGGTTTGGTGCTCCAAATTGTCATTTTGGTCCATATGACAATGTGCACACTCCTAATATTCCAGTGTACAAAGATGACAAAATGGTTGGAAGGTAAGAGTCAATCTATCATAATTCGTCAATTTTAATTCACTGCAAAACAGTCATTTATATGCCACTGTGCTTAATTCCACTCTTCTGTAATAGAGTGGGTAAAATATGTAGTGACATTTCTTCTGGGGAGATAGTGGTAGAAGAGTGGCAATACTCCTATAGCTAGTCGCTGAAGTCATGCTAAGAAACTGGTCGGAGTAAAACCCTGCCACTGATGAGCCATCTGTTTCTTCCGAATCCCAGAATTGTTCATTTCAATTTTAAACCATCTTATTGTAGACTGTAAGTACAAGAAGGAGAAGTATAGGGTGATCATTGCTTACATCTTGCATTTAAAAATTATTCTGATGAACAAATGTACAGACCGCATTATTTTGATACGACAAGCATCCCGGTCAATGCCACGTAGAGAACCCCCCTTACCCCCACGGGATTGTGACTTAAATGTGGTACTACAGTGAGAAGTCTGCAGTACGTGTTCATCTGTAGTTACAGCTGTTTCGAGAAAGGTTGTCGGAAAAAAGAGCATGGGACAATCCCGAAAGGTATTGTGGGTAGTTTGAAGTTCACAGTTCCTTGACTTCAGCATTTCAGGGAAATCTGAGAAAATGGCACGAGACACCATGGACGTATGTTTGCGAGTGCTAAAAGAAATCAACAAAAGTAGGTTCGACAGCTACAGTGTCAGGAACGTACCTTGCTGATCATATCCCAGATTACCTTAAATTGGGATTGTCACATGCGCTATTTTCCGACAACCTTTCTCGAAACAGCTGTATACAGTAGCTACAATCATGGATGCATACAATAACATTAAATTCATCTTGAAACTACTAATTTATCCTAAAAAAATAATACTATTAAATATAATTAATTCTCTCTTCAAGTTGACACTCATTCTCTTTCTCTTTCTGTTAATTTTTTTCCATTTTTGTCCAGATATTATCAGCAATTTTCCATAAATCGTAAAACTGGTGAATCGAACCTGACTCAAATTTATACAGAGGTAAGAATCCTTGACTTTAGCAGTCAGAAGAAATCTGAAGGGATGTCAGAAATACAGTGTGGAAGCTAGAGCTCTAACATGTTTTCATGCAGTGTTAAAAATAATTAACAACACAGAAATGTACCTACTGCACTACTGTCATGTACTCAAACAACCCCTTGTCCCAAACAACTTTCTTAGAGGCAAACACCTCTCTAAAATAGACAGTTGGTGCCAGACCCGATCATCCCCACCTTAAAGGTAGTCAAGTGAACTTTTTACATTAAATTACTACTGCACCATATGTACAACTTTGACTCTGTTTTTAGGAAGCCTCAATTTTATTGAAACCCAAGCTAAAATGCAGACGCCGTTTTTCTTATATTGGACCCCAGATTCCACACATACTCCATTGTATGCCTCAGCAAGATTCCTGGGTACTAGCCAGAGAGGACTGTAAGTACGACTAATAACAGAGCTACCTTAAACGTCTGCTCCTACCCCAATCTCGTACCCAGAGTCAACGGTCTCCTCGGTCAGCGGGTCGTCGTCGTCCAGAAATCTGGTGTAACGGCCATTGTTTGTTACACGAGACAGCCAATCAAAAAATTCGATATTTATTCCCATTCCCCCAGAGTCTAACCTGGCGACGACCTGCTGACCGAGGAGACCGTTGACTCTGGGCACGAGATTGCTCCTACCCATGAACAGTAGTTCCAAATCAATACTTATTTGCTGCTTATTAGTTATACTGTATTGCTTTGAATGATCATTGGCATTTTTACTCTGAGTGTATTGTGGGGGACGTGGTGCCCTTGAATGGGCAGTGTGTTGAGTTACAGAGACTAGGGTCCTTGCATTGTGTTCTTGGACCATACACTTTACTCTCACAGTGCGTCTCTCCATGAAGGAGTATATTAATTAAATGGCTTCTGGCAAAGTGTTGGGGCAACCTGACAAAATGCTAGGAAAAAACTTTTCTATAATTTTCTATAAATATTGTTGTATATAAATAAAATAAATAACTATAAATAAATTCAAATGCAGAGAAATGAGGAGGGGGGGGGGATTCACAAGCCAGCTCTGGTGACTGATGAGGTAAATTAGCAAGACAAAGAAGTGTAAAAAATTGTAAATCTCACACAGCCATAACGAAAAATCGTTGACTGTAAAATTTCACAAACGAATGACAAAAATCGTAAAAATTGTAAAATTTGTTAATGGTACAAGTTTGAAGCAAAAAAATCTTAAAATTAGTAAATTTGTAGCTGAAGCGAAAAATCGCAAATTTGTAGTTGCGTTCAATCCTGGACATAAGTGCGATCAAGAAAGTAATGTCTGACAGCAACAACAGGATTTGAGTGACATGTTTGTTCCCAGCTAGGGAAGGGAATATTACTAACAATTTCTTCTGATTTTTTATTCTCTTAGGTATGGTGATGCCGTAAGGGAGTTAGATGACAGTGTTGGAAGGATTCTTCAGAAATTAAAAGATCTTGGCATATCCAACAATACATTTGTTTTCTTTTCATCTGATAATGGAGCAGCCTTGTACTCAAAGGTGCGAGGTAATGGCAGGAATAAGAAGAGTTTATTAACCAGTAGGCGCATAAGGCATTACCGGGTGCTATTAACTAGTATGGTAACTATGTTAATCAGAGATTCTGAAGCTTTCCTCATCCTATATAGATATATATTTAACTAAAGTCATCTTTTTATGATGTACAAAATTACCAAGGTTCAAATAAAAAGAAACCTCAAAATAATAGTTTAAGGACATTATTCATTAATTAGTAATAAACCAAAATGGAACAAGGATCGTTATGATTGGAGAAATTGTGACAGATTACAAAAATAATGAAATCAGCATGAATTACAATATCTAAATGGACAGAATGTTAGGCTAAATTAAGCTTAATTATACCTTTAACTGATTGATGAATATGGTACTAAGGTTAAGGTTGTTTTGATTTTTTTTATTCAGGTGGAAGCAATGGTCCATTTCTTTGTGGAAAGGAGACAACATTTGAAGGTGGAATGAGAGAACCGTCTATAGCTTGGTGGCCAGGAAAGATTAAACCAGGCCAGGTAATGAGATATGTCCAGGATTGAATGCAAATGAGATGCACGCTCCTCATGATAGGCATCACAAAGTGTCCTCGTTGATAAAAGTTCACCAAAACACAAATAAGTTTGTCAAAAATATGAAAATGACAAATAACCCAGTCATAAATTTAATCATGTATTTAAAAACTATACCTGCATTCAATTCTGGACATAATGGAGACAAACCATATGTATTGATTTAGTTATTATATTAGTGACCACACAAAAATGCCTGACAACAGAAAAGGAAAAGATAAATACTTTCGTGGCATGTTTTCATTTCACTTCATGTATATCAGTTGTTTTATTTGTTTACTGTTGCTAGGTTAGTCACCAGCTTGGCACGCTGATGGATCTGTTTACAACAACATTATCATTAACAGGAGCTAAATCACCTGCAAATAAAGTGATTGACGGCATTGATCTTAGCCAGGTTCTTTTTAAACAGAACATTACTGACAGGTACAGTGAGTAATTTTTAACAATGCATTTCTTGTTACCCTGAAATGTGTAAAGTTTGTTTTTTTGTAATGAAAGATTAATTCAGTTTTCTTAGGCAATCGAGTCTCTACGGTAGGACGTACTGTAAGGGGAGAGAGTCGTGATCCCAGCCCCCGGTCCCAGCCACACCCAACTCTTCGTGTCCATAATTGGATAGCTACCAATTAAACAAACATGATACCTAAGGTGTTTTAATGTGTAGAGCACTTGATTGCTTATAAACTGTATTTTTTTGGTTATAAACTTGAAGATACATTAACGGCCATAGCAAATTTGGAAAGTTAATGCACAGCAGCTATTGCGCGGCTGTTGTAGCTAATCTATTGTATATATGAAATAATTTGTAATTTTTGTAATTTCTGTAACTTTTTTGTCTTTGTAATGAAATAAAGTCTGTTTGTAACCAAAAAAAAAAAAAAAATTGGAAAGCTGACATTTCTCCCAGTTACCTGTGAATAGTTTCTACTGAGTGTTTTAGTGTGGTGGTATTGTTGGGAAAATGCAAATTATACTAAACCTCAACTGGTGATTGTTATTTTATCCTCAGGCCTGTGTTTTTCTACCGCGGTGATGAAATGATGGCAATCAGATATGGGTTGTACAAGGCCCATTACTGGACATGGGCTAATAGCTGGGCAGAGTTTCAGGTAAGATGTTGTTACTAGTACTGATTTATTGTCCCTGATTAGTGGATCTGAGGTCTTCTAGACCCGTCTAGAATACTTGACACTTACAGTTGTTGATTTTCTCTATTAAAAACGTCCCCTCTTCCATTATGTGCCCCCCCCCCCCCCCCCCCTTAGAATCATAAAATTTGAAATAAAATCCTGCTCTCTTATCCTCTTATCTTATCTAGTGGCACGGTATTTCGAGGAAATACAGTATTAATTTACAGTAAACTGTTGCTATAGGAGTTTATAACAGTGTAGTGTTTTTGTGACTAAGTTCTGTTCTGTTTCTACCAGCAAGGTGTAGATTTCTGTCCTGGTGAGAATGTAACAGGTATTACAACTCATGAACAGATGAACTATACAGCAGCTCCTGCTCTCTTTCACTTAGGGTGGGACCCTGGAGAGAAATATCCCATCAGGTAGATTGAACTGTTTTGTGCTCGACTATTAGAGCTATTATATCTCCAAGGGGTACTTCCGGAGAAATCTACCGTGTGGCATGAAATTGTTTCGAGCTCTAATCAGTTTTTGCGATATTTGCGGGGATTTTTCACAATCCACAAAAAATGTTTCCCGCAAAAATTTATTCCCTGCAAAATTTCCGCAAAAATTACTCCTTTGATGCAATAATTATTATGAGACAGTATCACCATTATTAAAGCAAAGTTGCGTTGCTATCTAAAACGATCTGCCATCGTACAAATGTGAACAAATTTTCTTACTGAGAATCGCAAAAATTAGTTTAATTCCCAAAATCGCGCAAAATGAAATTGTTTCCCCGCAAAATAAAACTCCCTCAAAAATTTCACGCCACGCGGTACACAAATAGAGGTCTTGCCAAACGGGTCGTGTGTGTCGCGCGGGCCAAATGTGTTGCGCGCTGGATGAATCAGGTTTAAACGTTCCTAGTATGGGACTGATGGGGTCTAAGTTTTACCCTCCAAGTCGAATTCTACGAACCAGTGCCAAAATCCTTGTTCCGGAAAGCCAATCACAGACGAGTACATATAATCCGGTATTGCGTTGAATTCGTCTCCGACGCAGGTTACAATGGGGTAAAATTTTCAAATTCAGCTTTGGGTATTTTTTTTACGGTAGGTTTTGCATCTAGATTCGGGCACTGTTGCCTTTGTGGTAGAACGGACAAAAGGCATAAGTAACACACATAGTGCACGTGGGTAACTTTTAGACAGGAAGAAGGCGTTGTAGCCTTTCTAGAAGGCGGAACTGCATGCTTACCTGTACAACAATTCTTCAAACAACAGATCCACTGATCAAGAATACAAGGACGTCATGGACGTTATTAGGAAACTGGTTTCAGAACACAAGTCAAGTCTGGTGCCAGGCGAACCTCAGTTTAACGTGTGTGATAATGCTGTAATGGTAAGCTATTGAAAAGTTTCAGGCTTCTACTTTGTCTTTCTGTTATAGAAAGTATTTCTACCAGTAAGACCTCACCTACAACATACGTCAAAATTCGGCAGAACGCACAATATTTCCAGTTTGATG
Organism: Desmophyllum pertusum; assembly: GCA_029204205.1. NCBI lineage: Eukaryota > Metazoa > Cnidaria > Anthozoa > Scleractinia > Caryophylliidae > Desmophyllum > Desmophyllum pertusum. Next base: position 3,151,078 of record MU826827.1, on the reverse strand, counting down.
AAAATATTTCTGAGACGGCGATGCGAAGTTGGAGCAGGGCGCCCGCGCGTTTTTCCCCGCCATTCGTGACGTCATTCGTCCGTCTGCACTCTGTACCTATAAAAGAATACTCGACAGTGTTCCCCTTAAAACCAATCACAGCGCGACTATTACACAGCAAATGGTATAATAATAATAATGGTTGTTGTGTGGTTGCTTACGGGAGGTTGGTCTTTTCTTTAACTGTATCACACAGCGGAATGTTCAACCCCGGGTGTTCAACCTCGTTTCCAGGGTCTATCTTCCTCCCCCCCTCCCCCCCCCCCCCCCCCTCTCTCTCTCTCTCTCTCTCTCTCTCTCTCTCTCTCTCTCGCCCCAAGGGGGCCGTTGCTGACTGTTCATTTCTCTCTGTTTTGTTTCTGTTCTGCAGAACTGGGCACCACCTGGATGTGAAGAGATGGATGAATGCTATAAAGCTCCCCCATCCCAGCCCTGGAAATGCACCTGGCCTCATTAACTGCAACATAGTGATATAGAAATATATCGCACATATATTGAGTAAACGTTGTACGGTTGTGAATTACTTAAATAGGATTGTGAGTTTTGCTTTGAAAGAGCAGCTCTTTCCAAAGATATTGTAATTGGTGTGAACTATTCGAAAATATTGTCGAAAGGTTAAACCAGTAAACAAAGTAGATAGATAGATGACTTTATCGGCTGAGACACGGAAATTCCTTCAGCCATTTACCGTCATATTATGAATCATTAATTATATGGTACCTCTTGCTACCTACAGACCGTCTCAACTGAATTTGTAAATAGACCTATCACGTTTAAAAAAGTAAATTAAATAAATAAAAGATCGTTCAATAATCAAAGCTATTCAAGTCATTCCTCTTGAGGCCCTTATGAAATATAAACTTGCGTTGGGTGGCCAAACGGACTCACAAGTTGCCCCAAAAGCCATTTCAATGCTGTTGCTGTGATTCAGTACTGGAAGTAAACAACAATACTTGTATTTTCTGGTCAAACGGTGAAAAACTACAATTACGCGTCGACTGTGCTCAAATTTGATCTCGATAAACCCCTGCCCCCCTCCCGCTTTTTTTCGCTCTTTTCGCCTTCGCGCTTTCGCGCGCCTCCCACGCTCTCGGAAAGGAAACGACTGCTACGCAGGCTAGATCAAAGTGAATGCAATTCCGTACAAGTGACCAAACGAAGTCGCAAGTACACCAGTTGGAAACTTGCGTCTACTTGTGACACGGTTAAAATTGGCCACCAGCTGCTCTTTCGCGCGAGAAGCGTGAAAAACCACGTCTGTTTAGTCAGGCTATCGGCCTACTTTCCCTCTGAGTTTTTTTTTAGCGAGGAATGAAAAAAAATAGCCAATCTAATTAAACAAGCAAATCCGTGAAAACTCTATAAATTATAAAGATTGTAAGGCCCTCCAAAACGTCCCCGCCCCTCTCCTCTCCCTAGCTGTGAGCCCCCTCTCGCCTTCCCAAGATGGTAAGCCAACGCCTGCCGAGACAATTCATGGATAGGAAAGCGATTATGAAAGATTTCTGAACTCAAACCCAAACTAGGCGCAGAGTGTAGGCGAATGTGGCCTCTGCATTACCCTGGTTGCCAGAGGGATTTTTTTTCCTTTTTCCTTTTGTGGGATAACTTTGCGGGGTGACATGAATGATGTCCTGACACAAATTTTTGATTGAATTTTCCGTTACTTCCACGTTGTTTTGTAAGTAACGTTTGATACGGGATTTTTCTAAAAAAATGTCGCATTTTGGGATTTTTTTTTTTTTTTTGCGACTGTTTTTAGTCTCCTTGACTTGGATGTCACGTGACGACTGGTTTTATCACGTGATCTCTTATTGCATTAGACACGCGGAGTGCCCTGGGAACGAGTCGGCTCGTCGGCTGATGGTCTCCATTCCTTCTCCATTCCTAATATGGAAGACAGTTTGAATTTCAACCAATCAAATGCTCGCATTATGCTAACGTACGAAATTCGAAGTTTCTTATCTCTGGCGTTTTAATTTCCGAAGTACGCCATGTTTTTGTAGAAGGTCGGCTCAGCTCAGAGAATTTTGAAGAGTCATGTCAGTTTTATCGGCGAAGGAGAACTTTGGATTAGTCGAAAAGATGGTAAGCTTATTCAGATTTACAGCAATTTGTAGTGCGTGTGAGCGATTAACGAAGGTTCGGTCTCGAATTCATCGGAGGTAAACCGCTCATTCGCGATCGACGCGTGGACAAAAGTTCATGGAAAGCTTGTACTCTTTCACGTTATTTCATCCATTTTGATTTCACGATCTTCTAAATACCTATTTTAATAATGAAATATAGTTTCTCTTTATTATACTAGAGACTTGTAAGCTCAATTTTATTTAAAATGTGGCTTGGAAACGTTCAATACAAGAACAGGCTACAGCCATGATTAGAATTCGAACACGTTTTTGTCTGGTATGAAATCGTAGTAAAGTTGAAAGGACAATTCGTTGAAAGGAGCATTAAATACATTAGCAGGCTAATTGACGAAATTATATACACTAGTAACTTCTTGTATTCAGCTTTATTTGTGTTCTTACCAGGATATTTCTAAACCAAATGGCCAAAGACCTTTCTCCGCGGCTCAGGGTCTCAAGAAGGACTCAAGTTACAAACTGAATGGAAAACAAGAACACATCCACTGTTCACAGAAACAAAATCTTGGGCCAGCTCATCGAACAGATAACCACTCGTCAACAGAACGACAGGACGAGAACAAAGAAAATAAAGGGAAAGACAAATCGAAGAAGGCTACGTAAGTACACGTGTATGGTGACAATCACAAGACGGAGACGTTTGTTCATATTTTGTGAGCATATGGTTTATATTTTCGATATTTTTTTAATAATAGGGCATGTTGGTCACTGGACGACTTTGATATTGGCAAACCTCTTGGAAAAGGTTAGTTTCTTGGGATCTTTATAACATCACTGCATAATATACCACGAATTTCGTGCCCTACTCTTTTCAAACAGTGTCTTGGGTTCTTTTTCCTTGATTTTTCTAATTTTTATTTTTTTTATGTAGGAAAGTTTGGAAATGTTTACCTTGCAAGAGAAAAGAAGAGCAAATACATTGTGGCCCTCAAGGTATGACAACACAACTGAACTACTACAACTGAAATTTCTTATTGATCTGTGACATACCACAGTCAAACCTTTTTAGCATAAAGAAGCAGCATCCAAATTCTCCATTGGTTGACCATATTGCTTATGGAACTAGTTGTGAGAATTTGATTCTGTTAGGCCCGCCGCACACTAGCTGATTTATTCACGGCCAGCATAAAATTGGAAACAGACTTTACCGTCTCACTTTTTACACAAGAGCAGAGTGTATAAAGTGGCAGGTTTTAAATAAATCCACTTTGTTTTCAAATGCCATGCCATTCATCAGTCCCAATTTGTAAATAGGATTTATTTTCCTGTCAAGTCAGCTAGAGTTCAGTTGAAGACATTCACATGTCCTGTCTACAAGGCACACAGTTTTAAATTATTGCATTCCTTTATTTTCAGGTTTTGTTCAAATCACAACTAGAGAAAAATAATGTGGAACACCAGCTTAGAAGAGAAATTGAAATTCAGTCTCATCTCAGGTGAATATTGTATTAGGCAATGTCTGATTCACTGCAGGATTAAGCCCAGCTAGCTCTTCCACCAATCCGAATATGTTTAATCTATTCTGTCCTGTGCAGTTAGATTGTTTCTGTTGGTGATTACATATCATTGTTCAGTTGAAGAAAGACATTATTTTGTATATAGGTGACAAAAATAATAATAAAAATAATTTTTTAAAAGTTGATTTGTTCGTCGATTATTAATGTTTTTAAAATTTTTCTTTATAGGCATCCCCATATTCTGAGACTTTTTGGTTATTTCTACGATAAAACGAGAGTGTATCTCATTTTGGAGTACGCTCCAAAAGGAGAATTGTATAAAACATTGAGCAGTGAGGAGAGATTTGACGAGCCAACATCATCAAATGTGAGTAATGTTTCTTTACACTGTACATGTATAAACAATTTACTCAATCCATTCAATTACTAATTATAATATTATATTTAATAGTCTGTTCACTGGTCAGTACTAACTCACTCAGTAAACACATCACTCATGATCAGGACTCGGAATCCCAGAACCCTTTGTAGTGTTTCCATGAGAATAATAAATTAAAAATGAATAATTTTTATTAATATTAATTTGAGATAATTTTGTGTTGCATTCGTTTGCAGTATATTCGTCAACTGGCTCAAGCCTTGAAGTACTGTCATTCACTGAAAGTGATTCACAGAGACATTAAACCAGAAAATCTGCTCCTTGGGCTCAAGGTTAGCGAACTGATATGTATCTTGAGTCTTTTTACTTCTTTTAAGGGGGTGATCACTGATTCAAGTTTCTTCAGTAAACTGTATCCAAACAAATAATAAATTCTTGTTATTTTAATTATAGTTGACTCCTGATAACTCAAACCTTCTATTAAGGGAAATTGAAAAACATTTGAATTATCGGGAGTTTGAGTAATCAACTTTCAAGGGCTCGGCGGTGCTCTGCACTCTCTGTGCGCTCACTTAATTATTACAAAAGAAAACGGCTGTGGACAACGTAACATTTGAGAGTCTGGAGAAGACAGCCAAAAGGTAAAAAAATGTAACAATTGAATTTTTTGTTTACAGGGTGATTTAAAAATTGCAGATTTTGGATGGTCGGTTCATGCACCTTCATCAAGGTAAAATGTTGTAAATTGTCACTAATTATAAACAACTAATAAATATTGTCAGTTGGAGGCACGGCCATGCTCTAATGGTTTGTATAGAATCAAGAGGTAATTAAAACTTGCACGTTTGATCTCAAATAACCTCGCAAATGCCCTTTGAATTTCAGACGGACAACACTCTGTGGAACATTGGACTACCTCCCACCAGAGATGATTGAAGGGAAGGCACACGATGAAAAGGTACTACAGTCGAACCTCAGTCCTGTAAGCGGACACCTCTGTGACTAAAAAGTGTCATAGAGGTGTTCGCATATATGAGCGGTTAAAAATGTAGCGATGTTGAAATAATATTGTAATATTTATTACGCCTTTCAATAACATGCAAACTCTGCTCAATCATGAACGGTTTTGTTTTTTGCTGCTGTCAATCATCTTCGCGGACAACAGAAGTCCACTTCAACGAGTTCAAAAGGTCATGTTCATGGGTTGTGTGATTGTAGATTTCCATCCATTTTGTTTGTTTCTTTTTTTCAGGGTCTGTTTGTTGTCATCGTCGTAAAATTATGATTGATGGCAGTCTGAGTGAAAGTTCTTGTGTGAAAGGCTCAGTAAAATAATTTTTTTTCTCACCCTTTTTCTATTATTTTATAATTATTTGTTGTAGGTTGACCTATGGAGTCTGGGGGTGTTGTGTTATGAATTTCTTGTTGGAAAGCCGCCCTTTGAAGCTGATGGCCACCACGAAACATATCGCAAAATTTCAAGGGTAAGATTAGAAATAATAACAAAATTAATGAATATATTTAATATTGATAATCACTGTCACGTATTGCCCCTAGATGGGCCCTATGGAGTTTTAAGGTTGTAAACCTCCCATAAGCGGACACCTGGACAAATTCCCAAGGGTGTTCACTTACGGGACTGGAGCTTTTTTAAAATATCTACTCTTTGCATCCTTAGGTTGACCTCAGGTTCCCAAGCTATGTGTCTGATGGAGCAAGAGACCTCATTTCTAAGGTAAGCCCACACTAATAAAAATAATAAGTGAATGAACAACACAATTCCCTGAAGATACTGACTGTAACAACATAGCAAACAAGGCAAGCTCTACAAAGGGGACTTGTATCTCTGTACATGTATTTGGTGGGGGGCTTGTTTTCAGTAGGGCTTATTTTTGTGAGGTGGGGGTGGCGTGCTTATTATCGGAATTTTAAAGTATTGATTATCCTATTGCGGCTTTTTATTTTCTTAGCTCCTGATGCATGATCCCAGCAAGCGACTTCCTCTCAGTGGCGTGCTCGCACATCCTTGGATTAGGAACAATGCCCACACCCTGGAAACACTCCATCCACCAACAGATAGTTCACATGCAGCGACCAAGCTGCATATGAACAAAAATAATGTAAATGTTCTGTGTAAATAGAAGTGGAAAATACTGGATCCCCACTTTATTTTGTTGAATCAAGGGCACATATAGGCTTGATTTCCAGCGGTTTTGTGAGCCCACGTTCCTTGAGAAGTTAAGAAGAATGACAACTGGACTCCCAAAACGGCTGAAAATCGAGCCCAAAGCACCTACTGATGAAACATCTGTTAATATGCACTGTCTTAATAGCAGTGAAGATAAGAACAGTTTATGAACATAAGACTATGGACATTAGCAAAGACATTGCTACCAGTGCTACAAGGGATTTTTGTACTGAAATATATCATGTGCATCTTGAATAATTATTATTCATCATAATGATAAATGACCCTGTTACTGCACCCGAGTCTTATAAGAAGTTATATTATTAAAAGTAAGTAAAAAGATTTATCAGTGTCACGATCGATACATTGTAAATATATTTGTGTGCTTATTTCAAATTTTTCTACTGCAATTTCAAACAACACTGTAAGTAAATATAGCCTGCGTGCAGACGTCTCCTATTTCTGCGTGCTTCACGCAGAAACCACGCAGGAAATAGGAAACGTCTGCACGTAGGCTATAAGTAATATAATAATGTATAGTAACTTTTTGTCATCCAATTGATATTTCACGGCAGTTGGGAGTTTCTGGGAGGGATATTATTAGTAGGCACAAATGGAAACCAGTTTATAAAATGTAGCATAAATATTAATTTAGTCTATCATGAAAAGTTTAATAATTTGCTTGTCAGTTGCTTAGCTGTGAGAATATCTACATGACATCAGCAAAGCTTTAAACCAGCCCAAACATTTCCTGTAGAAATCAGACGTTTTTTTGTCATAATTGGATTTGTTGAAAACCATTACTTCCATGAATATTGTAATGTAATAAAGATGATCCCGCAAATGAAGTGGAAGTGTTGTTTTCTTTACAAAATATCAGTGCTGTACTCAGTAGAAGGCCTTATTACCCTGTGCATCAGATACAGGTGGCTTATCGGGCTGGTGCTAATTTGCTACTACCCATGGATGGGATGCTAGTCCATCACAGACTACCCCTCAGCTCACTTTAGTCACATTGCCCTAAACATTTGCCAGTACCCAGTACCTCTCTTACTCTACCATAAAGTACAACCTAGGGTTTGCCAGTACCTAGGACCTCTCTTACAAGGAGTAGAACCTGAGAATAAGTGTGTTGCCCAAGAACAATACCCCAGTCAGGCCTCTAAATCCATAGCCTGTGTACATCCGCCTCCTACCCTCAAAAAAATCCTGGAGGGGAGGTATGACAGATGTGGCACAGGCTACTCAATCCAGAGTCCTATTTTGGCCACTATACTTCTCTTGTGCCCGCATGGAAGCTCCTGGCCCCAAATTTTTTTTCTGATGAAGAATGTCCTTAGTGATTTATTTATAACATGAAACTCTGTAAACATGAACATGTTAAAACAGCTGTATTAATTTATTTTTCCAAAGCCACTATATACTACAATATAAGTACAATGACTGTTGCATTTAAAAAATATATATAAATAATTATTATTTTCAGTGTTCAAACAATAATAATTATTTTACAGTGTAACTTTGCAAAAAATCTGTAAATCAAACTTGTTTCTGGTTGACAGTTGTGGGTGCGAAAGTTTGCTTAGCACACATTCAAACTATAAATGTTTATTGGCCAATCATATCATGTTTGATATAGTTAGGTCATGTTTTGTGCCAGGTGTTCACACTATAAGATGCAACTGATGATGTTCGTACGTGAATCAGATATCGGTACTGACAAATATTATTCTACCAAAATGAAACAAAGAAGGTACAGTAACTGTAGCGTATGCTTTTGAAATTGAAGTGTCTGGTGAATTGTTAATCCACACATAACAGATGTGATGCAAGTAAATTAAAACTTCCCTGCAGTAGCTTTCCTAATAAATATTATGTTTTGAATGCATTTACTCCTCTGAGCATTGGGCTTCTATGGTATTCTTCCACTCATCGCAATCCCTGGCAAAGCATTTAATCTTGAGCTTTTTGATGATAAGGCTCTGAACTTATTTTTACAACAATCAACAGTTGTTGAATTCAACACTACAATGATTACCACCTAACTTTACAGGGCACGGATCCTTTCCGGCTTACACCGTTTTACGAAAATCGGTCAAATTTTCCAAATGACTCAAAATCAAGGGAATTATAATTTTAGAGAGTGAAAATCTAAAAACGTTTTCCTCGAGACTTCCACTAGATTCGGTGCTCAGACTCTAGTAAACCGTCAAGTTTTTTCCTGGATCCGCACCTGTTTACTCTTACTATTGCTCAATTATATAAACAACCATTATCCAGTAAAGTCCAGTCATTCTCTACTGCTTCAGTGGTTCCTTTAAGATTCCCATTTTGCGCAGCTTTCTGACAATCAAAGGAGTACATGTGATGGTCATAAACATTCGTAAAGGAGCAAATACTTTATGACAAGCGTATGCCACCACAAAAGTACTTGCCCCTGTTGCTACACCAGATTCAGTGACTGTTGAACTGACACCAATGCTCTGTAGAGCTGCTTGGACATCTATTCCACTAGAACAAGATAAAAACAAACAATAAAATTTATTCATGAAGGCTAACGGACACCATTGAGGGGAGACGCGATGGCCCAATGGTTAGCATGTTAGACTGTGCTGGCCAGGGTCATTGTGTTGAGTTCTTGGGCAAGACACTTCCTCCACCCAGGCATTCTTGTCCACGCAGAGGCAACGATCCTTTTGGTCAGCAGAATCGAGACCTCTGGCCGGTTCCAACACCAGAAGTCCGCGAATCTCGGACTTCCCGTCAAATCTGAGAAATCTGATTGGCTGATAATACAGCATGAGTAATCTGCGCATGTTCAACAAATTGGGACCTGCCAGAGGTCTCAATTCTTGGTGCTGACCAAAAGGATCGTGGCCTCTGGGGACGAGAATGCCACCCAGGAGTAATTGCTGGCAAATTGTCAGAGCAACCTGACAAAAATGCTGGTGGTTACCTACAATGGACTAGCATCCCATCCAGGGGAGTCGCAATATAAGCCACTAGGCTTGTAAATTGTGATTGGTAAACTAGCTTTAGCTTTTATATGAAAATCTATTTTTCTCATCCATAACTACAATATATATTTTATATTAAAACTGACCTTTTTACAGCAGTGTAACATAACCCAAGTGAAGTAAGAGAAATGGAAACATGAAACACTATTGCTGTTGTCCCATATTCAGCAACCACAAACTTCAATCTGTCCTTGAGTGCGAGCTTCTTTCCATTTTCCTCGTGACTCTTGGTTGTATTTTCTTGGCCGCTATCAGTGTTTCTTGTGATTGATGTATGTAGTGCTCTTACGTTACGTAACAGAAATCTACTGTTTGCAGGAGTTTGGATATTATCTGGTGAAACATAACGCATTAACGGCGAGGCAAATGCTCTTGTCTGTTTTGCAATACAATGAAAATTGACCATGGTGAGACGGAGAGAGGATCCTGACATCATTTCGATAACTTTTACTTGGAAAAGGAAAAAACAGCACTGCGACACAATTTTTACCAGGCGTTCCAATCTTAGCATGCGAGCGAGGTGCACTCCATTAAACTCGTTCCCAGATCTCCTTAAACCGTCAGTTTTACTTGGAATGAGTTTCCTCCGTGAAGTCGAAAGCTTTGCGGCGGATAAGCTGAAATCTGTTCGAACTAGAGTGACTACAGCGGAAGGGAGAAAGGTAAAAGAGTAATTACAGTATATTAGAATTATTATGAGTTTTTTTTTCAACCTCGCGTCTTAATAATATGACCTATAAAATCTTCCAGCTGGTCCGAAGGGTCGTGGGGGGGGGGGGGGGGGGGGGGGTGCTTAACAGAAGCGGTGGGGTGGTGCCGCTGAGGTCTTCAAACTCTAACCCTGTTAATAAGACAAAATCCATTCATTCCCCCCTTCCCTCCCCAGACAAAATAATGTTGAATCCGCGTGACAAGAGTGCTACTTTATACATTTCAACATTGTCTGGGGAGGGGGGGGGGGGGGGGGGGGGGGGGGGGGGGACTATTCAAGTGTCAAAAACATTGTTTTTGTGGTGGACAACTGCAATTACCTATGTTAACGAGAGTAATTGTGCTGAGTGTCCCAAGGACTTTTGACCATGAATGTAGTTGCTGTACATCATAATAATTATTGCTTTGGAGATCAAAGCCACAGGGGTTACTCAACAAAGTTTTATACAGGGAGGCTCGACTGCCCTGAGGTCCAAACCCTTACCCTTTATATACCATTTTTGACAGAAAAGGTAATTCTTTGTTTCATATACCTTCAATAGAAAAATGGTACCCCTTTCACATACCTATGGTAAAGACACTGCATCCCTTTTCTATACCCTTGGTCCTTGGAATGAACTTAATGAACGATATCCCCGGAAAACATCAAGCGTTACCTGTAGAGATGTTTGAATTAGCCGTTAGGTGCGTCTGTTCGAGATATTTTGAAAGGCTGTTTTAAATACTTACTTATGACAGTTTTCCCTACCCTTTTATATACTTCAACTCGTGAAATCCCTACCCTTTTATATACCTCAAGCCTGAAAAGGTTCCCCTTTGGGCAGAGCCTCCCCGTATAGTCCATTATAGAGAGTACCCCCGGGATCAAAGCATTCTGATTCATGTTCCAGTTGCCTTAAGTTTATAGAGCACAAGAGTGACGATGGAAGTCTTCTTGCTGTAGATACTGGAGAAAGTTGCTTGGGATTCTGCGAGGACCTTAAACCTGATGACAAGGTTTATAAAGTGCAAGAGAAGTTATTCATCAGCTCACAAGATGGAGCGCAAAATATGGAAGAACTTAGAAGAAATAACATAACTCATATATTGAATGTAGGAACAGGAATAAGGAATGCCTTTCCTCAGGTAATTAAGTTTCATGTTAGCCTGCGTAGCAGGCGCTGAGTGGAGAAGAGCACGAGTTTTTAGAGGCACATGCGTGAGAGAAGAGACATGTTTTTTCCTCACATGCGCACCCCTCCCACTTACGCTTCATTTTACCCTAGTGCCTGCTATGCAGGCTAGTTTCATGTCTTTGGGTATACAAAACCAGGACCGCTGGTACGTGGTGTGGTCTATGCTCCACAACCCATGGTTTGTATATCATATTACATTCAGCGAAGCAACTCTCATTTCACACTTTTTTATGTATTTTTAACAAAAACAGTTTACTATATTGCTGAACATTGTAATACATTTTTCGAGATGAATTAGCACTTTAATACGCAGAACTTCTGGCATTATTTTTGGCTTTTTGTAACGAGGAATAGACCCCAGGGGGTCCCCAATATAAAAGTGACAGGGTCAGCATAAGAAGCAGTGCCAATCCCCCCCCCCCTCTCCGAGGAAATAAACCAACAGATTTGTTCTTTCGACCAATCAGGTTTTCTTATTCTTGCTGCCGTGCATTTTGCATTTAATCTCAGGAAACATCAACGGCAGGACAGTCAGGTGTCTTATTTTCTAATACGTTTGTGTTTGTGGCTGTTGTTTTCTTTGCAGGATTTTGATTACAAGACAGTTGAGATACTGGATTTGCCAGAAATTCAAATTTGCCATTACTTTCCAGAGATGTTCAACTTCATAACAGATAGCTTTAAAAATGGTGCTGTTCTGGTGCACTGGTAAGGAACCTTCAAACAAACATTTAATCATGATTGACAATATATTTTTTAATATTTAAATTGATAGAAGTCCATTCAGACCAAGAAATACCCGTAGCTGATCAGGTAGACTGCTCAGGCTTTTAGCCAGGATTTGAAAATACAAATTTTCTCCAAAAAGTGGGTGTCCAGGGGATGCCTGGACGCCCATCTGGCTAAAAGCCTGAGACTGCTTGAATGTTTATCCCACGAGCATGAATGCAAAATGGAAGATATGGATGAGAGGGGATTGGGGGGAGACAACAAAAGTGCCACACCCTTGTCTTGCCCCAATCCCTTCTCTTACAAAACCCTTGCCCCATGCTCTGTTTGTGATTTTGAGAGTGAAGCAGTCTACTGATCAGGTCAAAACTGTAACAATTTTTTTTTAAACTAGGGATAGGATTGATTGGAATATTTACTTCCAACATTCAACAGCATCTGTGCAACTGTTCTAGAAGTTGTCTCATCAGAGGTGGTCATGATTGTGAGGGCCATTTACAGCTTAGAATGTGTTGACGGGGGGGGGGGGGGGGGAGGGGTGAACACTATGCTGGCCAAATGTCATGTATCACTCATCAAAAAAGAGAGTCATTTGGTACCTCTTAGTTGGGGGGGGGGACAGAGGGTGGGAATCCAGGAGAAAAGGGGGCGGGAAGTCTATGGAAGGCGAGAAAAGAAAGAAGAGGTGGCGGGGAGAAACAGGATTCCCGAGGTGGCAGGAACCAGGAGAAAATTTCTCGATGTTGCGTTATACTTTGTAATAGAAAATACATCAATAGGTAGGAGCCACCAAGGAAGGGTGGGAACCAGAATTAAAATAAGCGGGAAGTTCAGACATCCTTGTTCCCTCTCATCCCCCACTCTTAGGGCTATTACATAGATTCAATACAATATATACCACCATATGTTTTTAATACATATATATTTATACGATGTTGCTGACTCATTTCTTAACAGCAATGCTGGTGTGTCTCGTTCTGCCACTGTTGTACTCGGCTATCTGATGTCCTCAAACAGATGGTCTTTGGAGGATGCCATGAAAATTCTGCGAGAGGCCAGACCATGTGTAAAACCAAATGAAGGATTTCTAAGACAGCTGCAAGTTTACCAAAAAGAACTTGGGATACAATAATGCTTATTAAGTGATGGACATAGAGAAGAACTTTTTATAAAGCAACATTATGAAATTTTGATGATATAGCACACTCTGATTAGACTATGAGCAGTCCCTCATTTTTCTCAGGATAATCGAGTGGCAGAGCATGCGAGCACGCACGAAAATCACCTCGAGGAGACGCGACGCGTGGCGCGGAGAGAAAAAATGAGGCTCCCTCATTTTTCTCGCCGTCGCGCGTCATGTCTTCCTCGAGGTGATTTTCGCGCACGCTCGCGTGCTCTGCCACTCGACTATCCCTGAGAAAAATGAGGGACTGCTCGTAGTCTATGCTCTGATTGGTTGTGTAGTCGTTTTGCACGAGGCTTTCATTGCATTTTGTTGGCTTTATTTTATAAAAGAAATAGAAAATGGCGCGGGTGGTTACATAGCCTGATACAAACACTCGAGAAAGTATTGGGAGAATTCGAAAATGTATAAACTTTCGAATTCTCTCTCTTGTGTTTGGATCAGGCTATGTAAACTCGCCATTTCTATTTCTTAAATGCAACAGCATGGCCTCTCGCCCAGAGGTTGGGTTGAGAGAAGAACTGGCACTTTTCAGGATAGATAATGAATGTAATCAGTAATGAACTTAGCATTATACAATATAATAAAAACAACTTATTTGAAAGTTGATGGGCATCATTTAATACTTTTTACGTTCAGTTAATACTACTTTTTGATCTGTTCACAGCCTCTCTATTTTCTTAGATCGTTGTAGCCGCGAGCGAACTGGAACTGAAAGCTGTGAACAGACATTTGATCTTAAAATGATAACCGTTTTTCTTACCGTTTATTGGCGTTTTTCTTACCGTTTATTAGCGTTTTTCTAACCGTTTATTGGTAAGAAAACTCTGATTGACAGTAGCCGAGAATATCTTTATAGTAATAGTTGCTCTCGGGGTTTTTTTTCATCTTGTCCGATTTCATCCTACCCTGGTTGCCAGAGGGATTTTTCCCCCGAAAACCTACCAGAGGGATTTTTTTTCTGTTCTTTTAAGCGGCGAAGCGCGCCATCGCGCTTTCGCCCTTTCGTCGCTCCTCGCGAAGAGGAAAAAAACTCTGGCACCAGGGTACGAAACCAAGCAAAAAACAAACAAATAGACTGTTCCAGGACGGGACGAGAAAAGACGCGCGAAGAGAGGCTCTCGCCAATCTCCTCGCCTTTTATTCATTTCACGCGAAAAGACACTTCGCGCGTCTTTTCGTGTCGCTCCGACGACCCGTTCCCCCCTATCCGAACACCTGGAACAGTCTGACAAGTTGCCCGAGTACTACCTCTGGAGGTAGTGCCGTGCCGGGCACGGTGCCCAGATTTTGCTCAGGCACCAACAAAAAGCAATGTTCAGACTGGTAGTCTGAACGAGCCCTATGTTACCCGCACCTGAAGTAACAACTTCAAATTACCATGATTACTTCGGAAAGATGTTTTATCAGTCAGTGACGCAAGTTACTCCGAAAAAAATTCCGAGTAGCTTGTGTCACTGACTGATAAACATATTTCTCATATCTCTACCAAGCTCTTTTCAAAATTACTTGTTATGCAAATACTCGAATTTAAACATGCGCCTCTGTGGATACATTCTCGCACATTTCATTGTAATTGATTCAAAATTCATGTGATGTAATGAAGCGATTTTATTCATGCGCACTTTAGCACACTTTCAAAATTTTTAACCGACTTCGTGTACTTTTTACTCTGCTGCAACTGAATAACTTTTGAACAGAGCTAGATCGCTTCAAGAATCATCCACTTCGATGTGTTACGCTTACAGGCCTTCCGTCAGATGAAAGATCCGCTTAAAAAAGATCTACAGGACTCATACAGCGCGTTAAAATTTGACAGTACGATGATCTTGGCTTCACGGTACCACGAGACTGGAACTTTAATTTCGCTTGGCAAATATGGCAATGTTCCTATAATCAGTGCGAGATTAACGCATCGGACTTAGTTCACGAGAATTTCCAGCAATTCAGGACGGTACTGTAGCAATCTTCAGCGACAACCGACAAACGGTAGTGAATCAGTGATATATAAGTTCGTCTGTATTATTTTCTTCACGAGACATTTGCATTTGTCATACAATTCAGAGAAACGAAAAAAGCGGACAAAGGAGAATGGATATGTAGAGGTAACTAATGAGTTTTTCATTCTATGTAATCAGTAAATAGATTTAACTTGTACCAGTTCTGTATATCTTTTTAGTGATATTGTACGGGAAACTGAAAACCCGACTCATGCAGGACCTAATGCGGGCTCCCGCTTGATGCTTCATTTTCATCATTTCAAGAGTAGAAATACATGTAGAAACCTGCGATGGATGGGATTATGACCAGTCACGAAAGTGAGCAGTTAAAAATACAATCAGTGTGACTGATTGATTATACGACGTATTTTTCTTTGAATACAAGAAAATCACAAAATTAATGCTTTGCATATTTTACTGAACTGTAATTGTATTTTTACGGCCAGATAGTTAAACAGACGATCGAGTTGATAAAAAGAGGTTATTCAGCGAAAGTTGTGTAATACGGCTGGGTATTTTTACGAGTCAGTTTTTATTTTTTCGAGCCCTTTAGGCGAGAAAAAAATAAACATTGACGAGTAAAAATGCCCAGCCGTATTACACAACTTTCCGCTGAATAAATAGTTTATTATACGACATATTAATATATTTCCTAAAATATAGGCTTTCAACAGTGTTTTCCGTAGCACGCGTTCAGGGGGACTAAGACCCGTGTAATACTGTCTCATATTTGCACTCGTCTTGATGCGTATTCACACTCTAAAATGCTATGTCGTATAATAATGTCATTTATGATCCCCAGCATTAGAAAGAGAAGTTCTGGCCAAACGCGAGAGAAAGTCTTTGCTGCTTCAAATGCAAAACTGGATTAATCCTGACACCGACCCGACTGTGGATCAATTCACAACTGTTGCTCAGGTAAAAGTTAGTAAAATAGTATTTTGTAACACTTGGTTATTGATTATTATCTCCTGTTTCTGGGTACTGGTAGTGACTTGGTCACATCAGTGCTGCGACAGTCACTCTCCACTCCTCCCTCTTCTTTGCAGCTACCACAGCATCCTGCATAGTCAGCCCTATCAGTGAAAGTTGCAGGTTTCACTCTTTCTTTGCCTCTGACCTCCCTGCCTTATGACCCTTATCCTGCGCCAAATAATTGTGGGGTTCCATTGGTACAGTCGTTGTGGAAGCCGCTGATGACCCATTCGCATCAGATGACCAAACCATTAATAATGTAGATGCATATGGGGCAACCTCGTTCCCAGGGTCTCTCATCTTCCCGCCCCCTCTTCTCTCGCTCCAGGGGGCGGAAGATGAGAGACCCTGGGAACGAGGTTGACATATAGGGTTGGTTTATCATTTATGTTATGCGGCTGTTGCGAACCTTCTGTCACCACCTGATGTTACAGATGATCCTAAGACACCTCGAGTCGAACCCACCCAAACGCTGCTCTTGACGTTTTGTTGTTGCCCACGACTCGGCTCCATAAAACAGGATTGGTATGACCGTACTGCACTGTATATTCGCATCTTTGGTGAGAGACTGATCCTAGCTTTCCAGGTCTTCCCCAGCATTCTAAATACACTTGAAGCTACTTGAGGCCTTTCCAATTTTGATTTTTAATTCATGGTCGACTGAGTTGAAAGGAGTCGCGTTGATTCCCAGGTAGCAAAAGGAGTCAACAGCTTCTATGGGACCCATAGGTACTCCAGACATTTCTCTAATAGGATCTTAAGGGCGAGCTGGCGACTTGGGAGGAATCTTTTGGTGGGGGATGGCCCCAGAGATTGCAGACAATCACGTGATCCCAGCTGGGTGGAGAGTTTCGTGCGCTCCACTTGGTGCTTGTTTACTTTCACGTCCCGAGGTAAGGTTGCAGTTGCGTGGGCGGGTCGCGACTGTCGTTCCCTCACCCGGATGGAATTCCTCCTAATGATCACTGCACGTAGGTATCATGAGTACCGGGTGTCAACTCACAAAAATGCATAAACTGAACAGTGACTCGTTAGGGTGGAGAATTCTTCCTCGTGATACGACCTCCGACGCATTATACATGTATATAATAACAGCCATCGCTCTCTAACCCCCAGAGGATTGTGTCTGTATTCAAGCAGGGGTACTGATTGTATCCGAAGATATAAAGAAAACAATACCAAATCTTGGATTTTTCTAAAGAACGTTGTACTTCTCCAGGTTTTGATCCACTGGTCCTCTCAACCTTTCCAAGATGAGTCAGACTCTGTTTAGTACTTTTCCGGGTACAGACAGTAGCGTGATTCCTCTCTAGTTGAACATAGGCGAAGGTCTCCTTTCTTGGGGATCTTGATCAGGTGACCTTCCTTCCAGTCTGAAGGGATCTCTTCTTCTTCCCAGATTTTCTCAAACAATCCACAAAGCATCTCAGCTAGCATCTCTGGATCTACTTTGACTGCTTCCGCTGGAATCTCGTCCGCGCCGACTGCCTTGTCATTCTTCAGTTGTTTGATGGCCTTCCTGATTTCTGTCCTGGTGGGCTTGCCACAATCTATTGGCAGGTCTCCTTCTGCTGTGGGAATGTCTGCATGGTGTATTCACTGGAGCAGGCCTGTTAAGTAGCTCTTCAAAGTGTTCAGCCCATCCACTTAGCTGCTTATCCGCACCCATCAACGCACTTCCGTTCTTATCCTTAACCGGATGTTCCCGTTCGTCCAAACTTTTCTGTAAGTTTATGTCATAAAGCTGTTTCATATTCCTACTTGCTGCACGGCTTCCTCTGCTTCCTGGGCCAGTCTACCCACAAAGTTTCTCGTTTCTCTTTACTTCCCTGTTTGGTTCTGTATTTGTTTCTGCGCTTCCTTCTTTGCTGCTCTTGTTCGACATTTGTTAATTGCCGCTTTTTTACCCTTCCTTTCCTGTATTTTGCGGTATGTCTCCACCGATAGCCATTCCTTTTGGTGAGGTTTTCTTCGACCACCCACTTCTTGGCAAGCATAGGTAACTGCCTCTTTTATGTCCTTCCATTGGGAATTAATGTTCGCTCTCTCATCATTATCTGCAACTACTTTAGGATTGGTATCTGTTGGACAGTACCACGCTGAATTTTTCTGCTGTCACTTAGGAAATCCACATCTTCTTCTTTCTTAGCTTGTTCCATTTTTTCTCAACTTAAGCTTCAGTTTGGCGACTACCAGATCATCGTACCCCGTTAGCCGGTCCAATCTTGGCGTTGAAGTCACCCGTAAGGTGTTGAGGTCTTGGCCTCTTAGATCGCTCAAGATGCCTTGCAGCTTGTTGTATAACTCATCTTTCACCTCATCACTCTTGTCATTTGTTGGAGCATAGCATTGCATTACATTCATCCTAATATTATTCCTCTCCGTTCTGAAGGATGCTGTGATGAACCTTGGCCCTCTAGCTTCCCAGCCAATCGGTGCCTTTTGAGCCTCTTTCGACAGCAGAAGTACCTCCGTGCGAGGGGAATTGTGTCCAGAATACAGCACCATCTCTTCTTTGTCAGTCGCAGCTGCCCTGACTGCTTCTAACTGCATGATCTCGCAAAGTCCCAGCACCACAAGGTTGTAATTACGCATATTTCTTCAACTATTTCTTTCCTGTCTCATACATTGTTCTGATGTTCCACGTTCTAATGTTTAAGGTTTTAATGGTCGACAGATGGGTAGTCAGCGTTTCTCTGTAACCAGAGGTCTATAACTAGAGGTTTCCATCTAGCATTGCGCGCGGCCCATCAGATTAGGAGTTAGGCTATTTTTAGACATTTTTCGCGCGAAACCAGCAGCCAATCACGCACCATGCCTGACAAATATGGTCACTGAACGCGCTAGCTCGACAATTTTTGTTCAAGACGGTTGACAGTGAAATTTGAAAAGATGGCTAAAATTATTAAGTAAAAAACCTTGGCCCTTCTAAATCAAACAAAAGTTAATTCTAATAAATAATGCACGAAGTTTGGAACGAAATATTTAATGGGAAATTCCTGTAAATGTACAACTAATGCGACTGAAAGAGCACTAAAGGCAGCCTGAAATTAGTTTACGGGAAGATCAGATCCGAAAACCGCGGACATATAATTAATTCGTCCAAAGAATGAAAGCCTGTTTACAACACAAGTTTAAGCTTAGTCTATTCAATATTGTTACCTTGTATTTCGAAGAGGCTTGTCAATTCCAGCTGAATTAAGTTTTTACAATATCCACGGCAGTTCGTCAAGCGTTCGTGACGGTCAGATCACTTCACAGTGAAATTCTCTTCGAAGACCACTCTCTTTCTTTCCATCCATGTAGATATTGAGGGTTTCCTTTGTTCTTTTACTTCAATGAACTTGATTTTAAGCTCAGTTCGTTTCAACACAATTTAGTTTAAGCGTATTAAATTCTGTAGTCGCGCAAGTTTTGCCCGCCGTATAATGTAAACAAGTGAAACCTTCGGCTGCGTATAGCTGTCCGTTCAACTTGTAAAATGAATATAATGTTCAGCTCCACAATTATTTCGAATCTTCCCATGTTAAGCTAAACCATCGGCACAATTTTCCAGAATAGACGAAACTTTGGAGAGATTGAGCGAAGATTTTAAATCCGCGGAGAACACTTTTCATTCAACTTGCCAACTGGACAGCGCGCCAGTCCGCCAGAAGTTTTGCCGCCGAATTCATACAAATCATGCTTCATTTAGATTGAACTGAAAAATCACTCAGTCGATTTATAGTTTTACAAAAAGTATACCGAAGTTTGACCTAAATTTAGTGAAGTATTTAAACAATTATTACATTCTGCTGTGACGCTTTTCGCTTTTCCTTGGCCAAAGTTTCTGTCTTTGCGTAGCGCTCGCCGCATATCATTTTAAAGATAGTTCAACTTCAACGTGATTGGCTGCTGGTTTCGCGCGAAAAATGTCTAAAAATAGCCTAACTCCGAATCTGATGGGCCAAGGCCCAATACCAGAGATGGAAACCTCTAGTTATAGACCTCTGCTGTAACCCGTCATGCACCTTCGCGAGGAAGGCCCTTCTTCTCCCACGACTTGTGAAGTTTGTTGATTTATCGTTGGTGTTTATTTCTGTAGCAGCATAGTTTTTCCGAGGTAGGGGTACCAACCCTACGCCCAACCTTCCTCCTTTCTCAGCCTGGCTTAGGACTGTCCATGGCGAGTTGTCTACCTTCATATTTTGAGTTATGTTTGTGGGACATCTGAAAAAATCATCACAACAATGTTGCTTTGTGTAAAAAGAAATTGCCTTATGTCGCACAGGAGATGAAGAGGATTAAGTTAAGTTAGTAGACATAAATGATGGTGAAAGAAAGAAATGTTGCTTTGGTTACAGAATTATAATTGTATTTGTGCCCGAGGGTCAGACGACCAGACAGACGATTGAGTGGATCATGGATGGAAAGAGAAGTTCTCAGATCACGCGAGAGAGAAAGTGTTTCCTGGGCACCAACCAGACCGTGGATCAATTCGCAACTGCCGCCCAGGTAAGAATAACAGACTACTAAAACTTAGTTTTAAATTGGGTATATTATATGCCAAACGCCTTCGTTGCTTTAAATTGTTAAAATGATACGGCGTTGGGGCTCGGGCTCGAGCCCACCTAGGAGTATACCGGCGAACTGTCAGGGAAAATGCTGGGAGTTACCTTCGATGGACTAGAATTTTACCCAGGGGAGTGTCGATGCCCCTAGTTGCTTCATGCTATGGAAACCGGAGTTAAAGATGATTTCCAGTCCGTACTGCGCAGTCTCAGGGTTTGTTTTCATTTTTGTTTTGAATCAATCTCGTTCCCAGAGTCCTCGTTACCCTTGTCCAGGGGTGGAGCGGCCAACAAGGAGCTCTGGGCGGAAGCGATCCGCCATGACAGGATTCTTGGACTTCCGGCTCTTCTGCGCATGTGTTCGACCCCATGTTTCAACTAACGGACGCCAAGATTCTTGGACTATTTCCTGTCTTACTGCGCAAGTCAGGCGGATCACTCTATCCCAGAGGTCCTTGTTGGCCGTTGAATTCGTTGATACGTTACACTTCGGTGATAGCCAACATTAAGTTTTTTAGTCAGCCATTACGGGTTGTTACGTCCAGGAATGTTCGATGAGCTGAAACGTTGGTTTGGGATAACGTCGAGGTTCGTCTTCTTGTTATTATTGTTTGGCAAGGATATCTGGCGTTAATAATGAAGAAAAAGGTAATTAGTTTGTACTGGAATTTTTATTTTGGCTAGTAAACATTCCTTCGTATGAGACTCATATGAACATTGCAGGCGAAGATCGCGCAGTGCGGACTGTAAATCATCTGTGAACCCGACCTGATATAAACCAATAGGTGTATACAGACTTTAACCTTTTTTAACCTTCTCAGTCAGGTTTGGTGCGTTCTTCAAGCTTGGCGACACCACTACCACATGTGAACTCCAAAGTACTTTATGCCAGCAGAGAAACAGAACAAGAAATAAAAAGATCAACGGACAAGACACATCTTGAAAATCACCACAATGAGTGTACCTGAAGACGTCACCGAACGGCGAAGTGTAAAATATGATGCGATCCGTCTCAGCTCGGTTGGCGGCGTCACGGAATTTCGAGAGATTCCGAAATAGGCTCGAGTAGGCTGTAAATGTGGTTTTTTCCCTTGGTACAAATAAATTGTTTGATGTTGTTGTTGTTTTGTAGTGTCTCTGATTGGATGTTGCTTGCTTGGTTTTGAATTTTCGCGTGTAAGTAACAACCAATCAGAGACATTACACGGGTCTCGCTAGAGCTGCGTCATCAGTATGGAATTTTTTTGGGTCGAATCTCTCATACCTCTCTCTCTCGTCTCTCTCGAGTGGGGAAATTTTGAGGACGCGAAGAGAGACGTCTGTTAAGCAGGCTAGTCAGAAATGAATCCGAAACTTCAAGGCGAAACGTTTGTCGAGTGACATAAGTAAGGCGCGCATCAATGTACATAAAATAAAATTGAAAAAAAAAAAACTGAAATAAAATAAACTGAACTGAAATAAAATAAAATAAAAATCTGAAAAAAAAACTGAAATTAAATAAACTGAAATAAAAAATTAAATTAAAAACTGAAATAAAAAAACTGAAATTAAACTGAAATAAAACTGAAATAAAACTAAAATAAAATAAATCGTATAATTGATAATGCTTTCACACTGATCTAAGCGGCTAATAAGTTATTATATTTAATTAGGATTATGTGATAAAAATGTAAGAAAACAGAAAGAGATCGAGTATTGAAAGCGAGGAGTATAGCTTCTATTTGTTTACATGAACTATTGAAAACCGAACACGGTAAACTGCTCTGGCAGTGACATTGGATATTTGACGACTGGTTTGGCACGTTAATATGCAGCCGATAAGACCGACTCGATGATTCCGCGGGAAATTTACAGAGAAATGCATGGGAAAAACTTTACCCCTCCTAGCAAATTAATAAACTTCACATTGACCTTATGGTATCTTTTACAGTTAACAGTTCTTTCTTGGAATATTTCAAAACTCGATATTCATGGAAAAATTATTTTTGTCTTTGCATTGTCATACAAAATTTCGCGCCATGTTTAAACTCTTTTCGAAATGGCGGGACCATTCAGGAAAAATAAAACAGTAACTGTTTATGCTCCCATTGCAAATTGCTTCACGTATACATTGTTTATGTACCGTGATAACAACCTCGCTCCAGGGGGCGGGAAGATGAGAGACCCTGGGAACGAGGTTGCCGTGATAAGAGAAAATTGAGAGATAAAAAAATGTATACATGTATAAAGAGAAAATAACAGGAGCCCATCCTGAAAATAACGACACTGCAATGCTATTACAAACCAGGTGATATGCTCCTGCACAAACCAACTGTCAAAAGAACAGTCCATGAGTCAGGCTGAACGTGGCCCGAAAAGGATCTGGAACGAGCGTGAAAATTACGAGTGGGATTGGGGAGAGACGCTGAAAATAGCTCGCGCGGATTATTGGCGCTTCGCGCCTCACAATTCGCGCATCGCGCACAATATCTCGTGATAAAGAGACTGTTTTGCGGTCTAGTCAAAAGAATACAAAATAAAACAAAAATTATCAATCGCGAGCAGCCGCAGGCTATCAATAATACAAAAAAATACAAAAAAAACCCAAACAGAATCCTTTTCGAGCTCGATTGTGAAGGAGTGGCTACAAAGTATTCCCAATCGTGTTGTGCATTTTCCATCACGATCGTCATCGTCGTACTGTGAAGCGTTGCGTGACGCGTACGATCCAAGCCGGAAGTGATACCTTCCCGCAGGCGAGTTCCAGAATGCTCGTTCTAAATGTCTCTTCATCGTCAAACTGTCCTTCTGATTACTCCTTGGCAGATCATGTAGTCGTGGCTAAGTCTCTTGTGGGAGTCAACATATGCGCGAGCATTCTCGGCATCCTAGGTAACTTGTTGGTATGTATAGCAGTGTTTACCACGCAAGGTATGACCTCAAGCTTTCACTACTTCATCTCAAGTCTTGCTGCCGCGGATCTGACTGTTGCGCTTGTAGATCAGCCTCTGTTTATTACTCTGATCATCGCACGCATAAACGCCAAATGTCTCCCTGACGTGGATTTTGCTTTTCGTGTAGTCGGCAACTTCGCGTGTGCTGTCTCGTTGCTGACGTTAGCTTTGATCGCCCTTGATCGGTGCTTGTACGTCTCACCCAAGTTCAACTACAAGAATACCATGACAGCGAAAAAGAAGATCGTTCTAGCTGTAGTGTGGCTCTTAGCTTGTGTCTACTCTGCTATAAGAGTCACCTTAGACAAAGAGATAACATCGTACCTTACAGCCACCGTGTTTGGGATCTGCTATGTGGAAATGATCGCGTGTTATTCAATTGTTTATTATCAAGTCTTCAAACAGCGCAAACGGCTAGCTGCGTCACGAGTCCAAAACAGTGTCCGAACTGGGGCAGTAGAGCAAGCTGAGACACTCGAGACCGAGGCTGAGAACAATACAACAGAACGACGCTTTGCTCGCACCATTGTCATGGTGCTAGTTGTTTTTACGGCGGGATGGTTTCTTCTTTTCTATCTGCGTTTGACGCAGCCGAAAAAGAACTACGGGATCATGTATAATGTGGCTCGTACGGTGGCGTTTTCCTCGTCTTCTATTAATCCCGTCCTTTACTGCTTCAATAATAAAGAATATCGACAAGCATTCAAGAGAATTTCGTTGAGGTTATTTCTTGGTGGTCCTAAAAAGCGCCGGGAAAAATATCAAAGAATCAAGTGACACAGGAAATGAAATGCAACTCCGGAAATGAAAGGGAAACTGTGCCGGCGGACAAAGTCTTTATTTTGTCTTTCTCAAAATAACCGTGAAGGTGGTTTGGATGTATGGTCTTAATTAGCATAGATTTTTTACGATTTTATTTATCCGTTTACTGCCTAGTTGTTGTTTCTATTGAGGAGATATATCAAACACTCGAGAGTGTGTTTCATCCGATTTCCAAATACCTCAAATTTCGTCAAAAATACTCCGCTCCCCGTCGCATTTTCAACTCTTTTTTCGATGTTTGGAAATTGGATGAAAAACGCTCTCTCCGACCTTCGCGTTTGATACGACTACAAATATCTAATGATAGTTGTACTCTAGCGACTTATTCCTTCTGACATGTACTGACCGCGCAAGAGCGCCAAACACGGTTCAAAGCCAGGAATTCAGCCATTCAGCGTCTTTGTTTTAATCGAGTGTCGTAAAACCAAACACAAAGCAATTACAATGGCCAATCACAACAAGCGTAAACAACACAATGAACCAATGAGAACTCGAAGCAAATGGACGTAACCGGCGCTAAGCGCGGGAAAACGCACGTGACCAAGTAGCGATTGGTCTAAGTTTTGCATCTGATTGGTTGAGAAGGTGGCGCGAGATTTTTAAACCAATCACAGAGCGTAGTAAAGCAAATTAAAATTTTAACTTGGTTGCAATGCTAGTGAAATAAAACAAACGCAATTAATTGTTCATGCCTCGACTTCAATGTCATTTATTTTTGTTTTATTCCCCTGAGTAGGATGTTAAACTGGGGTATTGGATTTCAGAAAAAACACATTCAGTCCATTCATAACTATGGTCCATTTTAATAACTCCTTTTCCTTAGAAATATTCAAAGACACTTTTACGTAAAGATCGTAAGACGATCCCAGGCTCTGTTGCTCATGCGAATCTCTACTCTTTATAAATAGAGAAAACTTGCTTTACAATTTTTTCTAAAACCAACGTGAACTAGCTTAAACCAGTAAACTAGGAGAATTGTAGTTTTTCTCTATTTTAAAACTGTTTTTATTCTAAAAGAGTTGACAGGAGCTCAAGAAAAATATAATGTATTGCAGCTTGTGCCCGAAATTATCTCGCTTCTATGTTCAACTGTATTGTTATGCAAATATCACAAGTTGGCTATTCCTTCGTAAAGGCAACGGTCCAGCAATTATTATTCGTTGTTTGACTACAAATATTTCTTTATTTTTCTCATTCTCGTCCCCAGAGGCTACGATCCTTTTGGTCAGCACCAAGAATTGAGACCTCTGGCCGGTCCCAATTTGTTGAGTATGCTGAGAGTACTCGTTCTGTATTCTCAGCCAATCAGATTTGTCAGATTTGACGGTTAGTCCGAGATTCGCGGACTTCCGGTTTTGGAACCGGCCAGAGGTCTCGATTCTTGGTGCTGACCAAAAGGATCGTGGCCTCTGGGAACGAGAATGTATTTTTCTAGTGGCATACTATAATGCGCCATTGGGAAGCTCAAGCTATAGATATACATGGAGGCAGATAGTCAGTCAAGCAGCCTCCTACTTTGAGAAGGACCGAAGAGCCATTGCTGAGGAGAATTGAGAAACAGACGAAAGAACCCGCCAGCAAGCGTCAACAGCGAAACCTTCATCTGCT
Source organism: Desmophyllum pertusum (assembly GCA_029204205.1). NCBI lineage: Eukaryota > Metazoa > Cnidaria > Anthozoa > Scleractinia > Caryophylliidae > Desmophyllum > Desmophyllum pertusum. Next base: position 3,125,165 of record MU826827.1, on the reverse strand, counting down.
GCCGCTGTGGCAAAATCTTGCCTTTCGCGGATAGGCCTTGTCAGTCATCAGCGTGCATGCAGTCGTGGACATTCTTCTTCAATCTTCGTTTGCGACGCCAAGCCATGATGATGACTATAATGCGCCAACAAATTTTGGCGATTCGCCAAAGCAAAATTAGTTTTCTCAAAAATAGTAGCCTTAAGGAATATCTAAAAGCCTAGTTCCCTGCGAGTTATTTCATTAAGAAGCCTTCTTGATTGCGGCATGCTTAGCAGGTTTGCCACCATTTCTAATTCGTCCGCAAAATCTTCTAAATAGGTGTCGTTAGCAAAGTTCAACAAGCGCGGAAACTGACTCCTCATAAAATAACTAGTTGATAACTTCCACTGAAAGTAAGTGAAGTGTTTCTCTTTTACTGGAGGTCCAATTTGTGGTGGTGGTGGTATGTAGGGCGGAAGAAGACCGCAAACGCCTTTCAAGTGATTAACGATGAACTTTATAATTTCATATTCGCTCTGTTGGAAGCGTTCGTCTTGTCGCGCCTCTGTAAATCCAATTACGATGATTGTTAGAATAATATTCACTATGAGGAACACGTTTGCGCAAGTGAAGGTATAAGTGAAAATCGGTCCAACCGTTACAGCCTGACCAGGTGATAACAGCCTGAAGGTGAATTTTCCCAACAACATGGCGATCATACTGTTAAAGGTTCCAGTGAAGGTGCTGAAAGTCTCTGCAACGGTCAGCAGCATGCTGTAGGCCCAATATGTAAAACACATCATACTCACAAAGAACACAAATGCGAATCCAGAAATGTCTCCTCTTATCCTTTCCAGTGTATTGTAAAAAATCATAAAGTTCTTGTTAAACTTAAGAAACTTTAAGAACTGAAGAGTAGGGATGAGAACAATAAAGCAGGAAAAGTACGCTATGTAGTCATCGTAAGTAGCGACCGTCAGAAAGCCATAAAACGTGTTTGGATTTTCTCGAATCGCCTTGATAGCACTGTTCAAGTAATTTGAACGGACCACGTATAAAGCAATGGCCACCAGCGAGAACAGGATTAACATAATATCAGTGATGTTCCAAATAGACGTAAAATAGTCCCTGCGATCTCGGTAGATCAGGCACCCCACTCGATAGATAAGTTGTACCACGAACACGACAAATACTATCTCAGCAACAAAGTACAGGAACTGTAGAGGCGTAAAATATCGATACAAACGGAATGAATACATGTCAAAGCGAGCAAATGCACCTCCAAACGAGGAAAATTCTATCGAAAATATCAACGCACCCAAAATGTTAACATTTGCGTTGTAGATAGAAAACTCCAGAAAAACCACTCTTGTAAGCTCATCGACCCAATGATGAGCCTTGAGCGAGTTGATGAGGTCGAGCGCGATTTTTCTGTCAGTGCCCAGGAATGCTATGTATCCTCCACCATGGAACGAATTTTTTTGGCGTCCCCGCGAGGTGTAATCAGTCTTAGATTCCACTCCGCTTAAATACTTCCATGGCGACTGGAAGGTATGATTTTGTTGCCACACCGTTTCAGTCTTCCACCCTTGGCCATAGGAATAGGTGTCTTCATTTTGTTCGGTTACGAACACAGGGATGCATTCATTAAACACTTGTTTGGCGACGTCTGGGATTTGACAGCTTGCTGAAATAAAGAGTGACAAAGGATAGGTTTGATAAACAATCTGTAACAAGGTTGGAAAGAAGAAACACAATAAAAGTAGATTCGATGATCTGACGTAATGAACAGGTGAAAATTCATTCCAAGCAGTTCAAAAACTAATCTATAATAAAATTAAAAACATGGGAGGCCTCCTGTGCCACACTTGCATAACGAGGATGAGCGAGTAAACATGGGAGACGCGAGGTGGTCTCAGCAGTAATGGTTCAGAGAATTAGTTTACATTTGACTCCGGATTCTAGCCTGTTCAAGGTCCTTGTGTTATCCGCATATGCTGTTCTTGGGAAAGACACTTTACTCTCATAGTGCTTCTCTCCACCCAGGAGTATTAATGGGTCCTGCTGAATAACCTGGCAAAAATGCTGGGGGTAATCTGCGATGGATTCGCTTCCCATCCACGGGGAGTAGCAATACTTTGAGTCGCTTTATGGTATGCTAAAGAAACCGGAGTTAAGGTCAGGAAAAATTAGGATTGATAGCAAACTACTTTATGAAGTGACCCACCTCCTGGTTTAATTCTTTGTTGTCGAAGAATTGCAGTTCCTAGCAAGTAAGTGTAGCCATCGGCAAGGAAGTGTCTTTTGTTGTCTGCACTTAGAGTTGTCCCCGGTTCATACAAAAGGATTGGAATCGTATCATTTAAAAGCCATTTCCAAAAGGTTTCAGTGTTTTTTACCTATAAAAGAATATGGTTGAATAACAAGAAAGTGTCAAAACAATACAATGTACACGTTTGGGCCCAAGGATGGGAAAGATGGCCCACAATAACGTTTACGTTTGGGACCTACAGATTCACTATCCTTTCTCAGATCAAAAATATATATTTTTCTATCCCCGCCCCCCATCGCAGACCGCACGATTAAATTTGCGGTAAAATCTGCAACCCATTTTAATCGCGACAATAACATTATATTTTCAAAGCAAAGCAGACCACTTCCCACAGGAGCATACTATTAAAATGACTCGAGTTCCAGGAATAGAAACAGCACATTTGACTAGAAACCCAGTTAAACTGATCAGTTTCTAGGTCCTAGAAACTGGTCACCTCACAAATTACTTAGCTAAGTTCAGTAGTAGGGAGCATAGTGTCATAGGTTGTGGGTTCGACTCCTATTGGGAGAACTCGGAAATGTTTCCTAGCAGCTTGTTGAATATCTTTCATAAACAGCAAATTGTATTACAAAATTATAATTACCCCAGAAGAAAAGCTTTTGCTGATGTTGAAAGACTTCTCCAGGCCAACTTTTACGGGATAAGATGAGACATCTCTATTGCCAAAGGAGATGAAAATTAACAGCACTATAAAACAAACGTCAAAACAAAGCATCTTAAGCACGTCTTCCAATTCCCTTTCCTTTCCGGCATTTTCCTGAGCTTTCTGTATGTCCTCTTGAGTCGGGGCTTGGGAACTGGTTCCCCTTCCTCCTCATCCACCTCATCAACGTAATACGTCGTCTTTTGTTCCTCGTTAGCCCAGATTTTATTGGAAAGCTCGTCTATTAAGTCTTCCTCCTTTACTGGTCTTTGGCGCCAAATCGAAAAATAAATGGCATGGACGAAAACATAAAGTGTCTCCACGACAAAAATTTCGCAAGTAAAAGCCATTCCAAATGTCATAAGCCACGACGTTGTCAATGCGGATGTAAACCAAAGCATGCCAATCGCTATGGCAACAACGGTACAGATGAATGGAAGAATAAAGCACTGGGCTTGAGTTATTTTCAGAACAATCTGGGGAAATTTAGGCAAAGTATCAACATGTAGTTTCTTAATGCTGTCTTCGTAAATGAGATGTTTGGGAAATGGAAGACTTTTCCATAGTTTTGGAATTTTGTCAGGGTTAGTAATAGTAGCAGTCCAAGTAACTGATTGTGGTCGATGTTCCTTAGTGTCCTCCTCTCCAGAATCTGTACCAGAAGCAAGATTTGAGGGATTATTGAGTTCTTCTGTTGCTGTTTCAATCTCCAACGTAAGATTGTCTTCCAAACACAAAACGTTATGACTGGAGGTTATTTCTGGACCTTCCAAGGAATTATCTTTAACTAGATCCTCGTCAATGCGACTGCGTGGATTAGCACTCGAGCTTTCAACAAGAATTTGAATTGTTTCTTCCTTTTCTGGGAAATTTCCAAGAATATCAATCAAGTCCTCGAGATTTTGTGCTTTATTTAAAGAGCGATTTTCGTGCTCCCCTTCCATTGTGTTTCTGCCTGAAAGACTCTCTCCTACGTTATCACGGTCTCTCTCATCCAAATGGAGTTGGCCTGCATTTCCTTTTGGCAGTTCCTCGGAATTTCTAAATTCCAGTTCTATACCACGTGTGCTGTGTTCGGAACTTGATTCAATTTCTTTCTCAGCATTCGAAGCATCATCAGCTTCATCAATTGCTGTAGTTTCGTCCAGAAATAAGATTTCACCGATTTTATCAGAACTCTCTTGTATGTACCCCTGTACATTCTTGTCGTTTGGTCCTAATGTGGAGTTTTGTCCTGAATGTACGAACAGAATCTCTAGTAAAATACGGTAAACAAAAGCAATTCCACTGCACAATATAGCTCTGTAAATATCCCCAAGTTTCAATTTCCACGGTCCCAATCTTATCGAAGAATTAGGAAACAAGACTTGGGTTGTACCTACCAGAACTGTTGCAGTTAATATCGTTATTCCAACTATTGCTAAGCAGCAAGACATTTTATGGAATTTACTAAACGTTCTTCTGTTGTTTGTGTACAAAAGCGAGAACCAGAGATGCTTGTTTTTTAGATTGTCGTTAATTTTAGCATCAAAAATAGTTTTGACGCCCAAAAATGTCTTTCTTTGTAAGGGTTTCAACTTGCATTCAACTTCTTTTGAACCTGCGCTGACGTCAAGCCATCGGTTTGCCTCAAAATACCACGTGACATCAGTGTTTAAATGGTAAATTACGACACTCTCTAAGAACCATGGGGGATCTGGACCTGAAATGTCATGCCACAAATGAATTTCTCGTATCTGGTCCAACGAGCGGTTCAGTGTCACAAAGAAAGAACTTATGGACGAAGGTTGAAACATTGGGCGGTCAGGATCACGTAGAATGATGGGTTTTGTCTTATGGTGGTTTCCAGAGATACGACAAAACACATTTGAAGTGGTCGCACTGTGTCGGCCAGATCCCGTGTAAAACATGAGAAGGTAGTGCTGTGGACATCGGTGAAAAGATCGCTGGGGGATTACTGTGATACCAGTCTGTGAAGTAGCAAAGGAGAAACAGACATGACGTGAATAACGTGAGCATTGATGTGTTCAACATCTTATAAGAGCGAGTGTCTGTATATATCAAGCATCAGGGCAGCAGAAGTTTTTCCGAATCGATTTTTCTAATTTATTGCTCATAAATAGCAATTAGCAAGAGTGGATATCATCCTCTCTTGCTATTAGGTAGAAATGGTAGTTTGTTTGTTAGGTTTTTTTTGGCGCCAAAATTCCTTAAAAGAAGTTCTGGCGGAAACAAACTGTACAAGGTTCTTTTCTCAGGCCTAAAGATGAGAACAATCGATTTTTCAACTTCTGCCGAGTAATCAAGATTTTACTTGATATCTACAGACATTCGCTCTTAAACGCAGATTATTAAAATGAACGGTAAAAAGAGGGTCTAAACATGAGGAGTTGGTTTCCGTCCTTCTGACGACGTCAAACCTGTAAAATCTGAAATAATTATTCGACAAAGTAATAAAAAATTGAAAGAGTTTATGCAACTTTAGTGTCCAGTCTGCGTTCTTTTGGAGATACGGCATTTAATCAAACACTCGAGATAGTGTTTCATCCGATTTCCAAGAACGTCGAATTTCGTCAAAAACACTCCACTACGCATCGTATTTTCGACTCTCTTATCGGATGAGACTGACTGTCTCGAGTGTTCTAGTGCACAACAAGCCTTTAAAGTTCGATATTGTAGACACGAACAATATTTAAGACAGTGTTATATGTTCATGCTGGTGTATAGACGTTTTTATGTTAACATATATAATGGATGTTTTCGGGATAGGTTTGAAGGTTTAATTTTCAGCCACTAGCTGCATGGACCCTTGACTTTATTTAAAAAAAAAAACGATTATTGAGCTCATACTCTAACGTGGATCGGTAAAAAATATTATTGACTTAATTTCCACCCATTATACGTCGACGGTTAACGGTGAAACCTTCGGCTTATTTGTCAGTTGATTGATCAGTGATTGCATACAAATGATTCATTTGAAACTATTATTTTGGTTTTTACTAAAATCATGCTACATTTTTTTGTTACTTACCATTTCGTTTTCTTTGTGGTCTTTCCTCCGTGCCCAAAATGTTCCGAAGAAGAACATTATCATGATCCCTGTTATGACACCAAGGAACACTAAAGTCATTTCAATCTCTGGTCCATCTTGGAGCGCCCCCAAGAGCATCCCCGAGGTCAGATTTGCTGTGGTATTCATGATGACGTGATCTGAGGTGGAGTTGTTGTCAGGTCTGTTTTAGGAATAAAAATAAGTTATACAGTGGAACTTCAATTTCTCGAACCTCCACGGGAAACGAAAATTGGTTCGAGAAATCGGGAAGTTCGAAATATCGGGGGTAAAATTACAGTGAAACAAGTCCAAGGGAAACAACTTTTAGTTCAAGTTATCGGGTTTTTTGGGAAATCGAGGGTTCGAGAAATCGGGGTTCCACTGTATTTACAATACAGTCGAACGTCTCCTTACGGACACCTCGCTAATACGGACACCTCTCTATTACAGACAGTTCCGTTGGTCCCGGCAAAATGTCCATATATTCTCTATAAAGAAAACCTCTATAATACAGAAATACAGACCCTCTCTAATTCGGACAACGGACACTAAATCTCGGCCCCAGAGAGTAAATTCATATAAGCCGAACCTTTTTATTACTGACACTACAGTGATAGCAGTTCGTATTCAATACAATTTCCTGTTTGTTGTTACAGATCAAAGTTAATCAATTGCCCCAGTGTCCATACATTAAAAGTAGCATTTGTTTTCAAATCAGTTTATTGACATGCTATTGCCATTTATCATCGAGATTTCTTATCGTCAGTGGAGACTTTAAAGTGACGTCATATTCACGACCTCTATAATACGGACACCTCTCTAATACGGACACTTTCCTCCGTCCATTCGGTGTCCATATTAGAGAGGTTGTACTGTATATATTATCTTTAAAACCCCGAAAACCTACTAGGCAGCAGGCACCGTACTTCAGTTTTCGGACGAAGGAGTGACTGTGTTACCTCTCCCAGATAATGGCCGCCATTAAAAATGATATGCTGAGCGATAGATATGATTAATTCATTTTAAATATGTCGAAGGATGATGTCAAAACATTATTAACAAACTTATTTGTGATTATTCTTGGAGGCTTTGCGCGCATTTGTGAAACTTGTTCTGCCCGTGTAGTTATTTTTTCAAAATGTCAATGTTTCATATTTCACATGGATCATCTGATTCTGCGATTTGGAAACACAGATATTTTCTCGGAAAGGTAAAGGAATCAGCGTTTTATATTGTTTTATATCTGTGGAATTTGGCGAAAACGGAATCGTATGAAAACGGTTTGTGATATTCTGTTTCAAAGGAAAGTTGACAGTTTTCCATGTAAATTAATTACAGACACAAAAGGGTGTGAAATACCAGACGGGGAAAAAATAAAATTATACAATCTTGCGAAGAAATTTGTTATGAAAATTCTGATTGAATGTGAGTCAAAACAAACAAAATTACTTGTGAAAATTAATTTGATGCCTTAATATCAGTGGCATTTCAGGATAACTATCAATTTTTTATTTCTTTGTTTACTGGATGTTTCAGTCTCCATATTTTAAGAGATGGACTGACTCACTGCAATTCAGCTTTTCTTTCATTGCAGTGGAATCGGCAGTCGCTAGATAAACTTGAATTAGATGTGATTTCCTCACCAGCCTGGAGGTTGATGTGTGTAAAATAATATAGCCGGAAAATATATGAACGTTTTTGCGTCTCTGAGTACGCAGGGGCATTCACCCAAATGCTTTAAAACACTATTTTAGGCTGTCTGGTGTGCTTTTAAAGATCTATAAATGAATTCTAAGCGGCGCTATAAAATTTATATCTGTTCGGTCATTCTAGGGGAACTTTAGACTTCACGAATTTATTAGGGCTTTTTTTAGTCATTTCCCGAAAACCTCAGCTCTTCCTTGCTGATTTTTCCTTTCCGAAAATCCTAGCTGACTTTTTTTTGTATCCAAAACGAAATTTTTATCTCTCCGAAAATAATAGCTATTAATTTTCCCATATTAAGAAAGTTCTAGATGATATTTCCCTAAAAAAAACTCCAAACTTTAATCCGAATATCTGAGGCGATTAAAGGCATTCCGAACAGATATTTCACCGAAACGATCCGTTGGGTGCCCCTGATTACGGAGGAAATTGAATGTGGTCTGGTAGCTTCTGGTTCTCTGCACACGCAAACGGTCCATACGTTTTCTTTATTTTATTTTACGGACGTAAATCCCACGCCAAACGAGCCGAGGATGAGAGTTGCTGAGAGTTGCCGGGCTGTTGTGAGATTTTTCTTCAATTCTCATCGACTATCATCAAGCGCAGGCCAAACGGGACAACACACTCTCAAGAAAAAAATTGATCAGGTTCAAATTCGTTGACAGGTGACTGATGAGAGTCGCTAAGAGCCCATGAGAGTTTCAGGCCAAACGCGAATGAGAGTTTGAACTCTCAACAGCTGGCCCGGGCTAATACATAAAACGCTCGATACCGGACGTAAAATATAATGTTATACGAAATCAACTGACCTTGTTCCTTGGGTTTCTTTACTGCCAGACCGGCTACTACAACTTTGTTTACAGTTTCACGCAGGGTGACAAATCGGTGGAAAAACCATTGTTTATTCAAACATAACAATTTTTTTGGCTTCGTTTCCAGGAAAAACAGTGATGGCACGTTTTTTCACAAACATAAAATATCTTGGGGTTTAACTGTATATTAGAGCAAAAATGTAGAACTGCTTCACTTATGCAAAAAAGAAAACGACGTTTTTCTTGCTCCACAAACAGTGTGTTCTATATTTCTTTTCCAGATGTCCAAAAATTCAAATCTATGGTTGAAAAGAACAATTAAAGCGATAAACCGACGAAGGCCAAATATAATATTTAATATTTTAAAGTAAGTTGGTTTTCATAATTTCTTAAATGCGAACACATCGAGCTTGCTGCGTGTTCTTAAATGCGCAACGCTCTGGGCTAGTTAGTAATTGTCGTTTTCGTCAACCTTTGCTAATAAAAGTTTCACTCAATCGATCAAATATCTGGTTACGTTTTGATCAGTTTTTATTTCGTGTTTAGTTCCTAATTTGTGGATTTGACAGACATCGGGGGACTTGACGAAGAAGGAAATTTCAGAAATACACAAGATTCCAAGAAAATGAAAAACTATATGATTTTTCTGCTCCACGCAGTGCTCCTCGCGCGGTCCAGATAAATTGAATCCGTGCGATTTGATTGGTTGATCAAGCAGTCTGGACCGCTCGGAGACGTTAACCTTTTTTAGTGGCGTTTTCGAATGATGATTTTGACCAAGGTGTAGAAATATGTCTTCGTTCGTTTCTTTGTTCCTCTGAGGACCGAGACGTAAACCGGCTTAGTAACTGATATTTCGCTTTCATGCGTACTTTTGAACAAAGAAATGAACGAGGCCAAATTTATACATCTGTACCTCACGCTTGGGCATAACAACTATGTAGATACGTCCCAGTGGTAAAACTACGAAATACACACTGATACATACTCACCAGAACTGATGTTGAGACTGTTAGGGGTTGCTCTAGTTAATATACTGAACGCGAAGTCCAAAGATTACCGCAAAACTGATCTAACAACGTATATTTGGCTAAACTAAGATATTATTATAAGATATTACTGCTACAGTCGAACCCCGATTAAGCGGCCACCCTCGGGGAAATGGCAAGTGGCCGCTTAATAGGGGTTTTATTTACAGTATTATAATGATATTGGGACTTTGATAGCTGGCTGCTTAATAGGGGTTGGCCGCTTAATAGGTGGCCGCTTAATGGGGGTTCGACTGTAGTTAATATGGCCTTTATATACTAAGTGACGGGATCCGAATAGACCTCTTTAGCTTCATATATAAATTGCCCATTTCAGACCTCGTGATGTTCTCTGGAGAATTTTTCCTTTCATGGTCTATCTAAAATTGAGTCGTTCATGTACACGTCAAATCGTGAATGAGTCACATTACATGGTCTGAAAAGGGGCAACGAACAAACCAAGCTAAAGAGGTCTTTGTTCTTAAATCTTCCGGCATAAATAATATTGCCAGACTACTCCTATAATAATTATTCCGCCGTCATCATCTGAACATAGAACTCCACGTTAGGTTAGGTCTTAGTCCTCCTGACCGCGCGCTACGGAAAACACTGTTGAAAGTCTATATTTTAGGAAAGAATTATGTCGTATAATAAACAATTTATTCAGCGGAAAGTTGTGTAATACGGCTGGGCATTTTTACTCGTCAATGTTTATTTTTTTTCGCCTAAAGGCTCGAAAAAATAAAAACTGGCTCGTAAAAATACTCAACCGTATTACACAACTTTCCGCTGAATAACCTCTATATATTTATAATTGTTTTCTGAAAAATAATTTTATAAAATACTTATAAAATAAATAACAACTTTATTTAAGTGTTGGAACTGTTGGAAATGTCTATTTGTAGTATAATTTTATATCGGTAATTTTTATATTTCATTTAATCATATTTTTTTGTATCTGGAACCACTCGAGGCATGGAAAACACAGAGACTTCTCTAAAACATGACTGCACGACAATATAAACAAATTAAGTTAACTGAAAACCTACGTACAATTAATTAATGTTGTATCGAGGTTATTCCATAGTTATTTCTATGTACGTTTGCCGGTTCAGTCCTGAGTAGTTTTAATATAATTTAATTGGAATTTTGGAGAACATTCGTTTTATGGCACCGAACATCTTTCTCCGGTGTGCGTTGCAACAGAATGACAACATCATTTTAATTTTAAACCGATTAAACACCTGATCAGAAATAACATGCAGTTTTCACAAGGAACCCGCAATATCCATGTGAGATACAATTTAATAGACGTGATATCAAATAAGCTAACTATTGGCAAGGAAATATAAAATAATTTTGACGTTATTGACAATATTATCATAGAAGACTGCGAGTTGAATTTTCCAAACCGACTTAGTTAACTGGTCGTCCATTGAAAAATATATGCAAACAATACTTTACTGAATTAATATGCATACTTTTTAAACAATAAAATAAAGAACACGGCATTGCTCGCTAAAAAAAGCATCTTACCTTAAAATCCGTAACAGTTTAGTATGTGCATATCTTCCGTTTAACTGAGAGCCATCTTTATTGTGCTTTACCGTCGCTACAGGATCCAAAGAGAATCTGGAACAATGACAATGAATTCACAACAAAACCACACTGGTTTTGTAATACAATGTTTGGCATGCAATTAATGCTTGGCATGAATTAATATTTTTAATTTTCCACTGTAGTAGGCGAACCATTCACGGAATAACGATGTTCTACGGGGAAACAATTTTAAATTTCTTTGAAAATTTCAAAGTGAAAATAATTTTGTGTGTACGTTGCACGTTTCAAGTGACACATTTTAAGGCTAATATAAATTTTTTCTCCGAAGCCTAAAACTTCATGTTAATTAAAGCAAATGCTGTAGTACATGTAACATTAACCGATATTTATAAAAACCTGTCAGGATCCTTATTCCGTAACTGTTGGAATTTAATTAAAAAGGTTTCAATTTCTTTTGATGGGAAACGTCAGGCTGAAAGTCATCATTAAACCAATTCAACAAAACGTAAGGAATGGTTTCAATTCCCCAGCGTTTGTGTCAAACATTTCTTTAATTGGGCAAGTTCCCTGTAAACAAACTGCGGTATTTTAAGACAAAATGATAAAATGTGACATTAGGTTATGTACGTGTATGTTTCGGACTCATTATGAAGGATTTACTGAAGGTTTGCTGAAGATTCGCGTTTTCTGGTACTTCTCAGTTCCTGTTATTTTATGCGAGTTATATATTATTGTAATGTTTTGCCTAATAAAAAATTCAGCATGCGAAACCCGCGGTTTACCATAATTTTCTTATACCGAATTGATTGGCAGTAAAATGTGATGAATTAAGAAAAGATTGATGCGGTCCATTCTTTTTTATCTTTTCGCGGATTCACGTCTTTTCGGAGTCTTATTAAACGTGAGTTTGGTGCTTTAGAATTTCGTAATGTTTTTAACGTTTATGCACATTCATTGTTCCATTTATATTTATTTAAAGGCTTTTATAACTCGCTTCCTTATAACCTCAGTTAGACAGCCCACTAGGCGTGAAATAACCACGAAATTTCCTGTTCAATTGTCGGGAACGTCTCAGTCAAAATAACGGTCATTTGGTGCTAACAGCTTGCCTATAATTGGAGCTCAGGGAAAACCTTCAAGTTCCTGCCCGCTCCACTCCGCTTCCAGTTATTACTGTAGTCGCAGATTTAAACCAAACATTCTATATTTAGTGACTGCAGAATGTTAGCGAGTTTCAGCCTGAAAGGAAGCTTATAAAGATTAATTTCAATAAACGAAGATATGCTCGCAAGACGAATTAATTCTGAGGCCCTAAGGGAGTCGAACCAATGAATGACCTTGGACTTAGAATTTTTATTTTCTAAGTAATTCGTCTTGAGAGCATCTCTTCATTTATTCACTGATTATGCCAAATTCTCAAATTAAATTCAATGCAGATTTTTGACGTTTAAGAGGTACTATATTTCGGCTGGCCAAACCAAATATTTAGTTTCCTTTTAGTATTTTTTTAAATTTATTTTTCTACTGTCAATCATTACTCATTTCCGTTATTTCGCAAAAAACTATAATTTCTATAGCACGTATACCAATGTAAATTTTCCTCATTGTACCTAAAGAAGGCTAGTTTGGCCAGCTGATACCTCTAACTTCAAAAATCTGCGTTGTATCGGTCTCTGCCTCTATGTTATTTTTCATTTGTAAAATCGATTAGATCACTGGTTGATCCAACGTACACCAGCAGGATTGTCGTTCACGGTTGCTTGCTTAGACTGGCCTAACGTAATTGGTATATTGCGGTCTTAATTCTCGCGATTGAAAAATATTCGCGAAAATTACGGACTATAGCGAAAAAAGGATACCGCGAAAATTAAAAAATCTAAATCCCTATGATACAAACTAGTATTAACATTAACATAATTGTGAATTGTCCGCGAGGAGGTCCTACAGTCCGTGAACACATCTCCACATTTTTCCTTTGCATGGTTCGAATTACCGTTTTCTTCGTTGCAGTCTCGCAATTCCTGCAAAACGTCTTTAGCGCAGAACTCTCCACTTCCAAATGACAAATCAACCTTGAAAACCTTGAAGTACACACATGTACGCGTTGCGTACCTATTTTCTTCTGCAGAACGTCTTTAGTGCAGAACTCTTGTATTTTTGCATAACTATATTAAAAATGTTTGTTAAAATACTTTTAAAGAGAATAAAAACCGTACGTTTTCGACTTAATTAAGTCATCATCGGCGTATAACAGACCGTCTGCGTGCACACATTTTATAGTCCAGGTAATTCCCGATGGGAACAGTTTCGCAACGTAGCAGTGAACTTGTTTGTTCAAACTAAGGTTCCATTGTTGAATCATTATATTTATCAAGTTGTTTTGTATTTATTAATATAAAGCCTTAATATCGAGTGCAGGAATTTTTAATGGTACCAAACATTGACGATATTTTCGCGAAATTTAAGCTTGTTTTACCCTTTGAGTCCATATTTTCCCTGAATTCGCGAACATTAAAACACGCGAAATATGGTTCTGTCACTGATTTTCTTTTCCTTCTTTTCTGTCATTTTCACGAAATTATAAGTACCCGCGGAAATTAGTGAGAATAAGGTACGTAAAAATATAATATATACTAGCGTGAGGTTCGTATTGGGAAATGGTAGTCGTGTGAAAAAAGAACGTAACGTGTCCAATTGGCCGAAATAGTTGTTCGGCCAAATTGGTAGTGGTCATCTATTAGTTTTGTAAACCGTTTTAAAACACAATTCTCACGCATTTTTTACTTACTCATTAGCATGTACTACTTATTTATATTCAAACTCGCATCTTCTGTAACATTTGCACTGAAGAAGGCAGAAGTTTCTGCCGAAACATGTCTGTAAAATTTAAAGTCGTCGCCTGTTGTATTTAAATTACTGTCACTTGTAAAATAGCGTTGGCAGGTATAAATTTTAATTTGTACCAGCTAATACGTCTTTACGTATTTGCAAAATATTGTTAATTACGAAGCTGCTGATGCTAATGCTAAATACCGTTTATTAGAACTTTGGAGAATATAATTGAAACGTTCGTGAGCAAAATATGAACAAACTTTCTTCACATGATGTGCTGTTTTCTGTTCTCCCAGCATGAATGCTTTGGAAGAAGAAATGAATTAAATATTCACAGATTATACAATATTTCATGTAATTGAATAATTGAGCTAACGCATAACTTTTTGTTAAATTCTTTTCATCCTGCACGCGCCAATCGCGCAGATGAATATTTAGTAGCAAAAATTCCGTTGAAAACGATGTTTGGTCACGGGATTTAAAAGTTCAGTAAAGATTTATTTTAAAAGAAACTGAAGATCGGGAGGTAATATCTTCATAGAAGTTTTGATCAAACTTACAATTGTTAATGTATTCGAGAGTCTTTGAGTTACTGGGATAGACACCTGCCGTTATGTTTAGCCTCTGAGGAAATTGGAGAACTTTCAAGTTAAAAAAAAAGTCGTGGAACAGTGTGAAATAATCAAGATTCAACATCATTTAATTTTAAAAACGGTCATCTACTCTATGCTGTAATTACAAAACCACACTATAATTTGGCAAATCCTTCCAATTCGGAGAAGGCATAAATGCCTAGCATTGTTTGCCGTAATTTGACAATACCGTCTAGATATTGAACCATTATAAATATTTCATTTATTCAAAACAGGAAGCCCTGATGTAGTTTGACTTCTTCCCGTCAAAAGTGATATATATGTATGAAACTCTCGATTGCTCAATGCATCAACACTCAGTATTCAGAAGAATGGCTTCCTTACAGATTCAGTTTAAGCATAAAATTGCAACTTTCGTTTGTATCATTTCACTTGGAGCCGTTTTCCCATCGCTATGTTGTGGTTTCTCAGGTAAGTATTTTTCCTAGTTTATATTCCTTAGAGCCTCCACAGACTAGAGAGAAAGTTGTCGACAACTATTTAGTGTTCGATCATAAAATGTTGTCGATAACAAAAAAGCCAGTGTGTGAAGCTAGTTATCGATAACTAAGGCCAACTTTTTATGATCGACAACTAAATAGTTGTCGACAACTATCTCTCTAGTCTGTGGAGGCCCTTAGTTTGAGTTTTATCGACTCGGGCAGGCAATACTGTGAGACAAAGAAACCGAGCTTCGAGTTCCGTGGCCCTAAAATGCTATTCCACTGGGAAAAATAACAATAGCAAATATTTTTGGCTGTGTTTCGAATAAATTTTATCAGTTCTGCTGATTCAAACTTTACCAGTGTGATGAAACGTTTTCAAGATATACTATTTCAATTTTTGTCTTGTACCCTTTGGATTAGGCTCGATCGAAGGGCTAATCGATCAGGACTGATTCATTGCTTGTGAAAGAGGTGGACTAAATTTTTTACCACTCGCTTTCTCGGGGGGAATCATTCTCTGCAAGGTCTTAGCAAATGATCGAAAATGAGTTTCATCGAGGTACCCCATTGTAATATGTTATTTTCATCTTCCACAGACGACGAATTTCGCAGCATCATGTTCAAGGAACCAATACCAAACAAGGCAATGAAGAATCACGTGATCAGGAGTGAGGAGGTGCCTAATGAAGGGAGCTGCCGAGTGATGTGTTATATGGAACCCAATTGTGTGTCCATTAATGTGGGACCTTTAGAAGGAGGAAAACACAAATGCGAGCTGAATAACGCTACAGATGAAAATGAATTTACTATCTTCCTTGATGAAAAACCAACTTTCACCTATTTTGGCTATCGAGGTAAAGTTATGCTTAGCGGCTATTGTATTGCAGTCATACTTATGAGGAGTATTCATCTCTTTTTATATGAAGGATGACGTTCTAGCTCCATATTAATCTTAGAGACGCAATGTTATTAGAGACAGTTCCCTAAGTTCCTTCACTTTGACCCAGTCCCATATTCATCACTAAAATTCAATGGGAGATGAACTTGTCAAGGTAACTAAAGCTAAGGAAAAAATATTCAATAGCCTATATGTAGGCCAAAAAGCCTGTTTCAAGGAAAATGCCTTAACCTATTTCCTGCATTTTAATTTTGTTTTTTAACAGAATCCTTGCAGTAGCAGCCCATGTTTGAACAATGGCACCTGTCAAGCTGGATTTACCAGTAATGGTTTTCGTTGTGCCTGTCGCGCTGGATTCACTGGAACAAAATGCAGTCAGGGTAATGTAAAGTGTGACGAATATTTGTCAAAAGCGGCAGTTGTTTATGCGGTGTCTCAGTTAGTGGTTTTCATAATTGTTTCTTTTCTCTGGCAGCTTTCAGAAACTGCGCTGAAATCTACAAATCTGGTGAAAGGAAAGACGGTGTGTACACCATCAAACCTGACAATTTGCCTGTCTTTGATGTGTTTTGTGACCAAAAAACAGCCGGTGGGGAGTGGACAGTGTTCCAGAAGAGACTGGACGGCTCGGTTAATTTCTACCTTAACTGGAGCGACTACAAACATGGCTTCGGTGATCTGAGTGGTGAATTTTGGCTTGGACTGGACAAGATTCACCGCCTGACCTCAGATAATAACAATATGCTGCGTGTGGACTTGGAAGACTTTGAGGGGAATACTGCTTATGCCGAGTATGACATGTTTGGTGTTAAGAGTGAGAATGACAAGTACCAGCTCATCCTCGGTTCCTATACAGGTAATTTAACTTCTTAATTCTTCATTCAAATTCTAATATTTAATGATGATTTCCAGTCCGTACTGCGCAAGCTCAGGGTTTATTTACATTTTTGTTTTGTATCTGTTGATACGTTACACTTTGGTGATAGCGTACATGAAGTTGTTATGAAGTTTTGAACCGCCATTTCGTGTCGTTGAGTTACTGAATGCCCGATGAGCTGAAACGTCGGTTTGGAATAACGCCGAGGTTCTTCTACTCGTTATTATTGTTTGGCAAGGATATCTGACTTTAATAATGAAGAAAAATGTAAGTTTGTACAACAATTTCTATTTTCGCTAGTATTTACATTCCTTCGTATGCGACTCATAAACATAGCAGGCGGAGATTGCGCAGTACGGACTGTAAATCATCTTTAAATAAATAGGTTATTACACGGTGGCGAGAAGCCTCGCTCGTGTTAAGATTTCTTTTCTAAGAACTCGTGCAAAAACTTACAAGACTCGAGTATACAATGCGATAAGCTCTAGTCTCTATTACGCATGTGCGATACCTGATACAAATTCACATAACGGGTATAAATAAGGGCGGATTCATTTGCAGCATACGGGTAAATATATTTCATGGGTCCGTTGTTTGGTAAAAGTTATCATGTTTTATCTTCTTCGTAACATTTTCTCGTTTCTTGATTTAATATCCCAGGAACTGCTGGTGACTCCCTCTCTTTTCATCGCGGTCAGCCATTTTCAACTCAAGATCAAGATGATGATGATTACCACACAAACTGTGCCAAAATGTTTAAAGGAGCCTGGTGGTACAACGATTGTCACAGCTCCAACCTGAATGGCTTGTATCATCGCGGAGTGCACTCTTCCTTCGCTGATGGTGTGAACTGGGTTCACTGGAAGGGAGGTCATTACTCCCTGAAGAGGACCGAGATGAAAATAAGACCAGTGGATTACTGAACTTTTATGTGTTGTTTTTCTAAAGTACCGCTAGATTAATTTTTAACTCATCGTTTACTTAGGAAGAGTGCATGAGCGATTTGCTCCAGGTTTTGACCTTTTAAAATAACATAGAAATTGCACATTGCAAAGGCAAGCAAAAACTAACGATAAAAACCAACGTTTCGGTGTCGTCTTCATGACGCCATTGTCAAGGTAAATACAATATGTGTAATTTTTCAAGTTGTTATTGTATTATAGCTGTGTGTTGGTTGGTATGTAGATTATGTAATCCTTTCTATTTTCCGCTGGTATACAGGTTACGTAATCATGTTACGAATTGAATATTTAAGCAGTTCGTCGATTAGGAGTTGTCATTCGACGGCATCTCCGTTTTGATGGTTTCTCTTTTTTTTTTTTAATATTAGTTTATATTTACAGTATTACTAATGATATTAGTAAAACACCTTTTATGTCTGATCAATAAACGAGATGTCCCCTCCTCTCGAAATCACTTAGGCTGCAAAACACCCAGTTCCACTCTCCGTTTTCACACTCGCTCCAGACCTTTCGTTCAAAGACCGCGCGCATTTGTTTGACAGACCAACGCAAAAGAAATACGATTGTTTTGCAGTCTAGAAATCACTCGAAATGGGGCCGTTTATGTCTTATCAATGAACGAGATGCCCCCTCCTATACCATGGTCTGTTTTGTTACTTATACTAAGTTAGAAATTATTTTGTTGTCGTTTCACTGCAGAGTGATTAGACAAAAAGTAAATATTCTGCGAGTTTAAGAAGTAGCGTCCGCTAAATTCATTTATGTCCAGGATTGAACGCATGCACTGTTTTTAAAATACTTCATATATGACTGGGTTATTGGTCATTTTCAAATTTCTTCATATTTGACAGAATAATGTGTGTTTTGGTGAACTTTTGTCAATGAGGACACTTTGTGATGCGTATCATGAGGAGCGTGCATCTCATTTGCGGTCAATCATGGACATATCTCCCCGCTACGCTTTCGTCCGATTTTGATAATCACTCGCATGATTACAGACCGAATTGGACTCCGCTCAGTCCTATTACCATGATTAATGTAGCAATGTCGCACAAAGCATTGATCGAGTGTGGCACTGTTGAATGCAAACACGACGTGAAATGAGTTTTGGAAGAAACCGAAGCTTTGTATGAATTCAGTCGAGAAGAAGAATCAGGGTTGACCTTTGGATTTACTGTTCAAGAATTTATTTGTATATATTATTTTAACGAGTTTTTGAATAAATTGTTATTATATAAGGATGCTGGGTAAGGTCGATATATCCCAAACTCACTCTCTGGAAATCAGACTATGTAAATATGAATTAATTTGGCAGTTTTATATTAATGATGTAAAATCAGTAAATACATTAACATGTTTACAACGGCTGTAAATATCTACTAACTATCCAATCAGAGTGTCTGTGCCATTACAAAATTTAGAAGTATATTTATGATTGACTTTTATGCGTATAGAATTTAATTTAAAATAATTATTATGTATGGATAAGCATTTGTTCTAAATTGTTTGTAAATTATATATTACATAAGATGTACCTAGAGTGACATACCCTCACCTTTAAAACTGTGACTGATTGGCTGACGAATTATTACATAGCTTGTAAAATATAGCCTGACAGCTTCAAAGACTGTATTTGGTATTCTTAATATTTATTCTGACCAAGATCTAGAGCTCTAATAACACAGCTTATTCCTGGCAAGCTATTAATTCGACTAAATTATAGAGGTTGTTGATAATAAAGTTAACTTGTCTTATTTCTTAGGAAGGAGATTACCCATGTGAGTTAAAGTAAAATAAAGTGTATATTGCACAAAATGTTTGAATTCATTTTTAAAGTCGATCGCTAGCCCAGTGCCAGGTGTTCCCTTCAGCTCAATCGATTTGGCGTGAAATGTTATGACGTTAGTTACTGAATGAAATCGACAGCGAGCACGTGACCCGTTCCCAGGCCCTTACGTTTACATCGCGCGAGAGGAAGAGAACGCCTAGGAACAAGTGACCAGAATTCCTCACGCCCTTATTACGAGGACTCGAGGGTCCCGGATAAAGGAAATGAGGAATATTTTGTTTAGAAACTGATTTTAGTAATGTAAGAACTTTTCTCAAGATCGAGATAAATCTGTCCACAACTGATCTACGTGGAATCTCGTCTGCTTGTAGCGTAACGGTCTTGGTTTAGCGAAAATGATATCACGAAAACAGAACGAAAAGTTGATCCTTTTCTCATGAAAGGCTACTAGGATTATTTGACTGAGCCTTAGAAACGCAGTCAGTTGTCATGGAAAGTAAATCGAAAGTAAATCAACTGGATGTATTGGAAAATTTAGAATGACAATATTGGAAATAAAGCATATTCCGAGAAAGAAACGAGAGAAGAGCTTTTGTAGTTATTTTACCAAATAATTTTCCCTAGACAAATTAATAAAAAATATCTGCGAAATTAGCTCGGTAATGAAAAACAACGCAAGATGATGTTTTTGTTTCAATAATGGTGTTTTCCTCTGCATTATTGTGATTATGATGTGAAAACAATTGCAATGACATGACACGGCACGTGTTGGACAAGCGTAGATAAGGGACGTGGCATCAGATGACATATTTGCTGCGATAATGGAGTAGGAAAATAGTAATTTAAATAAAAATTCGACAGCTAAGATGATTAACAGGGCAAATGGACCTGCTGCGTTTAAAAATTTATGTTTTACAATTTAGTTTTGAAACCGTAACGTCGTTTATAACCATTATGAGACTAGATTTCTTTCTCAACTTCATTCCTTTAATTATACGGAACGAGAATCGCGGGTCATCTTTATAGTTCTGTAAACTTTTTAAACACTTGTGAGATAGCGTTGGCGGGTACAAATTAATGCTTCTTGTCTGAGATATAATATGAAAACAAACAGTTTACCTTTCTAATGCTGGATGATGTTTATTAGAAGTTGAAAATGAATACCGGCATAAATTCGAATAAATCTTCATTAAAAAAGACGCGCAAAATAGTTACAAACTTTTTGACATGGTCTGCTGTTTTTGTTTTGTTATTCTAGATTCATTGCGTTAAAAAATAATTAAAATTAAAAATTCACAAATGCCACGATAAAATGGAATAAGTGAGCCAGGGTTGGGTCATTTTGAGTTTCCAGAATAATTTACGCGTCATTTTTTAATTAATTGCTTTTTATAATTATCCTATCCGGTTGTTTATATTACGAATATTTATTAACAAAAACTTCCGTTGCAGAATTCCGTTGAAAACGATGTTAAGTTAAATATTTTTAGAAAGGAACCGAAGATCGGGAGGTAATATTCTACAAGACTTTTTGATTAAACATATTTGTGTTATTGGGTAGGACTGTTAAACCCATCGTGGAAACACTGCCTGTGGGATAATGTTTTCGAAATATTTACTGATGTTCACAAAACTTTCACGTATTGAAGATGTTAATTAGCATTCTAGATATACGAAAGACCACCTGCTGTAGTTTAGGTGAAAAATATATCCTGAGCGACGAAACACTTAAGTGTTTTGCATTGGGCATTTTAAACTGCATGGTCACAGGAAGAATGGCTTGTTTGGAGATCCAATTCAAGCTTGAAAAAGCAGCCATCGTTTTTATCCTTTGCATTTCTCTTGGAACTATTTTCCCATTCTGTTGCTTTTGCTATGGTAAGTATAATGTGCTAGTTTCTCTTATTCTCTGTTTGACTTTCCTGATTGTTTCTTAATATGTGTTTATTCAAAACTCTCCCGTGTGTAGGCCATTAAACTGATTCCATCAAAATAAAAGTTGACATGGAACTTTCCGTGACTATATTGATCATTACGATGTAATGTTTCGAAATATAAAAAAGAATAGGTCACCAGCCCCGCGAGAAGAGCTATTATCAGCGAAAGAATAAGAGACGTTTGAATGTTAGCCATTCATTCTTTGTTTGGTGGTAGCAGAAGAAGAAGGAGAAAGAAAAACTGTACTGCATCGACTAAAAAGAAAAATATAATATAATGTACGTTTCACGATAAAGGCTCACATCTTCGAAAGACAACGACTGGACTTGTTTCTCGCCTGTCGTGTTCTCGCCTGTCGTGTTTTCGGTTTCAATGATATCTTCACTATTAAGTTAGTTCATGTTTCCAGTGATTATTATTTTTTTTTCATTGGTCTATACTCATTGCATGGGAAGAAAATGATTGCTAAACATAAAATTATGCGTAGTAAGCATGTGCAGTGCAATACTAGGGCTGCTCGAGCTTTTTGTATTTCCACCTGTTCCAGAATCTCCGCAGTTCGGGCAACAGACGAGGAGATGTGATGTGAACGCTTGAGAAAGTTTCACTCGATGGCGACATCGGAATTCATGAAAAATACTATTTTTTCTTTATTTTCCTTTATTTTCCGACATTGATCGAATGGTAGTTTGGCTATAAGATTCTTTACGGAACTTTAAATATCGGTGGCCGGAAATTATTATTTTTTCACTATTGTCTGATGACCGACCTTCATGTTTTGGAAAATTCTGCTAAAATTTAGTTTGGCCAAAGCTATAGCTCGCTTCTACAGGTTTAATATGAAAAAGGAAACGTTTTTCTTCATGTTGTTATATTTCATTAGTATTACGTACGTGCAGCGGTTTTCTACTTTTATTCATTCAGACATGATAATTCTACCATTCGGTCCAGTCGATCGCGTATATTAGCTGTATATTATGATGACCTAATATGTAGTTCCCTGAAGAAAGGAATCTTCAGTTAAAATATCAACATCATTTCACGCTCTCCATCCCTTCTCAAACGTCTATCATCAGTCTGCCTGCGTTTTGTATTTTTTTTAGAAGCGTTGTAAAATAGTTATAGAATGTACTATATTTATTCAAAATATTCTAATATAGCAAGGTGTCAAGATAGAGGGTTCGCGTAAGGAAGAAGCATTTAGGTTTCATTGCTGACTAATCCATATTGTAAATTATCTGTGTCTTTTACAGATGACGAATTTCGCAACATCATGTTCAAGGAACCAATACCAAACAAGGCAATGAAGAAACACGTGATCAGGA
The DNA here is from genome assembly GCA_029204205.1 of Desmophyllum pertusum. Classification (NCBI taxonomy): domain Eukaryota; kingdom Metazoa; phylum Cnidaria; class Anthozoa; order Scleractinia; family Caryophylliidae; genus Desmophyllum; species Desmophyllum pertusum. Next base: position 3,102,371 of record MU826827.1, on the reverse strand, counting down.
GCGAGGATGTGCCTAATGAAGGGAGCTGCCGGGTGATGTGTTATATGGAACCCAATTGTGTGTCCATTAATGTGGGACCTTTAGAAGGAGGAAAACACAAATGCGAGCTGAATAACGCTACAGATGAAAATGAATTTACTATTTTCCTTGATGAAAAACCAACTTTCACATATCTGGCTATCGAGGTAAAGTTATGCTTAGCGGCAGTCATACTTATGAGGAGTATTCATCTCTTTTTATATGAAGGATGACGTTCTAGCTCCATATTAATTTTAGAGACGCAATGTTATTAGAGACAGTTCCCTAAGTTACTTCATTTTACTCAGTCCCATATTCATCACTAAAATTCCAAAGACGATGAACTTGTCAAGGTAACTAAATCTAAGGAAAAATATTCAATACTAGCCTATATGTAGGCCAAAAAGCCTGTTTCAATGAAAATGCCCTAACCTATTGCCTGCATTTTAATTCAAGTTGTCTCTTCACAGAATCCTTGCAGTAGCAGCCCATGTTTGAACAATGGCACCTGTCAAGCTGGATTTACCAGTAATGGTTTTCGTTGTGTCTGTCGCGCTGGATTCACTGGAACAAAATGCAGTCAGGGTAATGTAAAGTGACGAATATTTGTCAAAAGCGGCAGTTGTTTATGCGGTGTCTCAGTTAGTGGTTTTCATGATTGTTTCTTTTCTCTGGCAGCTTTCAGAAACTGCGCTGAAATTTACAAATCTGGTGAAAGGAAAGACGGTGTGTACACCATCAAACCTGACAATTTGCCTGTCTTTGATGTGTTTTGTGACCAAAAAACAGCCGGTGGGGAGTGGACAGTGTTCCAGAAGAGACTGGACGGCTCGGTTGATTTTACCTTAACTGGAGCGACTACAAACATGGCTTCGGTGATCTGAGAGGTGAATTTTGGCTGGGACTGGACAAGATTCACCGCCTGACCTCAGATAATAACAGCATGCTGCGTGTGGACTTGGAAGACTTTGACGGGAATACTAGTTATGCCGAGTATGACATGTTTGGTGTTAAGAGTGAGAATGACAAGTACCAGCTCATCCTCGGTAATTACTTAGCCTCAGGTAAGTTAACTTCTTAATTCTTCATTTAAATTCTAATATGTAGCTTAAAGATGATCTCCAGTCCGTCCTGCGCAAGCTCAGGGTTTATTTACATGTTTGTTTTGTATTTGTTGATACGTTACACTTTGGTGATAGCGTACATGAAGTTGTTATGAAGTTTTTGAACCGCCATTAAGTGTCGTTGAGTTACTGAATGCTCGATGAGCTGAAACGTCGGTTTGGGATAATGCCGAGGTTCTTCTACTCGTTATTATTGTTTGGCAAGGATATCTGGCGTTAATAATGAAGAAAAAAATTAATGTTTTCGCTAGTATTTACATTCCTTCGTATGCGACTCATAAACATAGCAGGCGGAGATTGCGCAGTACGGACTGTAAATCATCTTTAAATAAATAGGTTATTACACGTTGGCGAGAAACCTTACTCGTGAGATATTGTTCTTGCCACTCGAAAATCCATAACCAAGTATTTCACTCGCCCGCCGACGCAGCACAACAACCAATCACTTTGTAGTATATCATCCTTGCAAAGATATTCCATGGGTCCGTTGTATGGTTAAGATTTCTTTTCTAAGAACTCGTGTAAAAACTTACAAGACTCGAGTATACAATGCGATAAGCTCTAGTCTCTATTACGCATGCGCGATACCTGATACAAATTCACATAACGGGTATAAATAAGGGCGGATTCATTTGCATCATACGGGTAAATATATTTCATGGGTCCGCTGTTTGGTTAGTTATCATGTTTTACCTTCTTCATACCATTTGCTCGTTTCTTGATTTAATATCCCAGGAACTGCTGGTGACTCCCTCTCTGTTCATCGCGGTCAGCCATTTTCAACTCAAGATCAAGATAATGATGATCACACAGGACATTGTGCCAGTAGGTTTAAAGGAGCCTGGTGGTACAACGATTGTCACAACTCCAACCTGAATGGGTTGTATCATCGCGGAGCGCACTCTTCCTACGCTGATGGTGTGAACTGGTATCACTGGAAGGGGAATTATTACTCCCTGAAGAGGACCGAGATGAAAATAAGACCAGTGGATTACTGAACTTTTATGTGTTGTTTTTCTAAAGTACCGCTAGATTAATTTTTAACTCATCGTTTACTTAGGAAGAGTGCATGAGCGATTTGCTCCAGATTTTGACCTTTTAAAATAACATAGAAATTGCACATTGCAAAGGCAAGCAAAAACTAACGATAAAAACCAACGTTTCAGTGTCTTCATGACGCCATTGTCAAGGTAAATACTATATATATGTAATTTTTCACGTCGTTATTGTATTATAGCTGTGCGTTGGTTGGTATGTAGATTATGTAATCCTTTCTATTTTCCGCTGGAATGCAGGTTACGTAATCATGTTACGAATTGAATATTTAAGCAGTTTGTCGATTAGGAGTTGTCATTCGACGGCATCTCCGTTTTTGATCGTTTCTCTTTTTACAGTATTACTAATGATATTAGTAAAAACACCGTTTATGTCTGATCAATAAACGAGATGCCCCCTCCTATACCATGGTCTGGTTTTGTTACTTATACAGTGGAACCCGCTTTACGGACACCCGCTTATTGCTGGTTTGCAACCAATCCCGAGAGATTCAAATGACAAAGACGCGGCGGCCATGTTGGGGGTACAAACAATAGAAGCTAATTAGAAATCTTTTATTAATGACCCCAGCTGACGTCACTTGCAAACCACCAATTACGGACAGTTTTGTTTGTCCCGACGAAAGGCTCATATAGTTCCTCTTACATTGACCCGCTTAATACGGACACCGGTTAAGGGACTGTGCAATAATTACCAGGGGGGGGGGGGGGGGGTTTGGAAAACCAGAGGGGGGAGCATAAAGTAAAATCAAAGCAAGGAGAGGGGGGGGGGGCTCTAGGTAAATAAGTCACTCAAGAGAGGGGGGGGCTTAACATTTTATTTCAAGTACATATTACATTGGCGAATCCATACCTATTTATAAGGTGGGGACGGAAAAATTTTCGGCCCTTCGGGCCTAGCTATCCTTCACCGGACCTGAAAATAACACACATGCTCTTTTCCTTCTGCTATGGTTCTGTTGAATATTGCTACGGAGGTGATGTTTGTTCCAGACGCGGATGTCCAACAATTAAACATGTAGTAGGAGCTCTTCTTTCTGTTATAAGATTTTAATCCACAGGTGCGTGTAGAGAAAATGTAGGGTACTTGTATAAAAGGTGTGTGTATACTGTGAAGGGGGGGGGGGGGGGGGGGGGGGGGTCGTACATAATTTCTGACTGATTAGAGGGGGGCAATAACTAAATTCACTCTTTTAGGAGGGGGGTATTACCTAATATTTGGCTACATGAAGCCCATTTTCCAACCCCCCCTCCTGATAATTATTGCACAGTCCCTAATACGGACAACGGACACTTTTCTGTGATCTGAGTGACACGCTCTCATACAAAGTTAACCTCGCTTTACGGACACTGGTTATCTGAGAGAACCTAACAAAACGGCTGCCAACCGAGTCTTTCAAAAGGTTTTGTCTAATATTCAGTCCGTCTGGTCATAGTTAATAGAGGGAAATGGTTATGAAGCTCGGCAAAGTTCTTTGTTATATGTTTTTGTTCGCTATTTTGGGGGTTGACCGTGCACAAAACCTGACAAAATACAATAGGTGGTTACGTGTGTTCAAGCAACTAACCAATAGAAACGTTTCGGTTACGTAATTCATGTATAGTGTATGAGCGCAAAACAAAATATGTGCACGGTCGTGGACCTTCCAACATAAATCTTGGCTTCTTTGTTTGCTCCTTTGAAGTTTGCCGGGCTTCATAACCATTCCCCTCTATTAACTATGGTCTGGTTGAACCGCAAACTGAAAATGCCACTGTGCAGAGCAAAGTCACGGACTATTTTAAATGATTACGTCGTCCCGTTTCAAACAAGAGAACATTAATTTTACTACTTGTATATATATTTGAATGAGCGTAAGGTTTCTTCAGTTTGAACTTAAGTTACAGTTAAGACATTAAACATCGTTCTGTTGCCTTTAAATTTATTGTATGCTTTAGTCTTTGTATCAATAAAACCTGCGTCCGTGACGTTTATTCTGGGAGCCCACTTAATACGGACACCCGGATAATACGGACACTTTCGCGTGTCCCCTTGGTGTCCGTATTAACCGGGTTCTACTGTACTTCATATATGACTGGGTTTGGTCATTTTCATATTACTTCATATTTGACAGAATAATGTGTGTTTTGGTGAACTTTTAACAATGAGGACACTTTGTGATGCATATCATGAGGAGCGTGCATCTCATTTGCGGTCAATCATGGACATATCTCCCCGCTACGCTTTCGTCCGATTTTGATAATCACTCGCATGATTACAGACCGAATTGGACTCCGCTCAGTCCTATTACCATGATTAATGTAGCAATGTCGCACAAAGCATTGATCGAGTGTGGCACTGTTGAATGCAAACACGACGTGAAATGAGTTTGGAAGAAACCGAAGCTTTGTATGAATTCAGTCGAGAAGAAGAATCAGGGTTGACCTTTGGATTTACTGTTCAAGAATTTATTTGTATATATTATTTTAACGAGTTTTTGAATAAATTGTTATTATATAAGGATGCTGGGTAAGGTCGATATATCCCAAACTCACTCTCTGGAAATCAGACTATGTAAATATGAATTAATTTGGCAGTTTTATATTAATGATGTAAAATCAGTAAATACATTAACATGTTTACAAAGCTGTAAATATCTACTAACTATCCAATCAGAGTGTCTGTGCCATTACAAAATTTAGAAGTATATTTATGATTGACTTTTATGCGTATAGAATTTAATTTAAAATAATTATTATGTATGGATAAGAATTTGTTCTAATTTTTTTGTAAATTATATATTACATAATATGTACCTAGAGTGACATACCCTCACCTTTCAAACTGTGACTGATTGGCTGACGAATTATTACATAGCTTGTAAAATATAGCCTGACAGCTTCAAAGACTGTTTTTGATATTCTTATTTTTTATTCTGACCAAGATCTAGAGCTCAGACTCAGCTTAAATTATAGACTAAATTATAGAGCTTGATAATAACAAAGTTAACTTAGAAAGGAGAGCACAAATTAAATAATTCATATTACCCATGTGAGTTAAAGTAAAATAAAGTGTATATTGCACAAAATGTTTGAACTCATTTTTTAAAGTCGATCACTAGCCTAGTGCCCTTACAGTTCACTGACTAGTTACTAAATGAAATACATAGCGAGCACGTGACCCGTTCCCAGGCCCTTACGTTTACATCGCGCGAGAGGAAGAGAGTACCGAGGAATCGGGGGTCCCGGATAAAGGAAATGAGGAATATTTCGGTAAACCATGAATTTTTCTCAAGGTCGGGATAAATCTGTCCACCACTGATCTACGTGGAATCTAACGGCCTTGGTTAAGCAAGAACGATATCACGGAAACAGAACGAAAAGATGATCCTTTTCTCATGAAAGGCTGCTAGGATTATTTGACTGAGCCTGAGAAACGCAGTCAGTTGTCATGGAAAGTAAATCAACTGGACGTATTGGAAAATTTAGAATGACTGAGTATTGGAATAAAGCATATCCCGAGAAAGAAATGAGAGAAGAAAACTGATGACCGAGCTTTTGTAGTTATTTTATCAAATAATTTTCCTTGATAAATGAATAAAAAAATATCTGCTATATTAGCTCGGTAATGACAAACAACGCAAGATGATGTTTCTGTTTCAATAAAGGTGTTTTCCTCTGCATTATTGTGATCATGATGTGAAAACAATTGCAATGACATGACACGGCACGTGTTGGACAAGCGTAGATAAGGGACGTGGCATCAGATGACATATTTGCTACGATAATGGAGTAGGGAAATAGTAATTTAAATAAAATTCGACAGCTAAGATGACTAACAGGTCAAATGGACCTGCTGCGTTTAAAATTTATGTTTTACAATTTAGTTTGAAACCGTAACGTCGTTTATAACCATTATGTGACTATATTTCTTTCTCAACTTCATTCCTTTAATTATACGGAACGAGAATCACGGGTCATCTTTATAGTTCTGTAAACGTTTTAAAACTCTTGTGAGATAGCGTTGGCGGGTACAAATTAATGCTTCTTGTCTGAGATATAATATGAAAACAAACAGTTTACCTTTCTAATGCTGGATGATGTTTATTAGAAGTTGAGAATGAATACCGGCATAAATTCGAATAAATCTTCATTAAAAAAGACGCGCAAAATAGTTACAAACTTTTTGACATGGTCTGCTGTTTTTGTTTTGTTATTCTAGATTCATTGCCTTGAAAATAATTAAAATAAAAAATTAACAGAAACGGTGATAAAATGGAATAAGTGAGCCAGAGCTGGGTCATTTTAAGTTTTCCACAGTAATATACGCGTCATTTTTAATTAATTGCCTTTTATCCTGTCCGGTTGTTTATATTACCTGCACTGACGAATATTTATTAACATAAACCTCCGTTGTAGAATTCTGTTGAAAACGATGTTAAGTTAAATATTTTTAGAAAGGAACCGAAGATCGGGAGGTAATATTCTACAAGAGGTTTTTTAAAATTAAATTACTTGTAAAGAAAGGCCTAATTTTATTCGAACGTATTTATGGTGTTGCTCATTGTGTTAAGGCCATTGCGGGAACACTCTGTTGGATAATGTTTTCAACCATTTAACGTTCAAAAGTTCACGTAATTTAAGCCGTTAATTGACATTCTATGATTAACATATTTGTGTTATTGGATAGGACTTTAAACCCATCATGGAAACACTTTCTGTGAGATAATGTTTTCGAAATATTTACTGATGTTCACAAAACTTTCACGTAGTTGAAGCTGTTAATTAGCATTCAAGATATATGAAAGACCACCTGCTGTAGTTTAGGTGAAAAATATATCCTGAGCGACGAAACACTTAAGTGTTTTGCATTAGGCATTTTAAACTGCATGGTCACAGGAAGAATGGCTTGTTTGGAGATCCAATTCAAGCTTGAAAGTCCAACCATCGTTTTTATCCTTTGCATTTCTCTTGGAACTATTTTCCCATTCTGTTGCTTTTGCTATGGTAAGTATAATTTGCTAGTTTCTCTTATTCTCTGTTTGACTTTCCTGGTTGTTTCTTAATATGTGTTTATTCAAAACTCTCCCGTGTGTAGGCCATTAAACTGATCCATCAAAATAAAAGTTGACATGGAAATTTTCTGAAACTTTCCGTGATTATATTGATCATTATAAAAAGAATAGGTCACCAGCCCCGTGAAAAGAGCTATTATCAGCGAAAGAATAAGAGACGCGTTAATTTGAATGTGAACAGGAGCTCCTGATGTGAGCCATTCATTCTTTGTTTGGTGGTAGCAGAAGAAAAAGGAGAAAGAAAAACTGTACTGCATCGACTAAAAAGAAAAATCTAATATAATGTACCGGCGTTTCAAGATAAAGGCACACATCTCAGTTCGAAAGACAACGACTGGACTTGTTTCTCGCCGGCTGTCATGTTTTCGGTTTCAATGATTCACTATTAGGTTAGTTCACGTTTCCAGTGTTTATTTATTTATTCTGAGACAGAAATTGGTCTATACTCATTGCATGGGAAGAAAATGATTGCTAGACTTAACATTATGCGTAGTAAGCATGTATAGTGCAATACTAGGGCTGCTCGAGCTTTTTGTATTTCCGCCTGTTCCAGAATCTCAGTTCGGGCAACAGACGAGGAGATGTGATGCGATCGCTTGAGAAAGTTTCACTCGATGGCGACATCGGAATTCATGAAAAATACTATTTTTTCTTTATTGTCGCATTGCATTGGATTAGGTTCGATTACTGTAAATATATCCAGTGAAAACGTTGTCGGATCGCAGTATTTTAGTCTGACCTAGTCTGCGCGACATTGACAGAATGGTAATTTGGCTATAAGATTCTTTACGGAACTTTAAATATCGGTGGCCGGAAATGATTTTTTGTTTTCGCTATTGACGTCTGATGACCGATCTTCATGTTTTGGAAAATTCTGCTAAAATTTAGTTTGGCCAAAGCTATAGCTCGCTTCTACAGGTTTAATATGAAAAAGGAAACGTTTTTATTTCATGTTGTTATATCTCATTAGTATTACGAACGTGCAGCGGTTTTCTACTTTTATTCATTCAGACAATCGATAATTATACCATTCGGTCCAGTCAATCGCGTATATTAGCTGAAAATTAAGATGACCTAATAGATTGACCGAATAGTTCCCTGAAGGAAGGAATCTTCAGTTAAAATATCACCATCATTTTAACCTCACCATCCCTTCTCAAACTTCTACAATCAGTATGCCTGCGTTTTCTATTTTATTTTAGAAGCGTTATAAAATAGTTATAGAATGTACATTAACTATATGTATTCAAAATATTCTGATGTAGCATAAATTAATTTCAAAAGAACGCAAGGTGTCGAGATAGAGGGTTCGCGTAAGGAAGAAGCAATTAGGTTTCATTGCTGACTAATTCATATCATATTGTAAATTATCTGTGTCTTTTACAGATGACGAATTTCGCAACATCATGTTCAAGGAACCAATACCAAAACAAGGCAATGAAGAAACACGTGATCAGGAGCGAGGATGTGCCTAATGAAGGGAGCTGCCGAGTGATGTGTTATATGGAACCCAATTGTGTGTCCATTAATGTGGGACCTTTAGAAGGAGGAGCACACAAATGCGAGCTGAATAACGCTACAGATGAAAATGAATTTACTATCTTCCTTGATGAAAAACCAACTTTCACCTATTTGGCTATCGAGGTAAAGTTATGCTTAGCGGCTATTGTATTGCAGTCATACTTATGAGGAGTATTCATCTCTTTTTATATGAAGGATGACGTTCTAGCTCCATATTATGAAAAAGCTAGAATCTTAGAAACGCAATGTTATCAGAGACAGTTCCCTACGTTCTTTCATTTGACGCAGTCCCATAGTCATCAGTAAAATTCCATAGGAGATGAACTTAACAAGGCAGCTAAAGCTAATGAAACAATATATTTAGGGCAATAAAGCCTGATATAAGGAAAATGCCCTGGCCTATAGCTATTGCCTGCATTTTAATTTTGTTTTTAACAGAATCCTTGCAGTAGCAGCCCATGTTTGAACAATGGCACCTGTCAAGCTGGATTTACCAGTAATGGTTTTCGTTGTGTCTGTCGCGCTGGATTCACTGGAACAAAATGCAGTCAGGGTAATGTAAAGTAACACGTAATAAGCTGCGCATGGAAAGACCTCTAATCCAGAATTGAAAAGTTTGGTTCATATTTTAATGAACACAAAAGATACGGCTTTGCTTTTTTACGTCAATTTTATCCAATTAAAGCAGGGGAAAAAACATTTTTATGAAACATTATTCCTTTAAATTTAAATCATTCAAAAAGTACGCATGTCTTTCATTACATATTGTTTTCCACCCAGTTATGATCGTGATGTGGACGCCATTGTACATAATACTTGAACTAAAAACGACCTCTGTACCCCTTGTAGATATCGATGAATGCAGCAATGGCAGCCATGATTGTGACGTGAATGCCAACTGTACCAACACTGTTGGCTCACATAACTGTTCTTGTAAGGAAGGATTTGCCGGAGATGGACGCTCATGTTCAGGTACATTAACTATACGTGAAGTAAAGTAAGTTGTAATAATTGTTAACCGTCTGCTGCGATGTTGAGTAGTGGATACATTGCTTTCTGAGAAATTAGTTTTCTTGGGAGTCTGTGAGAAAGATATGTTTGGACACAGTTTAACTGCGTATCATGGCCTACAGTGGAACCTCTACTTTCAGAGACACCTCCATTAAGGAGACAAACGTTTGTCCAGGCAAAATTAACGCTCATATGATCTTTGTAATCTATTACTGTACCTCTGTGAAAGGGACTATTATAAGGTTTTTACCTTGAAAACAAATTCGAGAGAGACTCTTCTTTGAGCTATGTTTTCGTGTTTCACTTACGATCGCTCGACTTCACTATTTCACTATTGTTGCAAAGATAATTAGTTTGCTAAAAAAGATATGTGAAAGAAGATTCTCTCTCGGAATTGTTTTCAAGTAAAAACCGTATCTGTTCCATGACGGCCTTATCCACGCGAAATGAAAACAAATTCCGGGAATTTTGAATTGCCGCCATTATGTTTGTATGGAAATGAGCGAGCAGGTTGGCGCACGCGCACTCATTTTGCCGCTGTGTCCCTGAAACCCATGAGGCAGAATGAAAATTATTGGAGGATTATAACATCAGTACTAGATCACTGATCTATCAGCTATTATAATAACTTCATCGGGCATTGTGGCGTATTTTGCGGGCTAAAATGGAGAATTCAGCGGGCTAAAATATATTTTAGCCCGCTGAACTGAGCCAATCAGAAAGAAGAAAATAACGTAGCAGCCAATCAGAACTGGAAACCATTCAAGTGTTCGCGCCGTTTTCTTGGAATTCAAAGCGCCGTTGACTCGAAGTGCTGCCATCTGTAGCTGCAAAGCTATTGTTTTTGAGCTTTATATTATCAGACTGGCTGAAAAAGCTAACGAAGAAGCAAATTTTCAGCCTTCTCAGTACAGCTAGTTGAAGAGGACTTACAGAAACTCGAGGAAGAATCCATACACGCGGCGAATTGAATGTAAGTTTGTCTTCTTCGATCGAAACCCGCTCAGTTCAGGCAAAATATTTTATGCCAAATTGCCAGTTCAGTAATTGCATGATTAAGTTCCAACACTTCTAGATGACTATTTATTTGCTGTTGATGGAATTCTGTAATTTTTCCTTTCTTGAGAACTTTAGAGCACAGATTGTTTCGACGAATTTTGCGTACGGTTTTCTGCCAAGTTTTACAATCGGCATATGAAATAAACGTCGACCCGACGCCGGCAGTGTTCAAGATATCGCTTACTGTCTTTGATTCCTTTTCTAAATGCCCTCTGAAATTATTATAATAGTAATAGAGTTGATGTTCTTGGGCGTAAATATGTTTTTGGCCCGACTATTGAGCCTGAGTCGGGCCAAAAACATATTTACGCCCGCGAACATCAACTCTATTGTTATAATACATTCCTCGGCTTCAATTTCCTAATTGCCCTCAAAACGTCAAGGAGATGCGACAAATGCTAAAAGACATTCAGGGAAACATTCAGCAATCCATTTTCCAAAAATCGCCCTCATGACGGAATATCTTGGCTACTGAACAAAAGAACCATGTTTGTACTTTGAAGTACTTGTGAGGTTTACAATCTCAACATAACAGACTTCTTTATAAAATTAAAGTGACTTTGTAAAAGCAGTAAAGGCTAATGACTTTGAACTTTAAAATATAGTACATTGCAACATTTTCATCAGTGATCAGTATTATTTAAACTACATGACCCTAGTAAATTTCGCATCATGGATTTCGCGGTCTTATCTTTTCTTCTGCAGCTTCGAAAAACTGCGCTGAAATCTACAAATCTGGTGAAAGAAAAGAAGGTGTGTACACCATCAAACCTGACAATTTGCCTTCCTTTGATGTGTTTTGTGATCAAACAACAGCCGGTGGGGGGTGGACAGTGTTCCAGAAGAGACTGGACGGCTCGGTTGATTTTTACCTTAACTGGAGTGACTACAAACATGGCTTCGGTGATCTGAGAGGTGAATTTTGGCTGGGACTGGACAAGATTCACCGCCTGACCTCAGATAATAACAATATGCTGCGTGTGGACTTGGAAGACTTTGACGGGAATACTGCTTATGCCGAGTATGACATGTTTGGTGTTAAGAATGAGAATGACAAGTACCAGCTCATCCTCGGTAATTACTTAGACTCAGGTAATTTAATTTCTTCATTATTCATTCAAATTCTAAGATGTAGCATAAATAAACAGGTTATTACACGATGGCGAGAAGTCTCACTCGTGAGATATTGTTAATTCTTGCCACTCGAAATTCCACAACTTTAAGGAAACGTGCAAAACTATTGATCACGTGAGTCATAACTTACAAGACACCTTGTGCTCAGTACCTAATGTTTACGGCTATCTCTAAAATAGGGAACGGAGAATAGGGAATGGGGAATGGGAAAACGGTAATGGGGGAAAGGGGAATGCATGGGAATCCTCTAAAAGGAGGAATATCTAAAATAGGGAATCTCTAAAATTGTTATCCGTTAAACAAACTTGGATAAGAGGATTTCATAAGTGGAGTTTTCGTTGACAATACAATACAATAACTTTATTCAGGTGTCAAATCTACTAGCTGGTCACAAGTGGCCTACTAATTGGGGACACTAACAAAAGCATTGAAAAAAAAGAAAATCTTAAATATCTTATAAATAAATATCTTATATCTTATCTCGTTGAGAAATCAATATCACTAGATATACGACTCATGGTTGTCGTCGCTTGCCGCAATCATTTTAAGCTAGACCAAGAGACCACATATAGCAAGAGGTATTGATTTCGTAACTTACTGTAAAAATTTATATAGTGCTGAAATCCAAGGAAAATATCTTTTACACTGATCAAGATGTATAGCGCCGGAGAAATTATTGAAAGCGCGATTGGCACACATTCTGTTATCATCACTTTTTCCTTCTTCATAACATTAAATTTTGCTCGTTTCTTGATTTAATTCCTCAGGAACTGCTGGTGACTCTCTCTTTGGTCACAGCAGTAAACCATTTTCAACTCAAGATCAAGATAATGATGATTACCCCAGCAACTGTGCCATAGAGTTTAAAGGAGCCTGGTGGTACATGGCATGTCACACGTCCAACCTGAACGGCTTCTATTATCACGGATATCACGCTTCCTTCGCTGATGGTGTGAACTGGAAACACTGGAGGGGATACAACTACTCAATGAAGAGGACCGAGATGAAAATAAGACCAGTGGACTACTGAACAATAAGCTGTAAAACCGAGTCATATAGACTTATCTTTTTACCCGGCTAGAAAACTCTCTCCCATGCAGAACATGTGTTTACTCAGGCCTCTGGAAAGCCAGTAATAGTTCAAGCTTCAAATTTCTCAGTTAACAACCTAGCTGCTGACCACCCGGCCAAAAATCCTCATCATTTAGGGGTGGCCGTATTGTGAAGTAAAATAACTTTCATTGTTTTGTTCTAGTCAAGCACCACTCGATTAATAACATAGCTTTAACACATTAGTAACTCAGTAACTTGATCAAGGCTTGGACCTTTTAAATAACAGATAGAAAATACACATTATTAAGAATATATTACGAATCTATGGTAAATTTTCATTTAATTGTAAGTTATATAGTATGCGGCTATTTCCCAGGTGGTGTGCGCACTACGATCGCTACGAATTGTGGATATAGAATTTTCAAGATGGCGGCGAAGCTTGTAAGTTTTGTGCTTCGTTTATCCACAGTAAGTTAATAGAGCGAAATGGCTATGAAGCCCGGCATACTTCTTTGTTGTACCTTTTTGTTCGCTTTTTTGGTGACCGTGCACAGAACCTGACAAAATACAATAGGTGTTAACGTGTGTTCAAGCAACCATAATTAACAGAGGGAAATGGTTATGAAGTCCGGCAAAGTTCTTTGTTATATGTTTTTGTTCGCTGTTTTGGGGGTTGACCGAGCACAAAACCGGCAAAATACAATAGGTGGCTACGTGTGTTCAAGCAACTAACCAATATAAACGTTGCGATTACGTAATTCATACATGGTCATGGACCTTCAGGCATAAATCTTGGCCTCTTTGTTAGCTCCTTATAGAAATGAAAAGGTCGTCCACTTTCGTAAATTCAAAAACTCACTCATTAATATTTCACTAAAGAAAATACAAAAGAAATGAATGTTTAATGAGTGTCTTTATACAGTGGGACCTCGATAAAACGATTTCCCAAGGGACTGACCAAATTAGATCGTTATATCGGGAGATCGTAATAACGAATTCCCGATATAACGATTTTTCGGGAAAAGAGCCAAAAATATCGTTATATCGGGGTATTGTTAATAATTGATTTTTCATGTACTGTATAAATCCCTATCGTAACAAGCTGTTGACAGACACGTTACAGTCCTTATGCAATGAGAACTAAATTATAAAGGAAAATTATTGCCCGGGAGTATTGTCATATCTTTAAAAGTGTTAAGTCTCCTTTTTCATCGCGCGATGATTGATTTTATCGTTATATCGGGGTAAATTTTACGTTTGGGCTGCCAGATTGTGATCGTTATATCGGGAATATCATAATATCGAGTATCGTTAAATCGGGAGTTTTCTCCATACATTTACTGTAACATTTGCCGGGCTGTCAAATTTTGATCGTTATACCGGGAACATCGTTATAGTATCGTTATATCGAGGTTCCACTGTATTTGATAAAGATACGGCTGAACTTTTAGCTCAATTTTAAATCTAAAACGAACTAAAATTTCTAGGCAAGGGTCAGATTTAATATATTTAGAGGGAAGTTTTTGAAGTTGTCAACTTCAAATCACAGAACGTGTTTTATCAGGTCTAAAAACACTCGGCCACGCCTCGTGTTTTAATTCCTGTTCAAAAATTTATTAATAATTCATAAAGAAAATTCAAAAGAAATTAAATGTTTAATGAGTGTCTTTGTATTTGATAAAGATACAGCTGAACGTTTAGCTCAATTTTCTTATCTATGAAACAAAATAAGGATAAGATTTAATAGATTTATTAGAGGGAGTTTTTGAAGTTGTTTTAAAAACTCGCAGAACGTCTAAAAAACACTCGGCTTCGCCTCGTGTTATAAAACCTGATAAAACACTACTGCACGTTTTTTAAAGTGCCCATAACCTTTTTTTTTAATTTTCTCATCTGAATCTAAACATCACCCAAGTAACTTCTGCGAACACATTTTGCGATTTGCAGAAAAACACGAATTTTTCATGAATTTTATAAAACTTTCAAATTTGCCGCCATTTTGGCTCACCATTTGCCTTAGTCTCCTCTCGGTCCTTCTCGGTTCACAAGGATCTGTGACGTAGATTAAGGAACACGTGACTTCAGACAAAGGAACCGTGACGTAGATTAAGGAACATGTGAGCCCGTCGGCCTTCTTACAGCGGGACGGGTATAACAAAACAAAAATAGGATTTTCAAGATTTGAAATATTCATAAAAAATTCGCGTTTTCTGCAAATCGCAAAATGTTTTCGCAGAAGTTCCTTGGGTGATGTGTAGATTCAGATGAGAAAAACAAAATGGTTAAGGGCACTTTAAGCTATACATAAAACACATGTTATTAAGCGTCTCTGTTTTGTCAAAAAAGGTCCTCGTTTTTGAATTTATTTATTATCAGAATGCAAAGTTACAGTCATACAATTCGGAATTGGTGTATGCTGATAATAAAAAATATTCATCCGCTGTTTTGTTGTTCGCTCAGCGCTCTTCGCGGATTCAGATTCCATTGCAGCTGCGTGTGCAAAGCAATTAAATGCGAAACACAATGAGATGCATTTCCTTAGGTTTGGTAATTAAACTTCTGTCAAGCCGCTAAACACATCATCTAACGTTTATGTTTAATGTACTCACTCAGACTATGAATAGCTGGTTATCATCTTAGAGCAGATAATTATCCCTTCCTTGTTTAAGAATTTTCTCTTGTTTGGCCCACGCTTCATGACAGTGGATGAGAGTTGACGAAAAATATCATTAGAACCAACTCTCATCAATTATCATCCTCGTTTGGCCCGGGCTTAACACTGATGACTTAAAGGCGCTACGTCACGGATGGCGCAACTTAAAAAAATGAGCCTAAATTTGTTCAAGTTCGCCGAGTCGTTTGAAATCCGTCTCGGTAAGGTCTACGAACAACATAATGCAGGACTTAATTGTAGAATATGGCCAGTTGGTCATCTTTATAGCCTGTTCCAGGCGTTCGGATAGTGGGGGGAGCAACGCGAAAAGACGCGCGAAGCGCGAAGAACGGCGAGGAAAAAAAGGCGAGGGGATTGGGGAGAGTGCGCGAATCCGAACGCCTGGAACAGGCTATCATCATCTTTATAGTTATGTAAACTTTCTAAAACACTTGTGAATAGCGTTGGCGGATACAATGTAGATAATGCTAGATGTCATATAAATACTGAATATTTCATTTCCCATTATTTAAAAATACACCTGCTGTAGTTTGGGCTCTTCCTGTCAAAAGTTACCTTACCACGACAAGCGCTTATTTGGAGATGTTATAGTTATTCTGGTACGTATATTTTCCTAATTTTTCTTGTTTTTACAGTGTGGCATGAAATTTTTGCGGGATCTACTTGTTGTGAATTTTGCGGGGTTTTTCCAGATCCGCCAAAAAATATCCCGCAAGGGGTTAGAAGTCTTGCAGGATGATACATCATTA
This sequence comes from Desmophyllum pertusum, assembly GCA_029204205.1. NCBI lineage: Eukaryota > Metazoa > Cnidaria > Anthozoa > Scleractinia > Caryophylliidae > Desmophyllum > Desmophyllum pertusum. The sequence goes on along the minus strand of MU826827.1, from coordinate 3,085,919 downwards.
AAAAGCACAAAAAAACACAATTATAACGTAAAAACGACGTTCCGACACCTACAGGAAAATTTTGTCGTTGGGTGCCCCTGTAAATAAATGAAAACCACCGCATTTTTGCTCTCAATGGTGGTAGTGATGCAGAGAGTGGAGTAAATAAATATTTTGGCGGATAATTACCTTGGGTCTCCGAGGATGATGACGTATCTGTTCGGATACGTTAGCTGAACTTTCAAACTTCAGAAAATTTTAGGGATTGAAATCTTTTTACCCGAAAAATTTATGAGCTGCTTTTGTCTTTCCGAAAGTCATAGCTGGCCTTTTTTGTACCCAAAACGACATTTTTATCTGTCCGAAAACAAAAGGCATTAATTTTCCCATGTCAAGAAAGTTCGAGATGACATTTTCCTAACCGAATATCTGAGGCGATTATAAGCCTTCCGAACAGATATTCCACCGAAATGATCCGTTGGGTGCCCCTGTATTTATAACGTCTAGCTCTTTCCTTTAGGAACAAATGTATATTTGTAAACTGAGATTATACGACAAAGTTTAAGAAACTCCATCGGTTCGATGATGGTGGGTTGTTGTCAGGCACATAATTTAAACATCGATCAGCTATCGTGTAGATGGCGGAACCATTTAATCTGAAACCTGGAGTTCGTCTGGTACTTTAAATCGATAAATATTCCATCACATGCAGCTTTAGAGCCACTAACCGTGTATATAAATCGAGGTGTATTTCCACTGCTAATATTGGTAGACATGAAAAAATAAATAATAAAACTTTCCACGATTTAGAAATTCATTGTTGAACAACTTGTTTCCACTAAGTTCAAAAGGTATTGAAGTACTTCCTAAAAGCACTACGTCAGAGAAAAACTGAATTTATACGGCTATGTGCCAATAATTCATTGATTAGCTTTTTTACTCAGCGCTTCAGTCCTGAGATCAATTGGACTTTACAACAAAATTTCCATTACAAACCCTGCTTGAGAAAGAAATTAAGTTTTGATATGCCTATTTTCTACCAATTCATTCATTTTTTTTTTAAACTTAATTCGTCTTTTGAAAATTGGCTCGATTTAATATTACCCTTTATTATATAGACACGAGTGTTTTACTGGAAAATAGACCACTCGTAAAATTCATACGAAACTACATCCGGGACCCGAGTGGCGTATTTTCCATATCCTCACTAGTGAGGATATCGATGACGTCATTTCCCGCTTTTGCATGGCTTTTTGTGCAAAGCTGCCAAACTCCGGTTGAAAAATGGCGAGCGATAGATTCGTGAAATTCACTGAAGCCGACATGAAATCGTTCACTGAGGAGTAGGAAAATTTTAACACGAAGAAGAAAACTTCATATGCATATGACTTAAAATTATTCAAGGAGTTCCTTGCAAGTGAAGACGAAAGGAGAGAAATTCGGAATGTCCAGCCACCGAGCTGCAAGAGTTCGCGATAAAGTTTGTGCTTTTGTCTTTTGTCTATATAATAAAAAGAAAATTACACGGTGGCTTGAAGATATGAATTTTATTTTCTCGTGTTAAAAACAATATTTTACTCACTCGCTGCGCTTGTTCGTAAAATATTGTTTGTACCACTCGAAAATAAAATTCATATCTTCGCGCCGCCGTGTAATATCCTCTATATCTATAGTTGCGAATGCATGCAGGTGAAAATAAAAACGGAAAAATGACATCATGCTCAGTGAAATAGCGAAGAAAATATATATTAAGGTAAACACAATAACATTTTCTGATTGAGAAAATAAAAACATAAGCTTGCTTTAGACACGTATATTAGATGAGACTAAGAAATTTAAATAACACATTGAATAAATGATTTAAAAGTTGCTGGTCTTTAAAAATGCTTTTCCAAAGAGAGATCCAAAAAGAATTAAGCAAGCCCATGTTCCGCACGAGAGGGGTAACCTGTTCCAAGCTTGACCTGCACTCACATCAAATATTCTTCGTCCTTCAGTTTGGTGTTTGACAACTGGATGAATTATATATAGCTGATGATAATTAACTTTTCTAAAACAGCTGTGTTTAGCTGTGGTAAATTAACAGCACTAGCTGCTAAACAACAGCATGTTCATAAACAGTTCATAAACATTCAGTAATTAAACTTCTAGCAGGAGCTTAAGACATTATCCTACGTTTTTGTTTGCTTAAAAACAACTTTACGCTGGCCATGATGGTTGGACATCTTTAAACATAGATCTTGCTCTATTTTGCGCCTAGAGGACGAAAAACAAGAAGTTCCCATAAGGAGGTAAGAAGCTTCTCTGATAATTTCCAAATTGCGTTTTTGAGAAAAGCTGCTTTAAATGGTAATACCTTCATGATTACCTTTAAATTTGTCTATTTTATGTCCAGTGATCCCGCTTTGAATCTAAAATTTGTCATTGAGAACTCCCCAAACCCTGTGAATGTATTTCGCTGCAGAAATTATTTTGGATGCAGAGTTCTCTCGAGGAATATAGATGCATGTATTATTTGCTTACGTAAAAGGAAGTGATTATCAACAAGCTGCGGCAGATAGGTTCAGAGGTTTGCAAAGTGAGTTTGTTTTCACTTAAAATGTATTTTTTATACTTTTGAGCTTTCCATAGTTTAAATACCGATCACTGTTTCCCTAAAAGGTAAACATGTAAAATAATGAAGATTGCCAATCACTGGAGTTTCAAGACCGTTTCAGTCGTTTGATTCACCGATGGCGCGTGTACCAAATATTTCTCAGAACTTGAAAACGAGCGCGAAATAATATTCAATCTAGGGCCGGTTTTCGCCTGAGAAAATAGTATAAAAGTGATCATTGGCGATTACAAAAAACAAAATTTTTTTATGGTGCTAAAAAATACAATTTCTTTTAAACAGCAACAGCCAATAGCAAATAATATTGAAATATGGAAATATGGCGCTGAGAGTATTGCTTATTAGAATGCAAACACAAAAGCTCTAAAAACAAAGACAAAAGTGAAATAGTTACTCCACTGAATTGCTGTCACTCCGTTCGAATGATTTCTTTGCAACTATGGAAGGCAATTAATTGCGAAAATGGCGCCAAGTGTATTTCTTATAAGAATGCAAAGAGGAAAGCTCTAAAAACATTGCGATTTGTTTTTAATTCCTTTCTTCCTTTTATAGAGTTCTGAATTGTTTTTCATGTGTTACCTTTCCCCTGCATCGATGTTGCGGTTTTTCGTGACTTTACTGCATTGTTAATATTTTTTCTTTGTTTCGCACATTCGTTATAATTTTGTGTTCATTTTCTTTTCTGTTACGTCTGGAATTTAAATACCGCATGCTTTTATTTGTTCTTGTATGCTAATTTACCCTGTATATTTAGCTTTTTCCTTTACTTCACTTCGTGTTAAGTTTCGGTTCCCTGAACTTCGGTATTTTCCAGCAACTAGTAAGCCATTCTAGTTTCGTTGTTTTCCTTGTATTTGTTTTATTTTCGTCGTTTTGTTGTAGGTGATTTTATTTTAATTCATTTGTAGTCTTGACATTCTTCGTTCATTGGAAAGTTAAATACAATTGTAGGAATGTAGCTGTCTGTGTGTATTTCCTGCGAAGTGGCCCTTCGCCACAACGTCGTAAATTCCAATTGAGAGTTATTCAGTAAAGTATAGAGGATGCTAAAACTATAGCTACAACAGCACTGGCTCAACTTCCCGACAGAGGATGTCGAACAGTCTTCAACAAGAAGGAGTTTACAAGAGGGACCAATAGGGGTTACGTACTATACGAAAATCACGCGGGGATAAGTTTCCACAATTACTACTGCATGTGCTCGCCTCGACGTTCTTCTCGCCGAATCTGGTACAGGTTAAGGCTCTTCAAACAACCCCTAACACGGCATGGAAGAATTACCAAGAAAATGCAACCCGCTATGTAAGTCTTTTGGATGATAACAATGACGAAATTCATGAAATCAATGCTCAGTACTTAGAAGCAAGAAAACGCCTTTACAATGAAAACGTCGAGCAGTACAGTATGTGGTCCTAATTCCGGCCAGAAAAGACACGAACGTGTAATTCTCGCATTGGAAGAACTTCCTTGATCTGAAACTTGGCCTGTGACTTGTCACAACATTTACCTAGCATATGTAAGAGCAACAGCGTTTGTTGTTTATCGATAATCTTGTAGTATCGAAAATAGAGGTTCGCTTTGGCGGCCCTAATTCCGGCCAACGAGTCCTAATTCCGGCCACAAGGAAAAGCATACAAATATACGCATAAACAGTTTACAAAAATAAATTTCCGTGACTTTTAACCATCTTTCATCCATATCGATAAATGAAAAGGCGAATTATACCAAGAGAGCTTTGTTTTAGGACCGAAATAAGTGCACGGTATTCAAGCCCATTCAAGCCGCTCTGCGGTGACGGCCAGCCTGACAAGAGGTTTTGTGAGAGGTGGCCGGAATTAGGACCTCGAACTGAAAACACATCGAAATGTTTGAGTCGTAATTTTAGACAGATATTTAACCTGTAGATAATTTTTTTTGGTCTGGCAGAAAGGTCATTCATTCTATGTATTTCATACCAAAAATTAGCGCTATTAAAGACAAACGGGAATTCTAAATATAACCATGTAATTTGAGGCGCCGTAAACTAATGAATGTCGGACAAAACAAATTCACCAAACTTCACGATAACTCGAAATTCTCTTCTTTAACAGCAACAGGAAAGCCACCAAGCAAGATTACGAAAGGAAATAGATCAATTAATCTTAGCAAAGAGTCGTTTCTTATTTAAGTTCGTTTTCCAATGGAAAAATATGCGATGAACGAAAAGTGGCCGGAATTAGGGCCGGCCGGAATTAGGAACACATACTGTACGAAGTTGCTGTTACCACATATTTCAATGAGCAAGTATCTCAAGATCTCACAACTTTTAAGACGCCATCGCCACATATAACACGATCCAGTGCAAGACTTCACGACGCGAAGTTGGCGGCGGCAAAGGCTGCGTTAATAGAACAACAAACGGAGCAGAAACGAAAAAGGCTGCTCGATAATGAGGTTATAAGCGATTGGAACTTGAAATGAAGCAGAAAGATGTTACGGAGACCAAAACCAACACTGAGATTATGCCGAACTAGAAGCAAAACGAGCGGAGCATGAGCTTTCAGGTCTGCCGTTGGACGCTCATACACTCTTCAGAACACCTTCCCAGTATCTCAGGCCATACACACAGGATCAGGTCCTCCTTGAGCGGTTTCAGATTTGCGACGTTGCGATAGTGAATTTATGCTGTTATTCATCGGTTTACCTGGATCAAACGGCTACTAGTGTAGCGACCGCCATTCTGGGTAGAAAGGGGCGCGAGGAAACTGCTGATGTTGCTAGAACCATACGTCTGACACAATCCACACTAATCCACACAAATCCACACAAGTCCACAAATCCAACTTGAAGAGTCCATTTATTAGCTAGACCTGAGACGTAACGACTGTTAGGACCTGTAAGGACCGATAGGACCGTCAAAGACTGTAATGTTCTCCGGTTTTCATGTGAAACTAAAGCTTCGAGCGAAGCCAAACAACTGCCGTAGCGTTCTGAAACGTTTTTGCTCCACGAGGAGCTTCTCCAAGGTCCCGTATATAGTGAACATATCACGTGATGCGTCACGCAAAACAAAACGGAAGGGATGACGTTACATGGCTCCCCCAGACATTGTTAAAATGTATGAAATTACAATGATCAAAATATCAAACAAAACTTAAGTGTTCTCAAAGTTCGGTAAATGTTAATCTTTCCTGTGATTAGTTCATGGCTCCCCGACGGGGTCGTACTCCGGTCGTAAAGATTCCTTCTCAGCACTTCTATCTTCGTTCGGTCGATGAATCAGGATCAACTTGTGGATAGGCCTGTCAAATAGTTTCTTCTTTCCAGACTGAGTGATAAGGAGACGGACTTTGCGAACGAGCCCATCGTCACTGGGGTAGACTTCTGTAACCTTGGCGAGTGGCCACTGGTTCCTAGGGCAGGATTCATCGCGAATCAGGACAACGTCACCAACTTGACTGTTAGGACTAACATGGGTCCATTTCTGACGTTTCTGTTGTAGCAGGCAATATTCTCGTTGCCAGCGCCGCCAAAATTGATCTGACAGGTACTGTACTCTGCGCCACCTTTTTCTTGAGTAAAGATCTGGTCGCGAGAAGTTGCCCGGAGGGGGTAACACTACTTTAGCTTTAAGGGTAAGCAGGTGACTTGGTGTGATTGGCTCGGGTGCATCTGGGTCTGATAAATTATCAATAGTTAGCGGACGGCTATTCACGATGTTTTCCGCTTCTGTGAACAGAGTTCGAAGGGCTTCGTCATCAAGCTGCTGGGCGTGGTCTTCCAAAAGGCCAGAGAGGACTGAGCGGTACGAATAAGTCGCTCCCATATGCCACCCATATGGGAGGCAGATGGCACGTTCATCTTGAACTCGATCAGGTCGCAATCTTGTGATAAGAGAAAGTTCTTAACTGAGTCGGTGTTTGCTTCTTTCAAAGCAGCGTTGAGCTCGTTTTTGCCTCCCACGAAGTTCGTCCCTTGATCGCTTCTCAGCTCCCGAACTTTGCCTCTTCGGTTGATGAATCGCCTGAGGGCGTTAATGAACGAGTCTGTTTCCATTGTGTTTAAGGTTTCCAAGTGTATGGCTCGCGAACAAAGGCATGTGAAAATCAAGCCCCAGCGTTTCAGTTCCTTTCGGCCTTCTTTTATGTACCAAGGGCCGAAAGCATCCATACCGGTGTACGTAAAAGGTGGGGCGGGTGTCAGACGCTCTTCAGGAAGGTTTGCCATCTTCTGAACTTGTGCATGTCCGCGCAATTTACGACAAATAGTACATCTTTGAAGTTGATTGGAAACAGAGGAGCGGCCGTTTATAATCCAATAACCGGCTTGTCGAACTGCATTATGGGTCATACCACAGCCTTGGTGATGTTGGTCTTTATTGTGGTACTGTCTGATGAGTAGTTCTGTCACATGACTCTTCTTCGGGATGATGATGGGATGTTTCACTTCGAAGGCTAAGGCGGCCTTCTGGAGTCGGCCTCCTACTCTGAGAATACCCTTTTCACCAAGAAAGGGATCGAGTCTGAAGAGTGAGCTGGTCTGCTTCATCTTCACGTTTCTGGTGTGAGCGCTGTGGCGGTTCTCGAACATACCATCATTGTCGCTGAGGTTTCGGAGGATTTGGATCTCCTTGCTAAAATGCCAGAACTGTACTGACTTGAGGATTACTTCTTCTGCTGAACGCAATTCTTCTACTGTTGGGGGCCCAGTAACAGGCCTTGTGTTGTACTGTTTGTTGGGACGATTCTTTTCAATCATTCTCTGGATGCGAACAATGCTTCTTTTCAGGCGACTGAGGGTTGATGAGTGGTTGAAGCGTTCCAACTCTAGAACTTCTGGAAACATTTTCTTTCCTTTACTCTTGGGTGCTTCATGGCTTGAAATGAAGACGGTTGCTTTGACTTTCTTTACTTCTTCATCTTCGGGATTCAAATCAGGAACGGGATCCGGATTCACTACTGTTACTTGACTTTGCCATAAGGAGTCTGGGCCTTTTAACCAAAGTTCATGTTCCCACAGTTGCTTAGCAGTGATGCCTCTTGAGGCGACATCGGCTGGGTTGCTTGAAGTGGCAACATGATGCCACTGTGGTGGCTTTGATCTGTCACGAATGTGTTGAACACGGTTTCCGACGTAAATGTGGAAGCGTCTTGCTTCATTGCGGATGTAGCCTAGGACGACGGAGGAGTCAGTGTAGAAAACTTCCACTGGATCCTTGTAGTTGAGCTCTTTGCTGAGCATTGAGGCTACATTGACTGAAATCACTGCAGCAGTTAGTTCACGACGTGGAGTTGACATTGGCTTTAGTGGGGCAACTCGAGCTTTGCCCATTAGAAAGCTCACATGTACTTGGTTCAAATTGTTAATGAGGCGTAAGTAGGTAACTTGGCCGAGACCCACATCACTGGCGTCAGAAAAACTGTGTAGCTCGACTACGACTGGCTCACCAAAATCAGGAGGCTTAACACATCTTGCAATTTTGATTCTCTCTAGCAGTGGCAGCTCCGATCTCCATTTCTCCCATCGTGAATGAATGTGGTTTGGTACAGGATCATCCCAATCGATGCCATCGCGGCACAGTTCTTGAAGCAATTGTTTTCCAACTAAGATTACTGGAGCTACTATGCCCAACGGGTCATAGACTGAGCAGACGGTTGAGAGAATTCCACGACGAGTAAGAGGTTTGTCCTTAAGCTCTATGCGAAATCCGATGGTGTCGAATTCGATGCACCAATAGGTACCCAAGGAGCGCTGGACCGGTAAGATGTCGTGACGAAGATCGAGGTCCTTCAAGTCTTTGGAGCGATCTTGAACAGGTAAGGCTTCTAGCACAATCTTACTATTGCTAGCGAACTTGTGTAGGCGCAAGTTGACCGCTGCGCACGTGGCTTGAGTATTCTTGATGACTTTGACAGCACTTTCAGGTGTGGCGAAGGACTTTAATCCATCGTCTACATAGAAGTCGTTCTGTAGAAACTCTGCGGCTTCTGGACCAAACTGCTCTCGGCCAGCTTCAGCTGTCAATCTGAGACCAAAATTGGCGACGCCTGGCGAAGAGACAGCCCCAAACAGGTGGACATTCATTCGGTACTCAACAATGTGGCCGTCTAGATCGTTATCTTTAAACCACAGAAATCTCAGAAAGTCTCTATGTTCAGGGTTGACATAAAAACTATGGAACATCTGTTCGATGTCGCATGTAACTGCTGTTTCTTCTTTTCGAAACCGCGAGAGTACACCGATGAGACCATTTATCATGTCCGGTCCTTGCAAGAGATGTTTGTTGAGAGACTGATCGTGAGAAATAGCACTGCAGTCGAAAACTATTCGAATTTGATCTGGCTTCTTTGGGTGGTAGATGTCAAAATGAGGGAGGTACCAGACTTTCCCTGTGACAGTTTTGAGTTCATCTGATGGGACGAGGCTGGCATGGTTCCTGTCGAAAAGTTTCTGCATGAACTCAGTGTAATGCGTCAGTACTTTGCCATTCTTAAGAAGTTTCCTTTTTATGCCTAACAGTCTCTTCAAACATTGTTCTCGGTTGTTCGGCAAGGTCACATTGTCCGTTTTTAGTGGCAGGGGCATCTCCCAGTTTCCCTTTTCGTTTCTGTGAGTGCCTGTAGTGAGGAGGTCGTTGAAACGTCTGTCTTCAACGGATTCGCTGTTCTCGGTGCCTCGAATGTTTCGGCTTTGATTCAGTTCACTGTAATCCAGTTGCATCATTTCTCTAATTTGCTGGGGTGAAGTAACATCTTTACGATAGTGTTTTGTGGCGAAAGAGATGACAGATTCATCCTTGGAACTGTTACTTGTTGGCACATTGAAAAGGTTCTGAGGATCTTCTCGCTGTACAGTAATGCGGTTAACTGTTGCTGAGTTTGCACTGTCCTCCTTGTTGTCAAGGCATACGGGCCCAATGATTGTCCAACCAAACTTGTATTGTTCAGCCCAAGGCTCGTTTTCTTTGCCATAGATGATGCTTAGTGGCTGGAAGGCGGATGGAATGTTACGGCCAATCAGCAAGCCTATCTTCACATTTGGATCATGGCGAATACAGTGGGCGATCTCTTCTAAGTGCGGCCAAGACTTGGCTATTTCTGGAGTTGCGATGTCTTCCTGACTTGCTGGAATTTTTTCTTGTGAATACGCGAATGGAATCTTAATAGACTTGTGTCGACCGTCAATGTCCTTGATGTGTAATCCATTGACTTTCTGAGTGCGAACACTGTTTACACCTGCAATCGTATTGATTTCGAGGGTTATTTCCTGGCCTTCAAGTTTTAGCTGTTCAAGAAGGGTGTCCGTAATAAAGACATCTGTTGACTGGTCGTCCAGTACTACATAGGTGGGTACCTTTACTGAGGGGTTGTCTTGGTGGAAGACTTCGAGGAGAACTATTCGTGCACAGGAACGTGCCGGCTGACTCATTGGACCACAAACTTGAGAACAGGCAGACTTGGCTTGGGTAGTGTCTTTCCTTTGGTGTCTGGTCGGGTCATGCAGTATAGTGGCATGTTTCTGTTGGCAGATCTTGCATTCTAACTTGTCTCTGTCGCAGGTTTTGGAGAAATGCTTGTTAGAGCTGACACACTTGAGGCAGATCCTGTTTTTCATCACGAAATCTTTGCGCTCTTCATAGCTAAGCTTTTGGAACTGTTCACAGTCATTTAATGCATGAGACTTCATCTTGTGATAGAAGCAGTAGGTACCAGTTTCAGGTGGAATGGTAGGACCTGGTTGCTGAGCTTGGGTTGCCAGCACGTGAGAGTCTTCAGTCGGCTCTTCGTCGGGGGTTCTGGTTCTCTACCATTGTCTGAAGGAGATGCAGAGGTCAATGCAACATTTGGAGTCCGGGTGCGACCAGGTGAACGAAAGCGAAAGGGAGGCTTGACGCGTTCTGGCACTGTGACGCCAGTTGTTCCTGAACCTTGTGCAAGTTGGGGTATGTTTGTCCTTTCGGCGTGGTAACGCACTTCTTCGACAAAGTTGCTAATTTCTTTTCGAAATTGGTACTGATTATTGCAGGGTGGCCGAAGCGTTCCTTGAGGATCTTGCGTGCTTGTTGATATGCACTGTCTGGGTCTTGTACTAGGTACTGAAGCTGTTCGACAATCGTTTTGGCTTTGCCGTCTAGGTACTGGTACAAGAGATGTAGTTTCTGTCGAGCTGTCACGGGCGCGGAATCTACTAGGCACTCAAAAGCATTTTCCCACAGGAAGAATTTTGTGTTATCGCTCTCGTCACCTTTAAAAACATCTGGTTTCGCCTGTGGTAGGCGCTGTAACTGGCTTATTTTAGAAAGGGCATCTGTCAGCTGTCCTTCGTAACTTTGCGGTGTGGGATGATAGACTGTTGGAGGAGACGGGACAAAGGCTGGTGGATTTCCACAGAAGCCTTTTGGAGGGTGGTTTCTTGATTGATCCATTGAGGGTACTGTAAAGATTGGAGGAACCTGACCACCAAAGCTAAAGCTGGTTGCAGTGTTGAGGTTTGAAGTCGGACACATGTTTTTCCAGGGTTCTTGAATTGAAACAGGCGCTGCTGGAGTTGGTATGTTATGGATAGCTTGAGATCCTGGCTGCGATTGTGGCTCACAAACCGGAATTGGCGATGCAAATGTAACTGAGACATTTTTCACAGGAGATATTCCGAATGAAGCAGGGGTTACTTCCGGTGCATTGTTGTCATTAAGGAAGGCAGAAATCACATCATGGGGTGTGGTTGGTAATAAAGGTTGCTGACAATCATCTACTTTACTCTCTTCATTCACCACCTTTTGGTACACAGCTTCTTGTGCAGTAACTTCGCCGAGTTCTTCCTGTAATTTCAGTTCCTCTAACTTTTTTGCCTGCTCTGCAATCGCTGCGGAGAACTTTAATTTCTCTTGCAAGGCTGCTTTCTTGGCTTGAATTTCAATTAGCGTTTCTCTTGGGGAACTTGCACTTGATCCAGACTTGCTTGAGCTTCGAGACCGGCGGGATCTTCGAGAAACAGATCTTGTTTCATCTTGAAGTCTTTCTATTTCTTGAACAGCAGCAGCATGTACTGTTTTCCACGTATCCATTAAATAGGCCTGCTTGTTCATGGCGTGTCTAGTTTCATTGGTGTCTTCCAAAAGCTCAATCCATTGCTCAAAAGCTTGCAGCATAACTTCTGTCTCCTTAGCCATAGTTTCGATTTCGCTCTTGATTTGTTTTGGATCTTGACATGAGTGCACTAGTCCTTCAAATGTGGTTAACTTTGAACGATAGTCGCGATCTACAGCCGACGCGGCCTTTTTCTTTAGTTCGCAGCTATATTCTCGTCCTTTGGCCGTGAGAGACCTGGGTCGAGTCTTTCGAGAATCGTCAACATCTTCAACATTACTCGAAGAAATTTCTATTATTTTAGGACGCGAAGAAAGATTAAACGGCGAAATAATGGGCGTAGAACTAACCTCGGTGCCTATTGAAACGTTAGCTTCCTCTGGTTTTGATCCTAGATTCTCTTCAGTGCCCTTGTCGAGGTTGTCGAGGACGAAGAATTCTTCTTGCATCGAGGTATCAAAGGTTAACCGAGACCCGTGTCTCCTGGATCGTCGCTTTTCGCTGATTTCTGTGTCGCAAACTGAAACATGACATAGAAAGTTCCTGGTATTTGCTTCTGACTGAGTGTTTACAAGTCTTTGACTGTAGCGACCGCCATTCTGGGTAGAAAGGGGCGCGAGGAAACTGCTGATGTTGCTAGAACCATACGTCTGACACAATCCACACTAATCCACACAAATCCACACAAGTCCACAAATCCAACTTGAAGAGTCCATTTATTAGCTAGACCTGAGACGTAACGACTGTTAGGACCTGTAAGGACCGATAGGACCGTCAAAGACTGTAATGTTCTCCGGTTTTCATGTGAAACTAAAGCTTCGAGCGAAGCCAAACAACTGCCGTAGCGTTCTGAAACGTTTTTGCTCCACGAGGAGCTTCTCCAAGGTCCCGTATATAGTGAACATATCACGTGATGCGTCACGCAAATCAAAACGGAAGGGATGACGTTACAACTAGTACATCTCCAATAAACATTATCGCTACTTCACTGCCTCATCTTTACCCGCCGTTTTCAGCCACGTTCACGCACGTTTCCACGCTTCCAGTCACGTCCATTCCCGCTTCCACGTTTTCACATACGTCTTCGTGCGTGTCCACGTTTTCAGCCAATTCTCACGCGTTTCCAGCCACGTCCACACATCTGGCCCCACCGGTACATTCACTGTTCAAAGCTATTACTCTGTGGTTCCTTCGTCTCTCAGTTTCTGCATCAAACTCTGGCTGTCAATAATCAAACTGTAACTTCAATGACTTGTGACACCACGCTTCCTGCCTCTCAACAGTCCGTGGATGGGAATGTTCTTGCAATTATCGCAGCTACCACGGAGAAGATAAGTGCTGATCACGGTCTACCAGCACTACAAGTTGTCAAGTTCAATGGTTCTCCTGAAAATTATCCGGTGTTTCGACAAAGTTTTCGCCAGATGGCCAAAGGCTTTAGACGAATCAGTCAAAATGGCCCGCCTATTGCAATTCCTCGCCGTACAGATATAGAAGTCCGTACCGGGGGGCCCAACGAAGGAACTCAAAGTCATCCAAGATCGATTTGGTCAACATCCCAAGATTGTACGAGCGTGCGTTTTCACCCTGACTGACGTTATCGCGCCCCATTACTAAGATAGGGAAGGCCTACAACGCTACGCAGTTACGGCACAGGCAATATATGCTGACAACTTAGAAACTATGAACTGTCTAGGAAAAATGAACACTGACAATCTAGAGAAGATCATTTTTAGGTTACCTAAGTCGGACAAGTCGGCACAAGCCAAATTCCGAGAACACTTGAAGAAAATCTAACACGAAGGACGAATCATGCCTACTTTCAAGGACGTTGTTAACTTCTTGAACAATAGCGCTGACGTGGCAAATCACCCCTTCTTCTCAAGTTCTTCGACGGCAAAAAAAAACGTCCAGAAAGTCTAATGCTGATGATCTAACGACTTCTCGCAAGTTCACCACGCTGGCAATCGGAGGTGCTAAGGAGGACAATGAGAATTTCACCCGGTCTCACTCACTCTATCGTTGCGAAGTGTTTAGTTCCAAGTCTGTCGAAGAAAGAAGCGAGTTCGTCAACAGGAACCGGATTTGCTTCAACTGTATTAAATCTGTTGAACATTCCTCAATATCATGCAAGTCATTGATACGCTTCAAAGCACCAGAATGTGTGTGACATGGTCATTTTAGTCTATTTTCACAATGTCACGCAATCAATATTTTACAAGTCGAAATTATCCAAATTACCTGTTCAGTAATCACATAGTTATTTTCCTTAATTTCTTAGTTTCCTTACACACCCTTTCAGTGTATGTAGCTATTTGCTAAGTCATTATTGTACCACACAGTTCCCCTATGCAAATCCTGTGTGTGTGGGTTAATACACCCTACAGTTTCCTTTACTCAAATCCTGTGTTGGATTTATATCCCACCTTTTAGAGCCTTATTTGGTTTACAAATATGTCTATAATTTCCTAGAATTTACTATAAATTAGCCAGTTTTAAGCATAGTTCTTCAGTTGGTAATTGTGGCGCTATAGTCAGCTGGAACTATACAGTAGTCAAGTCTGAAGCATATGATTTCAAGTCATCTTCAATAACACATATCTGTTACTTCGTTCCCATTTTTTTATATCGTTAATAAAGACGTTTAAAACACGTGATTCTTGGCTCGAACATACTTTCGTAACTTGGCCGACGGATTAGCCATCTTACATTTTGGTGTCAGAAGTGGGATTCGAGTAGATTTCAAGTAAAGTTAAAAAAAAACGGGAACGAACTAACAATCCAGGAATGACGACTGAAGAACAACTCCAGACGCTGACCGAAAAGTTAGCAGCACTAGAAGCCCAAATGCAGCCGCAACCTGGAATTGGCAACTCCTGCAGTAGTGCGTCTCCTGGTCAGATCACCGTCAAGGTACACCGGGAACGCAGACTTCAGAAGGATGCTGGCAGCAGCAATGACCTTCTCATCGAGGACTGGCTCCTGGATGCCGAACGGGCTACCATCAGCCAGTCCGACGCCGACGCTGTGGACTTCACCCAACTGATGTCTTCCAGTCAGCAGTGGTCGCAACCGAACAGTCAGCAGAATGACTTCCCCCGGCCCAGGCCACCGGCGTTAAACGGGAGAACTCCACGGCAGTGAGCCATGCTGTGGAGGAGGAGAAGCGTGGCTCAAAATCTATAATATTTCTGAAAGACACCCCTGCCACTGTTCAGCGGAGACAAGAGGTACCTGGACTCCTTGGGACCAATGTACTGGCTCAAGTTCCCAAGTTTGCTGACCTACTTCAGCCGGGGACTGATACCAAACTGCACACCCCAGGGACCTGTACCTCTGACTTTGTCAAAGTCGCCGAAAAATATCCAGTGCTGGTACCACCGAACTCAGTGACAAACGTAGCTGTCAGTGGTCCAGCCTGTGGTCCTAATGCCTTAGTGGAGCCGCTAAGTGTACCAGTACCAGGAAACCTCCAGGTAGCCAACACTCTGGTCAATGCCTCCAAGACGTGCTTCCGCATCCAAGTGGTGAACCCCACCTCAAGGGATGTCTGGCTTAAGCCGCGGACACGCCTTGGTACCATACGTGGTGCAGTTAAAGTGACCAGTGGAAACCAGCTGGAGTTCGACGTACGAAGTAATGAGGTGCTAGTATCTTGCCCCCTGGGAGCAGAGAGCCAGGATTCTCCATCACCGGAGCCTGTACAACCTGCAGCCCCCCAGAGAGAGCAAGATCTCCCTGCTGGAATCACCTTGACAGACTTCCCTGGAACTCCAGCTGAGAAACAAGAGGCGCTGAGAATCATTACTGCTTATGCTGACGTATTTGCCAGAGATGGAGAAGACCTAGGCCGTACCACAACCATTCAGCACAGTATCCCGACTAGTGACGACATACCAGTGGCCCAGCGTCATAGACGAATTCCCCCAAATCACCTGATGGAGGTCAAGCAGCACCTACAGGAACTACTCGACAAGGGAGTGATTGCACCTAGTCAGAGCAGTTACGCCTCCCCCATTGTGCTGGTCCGGAAAAAGAACGGTGCCCTGCGTATGTGCGTGGACTATCGCCTCTTAAATGCCAAGGCAAGACGAGACGCCTACCCCCTGCCGAGAATCGACGAGAGTCTGGACGTACTAGGAGGGGCCAAGTACTTTTCAACCATGGATTTGGCTTCTGCATACAACCAGGTAGAAGTCAACCCAGCGGACCGCCACAAGACGGCTTTCACCACGCCCTTTGGTCTGTTCCAGTACAACCGGATGCCGTTCGGCCTTGCAGGAGCCCCAGGCCTTTTCCAAAGGCTGATGCAGACTGTCTTTAGAGATGAACTGTTGCAGATCTTGATTGTGTACTTAGACGACATCATTGTCTTCAGCCAAGACATCCCAGAGCACCTCAGACGTTTGGAAATTGTATTGAAGAAGCTACGTGAGCATGGACTTAAACTCGAGCCTAAGAAGTGTCAGTTCTTCTGTCCAAGAGTTAACTACCTGGGACACGTGGTCTCTGCTGATGGAGTCGCTACCGATCCAGCCAAGACTGAAGTGGTGACTAACTGGCCACAGCCTCAGACCCTGAAAGAACTTCGCTCCTTCCTGGGCTTTGCTTCATACTACCGGAGGTTCGTTCCTCACTTTGCACAGTTGGCCAAACCACTGCACGAGTTAGTTTCCCAGCTGTACGAAGGTGGTAAGCACGGCAAGCAGAGGAGTAGAGTTCTTGGAGTAGGATGGAACGAGAAGTGCCAAGATGCATTCAACAACCTCAGAGCAGCCCTAACCAGCCCACCAGTGTTGGCCTACCCCATCTACACAAAACCTTTCATCGTAGAAGTTGATGCCTCTAATGACGGTCTTGGAGCAGTGTTGTCGCAGGAACAAGACGGGAAAATCAGACCAATTGCATATGCCAGTCGCGGTCTTCGAGGAGCCGAGAGAAACATGGAGAACTACTCCTCCAGGAAGCTGGAACTCTTAGCACTCAAATGGGCCGTGACCGAGAAATTCCGTGAGTACCTGATATCCTCCACCTTCACAGTGTTCACAGACAACAACCCGCTGACTTACCTCCAGTCCAAAAGCAAGCTGAAGGCCGTTGAACAACGATGGGCATCAGAACTAGCGAGTTTCAACTTCAACATCAAGTACCGAGCTGGGAAACACAACATAAACGCGGATGTTCTAAGTCGCCTCAACCACCAGGAAGAGTGCCATGTTGGCCAGGTAGAAGCAGAGCTAGCCCAGTCCCTTGGTACCACTTCCCTACCAGAAGACGTCAGAGCCAAATTGCTCCAGTCTGCAATCTTCGCAGCCGAGAACCAGACTGCTCATGTCAGTAACCTCGCAGTGAATCCATCCCTGGGCAGTACCAGTTCGCTACCCACCTGGGACGAAAACCACTTAGCTCGATTGCAGAAAGAGGACCCAGTCATCGGACGTCTCATCCATTATCGTACCTTAGGTCGTAAGCCTTCCAAGCGAGAGCACAGAATCGAGACTCGAAAGGTTAAGCAGCTAATTGCCCACTGGGAAAGAATCACAGAGAAGAATGGAGTGCTGTACCGTAACACCACCGACAAACATGGCAATCAGGTGCCACAGCTTCTCCTTCCAAGTGCCCTGCAGAGTGAATTACTCCATGGTGTCCATGACCAGTGTGCCCACCAGGGATTGGAACGTACAGAGCAATTGGTACGTGAACGCTGCTGGTGGCCTGGACTGCATGACTATGTTAAGAAGTACCTCTCTGAATGTGAACGTTGTGCTGTAGCAAAAGGACCCTACCTTCCAGTCAAGACACCGATGACAAGCATCATCGCTACCAGACCCTTGGAAGTACTAGCCATGGACTTTACTCAACTTGAGCCAGCTTCGGACGGTCGAGAGAATGTCCTAGTCCTAACCGATGTTTTCACCAAGTTCACCGTAGCAGTACCTACCCGTGACCAGCGAGCGAGCACTGTCGTCAAGACCCTGGTACGAGACTGGTTCCTTGTCTATGGTGTCCCCAAACGGATTCATTCAGACCAGGGCAGATGTTTTGAGGCAGCAGTCGTCCAGGAGCTATGTCGCACGTATGGAGTTAAGAAGTCAAGGAGTACGCCCTATCATCCACAGGGAAATGGTCAATGTGAGCGCTACAACCGCGCCCTCCACGACCTTCTGCGTACCCTTCCAGCCAACAAGAAGAGGAGGTGGCCCGAGCACCTTAAGGAGCTGTGCTATGCCTACAATGCAACACCACACTCCTCCACAGGTTACTCTCCTCATTACCTCTTGTTTGGAGTCGACCCCAAGTTGCCAGTTGACCTACTGCTTCCCCCTGATCCAGACAACTTGCCAACCGCCAATGGAGAATGGCTAACCCAACACCAGAATCGCTTACGTGACGCCCATCAGCAGGCCCAGAACAAGCTTAGAGCTGAAGCCATTCTCAGGAAACAACAGTTTGATCGCCGTAAACAGGTCAGGCCAGATGAAATTCCACTTGGTGAAAGAGTGTTTACGCGGAGTCACCCACAAGGCAGAGCAAAAATGCAGGACAGGTGGAACTCCAAAGTGTACAAGGTTGTCAACCGACGTGACAATGTTTACGGAATTGAACCCGCTGATGGCGATGGTCCAAACAGAACGGTGAACCGTGCAGAGCTACAAGTTTGCCCCAAGCCGAGACCAAGGCCACAGCCCCATCCCAGACAAGTCAGAGCACCATTCCGAAGGAACCCCAGTGAAACTTCTGATGACTCCTCAGATGACGATATTCTGATTGCTTTTGATGCCCCTGGTGAGCCTGTACCAATCCTAGCTGCAGAGCCAGACAGACCACCTCTGCGTCGTTCTGCGAGACTTAACAAGGGACAACACAGCAATCCATACAAACAACCAAGGACTTATTTAGTTTTACCTAGTTATGACTATTACTGTACTCAAGTTTAGGTTTAGTTTGATTGCTTAGTTTTTATTAGTTTTTATTATGCTCGCATGAGGACATGTCAAGCAAAAGCAGGGAGGAGTGTGACATGGTCATTTTAGTCTATTTTCACAATGTCACGCAATCAATATTTTACAAGTCGAAATTATCCAAATTACCTGTTCAGTAATCACATAGTTATTTTCCTTAATTTCTTAGTTTCCTTACACACCCTTTCAGTGTATGTAGCTATTTGCTAAGTCATTATTGTACCACACAGTTCCCCTATGCAAATCCTGTGTGTGTGGGTTAATACACCCTACAGTTTCCTTTACTCAAATCCTGTGTTGGATTTATATCCCACCTTTTAGAGCCTTATTTGGTTTACAAATATGTCTATAATTTCCTAGAATTTACTATAAATTAGCCAGTTTTAAGCATAGTTCTTCAGTTGGTAATTGTGGCGCTATAGTCAGCTGGAACTATACAGTAGTCAAGTCTGAAGCATATGATTTCAAGTCATCTTCAATAACACATATCTGTTACTTCGTTCCCATTTTTTTATATCGTTAATAAAGACGTTTAAAACACGTGATTCTTGGCTCGAACATACTTTCGTAACTTGGCCGACGGATTAGCCATCTTACATGTGGAATACCCCATCATAATCTGTAACATCTTCCAAGGCCCAGTCTTGAAGGAAATGATGTTCACCAAGCCAATAATGTTGAATCCAAAGTCATCCCAACCGTCGCTATGGCTCCTTCAGACGGTCAAAATGCTACCGACTTTGGCAGAATCCTCTGAGATTCTATTGCAGAATAACAATGGAAAGAGTATCACTACCTGTGACTTCGTAGATTCTGGCTCCGATGTGACAATGATGGATCCATCCTTTATCGAACAGCTCGAAATTCAAGGTGAAGCCAGCCAGCTTTTCCTCTCCACAGTATAGTGAATAAATCAAGTGTCTGTCCTCATTGGCACGAACATCCAGGAGGCCTTCATCCCACTCAAAGTCAAGAAAGGAGAACCAAATGAATCATATGCATCGCGATAAGATTTTGTTTCGGCTAGTGGCCGTGGTGGTTCTGTCAGCGGCAACAATAGGCATCAGTTTAACCTAATTTAAGCTCGTTTCTTGCGACGAAGTCTCTCTGAGTCACCAACTCGAAGACCTCCGGCGGGTTTAGTCTTACGAAACTGAGAAACAGGCTTTGAAATCAATGTCAGTGGAAGTCGATCACAAGGCCATAAAGATTTATTTATCGAGAACACTATTTCAAAGGTCGACGGCCACTATCGCATCGGCCTTCTTTCGAAACAGGAAGACCGACACCTTCCCTTTAACAGAGCAGCAGCAGAAGCCAGGATCCAGAATCTAAAGAAGCGTTTCTACCGAGACTCATCCCTAGAAACTAAGTATAGAGCCGTCATCGATGATTACGTTAGCAAGGGTTATGCAAGAAAGTTGACTACTGAAGAGACCGCCAAGAAATCCAACAGAAAATGGTATTTGCCGCATCATCCTGTATTCAACATCAACAGACCCAACGAAGTTCATGTGGCGTTTGATGCGCATGCGGCACCCAAATGAAACGGTACCTCCCTGAACGACGAGTTGTACCATGGCCCAGACCTCGCAAATAGTCTAATGTCCGAATTAACTTATATTTACTGAACAGTTAGCTGGTTTTTTTTTCATTTGTACTGTTGAACATACTTACAAAGAGACACTTCAATACTTAAAAACTTACTTACACAAATGCATCATTAAACACATTGCATTATGGCTTTAACACACTGTTGATTGTACAGATAATATTTGGTATACAGCAAACACTAATTAAGTTTCTTAACAATGTTACAGGACTGAGATCCCATGGATGGAATTTAGTAAAAAGACAGAGTTTAATTATCTAGTTAATTTTAGTTTCGTTTAGTTTTCACCTGCCCTTAACTCTTTCCATGCAGTTACAAAGGATTGGAAAAATGCAGTGGATAGTTGCTTGTTTCTTCCTCTTCGGTTCTTTCATGAACTTCGTAACTGCTGATAATCGATGCAGGACAGAAGTTAACATACCTGGCATGGCTCTCAAGGGGTTCGTCTTTAAAAAGTTTCCAGCAACAGCCCCTTACAAGTGTGATGTCAGATGCGAAAGAGAAATCACCTGTCAGAGCTATAACTACAACACAGAGGAAAAGTATTGCGAACTGAATAACCGCACCAAGGAGGCAAGACCCGAGAATTTCCGCTCAGACCACGCACGGTTTTACATCAGACGCTTGAACGGCAGGGGTGAATATTTAGTTATTTTGTGGCTTTATTAAGTCTATGACATAATACAACATATGGTATATTTCTAAATTTCCTTAAACCTCGTTTAATAGCATATTTAAATTACCTTAGTGACCATTGGTTTGGATTATTGAAGGAACTTTTTCGAATTTTGAAGGAAAGACTTTCCAGACTCACAAAGGCCTTCTGGCGAAAAAAGAGCTACATCATGTTTCTTTTCAACCTAACTTAGGCCCAGTTCAGACGCCGAACTTTTCATGAGCCGAACTTAATTCGAATTTGGGTCGACCCAAATTAAGAAAATCTCGCCTTTTGATTCTCTAAACCGTTATTAAACAATTCCCACGACCAAATTTTCTAGAATACAAACTTGACAGCCTATCGCCATTTTTTCGTTATAAGAGTGATATTTGGAGGAATACAATCACTCTCTTCCGTCTGTTGACCAGTAAATCATACAATGCTACATGTATATCTAAATGCTATATTTCACCATTTAGGCCATTCTTACAAACGAATAAACAAGTTATAATAAAGTAAATTGCCTGCAGACTAGCGAATGTTTAGATTGAAAATAGAGAAAATAAGAACGAATTTCCTTTTTCGCGAACCAACATTTTATTTTTGGCGCCACTCTTGTCGTTTTCAAGCATGACTGGTCAAGTCAACTGATAGCTTTCAACCAATCACGAATGCTGTTATATCGAAAAATACATTATAATAATTTATGCATTAGGTTCGGCTCATGAAAAGTTCGGCGCCTGAATCAAAGTTCCAACATGTTCCAAAGCCAGGCAAAAAGAACCAGGCAAAAAAACCGCTGATGCGTTCCAAATTCAAATAGCCGTTCTTAATTGATTCAGACGCCGAACTTTCCATGTACTTAATTCAAGGTATTAGGTTCGGCTCATGAAAAGTTTGGCGTCCGAACTGAGCCTTAGGTATTGTATGATAGATATTTATGACCAAAAATGAAAGAATCGATATGTTTTTCAACTTCAGTCACTCAATGCTCGACATTTACTAACAGTCGCTCTTGAAATAATTTTGAGCTTGTGTTGCAATTCCTAGGTTTCATACTTCTTCGCTTCTATTGTTTTTTCATCGCACGAGATTAATCGCATTCTACACAGGCTAACTAGTGCCATACGTTTTACACGGAAACGTTTTAAACATTTTGCAAGAGTTAGAAGAAATATATATTATTTGACCAACTCTCCACAGCTCCATTAAGATTATTTAGTGATGCAAAATGAAATATATATGTTCTATTACAGCTCCCCTGGGTTCCAATCTGGAGCTACCAGCGCAGTCGTGCCAGGAAATAAAGGCGAGCGAAGGCAAAGACACCATTAGCAACAAGTATTGGCTGGATCCAAATGGGACTGGAACGGCAGTATGGGTTTATTGTGACATGAACTTGGAAGGTTTATCAGAATTAGTTCAAATGTCAACTTTGTTTTGTGTTTAGCTTCTTGTTGTTGTTTGGTTTTGAATTATACGGAGTTCGTTTAGTTTTAAAGTTAAAAATATGTTTGCGTTGCGCTTGTTATCTAGATATTGATGAATGCATTAGCGGCAGCCATGATTGTGACGTGAATGCCAACTGTACCAACACTGTTGGCTCACATAACTGTTCTTGTAAGGAAGGATTTGCTGGAGATGGGCGCTCGTGTTCAGGTAAATTGAATTTACTTTGAAAGCAACTGATAATTGAGGCTCCTTGAGCGTCATGTGTTATAACTGTCATAGGTCTGTCATATACCTTTTGTTTTCTAGATATCGATGAATGCAGCAATGGCGGCCATGATTGTGACGTGAATGCCAACTGTACCAACACTGTTGGATCACATAACTGTTCTTGTAAGGAAGGATTTGCTGGAGATGGACGCTCGTGTTCAGGTAAATTAATGCATACACCTTGTTTTTTTTAACGGTTTAGTCCATCCGTGGTTTAAAACCTCAGGGACTTCTTGGTCGTTTCGCAAGCGTAGTAATTTGCATTCGTTGCGTAAACACTTGTTGTTGTCCAAGAGCCGATACGTTTTTGTAGGATTGAAATAAGTGTCATCCATGTGTTGTCAGTGAAGACACATACCAATCCCACTCACCACAGCTAAAATTTAATGGTATTTTCACTTCAACAAAATAGAAAATAGAATTCTGGATCCTGTGCAGACACATTTGACAACTAGGAAACTCTATTTTCTGCACTGTATTTCAATCTTTTACAATGTAAAAGCCTAAAGCCTTGATTACAATATTTCTAGTTCACCCTCGCTTGCAGAAGAGCAGTTCTCGACATCTGAGTTTTAATATTTCGGCCAAAATATATTTATTTATTTGCGTTAATCGCGTTAATTTCCTTCATTGTGGAATTTTACCTCCTCTTTCGCGTTAATTTCCTTTATTTGGAAGTAATTGTCCGTCCAATTCGCGTTAATTTAAGTCGCGTTAATTTCAAATACCTTAATTAACACGAGCGTTAATTTCCTATAATAAGGTATACGGGGCTATTGGACGATCGTAGCTGATTTACAGATGTTATTGATGCTATTTAATGAATTGTTACACTTGCCATATTTGGAAACTGTAATTTCTACATGTAGGTATTTCAGTATTAGAGATAAATACAGCTCATTCTAACCAATCACCGTTCAGACATTTCTCAGCCTGTATTATTTAACAAATAAAGAAGACGGTTTTCTATGTTCTTTATACCAAATGGAAAACGTTTTCCATGTTTCCATAGAGTTATGGTAACACGAGTGACGTTTGGGAGAACTCGGCAGAAAAATAAGAATATTCAGCCTGGGCATGAAACTATATATTCTTTGAAAAAAGAGTGTATTTATTTTATTTACATATTTTTACATTCGATATTCTTCAATGTTTTACTTTTTCTGCAGCTTACAACTGCGCTGAAATCTACAAATCTGGCGAAAGGAGAGACGGTGTGTACACCATCAAACCTGACACTTTGCCTGCCTTTGATGTGTTTTGCGATCAAACAACAGCCGGTGGGGGGTGGACAGTGTTCCAGAAGAGACTGGACGGCTCGGTTGATTTTTACCTTAATTGGAGCGACTACAAACATGGCTTCGGTGATCTGAGAGGTGAATTTTGGCTTGGACTGGACAAGATTCACCACCTGACCTCAGACAATGGCAGCATGCTGCGTGTGGACTTGGAAGACTTTGACGGGAATACTAGTTATGCCGAATATAACAGGTTTGGAGTTAAGAATGAGAATGACAAGTACCAGCTCATCCTCGGTAATTACTCAGGTAATTTAACGTAATTTCTTAATTCTAGCTGTCCTGATCACCTGGTTATCATAGCGGATCTTTATTATAATAGTATTTTGGCGAAATATAACATCGGTTAAGTGTAGAAAACCTGGAGGGGTGGGAGAGGGGGAAACCATTGCTTCGTTTTCTTACAATTAGGAAACACAACATCGTCTCACCGGCACACTAATTTGTACGAAGATTGTAGTGGCCTCCCTGTGCCTTACCTGATTAAATATATCGATATTTTCGGTGGACTGTCAAGCTCAGTAGACAATGAGAAATAAATAACACTTCCTCCAAATTTTGTTGTTGCTAGCTCATATTCTTGGTGAGTCTTAAATGTGTCCCAAATGGTATGGACATTTGTTGAATTGTTCTCCATGCATTTTAAAGATGTTTGTATGCTAAACTAAGACATTCGAGGAGCTCAAGAAACTGATCACGATATGCTTTGTAGAAAATGTCCGAAATCGTGTATGTCTTAACGTGTGTTGGCTTTATGTATTATCGTATAGTCTTCTCTTCTACAATCACATACAGTCGAACCTCCACTAACGGCCACCTCTCTATAGTGGCCACCTCTCCACAACGGCAATTTTTCGTCCCAACCGTACGTCTCTCCATACTTTTCGCTCTTATTGAAACTTCCCTGCAATGGCCGGCACCTCTCTACAACGGCCAGTTAATTCCGCCCCAGGGTGGCCGTTGTAGAGAGGTTCAATTGTATAAGCAACTAACACAAATTGCATTGTTTTGTCATTATCGCTTTTTATTTTTGAATAATATTGACACATGTTTTCACTTTTAAATGCCTCAGGAACTGCTGGTGACTCTCTCACTTATCATCGCGATCAACAATTTACAACTCAAGATCAAGATAATGATATGGACCCGAACGCAAATTGTGCTAGTGCGTTTCACGGAGCCTGGTGGTACAACTCGTGTCACCCCTCCAACCTGAATGGCTTGTATCATCGCGGAGAGCACGCTTCCTACGGTGTTGGTGTGAACTGGCTTGACTGGAAGGGAGATCATTACTCCCTGAAGAGGTCCGAGATGAAAATAAGACCAGTGGATTACTGAAATTTCATGTTTTGTTCTTCTCAAGTACCACTAGCTCGTTTAGAGAGCTTAAGCACAGACGTTTTTGAGCCACGGACGGCAACCGGAAGGCGAATGTTCTTGTTTTTGGCGCGCTTTCACCCATGCCAATGTGTGAAATTGTTTTAGCATTTACAACTTGACGTTATGGACAAAAAGTCGATAATACGCGCCAAAGAAGAGATAATTCGACTTCCGGTTGCCGTACTTGGCTCAAAAACGTCTGTGCTTAAGCCCGGCAACAGCTTTCTCAAACTCATTAATAAGATTTCGATACCGGGTCTTAATTAGAATATATTTCTACGATTTTATTTCTCCGTTTTCTCCTTAGTTCTAGTTTCGATTGAGAAGATATATCAAACACTCGAGACAGTGTTTCATGACATTTCCAAACACCTCGAATTCCGTCAAAAGTATTCCGCTGCGCGTCGTTTTTTCAACTCTTTTCTCGGTGTTTGGAAATGTGATGAAACACCGTCTCTCTTGTTTGATATATTAATTGACACATTGGTAACTCAGAAAAATCAGTGACTTGATCAACGCTTGGACTTTTTAAAATAACAGAATATTAGGTGATGATAAATTTATGAAATAAATAATATTTATCATATGAACCGTATGGCCCCGCGCGCTATTTTCTTGGAAAATCATATGTAAAAATTACCCATATGAGGGCCGTAGCAGGGCCGGAAAAAACCGTACGGCCCTGGTAGAAACGCGTACGGCCCCACGACTATACAGCAATAAGAACATTTATTTTGTAGTTTTGACTTCACAACGAAAGCAAAGAATAATGAAGAATTGTTCAACATCCTCGATGACAGCAGATGTAAACATCCAAAATATTTTCCCTTCATGTGGAAATTAAGCCTCTAGTTCAAACCAAGCTTGTATTTAGGCTCCAAGGAAATATCAATCAATATATGTTATTAATTCAATTAAGTTCTCACTGAGAATTACCCAAAGGATTACCCAAAGACGCCGTGCAAATCCTTTGCCGTAGTTCTCCACAAACTTACATTGTTTACCTGGGGGGGGGGGGGGGGGGGGGGGGGGGAAGGGAAATTTTGGATGTAATTTTGACAGAAGTTTGAACGGGGGGGGGGGGGGTAGCTACTTCCCATACATTCTCTTAAATCAAATCCAAACCATGCTCTCACAACTTGCAAAGCAATCATCACAACTTTAGCCAGCGGATTCATAATCTGCACGTGCGTAGAAGTTGTGTAAAGCCAGGCCACATTGCACAGATTGAACGTGTTGGAATAATCTCGAAATAGTTTATAGGAACGTTAATTAATTTTTTTAAGGAATTTTGCGCGCGAAAAGAAGCCTTAAGAAAACACCGCTGACCAAAACGAAATTGATCGCTTTGCAAGTTGCGAGAGCGTGGTTCTCGGTCCCAGGCCCTGTTTCTATCCCCCCTCCCCCCCTGGTTTGAACACTTTGTAAATACTGGGTTATGTGAAATCCTAGCTTTTCCAAACACCTTTGATGGCTTATTATGGCTAAGATTGATTGGCGCATAATGTACATTGCATTTTCTTGTTTCCTCATTTAAATTAATTTCATTAATGGGCAGAATTAAGTAGAGTACTGGCTGCCTGGAAGAACCATCGGCGCTAGAGGAGCCAGGGAGTCAATTAATTAAAATAATATGTAAATAAATCAAATAAAAGGTCTTAGGGCTAGACTGCACGAAAAGTTGGATTTGTCTCATCTTTGATTCGCGTCAAAGGTGAGTCAAAGATGGACGACTATCTTTGCCACAGTGGTCAAAGGTAAACAACACCTTTGACATCGCCTTTGACAAGCTTTGGCGCGCGTCAAAGTTAGTAACAACTTTGACCACAGTCAAAAGTACCTTTGACCCAGTCAAAGTCAAATTTGGCAATACCTTTGTTCCACCTTTGACTAAGGTCAAAGGCGTACCATCTTTGACCAAATTCAAAGACGGCCTTTGCCCATCTGTGACGTGCGTCAAAGGTATGGCAAAGACGGCCTTTGTCACATGTGACCCTAGTCAAAGGTGTGGGTCAAAGGCAACTTTTCGTGCAAACAATTTTAAAACCTACACCTACACTAGTGTCGGAAATTGTACGCCCACTTCAAGATGGCGGCCATTCACATTTTTTATTTTTTAAGCGACTAAATATTGTTTCGGGTTTATCAACAGTTTAGAATTTGAATTTAGCCAACGTTTTAACTGTTTGGGGTTAAAAAATGGTTTAAATTTTGATGTTAAGTATAGCGATTTTATGATTCGTTCGTAGTAAAGCGGTTAGTATTGGTCAATTTTGACGTATGTTACGGGAGCACGTTATTGCCTTAAAAATTAGTGTTTCGGGCAGCTAGCGGCTCGATTGTGTTGTGCTAGGGAATAAGGTTATTGTGGGTTAGAATCAACTCAATTCATGAACTGTGTTCCCTTTTTTTGTGGAAAAAGTCTTAACGCCGCCATCTTGAAGTGGGCGTAAAAAAAACAAATTGCCCGCGGCGGTTACTGGTGTCTGTAGAATGAAGCCGACTAGGAGTATTGCTACAGCCCATGGATGGGATACTAGTCCATCGCAGGTTCACAAGAATGAAAGCTATTTCAATTTTTTCGATTCAACAAAGGAAAGACTCTGTTTTGGTGTCGTTTCTTTCTTTGTTTGTATTATTAGTGGTTTTGAATAAAGTTATTAAAGGGCAGTGTCACGGGGATTTGATGTCATTTCAAAAAACGTTTTTGTATTTACAGAAAACTAAAAATAATGGTCAAATTTTGTTATAAATTACCATCCTAGTGTAATAAACTGTCAATATTAAAGTATCTCTGGCCATAGAAGAAACTGGGTCGGAATGGATCGCAATTTGAAAACATGTTAGGCTAACAGTTTTTCAATTTCTCGCATTTTCGTTTCCAAAATGCATTAGAACAGACCATAATTTGTTCCTATTTTAAGAATTTGGTTGATTTCTTTTTCTTGGTGTTCTAGAACTATTTTGTAAATAAAAAAGGTACCGAAGCACAGTTTTGACCAAAACAGGTCAAAATCCCCGTGACACAGCCCCTTTTACCTGGAATTATATTTTCCTATCATTAGGATTGACCTCGCTTGATTTTAGTTTGTTGGCGGCCGAACCTGCCACAAGCGTAGCCAATTCGTAGTTGTTACTGTTTAGAGCTGTTTTCATTTAGCTGCTGTTTTGTTTTGATGTAAGTAATTAAAAGTGACCATTTGGAAAAACAGTAGTTTATATTACGTAATAACTTATTTCAATTTTGTATTTGTGTTTTTGTATTAAGTTTAACTTTTTAACTTATGGAACGATTCTTTGAACATTTTAGATTGTTATCACACTTTTTATTTGGCTCAGCCCTCAATTTCTTTGTTTTTGAGCTTATGCGCATGCGCAAGCGTGCGACGATGAGAGTTAGAGTGAAGGATGTACCACCTCAAGCACTTTAAGGTCTGGGTCAGGAGTTTAAAGAGAAATTATAGATGATCAGCAATATCTCTGGTTAGATTTGTTCTACAAGCTGAAATATTTCCTGATTGTAAAACTCGGTAGTCTGTTTTGACTTAACATACAATTTTGATTTTTTATCTGATCACGTGACATGTCACATGATCATTTTCTTAAAATTTCGTAAATCGGGGAATTGCCGGCGAATTTTACTCGTATTAATCAATAAATGATAGACTTTTAAATTATCTACCTCGCTACGTTTGGAATAAGGGGGCGATTTCGTTTTAACGATTTATATACAATCCAAAGTCGAACTTTTTCAGAAAATTGATCTTTGACCAGGAGATGGGCTCCTGCTTTGACCCTATAATTTTTTCAGCGAAAAAATTGCCAAATTGTGAAACTTGTTCGTGTGGACGTGCAACAAGGAAAATATCAATTTGTATTTGCTCGTGTGGATAAACAACAAATTTAATTTGACAAGTTTTTCCTTGACAAATTTTATTTGCTCGTGTGAACGAGAAACAATTTTTCTTTGACAATTTTTCTTTGTAACAACAATAATATTGTACAGCGGATTATCATCTTTAATAGAACCCAGGTCGCGAGCAACAAGATAAGGCCGCTGGGCACCAGGGATTCCTTGTCATGTTTTCCTTGTTGCACGTCCACTCGAACAACTTTCGCAATTTGGCAATTTTTCCTTGACAAGTGTCCTAGAAATAGATCCCCATAGAAATAGATCTCTGCCCTGACCAACATCTGATTTATATATATCACCCTCTTTAATTTCTGCTTACTACTACATCAATAGTCAAATATTTAAAAGACTTAAATTTTTTACCTATAACTATCAAGGAAATTAAGCTTTGCTAGTTGCTTTGCTTTGCATCAAAGGAACAACTTTTCTTAAATTTATGGATATGAGAATATGATCAGCGATGATCTCTTTATTCGTTTCACTCGAAAACCGGGCTGGATTGAATATTATTCCGCGCTTGTTTTACAGTCAAACTACTGTAACCGGGGCCACCCAGACAAAGTTAACCAATCACAGGGCAGAACGGGAACAATACATTCCAACATTTTTGAATTGAGCCAATCCGATGTCGAGTACAGAACAATGAAATTGCAACTTGTTCGTTCGCGATGAAAACAGATGAATGAAATTTTGTGCGGTTCTACGAGGGTTCTACGGCGTGGATTTTCGATTTCAACCCTTTTTCTTTGACTAGTTTGAGCAGTACGATTTGTAAGGAAAATATATGCGAGTCAATGAACGAGAAACTCCAAACTGCGTGAAAACTGGGAATGCGACGGCTGCACAGTATGTTTCCTCGAATAAAAGTGCGTGGCGGATTTGAAATAATTTGTTCGCTCTTGACAAATTCAAGTTTTCTCTACCGCGTCAACCGGCTGAATAGCTACGCATGTCGGGGTTTTGGCAGTACCATTATTAATTTGGAAAATAAATACACTTGATGCCAGCGAGAGAAGACTTTATATTCCAAACTGCATAAAGTCAGTGAACGCGACGGCCAATAGTTTCGACAAAGTGCGTGACGGATTTGAAAACAACGAAAGCACGGCTTGTTTTACCAGCGTGATGAATTCAGTTGTTATACATTGTCGGATCTTTGATTTCCACCTTGTTCCACGCGCTGGGTTTTATTTTGTCAGAACAATTTGGCTGAAATTAAAAAAATAAGTAAAAGAGAAATTCAAATTGCATAAAAAGAGTGTATATTTGAAGTTTCGGCAAAGTGAATTGTCGCGAGAAAGAACTCAACCGCCGGAGTAGAATATTTTGCCGGCAGAGTTTGAATCACGTTTCGTAACGGCGAATTCTTTATTACAGTTATTTCTGATCGCATGAGTATTGTCTGATTATTGCGTTAAACTTTCGAAACTGTTTCGAATCCTTTAGGAAAAATTACTGAGAAAGAAGCCAACTCAGTGCTAGTAAAATCGCTTCGATCTTTCCGAGAAAAGTCCTGACTGTTCTAGGGAAAAGTCCCGAATTTTCTTGGAAAGATCGAAGCGACTCTGTGTCTGATCTGCTAGCACTGAGTTGGCTTCTTTCTCTCATGCGATCAGAAAATTCGCCGTTACGAAACGTGATTCAAACTCTGCCGGCAAGGAAATATTCTACTCCGGCGGTTGAGTTCTTTCTCGCGACAATTCACATGATTTTCAAATATACAGCCGGCACTCTTTTTATGCAATTTTGAATTTCTCTTTTACTTATTATTTTAATTTCAGCCAAATTGTACTGACAAAACCCCGGCAATGTATAAAAACTGAATTCATCACGCTGGTATAAAACAAGCCGTGCTTTCGTTGTTTTCAAATCCGTCACGAACTTTGCCGAAACTATTGTTCACTGACTTTATGCAGTTTGGAATATAAAGTCCTCCCTCGCTGGCATCAAGTGTATTTATTTTCCAAATGGTACTGCCAAAACCCCGACATGTGTAGCTATTCAGCTATTCAGGTTGACTCCGTAGAGAAAACTTGAATTTGTCAAGAGCGAACAAATTATTTCAAATCCGCCACGCACTTTTATTCGAGGAAACATACTGTACAGCTGTCGCATTCCCAGTTTTCACGCAGTTTGGAGTTTCATTGACTCGCATATATTTTCCTTCCAAATCGTACTGCTAAAACTAGTCAAAGATAAAAGGGTTGAAATCGAAAATCCACGCCGTAGAACTGCACAAAATTTCATTCATCTGTATTCATCGCGAACGAACAAGTTGCAATTTCATTGTTCTGTACTCGACATCGGATTGGCTCAATTCAAAAATGTTGGAATGTATTGTTCCCGTTCTGCCCTGTGATTGGTTAACTTTGTCTGGGTGGCCCCGGTTACAGTAGTTTGACTGTAAAGGAATGAAAAATTACTGAGAAAAATATGAAAGATTTGGTACATCCCAACTCCAGCGATTAGCAGACTTCTATATTTGGAAATTTGTTACAGCTAAAAGCCATTATTAATGTTTTCTTTTTACCTTTTGCTTTTTTTAACATAATAATAACCTTAAGGGCAGCAGTAATCGGTAAGCAGGCAGCAATTTAACATAGGGCAAGCTATAAAAAAATTGGAAACATTATTTTTAGCGAAAAATAAATTCAGTCCGCAAACCTCTATCAGATGTGTCTGCCTCATTTTATTTTGAAAAAAGGCTTGAAAACCTCTTTCTTTTAGGAAAATGTCAGAAAACACTGCCGTCAAAATAATTTCTGCAGTGGAATAGATTCGCTGGGTTTCGGGAGTTCTCGATTAAAAATGTTATATTCAACGCGAGATCAGTGGTCACAAAATATAAACATTTAACAGCAGCTTTTCTTAAAAAACTCAATTTGGTAATAGGAACTGGTTTTTTTGTCCAATTGGAGCGTAAACAGAAAGACTTTCTAAGATGTCCAGCTATTCACGACCTGAGTGAAGTAAAATGTTACAAAGTAAACAAAAACGTAAGATTATTTATTTAGCTCCTGCCAAAAGTTTAATGACCTGTTCAAATGTTTAATTTGTCAATGCGCGACATGCTGTTGTTTTTCAGCCAGTACTGTTAATTTACCACAGCGTACGTGCCTTACTCGACAACACAGCTGTTCTAAAAAGTTAGCATCAGCTTTAGTTGACGCTAGACACCACCCCGCCGGATTTAATCAATGTGTTATTTAAATTTCTTAGCTTCTTCTAAAGCGCCTAAAGTAAGCCAAAGTTTATATTTTCGCAATTAGAAGGTTAAAAACGTTATGTTTACCTTAATATTATTTTCAAAATGTGGATAACGACGACGAAACCATATATATGCATGTTTCTTCGTTATTCACTGACGAGTGCCTCTCTCAGGCCCAGTTTAGTCGCGTCGAATGTAATCCAAGTCCCAGACAACTCACTGAAATCGCTTTAAATCAGCGCAACGCACACACAAATAACAAAATAGAACACATTGCTTCCATGGTATATTGCAACGTAGTCGATTCTAGTAATTGCAAGCGAGATTTTGTGGCTTGAACTACCGTTCGGCGCGACTGAAATGTGACGTATAAATTGGGCCTTAGACACAATGTCTCTTTTACAAGCGGAATTAAAATTCTGTCTAGGACTAAATACATAATCTTACGTTTTTGTTTAATTTGTAACATTAACTTCACTCAGACTATGAATGGCTGGTGTGCATAAGAAAAGAAAACTTAATTTTTGTGTCAGACAGTTTTTGCGTATTCAATTATATCGCCCGCCCTGTACTCTCTCCGTGCAGTTACAAAGGATTGGAGAAATGCAGTGGATAGTTGCTTGTTTCTTCCTCTTCGGTTCTTTCATGAACTTCGTAACTGCTGATAATCGATGCAGGACAGAAGTTAACATACCTGGCATGGCTCTCAAGGGGTTCGTCTTTAAAAAGTTCCCAGCAACAGCCCCTTACAAGTGTGATGTCAGATGCGAAAGGGAAATCACCTGTCAGAGCTATAACTACAACACAGAGGAAAAGTATTGCGAACTGAATAACCGCACCAAAGAGGCAAGACCCGAGAATTTCCGCTCAGACCCTGCACGGTTTTACATCAGACGCTTAAACGGCAGGGGTATGTACCCAGTAAAAGCATGAAATACATATATACCACCTCTCTATAACGGCCAAGATTTTGGTCCCGACCCCGTGTGACCATATATTTAACTCTTAAAGAAACCTACCAGTTAATTATGCCCCAAGGTGGCCGTTGTAGTGATGTTCAAATGTTTGTTCGTTTACCAAATTTACCCAGCTCTACTAACTGTAAACTGAATGTATTTCAGTCCTACCTGGACCCTGAATAAAGCAGTCTCAGGCTTTCAAAATCCAAGAAGTCCTTGCAATTATTTCAATCCTGCAAACGATTCAGTTTTAATTTGTATTCGGTTTGATTAATCTTGCCAATATCAAATGCAGCCACATCCAAAAATTTCGAAAATGTCTTCTTTAGGATTCAAGATTGCAACTGATTCAGTGCAGAATTCTCATCAAGATTCAGTTTCTAGCTGCACGTTTCACACTAAGTTTAACAGACAGTAGTAACCAACACAATAAAGGAAAATTGCAAGAGTCTAAGGAAATAAATATCCTTTGAACAACTCTGTATATTATTAGTACATTAAGGTCATTGACAAAATATAAAGAACCCTAAATAAATGTATACGTGTGTATTTATCACAGCTCCTCTTGGCTCTATTCCGGAGCTACCAGCCCAGTCGTGCCAGGAAATAAAGGCGAGCGAAGGCAAGGACACCATTAGCAACAAGTACTGGCTGGATCCAAATGAGACTGGAACGGCAGTTTTGGTTTATTGCGACATGAACTTGGAAGGTTAGTTGTTGCTGTTGTTTCTAATTTAGTTTAACTCCAGGATTTCTCTTTAAACTGATAAAGTATTTGTACATGTTACTCAGAGTTACTCTATTTCTATTTTTCACCTTGCTTAGATATCGATGAATGTATTACCGGCAACCATGGTTGTGACGTGAATGCCAACTGTACCAACACTGTTGGATCACATGACTGTACTTGTAAGGAAGGATTTGCTGGAAATGGACGCTCGTGTTCAGGTACATTGAATTTGCTTTAGTATCAAAGTATTGAATATTTGGAGTGCCTAGAGTCTCACAAGTTCATATGTTTGTGTTATATATCATTTTAGTGACCATTTGACCATATAGATATCGATGAATGTAGCAATGGCAGTCATTCGACCAGGTATCCAAACATCTGCCACGATTATAATTTACTTTGTTATAAGTTTTAAATGAATCATTACTGATGTTGAAAATGTCAATTTAACGTTGTTTTGTTTTTAGCTTCTTTGTTGTCGTTGTTTGCTTGTTTTATAGTTGCAATCAAATCAAATCATTCTTAATTTGGATTTTTTTAGTTTAAATTTTTTTTTTCTCTTGATGTCCAGATATTGATGAATGCATTACCGGCAGGCATGATTGTGACGTGAATGCCAACTGTACTAACACTGTTGGATCACATTACTGTACTTGTAAGGAAGGATTTGCTGGAGATGGACGCTTGTGTTCAGGTACAATGAATTTACTAAGTATCAAAACAACTAAATAATTG
Organism: Desmophyllum pertusum; assembly: GCA_029204205.1. Classification (NCBI taxonomy): domain Eukaryota; kingdom Metazoa; phylum Cnidaria; class Anthozoa; order Scleractinia; family Caryophylliidae; genus Desmophyllum; species Desmophyllum pertusum. The sequence continues at coordinate 3,051,087 of MU826827.1, read as the reverse complement.
GGGTTCCTTGAATGTCATGCGGTAATCTTTTGAGACAGGCCAAACTCCCCACCCCCACCTTCTTCGTAACATCTGATAATGACGTAGTGACAGTACAAAGTCTACTAATTGGAACTGCTACACCTAACCTTGTTATTCCCCAGCGGTCAAACGCACTCCCACCAAAACCCCGCTGTCCGTGAAAGTCTTTAATCTGCGAATTCTAAAGCTTGTACGCCGAGTATGCATAGATAATTTAATAGTTGTTATCCACCTACTTTATCGGCTCGTATATATTTTGGTTTGCCACTGCATTTTTAGTAACTTTTCCTTACAAAGAACTTGCCCATTACGCTTCAAACTCTTGGAAAAGTCAACTGAGGCAACGAAAACCGGACGTGGCGTTAACTGTTTTGCATTTGAGTGCTGTGAACACTGTGAGACGGTCTCGTATATGGCAAAAGGTTACCAGAGAAAAACGAGAAGCCATTTGGTTTTGCTTGAAGTCAGTGACAAGGGATACTCGGAGTTTGAGTAGACAATGAGAGTGCACGAAAAATAAACTACACACCATATTTGAATTTCTAACATGGTTTCCATGATATTTTCTTTTTCATGCAGCTTATAAGAGGAATTGCGCTGAAATCTACAAGTCGGGTGAAAGAAAAGACGGTGTGTACACCATCAAACCTGATAATTTGTCTGCCTTTGATGTGTTTTGCGACCAAACAACAGCCGGTGGGGGGTGGACAGTATTCCAGAAGAGACTGGACGGCTCGGTTGATTTTTACCTTAACTGGAGTGACTACAAACATGGCTTCGGTGATCTGAGAGGTGAATTTTGGCTGGGACTGGACAAGATTCACCGCCTGGCCTCAGATAATAGCAGCATGCTGCGTGTGGACTTGGAGGACTTTGACGGGAATACTAGTTATGCCGAGTATAACAGGTTTGGGGTTAAGAGTGAGAATGACAAGTACCAGCTCATCCTCGGTTCCTATACAGGTAATTTAACTTCTTAATTCTTCATTTAAATTCTAATATGTAGCTTAAATAAATAAATAGGTTATTGCACGGTGGCGAGAAGCCTCACTCGTGAGATATTGTTCTTGCCACTCGAAAATCCATAACTAAGTATTTCACTTGCTGGCCGACGCAGCACAACAATTAATCACTTTGTATGGGTAAGATTACTTTTATTCTAAGAACTCGTGCAAAAACTTACAAGACCCGAGTATACAATGCGATAAGCTCTAGTCTCTATTACGCATGCGCGATACCTGATACAAATTCACATAACGGGTATAAATAAGGGCGGATTCATTTGCAGCATACGCGTATAGCGGAAAGCGAGACCTATTATTTTCCGTCGCATTCCTGGTTACGCGTATGGGGTATGCGATTAATCAATGGCAAAGCAATTAGTCGCTATAGCCCACTTCGAAAAAGAGTGACAGCCTGGGATCGAGAGTGGGCTGAGTGGCCGCGCCCGAAGCCGCCCGAGCGTTTGTGGGATCGTTTGGGGATTCGCGAAGGCAAACTGCACGCGCAGATGACGAATTTATAGATGATTTTTTAGCGTGAAATAACGTATCTTTTTTAGTTGATTGCAGTGTTATTTTCCCTGAAATCTACAATAACATTCTTGAAGGAAAAACCTAATACGGAAAGACTACAGATGCCCGAAATATAGTATTTCCTTTCTTTATATTAAAACAGCTGTAGTATAATATTGTTGTGCATTTTAACTACTTGTTTACGGTTTTTTCCTACCTTAGTCGCGCAATAAAATTCGCCATTTGCGCGTGCATTCCGACCCAAACAATCCCACAAACGTTCGCGCGGCCACTCTCGATCCCAGGCTATCACTCTTTTTCGGAGTGGGCTATTCAAAGCGGTGAATTTGAACCTCGTGGTTCTACATTCCAGCGAGCTAACGCATCGTTTAAAACCAACTTATGACCTCGCTTCCTTTAAATAAATCTAGTGGTCTTGATGGGATATCTTGTCGCTTATTAAAAGAGGCAGCACCAATTGTCTCGCCATCTTTAACCCATATAATAAACTTGTCTATTACTACTGCTGGCTTCCCAGATGATTGGAAAATGGCGCGAATATCGCCCGTATACAAAGATGGGGGAAAGAGTGACCCCAACAACTACAGGCCGATCTCTGTTTTGCCAGTGGTCAGTAAATTGATAGAAAGAATAGTTTTTGATCAGTTCTATGCATATCTAATAGAGCACGATCTTTTAGCTGACACCAAGAGAATATGAAGGGTAAGAGAGGTAATGTCCCATACATGGGTCATTTCTATGATAATCCATCTGATGCTATTTTTAGATCATTATCGTTACCAGTGCACCTCGGATAATTTGTCTTCGCGCGCGTTGCGTGGGTGTTTCGTGCAGTGCTTACATGAAGGCGAAATGAGGAGTACACTCCAGAAGCGTTTCGGTTTGTGGAAGCAAATTCGAAACGGAGAAAGGAAGAGACAAGTTTCTGTGAAGGAGAATGTTCTAGTGAAGTATTTTTTTACTGAAGGTAAGATAATTCAAGCTTATAGATCCTTTATAGGTTCGAGATAGCATAAACTTACCGTGTAAGCTTGTGGACTTTATAAGCTTAATAAGCTTATAGTTTTCAGTAAACCTCTTTCTATAATTAAACGACTTTTAAATAACTTTACTTTTATTGTTGCCCACAGCTCCTATTTTTCTGAACAGTATACCAAAAAGATCTTCTAGACTTCCGCAGTAAAGGAAGCGAAAAACTCCACACACTGTTGATGCGAAAACTGGAGAAGAAATCCTCAGCTTTGAATTTTGTGGAAGCGTACGAACGAAGACAACCGGACCTTGAATAATTTTCTTGGCCGAACGATTGATTGAATTTTCAGTGTTTTCAGTTGGGAATTCACTCTGAAATAGAACTTGTAGCATCTGGAAGCATCTAGCATCTGCCCGGCTTTATGTCATTATCGTCAGCAGTTGAAAAGCAGTATTCAGAGCAACATGAGGACATATAAATTATGGAGCAAATAATATACCTGCAATTTTCTTAGAAGAGATTTAATAAAACGTGGGGATATTGTGTGGCCGGTGGACATTTCTGGTTTGCTTCAGGAGAAATCTTATCCAGCCAAAGCAGAGAAGAATAAACTCTCTGACCTGAGAGTTATTTCTGTTATGCACATCTTGTTCTTGTTGACTATCTTCCTTCGATCCACCTCTAATTTGTCACATCATGAGTAAATCTATTTTCAACCCACTTGTATTGCAGTCCAAAATATTTTGCAAATTATATTAATATCCACAAATGGATCATGATGACAGATCCTGAGGATATTCATTTATTTGTGGACATTCATGTGTAGCCATTAACATTTTGTAGAATAATTAATACTGTTTATCCTCTCTTAATAGTCACATTATGAAAATTTAATTATCTGTCTTAATATCCCAATGGAATTATTTTTGTATGCATAATCATGACGTTATTACTAAAGCCTATTTCACAGATAATGGACCCAATGATCCACCTCAATCTAGGGATAAATATACATTCCAGACTCTGATATCCTGTAAGTTTAATATTTTGAATGGTCGGTTCAGTGAAAATTTCACAAGTGAAATAATAATTTAAACATAAACATAATATCCAGTCTTGAGCACTGCAATGAAATTTATTTATTTACATTGTATATACTTTCATAACTGTATATAAGATTTAAAAAAAATTGAATGGTGTGTTCAGTGAAACTGTTCACAAATGAAATAATATTTGAATCATAAAAATAATATCCAATCTTAGCACTGCAATTAAATTAATTTATTTACACTGTCCATACTCTGATATCCTGTAAGTTTAATATTTTGAATGGTCGGTTCAGTGAAAATTTCACAAGTGAAATATTAATTTAAACATAAACATAATATCCAATCTTAGCACTGCAATGAAATTAATTTATTTACACTGTCCATACTCTGATATCCTGTAAGTTTGTAAGGATATAAATATAACATTTTGAATGGTGTGTTCAGTGAAACTGTTCATAAGTGAAATAATAATTCAATCATAAACATAATATCCAGTATTATTAAATACTCAATCACTGTTATTGCATTTCTGGCCTTCTGATTGGCTCCTTGCGCCCATGTTATCAGCTCATAACACGGATTCTGCCAAATATGGTAGCTCATAACAGGGTAGTTCGTTCGTCGAGAGAGTGAAATTTGAAAAAGATGGCTAAAATCATTACGTAAAAAGCTTTGGCCCTTCTAAATCAAACAAAAGTCAAGTCCATTAAATAATGCACGAAGTTTGGAACGAAATATTTAATGGGAAATGCCTGTAAATGTACCACAAATGCGACTGAACGAGCACTAAAGGCAGCCTGAAACAATCAATTTAAGCTTACGAGAAAATCCGCCGAAAACCGGCACAATTAAGCTTAATTCTTCAAAAAAATGAAAACCTGTTTACAACACAAGTTAAAGCTTAGCCTATTCAGTATTGTTACCTTATATTTCGAAGAATCTTGCTAATTCCAGCTGGACTAAGCTTTTAAAATCAGCACAATAATTCAATAAATATCGGAGCATAAATACGGCAGTTCGTCAAGCGCTGGCGGCGGGTACAATCAAAGATCACTTCACAGAGAAATTACCTTCGAAGATCACTCTTTTTCTCTCCATCCATGTAGATATTGAGGGTTTCCTTAATGTTCTTTACTCCAGTGAACTTGATTTCAGCTCAGTTCGTTTCAACACAATTAATTCTGTAGTCGCGCATGATTTGCTCGCCGTAAAAATAGTAAAACCCTCGCTTCGTTCAGCTCTCCGTTCAACTTGTAAAATGAATATATTGTTCAGATCCACAATTATCTCGGATCTCCCCATTTTAAGCTAAATCATTTGCACAATTTTCCAGAATATATGAAACTCAGTTTAGAAGACACAGAGCGAAGATTCCCTCCGAAGAACATTCTGTCTTGCTCTCGGCTTTTCATTCAACTTGCCAACTTACACTGCGCCAGACATTTTGCCGCGGTTTTCAAATCATGCTTCATTTAGATCGAACTGAAAAATCACTCAGTCGATTTATAAATTTTTACAAAGTATAATACCGAAGTTTAACCTAAAGTTAGTGAAGTATTTAATAAAACAATTATTCCATTCGCCCTTGTTGGATATGAAATGATTATAACCAATTCGGCGCGAAGCGCGCCTCATTGGTTATGTTATCATCTCATATCCAACGCGGGCTCATGGAATAATTGTTAATTAGCACTGCAATGAAATTAATTTACTTACACTGTACGGACTCTGATATCCTGTTTTAGGGATATAAGATTTTGAAAATAATTTTTGAATGGTGTATTCAGTGAATCTGTTCACAAGTAAAATAATAATTTGAATGGTGTGTTCAGTGAAACAGTTTATAAGTGAAATAATATAAGTTAATCATCAACATAACATCCAGTCTTGAACACTGTACTGAAATTAATTAATTTACACTGTACAGACTGATATCCGGTACGTTTTTAGGATATATATAACATTTTGAAAGGACAATTTTGAATGGTGTGTTCAGTGGAACTGTTCACATATTAAAATGAAATAATAATTTAATCATACACATAATATCCAGTCTTAGCACTGCACTGCAAAGTGAAATTATACTGTACAGACTCTCATAAGTTTTAGGGATATATAAGATTTTAAAAAGACAATTTTGAATGGTGTGTTCAGTAAAACAGTTCACAAGTGAAATGATATAAATTTAATCATCAAGTCTTGAGCACTGCAATTAAATTAATTAATTTACACTGTACAGACTCTGATATCCTGTAAGTTTAGGGATATAAGATTTTGAAATTGCTTTATTTAATTCTCAAGATGATGTACATGCTTGCTCACATATGAATGTATTGACATAATGTGGATAAACTATATGCTTAGTCAAAATGCAAATTGTAATAAGCAAGCAATCATGAATGATTACTATCTTTTACTTTTGGTTGCTCTCGGCTTGAACTCGACTCTTTGCGCTTCCCACCTGGTTTGTCAGCCGTCAGTTTAAATTTGGAAGCCCTAGGCTTTCATTTATGGGAGGAATCTTTATTTTTACCTCTCCGTCATCGGAAGATGTGCTATAGTCAGGACAAATAATATTATCTGACATTTCTCCTTCCCCTTCGTCTAGTTCACTATCGTCACTTTCTAACGTAAAACTCAGCAGTTCATCTTCGTGACGTTCTTTTAATATCAGCCATGTCGGAGAATTATTTTGAGAACGTTTTCCCATTGCTTTTGTGGCTGAAACAACTTTACCATACTGAGATTCATCGACAAAACGGATCTCCGCATCTTCCGCCATTTTGTTTTCGCGAAAGAAACGTGTACTCCACGCGCGATCGCGCGGCTATCCACGCAGAAAAAAAGAGAAGATATCACGTGTCATAAATAGGGTAATTTGATTGGCTATTGACTAACGCGTAGCTGATCTAAAAATAGCATCAGATGGATTATCATAGAAATGACCCATGTATGGGACATTACCTCTCTTACCCTTCATATTCTCTTGCTGACACCTAGTCTGGTTTTAGACCCCTACACTCCACCCAAACTGCCCTTCTAGAGGCTACAAATGAGTGGTACTCAAACATAGACAATGGTCTCATAAATGGGGTACTTTTTCTCGATCTCAAAAAAGCTTTTGACACTGTAGATCATCAGATATTATTGCAAAAACTACAACTTCTTGGGGTCGATTCTTTAACCCTGAAATGGTTTACGTCGTATATAACAAATCGTAAACAGAAAACCTTTGTAAATGGCCATATGTCAGACTACCGCCCCATTATTTGCGGCGTCCCACAGGGATCGATCTTGGGACCTCTACTGTTCTTAGTCTATATCAACGACCTCCCTGCATGTTCCCTATACTCTACGCCAAGAATGTATGCCGATGACACTAGTCTTACTCTAAGCACAAGTGATCCAATAGATCTACAATCAAAGTTAAATAGCAATTTAGCTGAAATTCAGACTTGGTTGCAAGCAAATAAACTTAGTATTAATGTAAAAAAACCCAAGTATTCTATTATTGGTAGCCATAACAAGCTAGCAAATTTAAACCACCAGTTTGACTTTAAGATTGACAAACACTCCCTAGAAAGAGCTAAAATCTACAAGTATCTTGGCATTGATTTGGATGAGACCTTATCATGGGACTCCCATATTAACAATATTGTCAAGAAAGTATCCGCGGGCCTCGGGGCCATCAAACGTGTTAGGAACTTGGTTCCTCGCGAGACTCTTATTATGATCTATAACGCTCTAATCCAACCATATTTTGACTATTGCAGCTCCGTATGGGGCAGTATTGGTGTTTGTCAATCTGAAAGACTCCAGAAACTCCAAAATAGAACCGCGCGTCTAATCACTTTTTCTGACCTAAATGTTAGATCTTCCGTTTTACTCGATGACCTAGGCTGGGACTCTCTGGAGCGAAGGCGTTCAAAGCAACTAGCAGTTATTCTGTTTAAGACTCTCCATAATCTTTCTCCGACTCGTCTGAATAGTATTTTTGAAACTACATCCAGTGTCCACTCGCACAATCTAAGAAATTCGAAATACAACCTCTTCGTTCCTAGACCTAGTACTGAAGCAGGCAAACGAAGTTTTCAATATCGCGGTTCCGTCCTCTGGAACAGCTTGCCTTTGAGCACTAAGGCACAGCCCACTCTTAGCTCTTTTAAATCATGTATTTAATATCTATCGAATTTAATAAATAGTTAGTAATTTTTATAGATTATACATAATTTTGTAAATAACATATTTAGCTAGGTAATTTAATTTATTATTGTAACTCATTTATTATTGTAATTAATTTAATACACGGCTCGATGGAAGAGCATGTATTGTGAATTGACACCGTGTTTAAATAAAGTTTTACTACTACTTGACTGTATCTTGCTGTATCTATCTTGGGGGGGGGGGGGGGGGGGGTACTCAAAAAGTTTTATACGGGGAGGCTCCGCCCAGAGGTCCAACCCCTTACCCTTTTATATATCATTTTTGACAGAAATCTGTGAAAATGATAGAAATTAGAAAATGGTATGAAAATGGTACCCCTTTCACATACCTACAGTAGAAACACTACATCCCTTTTCTATACCCTCGGAATGAACTTAATGTGGAAGGAAGCTGTCTTACGATGGCTAAGAACTTCATATCTGCAGTCCACCTCATACCTAAATGACAGTTTTCCCTACCCTTTTCTTTTTCAACTCGTGAAATTCTTACCCTTTTCTATACTCCAACTCGTGAAATCCCTACCCTTTTATATACCTCCAATCTGAAAAGGTACCCCTTTCGGGCGGAGCCTCCCCGTATAGTCCATTATAGGGAGTACCCCCCCCCCCCCCCTCCCCCCAGAGCCCAAAGACGCAGCACATCATCTAATCACTTTGTAGTATATAATCCTTGTAAATATATTTCATGGGTCCGTTGTTTGGTTAGTTATCCTGTTTTACCTTCTTCATAACATTTGCTCGTTTTTTTATTTAATATCCCAGGAACTGCTGGTGACTCCCTCTCTGTTCATCGCGATCAACCATTTTCAACTCAAGATCAAGATAATGATGATTACCACAAAAACTGTGCCATAGAGTTTAAAGGAGCCTGGTGGTACAACCGGTGTCACGGCTCCAACCTGAATGGCTTTTATTATCGCGGAGTGCACTCTTCTCGCGCTGATGGTGTGAACTGGTATCACTGGAAGGGGCATTATTACTCCCTGAAGAGGACCGAGATGAAAATAAGACCAGTGGATTACTGAACTTTTATGTGTTGTTTTTCTAAAGTACCGCTAGATTAATTGCATAATTTTTAACACATCGTTTACTTAGGAAGAGCATAGTTAAATATTTTGGGGTTGACCGTGCACAAAACCTGACAAAATACAATAGGTGTCTACGTGTGTTCAAGCAACTAACTAATATAAACGTTGCGATTAAGTAATTCATGCATAGTGTATGAGCGCGAAACAAAAGATGTGCACGGTCATGGACCTTCCAACATATATCTTGGCTTCTTTGTTTGCTCCTTTGAAGTTTGCCGGGCTTCATAACCATTTCCCTCTATTAACTATGGGAAGAGTGAGCGATTTGCTCCAGGCTTTGACCTTTTAAAATAACAGATAGAAATTGCACATTGCAAAGGCAAGCAAAAACTAACGATAAAAAACAACGTTTCGGTGTCTTCATGACACCATTGTCAAGGTAAATACAATATGTAAATATTCTGCGAGTTTAAGAAGTAGCGTCCGCTAAATTTGCATAGTAAAGAATGCGAATGTTAAATAGGGTCTTTTCGATATATTAATATTCAGCTTGGTAACGAGGCAGAGAGGACACAAACAAAGGAACAAGCATGTTTATTGTTTAAAATCTAAAATGTGTTTGACACTGACTATTGTATAGAACGTCAAGTACAACGTTCTTAAAAAACTAACTTAAGACGTTTCGACCAAAAATCTTCGGCCTTCATCGGTTTAAAATGTCATCAAGCCGTTTATTGTTTATTGTTTATTGTTTATTCATTTCTTTTGTTTGTGCCCTCTCAGCCTCGCCATCAAGCTGAATTTTAATATATCGAAAGGACCCAATAGTTTGTGTATTGAACTCAAGCTCCAAAGGATCGAGCTACAGTTCTCCTGTTGCTTTTAAGAGAAGACCCTTTGCTACCTATCACCAGGATACTGGCAAATGTGCCAGTGGCGGAAACAGGGGGAGGGTCGTGGTGTTCTTGCGCTTATGCTTGCGTCGCACATGAAAACAGAATATAACACAAGCATAAGGAAAAAGCAGTGATTTTGATATGAATTTGAAGGAATTTTTGAACAAAACAAAGGTTAGTTCAGAAAATTATCTCCGAAAGTCATTTGTATTTTGCTTGCCTTGAGTCTACAAATTTTGCTGGTTAAAAACGTCGTATCCGTGAAAACTGCTCGTTTTGTTTTCAAGCGAAAATAACATTATTCCAGCTTTCAGTCAATGAGTAAAACAAATAGACTCATGTTTTCCGTCAGTCAAATGCACAAAAACCTGGTTTTAAAAATGATCAAATCTTGCAGGTGAATATTTCGTTCTTGTGCTTGTGTTTGCGCTTGCGTTCGTTTTCACTTCCACATAATTCTTGTGATTGCGCTTATGCTTGCGCTTGTGCTTGCGTCGCTAGTGAAAACCAGGCTTTACAGACAATGAGCCAAAAAAAAAAAGATTCCGATAAAGGAAACAATGAAATGAATATATGATCATCGCAGTTGTGAACGCAATTAAAGCAATTGCAATTTTTAAGCCAGAAAAAAAATTCTGGCTTCAACGGGACTTGAACCCATGACCTCCTCGTTACTAGTGCGTTGCTCTACCAACTGAGCTATGAAGCCACACGTGACAATGATCATATATTCATTTCATTCCATTTCCGCAGTTCATATATATATGATTTCATTCATATATTCATCATCACAAAGGAAACGATGCTAATCAATACTTAGGTACGGAACTTAAGAGTTCTAATAAGAAAAGCTCGTAAAGCTTTTAAAGTAACTGTGTAGTTGATTACCAGAGGCAGATTCCAGCCTATGTAGAACATGAAGCCAGTGTAAATCATTTGAGACACGCTTAGACGAATAGTGGGCCAAATTCTCTCATCCTTTAGAAGGTTTAATAATTAAAATTTATTCCTGGTATGACCAGTGACAAATTGCAAGTTCAATACTTATTGCTGTTCGGCGAAATATTTCACGACAAGGCGAAGTATTTTGTATTTTTAACACTTGATGTAAATTATGTTTATTTTATAGTACAATGTAGATGTGAACGTTATTTCATGATCTATTGAATAGATCATTTAAAGGACAATGTGATATGACTGCCATTTTTCGCATTTACAGAAATTACCCTTTTCAAGATGGTGTGAGATCTGCTAAAACAACAACAACAACAACAACAACAACTTAATCTGGCAATGATTTTATTAATCATTTCACTCATCCTTATAATATAGACTAGAAAAATTCCCCCGTGTTGTAACTATTATTTAGGTTTTTTGTTCTTTTCATTCTTGTCACGGTTGTAATATTTATTAATTGTCAAGTTTAAGTACCGTTAAAACATGCAATTGTAATAGATTGCATGGTTGATTTATCATTCTGTTTTGTCGCGTCTGCATATGTTGTGTTTAATCTTTCTAATATATGTTCAAGTTACATAAATTCACTTTCTAATCGTTAAAATTGTATCATAAAGTAGTATTACTGTTAGTAGTACGATTATAAGACTATGTTGATTATCAACTCGAAGTTGATAAAGGTAAATTAACCGCCGTAGCGAATTTCTAGAAGCTGACGTTTCGCGCGTTAGCCCTTCGTCTGAGCAAAAAACGTACTTTGCTCCGAGGAAGGGCTAACGCTCGAAACTATTGTAAGTGGTATTTTAACTAGTTGTAAATGTGCTTTTAGTGAAATGTAATTGTGTCCGTAGTAATGAATAAAAAATTGAAAAAAATCAAGTAAATTTGATAGGTTATTGCATGAGGCCGAGTAAAAGTTAAAGCCTGGTAATTACACGTATGACGCAACCATAAGCGCAAGCATAAACACAAGCACAAGAAAAGAGTATTTCCTTTTTATTATGCTTGCACTTAAGCTTGCGTCGTTGCGTCGCTCGTGTAAACCGGATACCGCAAGCACAAGCACAAGAAAGCGCGCGCAATCGGCCGCCATATTGAATTATGCAATGTTGATCAAAATATAAAGGTACTGCGCCTGCGTATGTCACCTTGTGCTTGTGCTCATCGTACGTGTGGACGCTCGTGTGCTTATGCTTTTATCGTGTAAACCAGGCTTAAGGAATAACACCAAGCGTGGTAAGGGCAATTTCTGCAATTCTGAAAAGACAAGTGATAGTTATCCCTAATATTATAAGGAAACATCCAGTCGTCGAAAACAGCTTAAAGGGAGTGTTTCACGGTTCGGCGCATGTTCAGGCTTATATACTTTATCCGTTTAAAAAAACCCACTCACATGTACTTCTCGATACTTCAGTATTCACATACTAAAATTAGTCAAAGAAAAACGACGAATGAAGACTACAATTTACAAAAAAATTCAACGGATTACACCGAGAATGTCGACATTTGACTACTAGAATAAATTACCAGAATAAATCCTTCGGGCCAACACTTTATTCTAGTAATTTATTCTGGTATTAAATGTCGACAATTCTCGGCTGGGTATTTTTACGAGTCAGTGATTTTGTTATTATAAGTAAAGGTAAAGAAGTTGTCAGTATCGTTTTCAATGGACGCGCTCTCGACAATTTACCCCATACTGCTGATAGCGCGATGGCCTTTTATGGTAGGTGCGTTGGGTCCGGCCGCTTTACTCCGGATTCCATAGCATGAAGCGATTAGGAGTATTGCTACTCCACTGGATGGGATGCTAGTCCATCGAAGGTAATCCCCCAGAATATTTGTAAGGTTGCCTTGACAATTCGCTGGTATGACCTATTGAGAGTAAAGTGTCTTGCCCAAGAACACATCACAATAACCCCGGCCAGCGCTCGTCCAAAAGGTTAACCTACTGTTTGAAGAATTGGTTTAAAGTCAAGAGCTTTCTTTCTCCCTGTTGTTCATTCTCGCGAATTGATCTGCCAACTTTAGATTCTTATAATAATGTAAGGAATTTGCCTGTATCGAGAATATAAGCTTCTTTCATGGCTCAGTCGGCTCACTAACTGAGCCTGCGAACGTAGACGTATTTCCAGCGGCGTGAAACAACAGCCGGAAATATGTCTGTTCGTTTGCGGTCCTCTTCAGGGACATGAAAAGTTCGGCGTCTGAACTGGGCCTTTAACGTACTAATGAAAATTTACCATGATATATTCCAAATACATTGCTAATAATGTGCAATTTCTATCTGTTATTTTATAATGTCGAAGCCTCGACCAAATAGCTCACTCTTCCTAAGTGAAAGATGTGTTAAAAATTATCAATCAATATAGCAGTACACTTTTGAAGAACAGCATAAAAGTTCAGTAATCCACTGCTCTAATTTTCATCTCGGTCCTCTTCAAGGAGTATTTATCCCCCTTCCAGTGAATCCAATTCACACCATCAGCGTAGGAAGAGTGATTTCCATGATAAAAGCCATTGAGGCTGGAGTAGTGGCAGTTGCTGTACCACCAGGCTCCGTGAAACACTTTGGCACAGTTCCCTCCTATGTAATCATCGTTATCTTGATCTTGAGTTGTAAATGGTTTACCGCGATGATAAGAGAGGGAATCACCGGCAGTTCCTGGGATATTAAATGAAGAAACGAGCAAATGTCACGAAGAAGAAAAAGGTGATGACAACAAAACAATGTACAGTTGAATCCCGATAACTCGAACCTTCGATAACTCGAACCTTTTTCGATTCCCCTTCAGGTCATTTTCTTACTAATTTTACCCTCGATAACTCGAACCTCCCGCTAACTCGAACCTTTTTCGATTCCCCTTCAGGTCATTTTCTTACTAATTTTACCCTCGATAACTCGAACCTCCCGCTAACTCGAACCTTTTTCGATTCCCCTTGAAGGTTCGAGTTATCGGGATTCAACTGTAGTTTGCAATGTAGAGAATGACTTCTGAAGTTGGTTTTAATAAGGCAGTTAAGTACAAAGGAGATATGTTATTTTTAATTTACCTTATCAACGTCAAATTGATAATCAACTAAGTGATATACTAATTCTTCATCAGTTACACAGGTAAGCCGAGGATGATCTGGTACTTGACATTTTCACTCTTAACTGTAATTAAAATTACCTGAGTAAGAGCCGAGGTTAAGCTGGTACTTGTCTTCCTCACTCTTAACACCAAACATGTTATACTCGGCATAACGAGTTTTCTCATCAAAATCTTCCAAGTCCACACGCAGCATATTGTTATTATCTGAAGTCAGGCGGTGAATCTTGTCCAGTCCCAGCCAAAATTCACCACTCAGATCACCGAAGCCATGTTTGTAGTCGTTCCAGTTAAGGTAAAAATCAACCGAGCCGTCCAGTCTCTTCTGGAACACTGTCCACCCCCCACCGGCTGTTGTTTGGTCACAAAACACATCAAAGGCAGGCAAATTGTCGGGTTTGATGGTGTACACACCGTCTCTTCTTTCCCCAGATTTGTAGATTTCAGAGCAGTTTCTTTTGTAAGCTGCATGAAAAAGACAATATCATGGAAACCATGTTAGAAATTCATATATGGTGTTCAGTTTATTTTCTTGCACTCTCATTGCCTACTCAAACTCCGGGTAGTCATTGTACAATGCAAGCACTGTTGATATATTGTTTTGTATTTTTCCAATAATTTAATGCATTGTGTCAGAGGCGCCTGTAAATTGCATTGAGTCTGCAAAATTATTTGAATAATAAATGAGTATAATACCGTGCAGTACAATATTTGTACAGCACAAGCAATCTTCTTGTGATAAACACGAGAAGAGAAGGACCACAACTGAACAGTACTTGTACAATGCAAATATTGTTGATATATCTTTGCCTTTTTCAATAATTTCTTGAATTGTGCCAGATGCAAGCATGCATGATGTCCCATCATCCTCCGCGTGTAACAAATTTTCTCATGAGAAACGACATAAAGTTATGAAAAAAAGTTTAAACCGCATGGGACTGAAAAAGATATATTCATTTTTATCCTTACTGAGCGATCAAAATTCTAAGATGGAGAGTAAATACACGTCGTCAAGAGAATATGAAGGGTAAGAGAGGTAATGTCCCATACATGGGTCATTTCTATGATAATCCATCTGATGCTATTTTTAGATCATTATCGTTACCAGTGCACCTCGGATAATTTGTCTTCGCGCGCGTTGCGTGGGTGTTTCGTGCAGTGCTTACATGAAGGCGAAATGAGGAGTACACTCCAGAAGCGTTTCGGTTTGTGGAAGCAAATTCGAAACGGAGAAAGGAAGAGACAAGTTTCTGTGAAGGAGAATGTTCTAGTGAAGTATTTTTTTTACTGAAGGTAAGATAATTCAAGCTTATAGATCCTTTAAAGGTTCGAGATAGCATAAACTTACCGTGTAAGCTTGTGGACTTTATAAGCTTAATAAGCTTATAGTTTTCAGTAAACCTCTTTCTATAATTAAACGACTTCTAAATAACTTTACTTTTATTGTTGCCCACAGCTCCTATTTTTCTGAACAGTATACCAAAAAGATCTTCTAGACTTCCGCAGTAAAGGAAGCGAAAAACTCCACACACTGTTGATGCGAAAACTGGAGAAGAAATCCTCAGCTTTGAATTTTGTGGAAGCGTACGAACGAAGACAACCGGACCTTGAATAATTTTCTTCGCCAAACGATTGATTGATTTTTCAGTGTTTTCAGTTGGGAATTCACTCTGAAATCAGAACTTGTTGCATCTGGAAGCATCTGGCATCTGCCCGGCTTTATGTCATTATCGTCAGCAGCTGAAAAGCAGTATTCAGAGCAACATGAGGACATATAAATTATGGAGCAAATAATATAACTGCAATTTTCTTAGAAGAGATTTAATAAAACGTGGGGATATTGTGTGGCCGGTGGACATTTCTGGTTTGCTTCAGGAGAAATATTATCCAGCCAAAGCAAAGAAGAATAAACTCTCTGACCTGAGAGTTATGTCTGTTATGCACATCTTGTTCTTGTTGACTACCTTCCTTCGATCCACCTCTAATTTGTCACATAGTAAATCTGTTTTCAACCCACTTGTATTGCAGTCCAAAATATTTTGCAAATTATATTAAACATCCACAAATGGATCATGATGACAGATCCTGAGGATATTCATTTATTTGTGGACATTCATGTGTATCCATTAACATTTTGTAGAATAATTAATACTGTTTATCCTCTCTTAATAGTCACATTATGAAAATTTAATTATCTGTCTTAATATCCCAATGGAATTATTTTTGTATGCATAATCATGACGTTATTACTAAAGCCTATTTCACAGATAATGGACCCAATGATCCACCTCAATCTAGGGATAAATATACATTCCAGACTCTGATATCCTGTAAGTTTAATATTTTGAATGGTCGGTTCAGTGAAAATTTCACAAGTGAAATAATAATTTAAACATAAACATAATATCCAGTCTTGAGCACTGCAATGAAATTTATTTATTTACATTGTATATACTTTCATAACCTGTATATAAGATTTAAAAAAAAATTGAATGGTGTGTTCAGTGAAACTGTTCACAAATGAAATAATATTTTAATCATAAAAATAATATCCAATCTTAGCACTGCAATTAAATTAATTTATTTACACTGTCCATACTCTGATATACTGTAAGTTTGTAGGGATATATATATAACATTTTGAATGGTGTGTTCAGTGAAACTGTTCATAAGTGAAATAATAATTCAATCATAAACATAATATCCAGTATTAGCACTGCAATGAAATTAATTTACTTACACTGTACAGACTCTGATATCCTGTTTTAGGGATATAAGATTTTGAAAATAATTTTTGAATGGTGTATTCAGTGAATCTGTTCACAAGTAAAATAATAATTTGAATGGTGACGTGTTCAGTGAAACAGTTTATAAGTGAAATAATATAAGTTAATCATCAACATAACATCCAGTCTTGAACACTGTACTGAAATTAATTTATTTACACTGTACAGACTGATATCCGGTACGTTTTTAGGGATATATATAACATTTTGAAAGGGCAATTTTGAATGGTGTGTTCAGTGGAACTGTTCACATATTAAAATGAAATAATAATTTAATCATAAACATAATATCCAGTCTTAGCACTGCACTGCAAAGTGAAATTATACTGTACAGACTGATAAGTTTTAGGGATATATAAGATTTTAAAAAGACAATTTTGAATGGTGTGTTCAGTAAAACAGTTCACAAGTGAAATGATATAAATTTAATCATCAAGTCTTGAGCACTGCAATGAAATTAATTTATTTACACTGTACAGACTCTGATATCCTGTAAGTTTTAGGGATATAAGATTTTGAAATTGCTTTATTTAATTCTCAAGATGATGTACATGCTTGCTCACATATGAATGTATTGACATAATGTGGATAAACTATATGCTTAGTCAAAATGCAAATTGTAATAAGCAAGCAATCATTTACTTTTGGTTGCTCTCGGCTTGAACTCGACTCTTTGCACTTCCCACCTGGTTTGTCAGCCGTCAGTTTAAATGTGGAAGCCCTAGGCTTTCATTTATGGGAGGAATCTTTATTTTTACCTCCCCGTCATCGGAAGATGTGCTATAGTCAGGACAAATAATATTATCTGACATTTCTCCTTCCCCTTCGTCTAGTTCACTATCGTCACTTTCTAGCGTTGAACACAGCAGTTCATCTTCGTGACGTTCTTTTTATATCAGCCATGTCGGAGAATTCTTTTGAGAACGTTTTCCCATTGCTTTTGTGGCTGAAACAACTTTACCATACTGAGATTCATCGACAAAACGGATCTCCGCATCTTCCGCCATTTTGTTTTTGCGAAAGAAACGTGTACTCCACGCGCGATCGCGCGGCTATCCACGCAGAAAAAAAGAGAATATATCACGTGTCATAAATAGGTTAATTTGATTGGCTATTGACTAACGCGTAGCTGATCTAAAAATAGCATCAGATGGATTATCATAGAAATGACCCATGTATGGGACATTACCTCTCTTACCCTTCATATTCTCTTGACGTCGTACAAACGTCCGGTAGAAGAAACATATCCCAAGCTTTTTGTGTAACGGAACGGCTTTCTATTCTGTTGAAGTAATACTGTCGATAGTTAGACCGACATAAAAGTTATCTTACTTTAAAAAGTTTCAAGAAAATACCATTAAATTTCAGCTGTGGGGGTTGGTTTGTGTCTTCACTGACAGCACATGGATGACACTTATTTCAATGCTACAAAAACGTAGCGGTTCTTGTACATGTGTTTACGCAGCGAGTGCAAATCATTCCGCTTGCTAAATGAACAAGAAGTAGCCGAGGTCTCCAACCACGGATGGAAAACAATCAGTGCAAGCTGTATTGTCATTATTAATTTACCTGAACACAAGCTTCCATCTCCAGCAAATCCTTCCTTACAAGTACAGTTATGTGAGCCAACAGTGTTGGTACAGTTGGCATTCACGTCACAATCATGGCTGCCGGTAATGCATTCATCGATATCTAGATAGCAAAGGATATTCAAGGGGCACAGTTTTAACGCTAGGAACTCCAATTATCAGTTGCACTGATACTAAAATAAATTCAATTTACCTGAACACGAACGTCCATCCCCAGCAAATCCTTCCTTACAAGTACAGTTATGTGACCCAAAAGTGTTGGTACAGTTGGCATTCACGTCACAATCATGGCTGCCAATGCTACATTCATCAATATCTACATAGCAAAAGATATACCAGAGCATTGCTTTAACGCTAGGAACTCCAATTATCAGTTGCTTTGATACTAAAATAAATTCAATGTACCTGAACACGAACGTCCATCTCCAGCAAATCCTTCTTTACAAGTACAGTCATGTGATCCAACAGTGTTGGTACAGTTGGCATTCACGTCACAATCATGGCTGCCGGTAATGCATTCATCGATATCTAGACACCAAGGGGAAAAATAAAGGTAGAGTAACAAATGCTTTATATTTCAAAGGAAAATCCTGGGGTTAAATTAAATTTGACACAACAGCAACAACGAACCTTCTAAGTTCATGTCACAATAAACCAAAACTGCCGTTCCAGTCCCAGTTGGATCCAGCCAGTACTTGTTGCTAATGGTGTCTTTGCCTTCGCTCGCCTTTATTTCCTGGCACGACTGGGCTGGTAGCTCCGGAATGGAACCCAGAGAAGCTGTGATAAATATATATAAACGTATGCATTTATTTAGTTTTTCTTTATTTTGTCACTATACTGGTTTACAAAGTTGGTCAAAAGATATCTATTTCCTTTAACTTGCAATTTCCCTTTATTCAGGTGGTTAGTGCTGCCTGTGAAACTTGTGATGAAGTCAGTGAAATTGCAATTGTGAAACGTGCTGTTAGAAACTGAATCTTGAACAAAATTTGCGATCAGTTGCAATCTTGAATCCTAAAAAGGAAACTTTCGAAAGTTTTGCATGTGGCCGTATTTGACATTGTTGTTAGTTAACTGGAGGAAGTAGAAGAATGCTGTGAAACCACAGCGTAATGAGACCGATATTAGTCAAACCGAATACAAAACTGAATCGTTTGCAGGATTGAAACTGAATTGCAACGATTCCTTGGATTTTGAAAGACTGAGACTGCTGCATTCAAGATTCAGGTAGGACTGAATACATTTAAAGGTTAGTTGAAATGGGCAGCAATTGCGAACCCGGCACGTCAAGACTTTACTGTTAGAATGTTTTCTAAACTTATTCGGAACATTGTGCCATGTACTTACTGTATTACTGTAGCTAATTGCTCGATAGTTTTTGTTCCGCATTTGTGGCTATTTTATGAGTAACACGGTTAAAACCAATACTACTATTACTGAATAATAACACCGCTTAACCGTAGATTGTTGCCGTACAGCGACCACTTTTATTATGTAGAAAAGTTCTGCTTTGGTTACCAAAACAAAGCGGGAAGCCATTTTGTTTCGCTCTGTGGTAATCCGTAGTTCGAGTAGCCAATCAGAGTGCGTGAAAAGCACTATTCGCTTGTTTGATATATACCACCAATAGATTGAATTTGACCCCATTGTTTTCTTTTTGACTTCGTGATAAAAATTTGCAAACAGGGACAACTTGAAGTTAAAATTTCGGACATGAGTTACGGAGGTGATTACCTTTTCTTTCAAAGTAAATATTGTCACAAATCTTTAAGGACGCAGAAAAATGAAACAGAAATTTGGTAAAATAATAGATCTAGACACTTAAACCTCGCTACAACGGCCACCTTGGGGTATAATTAGCTGGTAGGTTTCAATAAAAATTAAATGTATGGTCGCACGGGGTCGGGATCAAAATCCTGGCCGTTATAGATTGGTGCCGTTAGCTGAGGTTCGAATATATTTCATGCATTTACTGGGTACATACCCCTGCCGTTTAAGCGTCTGATGTAAAACCGTGCGGGGTCTGAGCGGAAATTCTCGGGTCTTGCCTCCTTGGTGCGGTTATTCAGTTCGCAATACTTTTCCTCTGTGTTGTAGTTATAGCTCTGACAGGTGATTTCTCTTTCGCATCTGACATCACACTTGTAAGGGGCTGTTGCTGGGATCTTTTTAAAGACGAATCCCTTGAGAGCCATGCCAGGTATGTTAACTTCTGTCCTGCATCGATTATCAGCAGTTACGAAGTTCATGAAAGAACCGAAGAGGAAGAAACAAGCAAATATCCACTGCATTTCTCCAATCCTTTATAACTGCACGGAAAGTAGAGTGAAAGGGCGGGCGATATACGCCGAACTGTCTGACACAAACATTAAGTTTTCTTTTCTTATACACACCAGCCATTCATAATCTGAGTGAAGTTAATGCTACAAATTAAACAAAAACGTGAGATTATGTATTTAGTTCTCGAAATAATTTTAATTCCGCTTGTAAAACAGACACTGTGTCTTAGAGAGACTGAGTTGAAATTGGATCTATTCTAGTTTCGAATGCAGGTGAAATTTTGGTGAAATTTTGAAAATGGAAACTGTGAAATAGCGAAGAAACATATTTAAAGGTTTCATACTCGTCATCCTCATGTTGAAAAGAATATTAAGGTAAACACATGCAATAACATTTTTAACCTTCTAATTGAGAACATAAAAACTTAGGCTTACCTTAGGCACTTTTTTCAGAAGAAACTAACATTTTGATTAAATCCTGCGTGGTGGTGCCTAACGTCAACTTAAGCCAATGATAACTTTTCTAGAACAGATGCAGCTGTGCTGTCGAGTAGAGCACGTACGCTGTGGTAAAGTAACAGCACAAGATAAAGCACTTGGCTGCTAAACAACAGCATGTCGCACGTTGATAAATTAAACATTTGAACAGGTCATTAAACCTTTGGCAGGAGCTCTTTCTTTTTCATTTACTTTGTAACATTAACTTTACTCGGTCCGTGAAAAGCTGGACATCTTAAAACATCTTCTTGTTTACGCGGCAAGAGGACAAAAAAGCAGTTCCAATTTCCAAATTGCGTTTTTTAAGAAAAGCTGCTGTTAAATTTTTATATCTTATTTCCACTGATCTCGAGTTGAATATAATATTTGTCATCGAGAACTCCCCAAACAATTATTTTAAAGGCAGTGTTTTCTGCAATTTGCCTAAAAGAAAGAGATTATCAAGCCCGTTTTTAAAACAAATTGCGGCAGATGCATCCGACAGAGGTTTGAGGACGGATTTGTTTTTCGCTAAAAATGTTTTTTTTCCCCAAATTTTTGAGCTTGCCCTAGATTAAATTACTGCTTACATACAAATTACTGCTTCCCTTATGGTAAAAAAGATAATAGGTAAAAGGAAAACATCAACGGTGGCTTTTAGCTGACGAATTTTCAAAGTTAAAATAAAGGTATAAACGGTTATTGTTAAAATAAAGGTTATTGTATTGTATTGTATTGTATTGTATTGTATTGTAATAGAAGTCTGCCGATCGCTGGAGTTGGGTGATTTCAGTCGTTTAACTTGCCAAAAGCGCATGTACCGAATATTTAAAATCTCTCTCAGAGTACTTTTCATTCCTTGAAGACGAACGCGGAATAATATTCAATCTAGGCCGGGTTTTCGAGATACACGCCAAAATTCACTTTGGGGCGAAACAGGCCAGCCAAACTTAAAGGCGGTACACGCCAAAATTTACTTTGTGGTGACATACGCGAGCCAAATTTCTACTAATTCTGAAAAGACAAACGGCATTAATCGTTAATTTTATAAGGAAACATCCAGTCGTGGAAAACAGTTTAATTAACTTTATTGACATAGATTCTGTTGAAAGCCGGAATGAATGAAGTAGAAGTGTGCATAAAATGCGGAGGGCGACTAACAAACTGCAGGAAAATAAAAAATACCGAATGGGGTAATTCACGAAAGTATAAAAAGATTAAATTTGCTTCAGCGTCGCATAGTTACGAAAGGTATTGTTTATCATTTTGCACACTAGATTACTGACAAGCGATAGTGAATCAAATTGTTTACTTGTATATGATTGGTTCTCCAGCAGGTGTCAATCACAAACGTCTCAGTAAACAAATTTTGATGCCCAACTGGAAGTCGTCCTTTTTCGCAAACTGCTTTCGACGTATTTGCGAAAATTGTGCCAAAATAAAAATCTGAGACACCCATTTCTAGTTCGATATAAAGAAAAAATTAGTGTCCAGATAAGTGCCTCGCCAATTTACTTCCCTATACTAGTAAAACGTCTTCGTTGAAAACAAAAAGCTATTTGTATAGGACTTTTCGATCACAATTAGTCAAAAATATACGATCAGAATAAGCTTTTAGAAAAAAATACTTTGTTGGGGACGACGCGACTATTTTGTGTCTTTATGCGCGCTTGCATGTAAG
Organism: Desmophyllum pertusum; assembly: GCA_029204205.1. Classification (NCBI taxonomy): domain Eukaryota; kingdom Metazoa; phylum Cnidaria; class Anthozoa; order Scleractinia; family Caryophylliidae; genus Desmophyllum; species Desmophyllum pertusum. The sequence continues at coordinate 3,028,498 of MU826827.1, read as the reverse complement.
ACAAAAATGTTATTTTTAATAAATTAGTATTTCGTTCTCTCAGCTTTTAATGTTTTGAGAAAAAAGAAAGAAACTAAAAATTCACAGCGTGATGCCATAATATGATATGTAGTTTCCTAGTGTAATCAAACTGGCCCCAGTTGTTCAAAGGGTGGATCCAGTGGATAAGTGTTAACTGAAACAAACTAAGCTCTCCACTGGATAGTGATTTCTCTGGTGGATAGCGTTTATCTTATCCACCCTTTGAACAACCAGGCCCTGGAGAAAAAGGTTCCATTTAGCATAATAATTATTTAGTCTGATCACACTGCCTGTAGGATTATGTGTCCACGTCCAGTTTCCACCAAGGTTCACCTGTTTTCTCTTTTAATTCTACCAACTGGAGAATTAGAAACCGGCTGTTTTTCAACAATAGCTCATAAACACTATGTTAATTTTATTTAGCATCTTGATTAACTGACAATGCTACATAGATGACCATACTAAATATTTCATTAACATAGTATTCTTTAAAACAACACCTGCTCAGTGTAGTTTGAGTTCCTTCTTTCAAAAGTGAAAATATATACTGAGGGGTTTGCATCAAGTATTTTAAACTGCGTGGTGACATTATCACAAAGAGTGGCTTATTCAGAGATTCAATTCAAGATTGAAAGTGTAACCATCGCTTTTATCCTTTGTATTTCTCTTGGAACTATTTTCCAACTCTGTTGTTTTTGTTATGGTGAGTATAGTTTTGCAGTTTGTCTTTCTTTGTTTAACTTTTCTGGTTGTTTTTAAAGAGCGTTTGTTCCGAAAATCTCTGGAATTATTATTTTCATGTACATGTAGGCCTTTAAAACTGCTCGCTCCGGAATCTTAGGTCGGACAACGGAGGAAAGTTTCACTCGATGGCAACTTCGGAAGTCGTGAAAAATGCTATTTCTTTATTTTCGTATTGTATTGGATTATTTTTGGTTATTACAAATATGTTGATTTGGTAAAACCCAGGATTGTCCGACAAATTCACTGCTGAAATCAGGGGCACCCAACGACAACATTTTCCTGTAGGTGTCGGAACGTCGTTTTTACGTTATAATTGTGCTTTTTGTGCAGTTAAATGTCTTATTTTTAAACGCTAAGAAAAATGTATCTGTTCGGATACGTTAGCTGAACTTTCAAACTTCAGAAAATTTTAGGGATTGAAATCTTATTCCCCGAATTTATGAGCTGCATTCGCCTTTCCGAAAATCCTAGCTGACTCCAAAACGACATTTTTAACTCTCCGTAAACAAAAGGCTTCAATTTTCCCATATTAAGAAAGTTTGAGATGACATTTCCCTAACCGAATATCTGTGGCGATTATAGGCCTCCCGAACAGATATTCCACCGAAACGATCCGTTGGGTGCCCCTTTGAAATGGATCTTCCTGAGTGGTAACTGATATTCCGATACGATCATCAAACCTTCTCAAACCTCCACAATCGTTTTCGTTTTTCCGCCACAAAATATAAAACAGTCCTAGACGGTACTCTGTCAGTTGATTCAAAATTTTCGAATGAAACCGTAGAATCTAGGATCAACATCTCAGTTTGTTTTCCTCTCAAGGTGATGAATGTCGCACCATCATGTTCAAGAAACCAATACCAAACAAGGCAATGAAGAATCACGTGATCTGGAGCGAGGAGGTGCCTAATGAAAGGAGGTGCCGAGTGACGTGTTATATGGAGCCCAATTGTGTATCCATTAATGTGGGACCTTTAGAAGGAGGAAAACACAAATGCGAGTTGAATAACGCTACAGATGAAAATCAATTGACTATCTTCCTTGAGGATAAACCAGCTTACATCTATCTGGCTACCGAGGTAATGTTATACTTAGTCACTATTATATTCCAATCATTCGGAAAATGAAAGATGATGTTTTGTCTCTATATGAAAAAGCTAGAAATCTCTCAGGCAGAATGTATAATTTTTAATTTCTTTAATTTAACGCAGTCTCACAGTCAGTAGTAAAATTATTTCTAAGGGAGACAGACGAATTTGAAAATGTACAAATGAAATTTAAACGGGCTAGTACTAAAGCTAAAGGAAATCAGTAATATCTAATAGCCAAAAGAAATGACCTAAATTGACTAATAAATGAAAGTAATATTCTAATTGCTAATGTTTGATAGTCTTGACGTCGAATTTTATATATATTACAATTTAATTGAATTTTAACAGAATCCTTGTAGTAGCAGCCCATGTTTGAACAATGGCACCTGTCAAGCTGGATTCACCAGTAATGGTTTTCGTTGCCTTTGTCGCGCTGGATTCACTGGAAACAAACTGCCATCCAGGTATTGTTAAAGGGCTTTTTTCCTCATATTGAATATTTTTATTCAAATTTAACTATATGTAAGAAGTGTATTCATCACACCTTATTTCCCGAGGATGACCTATTATTGCAGATTTGACTGTAATTATAATATTCACAGAAAATTTACCAGCCGCAAAAATCTACTCCATGATTTATATGGATGCCTTTTTCTTTTAGTTTACAGAAGCTGCGCTGAAGTCTACAAATCTGGTGAAAGAAGAGACGGTGAGTACACCATTAAACCCGACAATGTGTCTGCCTTTGATGTGTTTTGTGACCAAACAACAGCCGGTGGGGGGTGGACAGTGTTCCAGAAGAGACTGGACGGCTCGGTTGATTTTTACCTTAATTGGAGCGACTACAAACATGGCTTCGGTGATCTGAGAGGTGAATTTTGGCTTGGACTGGACAAGATTCACCACCTGACCTCAGACAATGGCAGCATGCTGCGTGTGGACTTGGAAGACTTTGACGGGAATACTAGTTATGCCGAATATAACAGGTTTGGAGTAAAGAATGACAATGACAAGTACCAGCTCATCCTCGGTAATTACTCAGGTAATTTAACGTAATTTCTTAATTCTAGCTGTCCTGATCACCTGGTTATCATAGCGGATCTTTATTATAATAGTATTTTGGCGAAATGTAACATCGGTTAAGTGTAGAAAACCTGGAGGGGTGGGAGAGGGGGAAACCATTGCTTCGTTTTCTTACAATTAGGAAACACAACATCGTCTCACCGGCACACTAATTTGTACGAAGATTGTAGTGGCCTCCCTGTGCCTTACCTGATTAAATATATCGTTATTTTCGGTGGACTGTCAAGCTCAGTAGACAATGAGAAATAAATAACACTTCCTCCAAATTTTGTTGTTGCTAGTTCATATTCTTGGTGAGTCTTAAATGTGTCCCAAATGGTATGGACATTTGTTGAATTGTTCTCCATGCATTTTAAAGATGTTTGTATGCTAAACTAAGACATTCGAGGAGCTCAAGAAACTGATCACGATATGCTTTGTAGAAAATGTCCGAAATCGTGTATGTCTTAACGTGTGTTGGCTTTATGTATTATCGTATAGTCTTCTCTTCTACAATCACATACAGTCGAACCTCCACTAACGGCCACCTCTCTATAGTGGCCACCTCTCCACAACGGCAATTTTTCGTCCCAACCGTACGTCTCTCCATACTTTTCGCTCTTATTGAAACTTCCCTGCAATGGCCGGCACCTCTCTACAACGGCCAGTTAATTCCGCCCCAGAGTGGCCGTTGTAGAGAGGTTCAATTGTATAAGCAACTAACACAAATTGCATTGTTTTGTCATTATCGCTTTTTATTTTGAATAATATTGACACATGTTTTCACTTTTAAATGCCTCAGGAACTGCTGGTGACTCTCTCACTTATCATCGCGATCAACAATTTACAACTCAAGATCAAGATAATGATATGGACCCGAACGCAAATTGTGCTAGTGCGTTTCACGGAGCCTGGTGGTACAACTCGTGTCACCGCTCCAACCTGAATGGCTTGTATCATCGCGGAGAGCACGCTTCCTACGCTGATGGTGTGAACTGGCTTGACTGGAAGGGAGATCAATACTCCCTGAAGAGGTCCGAGATGAAAATAAGACCAGTCGATTACTGAACTTTCATGTTTTGTTCTTCTCAAGTACTACTCGATTAATAACAGCTTTCTCAAACTCATTAATAAGGTTTCGATATCTGGTCTTAATTAGAATATATTTCTACGATTTTATTTCTCTGTTTTCTTCTTAGTTTTAGTTTCGATTGAGAAGATAAATTAAATACTCGAGACAGTGTCAAAAGTATTCCGCTGCGCGTCGTTTTTTCAACTCTTTTCTCGGTGTTTGGAAATGTGATGAAACACCGTCTCTCTTGTTTGATATATTAATTGACACATTGGTAACTCAGAAAAATCAGTGACTTGATCAACGCTTGGACTTTTTAAAATAACAGAATATTAGGTGATGATAAATTTATGAAATAAATAATATTTATCATATGAACCGTATGGCCCCGCGCGCTATTTTCTTGGAAAATCATATGTAAAAATTACCTATATGAGGGCCGTAGGCATCGAAGTAACAGGGCCGGAAAAAACCGTACGGCCCTGGTAGAAACGCGTACGGCCCCACGACTATACAGCAATAAGAACATTTATTTTGTAGTTTTGACTTCACAACGAAAGCAAAGAATAATGAAGAATTGTTCAACATCCTCGATGACAGCAGATGTAAACATCCAAAATATTTTCCCTTCATGTGGAAATTAAGCCTCTAGTTCAAACCAAGCTTGTATTTAGGCTCCAAGGAAATATCAATCAATATATGTTATTAATTCAATTAAGTTCTCACTGAGAATTACCCAAAGGATTACCCAAAGACGTCGTGCAAATCATTTGCCGTAGTTCTCCACAAACTTACATTGTTTACCTGGGGGGGGGGGGGGGAAGGGAAATTTTGGGAAATTTTGCAAAGCAATCATCACAACTTTAGCCAGCGGATTCATAATCTGCACGTGCGTAGAAGTTGTGTAAAGCCAGGCCACATTGGACAGATTGAACGTGTTGGAATAATCTCGAAATAGTTTATAGGAACGTTAATTAATTTTTAAGGAATTTGCGCGCGAAAAGAAGCCTTAAGAAAACACCGCTGACCAAAACGAAATTGATCGCTTTGCAAGTTGCGAGAGCGTGGTTCTCGGTCCCAGGCCCTGTTTCTATCCCCCCCCCCCCTGGTTTGAACACTTTGTAAATACTGGGTTATGTGAAATCCTAGCTTTTCCAAACACCTTTGATGGCTTATTATGGCTAAGATTGATTGGCGCATAATGTACATTGCATTTCTTGCTTCCTCATTTAAATTAATTTCATTAATGGGCAGAATTAAGTAGAGTACTGGCTGCCTGGAAGAACCATCGGGGCTAGAGGAGCCAGGGAGTCAATTAATTAAAATAATATGTAAATAAATCAAATAAAGGTCTTAGGGCTAGAAAACAATTTTAAAACCTACACCTACACTAGTGCCGGAAATTGTACGCCCACTTCAAGATGGCGGCCATTGACATTTTTTATTTTTTTAAGCGACTAAATATTGTTTCGGGTTTATCAACAGTTTAGAATTTGAATTTAGCCAACGTTTTACTGTTTGGGGTTAAAAAATGGTTTACATTTTGATGTTAAGTATAGCGATTTTATGATTCGTTCGTAGTAAAGCGGTTAGTATTGGCCAATTTTGACGTATGTTACGGGAACACGTTATTGCCTTAAAAATTAGTGTTTCGGGCAGCTAGCGGCTCGATTGTGTTGTGCTAGGGAATAAGGTTATTGTGGGTTAGAATCAACTCAATTCATGAACTGTGTTCCCTTTTTTGTGGAAAAAGTCTTAACGCCGCCATCTTGAAGTGGGCGTAAAAAAAACAAATTGCCCGCGGCGGTTACTGGTGTCTGTAGAATGAAGCCGACTAGGAGTATTGCTACTGCCCATGGATGGGATACTAGTCCATCGCAGGTTCACAAGAATGAAAGCTATTTCAATTGTTTCGATTCAACAAAGGAAAGACTCTGTTTTGGTGTCGTTTCTTTCTTTGTTTGTATTATTAGTGGTTTTGAATAAAGTTATTAAAGGGGCAGTGTCACGGGGATTTGATGTCATTTCAAAAACCAAAAAACGTTTTTGTATTTACAGAAAACTAAAAATAATGGTAAAATTTTGTTATAAATTACCATCCTAGTGTACTAAAATTGTCAATAAGTATCTCTGGCCATAGAAACTGGTCGGAATGGATCGCAATTTGAAAACATGTTAGGCTAACAGTTTTTCAATTTCTCGCATTTTCGTTTCCAAAATGCATTAGAACAGACCATAATTTGTTCCTATTTTAAGAATTTGGTTGATTTCTTTTCTTGGTTTGATGTCATTTCGTATTTAATCGTATTAAATCGTAATCGTATTTAACATAAACAGGCTAGAGGTTAACTAGAAAACCTCCAGTTCATTTAACCTCTAGGCATTTACTATAATTAGCTAATTACTCAAATACCATTACAAACTACTATTAAAATAATATATCCAAAAAATGTAACCTAATTTTTATAAAATGCAAAATAAAATTGTTGTTGTTGTTGTTGTTGTTGTTGTTGGTGTTCTAGAATTATTTTGTAAATAAAAAAGGTACCGAAGCACAGTTTTGACCAAAAAGGTCAAAATCCCCGTGACACTGCCCCTTTAATAACTTTTCCTTCAGTGGTATTACCTGGAATTCTATTTTCCTATCATTAGGATTGACCTCGCTTGATTTTAGTTTGTTGGCGGCCGAACCTGCCACAAGCGTAGCCAATTCGTAGTTGTTACTGTTTAGAGCTGTTTTTCATTTAGCTGCTGTTTTGTTTTGATGTAAGTAATTAAACAGTAGTTTATTACGTAATAACTTATTTCAATTTTGTATTTGTGTTTTTGTATTAAAGGGACACTGTCCTGATTTTAGCATAATTTTGGGAAGCTCAGAAACATATCTAGATCATAGGAAGTTGAACAATAATGGTTCGATTCTGTAGAATAGCACTCAACAAATGACAGGAACCCATTAGGAAGTGAGGATGACGAACGACAGCGAGGATGGAAATGGATTGCAATATGGATTTTTGAAAAAACGTCAGGATGTCAGTTTTTCAAAGTTTCAAATTTGGCTCGGAAATCTTTGAAATTTTGCAAAAATTGTGTTGCAGTATGGAATTTCTTGAAGAAATTGCTTTTTATCATTTAGTTAGAGTTTATTAAGTTCTTATTTCATAGATTTAGGGACCATTTCGTGCATTTATAACAGTTTTGAGCAAATACGCCGGACAGTGTCCCTTTAAGTTTAACTTTTTAACTTATGGAACGATTCTTTGAACATTTTAGAATGTTCTCGCACTTTTTATTTGGCTCAGCCCTCAATTTCTTTGTTTTTGAGCTTATGCGCAAGCGTGCACTGATTTATATATGTCGAAGCAGACGATGAGAGATAGAGTGAAGGATGTACCACCTCAAGCACTTTAAGGTCTGGGTCAGGAGTTTAAAGAGAAATTATAGATGATCAGCAATATCTCTGGTTAGATTTGTTCTACAAGCTGAAATATTTCCTGATTGTAAAACTCGGTATTCTGTTTTGACTTAACATACAATTTTGATTTTTTATCTGATCACGTGACATGTCACATGATCATTTTCTTAAAATTTCGTAAATCGGGGAATTGCCGGCGAATTTTACTCGTATTAATCAATAAATGATAGACTTTTAAATTATCTACCTCGCTACGTTTGGAATGAGGGGGCGATTTCGTTTTAACGATTTATATACAATCCAAAGTCGAACTTTTTCAGAAAATTGATCTTTGACCAGGAGATGGGCTCCTGCTTTGACCCTATAATTTTTTCAGCGAAAAAATTGCCAAATTGTGAAACTTGTTCGTGTGGACGTGCAACAAGGAAAATATCAATTTGTATTTGCTCGTGTGGATAAACAACAAATTTAATTTGACAAGTTTTTCCTTGACAAATTTTATTTGCTCGTGTGAACGAGAAACAATTATTCTTTGACAATTTTTCTTTGTAACAACAATAATATTGTACAGCGGATTATCATCTTTAATAGAACCCAGGTCGCGAGCAACAAGATAAGGCCGCTGGGCACCAGGGATTCCTTGTCATGTTTTCCTTGTTGCACGTCCACACGAACAACTTTCGCAATTTGGCAATTTTTCCTTGACAAGTGTCCTTGAAATAGATCCCCATAGAAATAGATCTCTGCCCTGACCAACATCTGATTTATATATATCACCCTCTTTAATTTCTGCTTACTACTACATCAATAGTCAAATATTTAAAAGACTTAAATTTTTACCTATAACTATCAAGGAAATTAAGCTTTGCTAGTTGCTTTGCTTTGCATCAAAGGAACAACTTTTCTTAAATTTATGGATATGAGAATATGATCAGCGATGATCTCTTTATTCGTTTCACTCGAAAACCGGGCTGGATTGAATATTATTCCGCGCTTGTTTTAAAGGAATGAAAAATTACTGAGAAAAATATGAAAGATTCGGTACATGCGCTTTCAGAAAGTTAAACGACTGAAATCACCCAACTCCAGCGATTAGCAGACTTCTATATTTGGAAATTTGTTACAGCTAAAAGCCATTATTAATGTTTTTATTTTACCTTTTGCTTTTTTTAACATAATAATAACCTTAAGGGCAGCAGTAATCAGTAAGCAGGCAGCAATTTAACATAGGGCAAGCTATAAAAAAATTGGAAACATTATTTTTAGCGAAAAATAAATTCAGTCCGCAAACCTCTATCAGATGTGTCTGCCTCATTTTATTTTGAAAAAAGGCTTGAAAACCTCTTTCTTTTAGGAAAATGTCAGAAAACACTGCCGTCAAAATAATTTCTGCAGTGGAATAGATTCGCTGGGTTTCGGGAGTTCTCGATTAAAAATGTTATATTCAACGCGAGATCAGTGGTCACAAAATATAAACATTTAACAGCAGCTTTTCTTAAAAAACTCAATTTGGTAATAGGAACTGGTTTTTTTGTTCACTTGGAGCGTAAACAGAAAGACTTTCTAAGATGTTCAGCTATTCACGACCTGAGTGAAGTAAAATGTTACAAAGTAAACAAAAACGTAAGATTATTTATTTAGCTCCTGCTAAAAGTTTAATGACCTGTTCAAATGTTTAATTTGTCAATGCGCGACATGCTGTTGTTTTTCAGCCAGTACTGTTAATTTACCACAGCGTACGTGCCTTACTCGACAACACAGCTGTTCTAAAAAGTTAGCATCAGCTTTAGTTGACGCTAGACACCACCCCGCCGGATTTAATAAATGTGTTATTTAAATTTCTTAGCTTCTTCTAAAGCGCCTAAAGTAAGCCAAAGTTTATATTTTCGCAATTAGAAGGTTAAAAACGTTATGTTTACCTTAATATTATTTTCAAAATGTGGATAACGACGACGAAACCATATGCATGTTTCTTCGTTATTTCACTGACGAGTGCCTCTCTCAGGCCCAGTTTAGTCGCGTCGAATGTAATCCAAGTCCCAGACAACTCACTGAAATCGCTTTAAATCAGCGCAACGCACACACACAAATAACAAAATAGAACACATTGCTTCCATGGTATATTGCAACGTAGTCGATTCTAGTAATTGCCAGCGAGATTTTGTGGCTTGAACTACCGTTCGGCGCGACTGAAATGTGACGTATAAATTGGGCCTTAGACACAATGTCTCTTTTACAAGCGGAATTAAAATTCTGTCTAGGACGGCTAAATACATAATCTTACGTTTTTGTTTAATTTGTAACATTAACTTCACTCAGACTATGAATGGCTGGTGTGCATAAGAAAAGAAAACTTAATTTTTGTGTCAGACAGTTTTTGCGTATTCAATTATATCGCCCGCCCTGTACTCTCTCCGTGCAGTTACAAAGGATTGGAGAAATGCAGTGGATATTTGCTTGTTTCTTCCTCTTCGGTTCTTTCATGAACTTCGTAACTGCTGATAATCGATGCAGGACAGAAGTTAACATACCTGGCATGGCTCTCAAGGGGTTCGTCTTTAAAAAGTTCCCAGCAACAGCCCCTTACAAGTGTGATGTCAGATGCGAAAGAGAAATCGCCTGTCAGAGCTATAACTACAACACAGAGGAAAAGTATTGCGAACTGAATAACCGCACCAAGGAGGCAAGACCCGAGAATTTCCGCTCAGACCCCGCACGTTTTACATCAGACGCTTGAACGGCAGGGGTATGTACCCAGTAAAAGCATGAAATACATATATACCACCTCTCTATAACGGCCAAGATTTTGGTCCCGACCCCGTGTGACCATATATTTAACTCTTAAAGAAACCTACCAGTTAATTATGCCCCAAGGTGGCCGTTGTAGTGATGTTCAAATGTTTGTTCGTTTACCAAATTTACCCAGCTCTACTAACTGTAAACTGAATGTATTTCAGTCCTACCTGGACCCTGAATAAAGCAGTCTCAGGCTTTCAAAATCCAAGAAGTCCTTGCAATTATTTCAATCCTGCAAATGATTCAGTTTTAATTTGTATTCGGTTTGATTAATCTTGCCAATATTAAACGCAGCCACATCCAAAAATTTCGAAAATGTCTTCTTTAGGATTCAAGATTGCAACTGATTCAGTGCAGAATTCTCATCAAGATTCAGTTTCTAGCTGCACGTTTCACACTAAGTTTAACAGACAGTAGTAACCAACACAATAAAGGAAAATTGCAAGAGTCTAAGGAAATAAATATCTTTTGAACAACTCTGTATATTATTAGTACATTAAGGTCATTGACAAAATATAAAGAACCCTAAATAAATGTATACGTGTGTATTTATCACAGCTCCTCTTGGCTCTATTCCGGAGCTACCAGCCCAGTCGTGCCAGGAAATAAAGGCGAGCGAAGGCAAAGACACCATTAGCAACAAGTACTGGCTGGATCCAAATGAGACTGGAACGGCAGTTTTGGTTTATTGCGACATGAACTTGGAAGGTTAGTTGTTGCTGTTGTTTCTAATTTAGTTTAACTCCAGGATTTCTCTTTAAACTGATAAAGCATTTGTACATGTTACTAGTTACTCTATTTCTATTTTTCACCTTGCTTAGATATCGATGAATGTATTACCGGCAACCATGGTTGTGACGTGAATGCCAACTGTACCAACACTGTTGGATCACATGACTGTACTTGTAAGGAAGGATTTGCTGGAAATGGACGCTCGTGTTCAGGTATATTGAATTTGCTTTAGTATCAAAGTATTGAATATTTCGAGTGTCTGGAGTCTCACAAGTTCATATGTTTGTGTTATATATCATTTAGTGACCATTTGACGATATAGATATCGATGAATGTAGCAATGGCGGTCATTCGACCAGGTATCCAAACGTCTGCTACGATTATAATTTACTTTGTTATAAGTTTTAAATGAATCATTTATGATGTTGAAAATGTCACTTTAACGTTGTTTTGTTTTTATCTTCTTTGTTGTCGTGGTTGTTTTAGTTGCAAATTAAACTCTTGGATTTCTCTTTAAGAATCAAATCATTGTTATTATTTTTTTTTTAATCTCTGGATATCTAGATATTGATGAATGCATTACCGGCAGCCATGATTGTGACGTGGATGCCAACTGTACCAACACTGTTGGGTCACATAACTGTACTTGCAAGGAAGGATTTGCTGGAGATGGAAGCTCGTGTTCAGGTACATTGAATTTACTTAAGTATTAAAACTAAATAATTGGGGTTCCTTGAATGTCATGCGGTTATCTTTTGAGACAGGTTAAAATCCCCACCCCCCACCAAATTCGTAACATATGATAATGACGTAGTGATAGTACAAAGCCTACTAATTGGAACTGCTACACCTAACCTTGTTATCCCAGTGGAAACGCACTGCGCGCGCGCAGTTCCCACCAAAACCGCAATTTTAATCTTCAATCTTATGGTCACCGTGCCTTTTCAGTTATTGCTCCGGAGCTTTGGAACACCATTCCTATAGTTATTAGATGTAGTGCAAGTGTTGACATTTTAAAATCAAGACTTAAGACATATCTTTTTAAAATTGCGTATCTCTAATTTTAATTTGCATGTCTCTTTTCTTGTTTCTAGTTTTTAAGTGCCCATAACCTTTTTTTTTTAAATGTTCTAATCTGAATCTAAACATCTCCAAAGGAATTTCTGCGAAAAATGTTTGCAATTTGCACAAAACGCGAATTTTTTATGAATATTTCAAATCTTCTATTTTTGTTTGGTATACCGGTCCCGCTGTTAAGAAGGCCGACGGGCTCACATGTTCCTTAATCTACCTCACATTTCCTTTGTTTTGAAGTTACGTGTTCTGTTCCTTAATCTACGTCACAGTTCCTTTGTCTGAAGTCACGTGTTCCTTAATCTACGTCACAGAACCTTTGTGAACCGAGAAGGACCGAGAGGAGACTAAGGCAAATGGTGAGACAAAATGGCGACAAATTTGAAAGTTTTATAAAATTCATAAAAAATTGCGTTTTGTGAAAATCACCAAAAAAATTCCTCGCAGAAGTTCCTTGAGAGATGTTTAGATTCAGATGAGAAAATAAAAAAAAGGTTATGGGCACTTTAATGTTTTTATCCAAGTATTAGCACAAGTAATTCTTACCGTTCTTTAATTAAGTGATTTTTTTTACCTTTTATTCCATTGTTGTAACTAGTTTTTATCCATTATACTTTGCAAAGCGCTATGAACAGCGATGATTAAGCGCTATATTAATTGGTTATTATATTAATCTTTATTTATAAAGGACAAAAAACAGAAAATATTTTTTAAATACTATTTATCACTTATCGTTCAAACTACAACTTGTTCATTTCATTTCACATTGAACGTGATATTACAATTACTAAAGTTGAATTAAGAATAGTCACTCTTCAGTTTATCACTATAATTACTACTCGATTCGCAGAAATCCCCATTTTTCCTGTACCCTGTGAGCGTCGAACCTTTAATTATTCATCGCTGGATTACATGTCTGACTTCTATACCACTACAAAATCTTGGATTAGTTGAAAGTTTCCCTTGTTATGTAATTTTATTTTATTTTTCCTTACTCATTTAAATTCGAGAAATCTACATTAAAATGAAGCTAGTTTCTCAGTATAAAAACACCTCTTCATTATTTACGGGTACATCCGAAAAACATATGATAATACTAATTGGCCAGCTTTTGTCTTCGTCCCCGAGGTATTGCATCGTCATATCGCTTTCATTGTCTGTGTTTCGAAAGTGTGAGGCTACTAATTAGCCAGTGTTTGTCCTCTTGAAGAAAGGCATTTTAAATAAAGATCCCTCATGAATAATATCATAAAATAAGTTTACAGACAGTCCAATCTCACTGCGTACCAGTAAATATTTTACAACGCAAAACAAAAAACCTCGATCATGTGGAAAAAGCAGTTTTTTATTTTGTTGTTTTGTTTGTATTAGAAAACTTACCAAGTGAAAAATAAACATAGATAATGTTATAATTGTTATCCACCTACTTTATCGGCTCGTATTTTCATTTACCACTGCATTTTTAGTAACGTTTTGAGTAGCCAACGAGAGTGCACGAAAATAAACTACACACCATATTTGAATTTCCATGATATTTTCTTTTTCATGATATGCAGCTTATAAGAGAAACTGCGCTGAAATCTACAAATCTGGTGAAAGAAGAGACGGTGTGTACACCATCAAACCTGACAATTTGTCTGCCTTTGATGTGTATTGTGATCAAGCAGCAGCCGGTGGGGAGTGGACACTGTTCCAGAAGAGACTGGACGGCTCGGTTGATTTCTACCTCAACTGGAGCGACTACAAATATGGCTTCGGTGATCTGAGAAGTGAATTTTGGCTGGGACTGGACAAGATTCACCGCCTGACCTCAGATAATAGCAGCATGCTGCGTGTGGACTTGGAAGACTTTGACGGGAATACTAGTTATGCCGAGTATACGATGTTTGGTGTTAAGAATGAGAATGACAAGTACCAGCTCATCCTTGGTTACTATACAGGTAGTTTTATTTATTTATTTAATATTTATTTATTTTCATTTATAAACTTTGTATATGTTTTGCACTCAGCACCCACAGTTTGGTAGCTCATTTAACCTTTGGAAATTACATTATTGTGACTTCTCTTTATTCTAAATGTAAGGGGACAACTCTACTTAGCTGGGTCATTTGAAGTTGTTGTTTTGCTCTGGATGACAAAGAAATGTACCAAAATGTATAACGCGCATGCAGAGTGATGGGAAATTCTTGCTGTCCATCGGCTCTGCTCATTCTGAACGCGCGTTATACATTTTGGTACATTTCTTTGCCATCCTCTGCAAAACAACAACGCAAAATGGATTTTCTGTGTGAAAATCGCCTCGGCGCTGGAGCTGTTCGAATTTGGTGTTGTTGGAATTTTCCTCCCTTTTCATAAATTAGATGTATATGTAGTAAACAACGAAAACAAAATCCTTGAAATCGCTCAAATTTGCCGTTTTGAGCCACAAAAACGACAGTACACCACAGGTAAGGCAAATTTACGTTTATCCAGCATGTATTTGTTCATATTTTTCGTGACTATTCGCAATTCTACGAACCATTCAGTAAATCTCTACTTTTGTATTATGTTATCATGATTTTAACTAGCTATTTTTCTTAATACATTCTAAAATTATTTTAATTTAAACAATGTAAATTTTAATTATTATTATTATTATTACATTCACTATAAAAATGCAAAATAGCACACAGTCAAACCGTTTGTCTGGGCTCTCTGTGGTTTGTTTTGTCAGTTCATGCGTGTTTTAAATGACATCAATACTGTTTAGCCGGAATGAGCGGTACAATTACAGTGTGACCTTGTTCGGTCATTTTCATAATAATTGAATTGTTAATTTCTTGATTTAATCCCTCAGGAACTGCTGGTAATTCTCTATTTTCTCACCGCGATCAACCATTTACAACTAAAGATCAAGATAATGATAGCAAGGATGGCGCAAACTGTGCCGTCGAGTTTTAAAGGAGCCTGGTGGTACAAGGCATGTCAGCGCTCCAACCTGAATGGCATATATCTTCACGGAAAACCCTCTTCGTACACTTATGCATATGGTGTAATCTGGTATTCCTGGAAGAGAAATTACTACTCTATGAAGAGGACCGAGATGAAAATAAGGCCATGGAATTTCTGAACTTTCGTGTTTTTTTGTTCTCAACTACCATTCCATTAATAGACCTCTTTAGCTTCGCATGTAAAGGACTGGCTCCAACTAAGATAGCATTACTCTCGAATGAAAATCAAGATGACTGAGTCACAAATGTTACCGATTGATTATGTTTAACAAAATATATTTAGACTAGCAAAATTAATAAGAATTGTTGCATCACACTTGTATTCGCCGCGGCGAAGCAAATACACTTCACCATTGACTGGCTACAACGGCTTCAACGAAATACCGGCTGAATTCGCGAGAAATGACGAGCTCCAGTTTTTTATCTACTATATCAATTGAGTTCGATTTGAACTGCAGTTAGTTTGATACATACTCTTTTATTCAGGGTATATATAAGAAAGGTATACGGTATGTGCCTATGGATAAGGATTAAGTTTTGCTCTCTAGGCTTATGATGGGCTGTACATTAACATACACATTTCCCTGTTTCCAGCACTTCACATACATATCTTAAATTTCCACTTTATACGAGTGCTACACAACCCACACACTTTGTGGAAAATAACCATTCTTTGTTTTTGTTTTTAGAGCTTTCTTGCTTGCATTCTAATAAGCAACACACTTTGCGCCACATTTTCATTTTCATTTTTGCCTTCAGTGGTTCGGAGTTTCACGAGGAACATGACCATTTCATTTTTTTTCGTCGAGGGCAAAATATTTAATTTTCTCTTGCTTTAAAAGAAAGCCAGAAATAGTTCTTTTTTTAGCAGCATGAAAAGCTATTTTGATGGATAATTTTTATATTTATGATCTTCGACGATCCCTTTACTCGTTTCTCTCTCTTTCATTAAAGACATTACTTAACGTACATTAAAATACATTACTTTAATACTTAGCCTGCAATACATGATCAGCGTAAATCTAGAGTGCCACTACACCCGCTACTGTATTGAATTTTTGGATAATCGATTAATAAATGTTGACTGATTAAATATTCATCTGTAACTTAGATTTTAGTTTCTCTATTTTTATTGTATTTAGTCAAGCCATGAAAGCTTCCCAGTAATACTCTTCTTCTTTTCTTGAAGCGGTGTATACAATGACATTAAAGGAGCTATGTCACGATATTTTAAGTCATTTTTGCGAAAGTGCAAAATCACCTTCAAACTGAAGAAAGCCTCAAAACAATAGTTTACTAAGGTAGAAAAACACCAAAGAGGTGATAAGAAACCAAACAGGAACAAGGATGGTTGAGGATGGAGAAGATTAAGACGGATTGCGAGCGGCGAACTTGAAAAAATTGGTAATTTTTTTCAAGATGCGCCATCCGTGACGTAGCTCCTTTAAGACTGAGTTTAGGAAAGTGGAAAGGCGACTAAAAGAACAGATGCAAGCAGGTGGGTATGTTTTCCGCTTGGAGCCAAGGACGGCCAGCTAGGAGAGCATTACGGTCGAATGCAGAAATATACCGATTAATTATGTTTAACAAAATATATTTAGACTAGCAAAATTAATAAGAATTGTTCCATCACATTCACGGTATTCGCCGCGGCGAAGCAAATACACTTCACCATGGGCTGTACATTAACATACACATTTCCCTGTTTCCAGCACTTCATATACATATCTTACATTTCCACTTTATACGAGTGCTATGCAGCCCACACACTTTGTGGAAAATAAACATTTCACATATGTCTTTGAGCAACACACTTTGCGCCACAATTTCGTCGAAAATGAGTAGCAGTTTTTGATCACTTCAGATATAAAGACACGAGGCGAGTTAATTGCCTTCAGTGGTTCGGAGCTTCAAGAGGAACATGACCATTTCATTGTTTTCGTCGAGGGCAAAATATTTAATTAACTTAAATAAAGGTTTTTATTGTTTTTATTTATTTATTTATATTAATATCATTTTCTCTTGCTGTTTGAGAAAACCGGAAATAGTTCTTTTTTTAGCAGCATGAAAAGCTATTTTGATGGATAATTTTTATATTTATGATTTGCTTCGACGATCCCTTTACTCGTTTCTCTCGAAAACCGGCCAAGATTCTGAAGGAAAAATGACTTTGAAAATGAAAATGACTTTGAGAAAAATTTGAAAGATTCGGTGCATGCGCTTTCGGCAAGATATCTGTTCGATTTATACTAGAGATGGATAATCCGTCCTGACGAATCATCCGTCTGGTAGTTGATAATATCCGTCTGTGTATAAATAGTATATTTTCCTATTCCATTGCTGCATTTCATTGCATTGCTGCTAACAACTTAATTTACCGGCGAAAAAGTCCCACTTTCTTTTACTTATATTTGAAAACTTGTTACAGCTAAAGGCCATCATTGTTTTCCTTTTACGTTTTACCTTTCAGTTTTACCTTAAGGAAAGCAGTATATAAATAGATAAGTAAGCATCTAGGACCATCTAGGGCAAGCTGAAAATTATTTTTAGCGAAAACAAATTCAGTCCGCAAGCCTCTGTTTGATGTATCTGTGGCAATTTGTTTTGAAAAAGGACTTGATAATCTCTTTCTTTTAGGCAAATTTCAGAAAACACTGCCGTCAAAATAATTTTTGCAGCAAAATAGATTCGTTCGGATTCGGGAGTTTTCGATTACAACTGTTATATTGAACGCGAGATCAGTGCTCACAAAACATAACAAATTAACAGCAGTTTTTCTTTAAAAAAAAAACACACCGCAATTTGGAAATTGGAACTGTTTTGTTTTGCCCTCTTGGCGCGTAAGATGTTTTAAGTTGTCCAGCTATTCACGGCCCGAGTGAAAGTGCAACACGTAAGATTATGTCTTTAGGCTGCCAAAAGTTTATAATTTTTAATGACGTGTTCAAATGTTTAATTGATCAACGTGCGACATGCTGTTGTTTAGCAGCCAAGTACTGTTACTCTACCACAGCGTACGTGCCTCGTACTCGACAACACAGCTGTTCTAGAAAATTATCATCAGTTTTTAAGTTGACCTGAAACGCTACCCCGCCGGAGTTAATCAATAGAGAGATTTAAAAGCATCACGTTCACGGGTTTTCCTGCTGTCCGCCGTCTGCCGTTTCTACTTCAAAGTGAGTCATTTCGCGCTTGCCATGAACGTATATGTGAATTATTTCCGATTTTTCTGATGAATTTATTTAACGATTCGAGGAAAAGTTAAGTAATCAACTACAAGCTGGCGTTTGCCTTAGAACGTGGTACTTACTCTATCTGTGTTATTTAAATTTCCTAAAGCAAGCCTCAGTTTATATTTTTCTCATTTAGTGAAGTTTAAAAATGTTATCGTGTTTACCTTGATATTCTTTTCAACATGTGGATAACGACTATGAAACCTTTTAATATATATATGTTTCTTCACTATTTCACTGATGATATTTCATTTTTCGTTTTCACTTGCATTAGAAACTAGATAGGGTTAATCAATTCAATTTGAACTCAGTCTTTCTATAAGACACAGTGTCTGTTTTACAAGCGGAATTAAAATAATGTCGAGGCGGACTAAATAGTTTCTTACGTTTTTTGTTTACTTCACTTAGGCCGTGAATAGCTGGACATCTAAAGCGGAACATCTTCCTTAATTTTTGTTTCAGACAGATTTTGCGTATATCGCCCGCTCTTTACTCTTTTCCTGCAGTTACAAAGGATTGGAGAAATGCAGTGGATAGTTGCTTGTTTCTTCCTCTTCGGTTCTTTCATGAACTTTGTAACTACTGATAATCGATGCAGGACAGAAGTTAACATACCTGGCATGGCTCTCAAGGGGTTCGTCTTTAAAAAGTTTCCAGCAACAGCCCCTCACAAGTGCGATGTCAGATGCGAAAGAGAAATCACCTGTCAGAGCTATAACTACAACACAGAGGAAAAGTATTGCGAACTAAATAACCGCACCAAGGAGGCAAGACCCGAGAATTTCCGCTCAGACCCCGCACGGTTTTATATCAGACGCTTAAACGGCAGAGGTATGTACTCAGTAAATGCATGAAATACAGCTGGACCTCCACTAACGACCACCTCTCTCTCTAACTCTCTAACTCTCTCTAAAATTTTGTAATTTATGTATATATGTATTTTTAATAAATTTTTATTTATTAATAGTAAGCAGGACCCCGTTGATAACAGTGTTGTTGTACTGAAGGGTTAATATCCTGTAAAAATATTCGATGATGATGATGATTATTATTATTATTAACGGCCAGGATTTTGGTCCCGACCGTGTCTCTTATTGAAACCTACAAGTAATTATGCCCCAAAGTACCCATCCTTACTACCGTTCTTTGCGGCTTCCTTGAGGGTGGGGAGGGGGGAGGTGGGCGGGGGGAGGGGAGGGGGAAGGGGGCAGAACGTGCCCGCGCTGATTTCAAATTTATATTACGTAACGAGCATTCAAGAAATTATGGCCAAACTTTGTGAATTTTCCTAAAAATTATCTGGAAACATTTTGTTGTGCCAATTCTTGTATCATGTAACTTGAAGTTTCCATTTTCTGCCCTCCCCACAGGCTCGCGAACGAAAAGGGCCGAACAGGGTTAATTTACAAAAAAATATATAAATAAATGTAAACGTGTGTATTTATCACAGCTCCTCTTGGCTCTATTCCGGAGCTACCAGCCCAGTCGTGCCAGGAAATAAAGGCAAGCGAAGGCAAAGACACCATTAGCAACAAATACTGGCTGGATCCAACTGGAACTGGAACGGCAGTTTTGGTTTATTGTGACATGAACTTGGATGGTTAGTTGTTGTTGTTGTTTCGACCAAGCATCTGTTACTAGTTACTTTTGTTCCAATTTTTCCCTTGGTATCTAGATATCGATGAATGCATTAGCGGCAGCCATAATTGTGAACTCATCCGTGATATGTAGTTAAATAAATTACTTACTTACTTACTTACTTGTACCAAGCTTTAAAACTGCGCGCCTGGTATATCCTTTGTTATCTAGATATTGATGAATGCATTACCAACAAACATGATTGTGACGTGAATGCCAACTGTACCAACACTGCTGGATCACATAACTGTACTTGTAAGGAAGGATTTGTTGGAGATGGACGCTCGTGTTCAGGTAAATTGAATTTATCAGTTTAGTATTAAAGCAACTGATAATTGGAGTTCCTAGCGGTTAAACTCTGCCCTTTGTATATTCTTTGTTATCTAGATATCGATGAATGCAGCAATGGCGGCCATAATTGTGACGTGAATGCCAAATGTACCAACACTATTGGGTCACATAACTGTACTTGTAAGGGAGGATTTGCTGGAGATGGACGCTCGTGTTCAGGTACATTAAAATTTTTTTAGTATCAGTGCAACTGATAAAAGGAGTTTCTGACGTTAAAACTCTGTCCTTTGTATATTCTTTGTTATCTAGATATCGATGAATGCATTACCGGCAACCATGATTGTGACGTGAATGCCAACTGTACCAACACAGTTGGGTCACATAACTGTTCTTGTAAGGAAGGATTTGTTGGAGATGGACGCTCGTGTTCAGGTCTGTGACATTGAATTTACTTAAGTATCAAAGCTGTTGATAATTGGCCCGTTCCTAGCGTTAAAACTGTACCCCTGGTATATCATTTGTTATCTGTCTCATCTAGATATCGATGAATGCATTACCGGCAGCCATGATTGTGACGTGAATGCCAACTGTACCAACACTGTTGGATCACATGACTGTACTTGTAAGGAAGGATTTGCTGGAGATGGGCGCTCGTGTTCAGATACATTGAATTTATTTTAGTATTGAAACAACTGATAGTAGGAGTTTCTGGCGTTAAAACTGTGCCCCTTGTATATTCTTTGTTATCTAGATATCGATGAATGCATTACCGGCAGCCATGATTGTGACGTGAATGCCAACTGTACCAACACTGTTGGCTCACATAACTGTACTTGTAAGGAAGGATTTGTTGGAGATGGACGCTCGTGTTCAGGTACATTGAATGTACTTACGTATCAAAGCTGCTGATAATTAAGAATTATTGGATGAGGTTTTTGTGATATCCAGAATAATCAAGGTCGAGGTAAGAGTTATCAGCCGAAGCCGAAGGCTGAGGCTGATAACTCTTACCGAGACCTTGATTATTCTGGATATCACAAAAACCGAATCTAATAATTGTTTTATTATACATTCAACGAAAACAAATAATGCTTTTGCCAACGATGTTGTTTACTTATAAGCGGCAAGCAACGCAAAGCGCGAGAACTTGACATGATTACCCGTGATTACCCGTGATCCTCTCGCGAACTTGACATGATTACCCGTGACCTTGAGTGCACTTGACATGATTATTGTATAATCTGTAGGTAGATGACGTAGATGCTTTCAAAGGCGCTGGTTTCGAAAATTCACTGTACGCTTTCGGCCAATCAGAAAAGAGATAGTGAGTTGAATGTATAATAATTGGAGTTGCTAGCGTTAAAACTGTGTCCCTTATACATCCTTTGTTAAATAGATATCGATCAATGTATTTTTGGATCCTTCATCTTGGATTACCTGGTTGTACCATTACGTCAGAAAACCACCACAAATGAAATAATAATAAAGTAATCGTAACCAATAGTTTACATTTTTAGATAATTCTAGAATTATCTAAAAATGTAAACTAGATTACAAAAAAGGTAAAAATTATTGTTAAAAACAGAAATTCGAAATGTTGAAAAACATGCTTTTCAAAATATTTTTGGCATGGAAACATTACGTTTTGTGGGCAAATAAATGTCATACCAAACTGTTTCAGTAAAGTTGGAAAGGTTGGTGGCTTCTGTTGAAATATGAAAACAATGAAACCGTTTGAAGTACATACAGTCGTACGCCCTAAGTATGAAAGCGAGGCCTAAGGGCAACAAGATTTCCCTCGAACTTTAAAAGAGTATAAACATGGCTGAAGAAACAACATCGAGTGATTTAGAGGTTGTAAAATTAACCCTGGAAGTTGTTATTGATGACTTCATTGGCCTTTTCATCAAGAATTCAGGAAAATCCAGTCGTGTGCATTTCAGCAAAAACTTCGCTTTTATTTTCTGTATATGCTCCAAGAATATCTTCCAGGGTTAATTTTACAACCTTTAAATCGCTCGATGTTGTTTCTTCAACCATGTTTATACTCTTGTAAAGTTCTCGGGGAATTTTGTAGCCCTTAGGCCTCGCTTTCATGCTTAGGGCGTAGGCGTGTTTGGCGGCACGATTCCGGCTCCCCTCTCAAATTATGGAGGTATGGATGTTGTTGTGCAGTGAACAGTTTTTAGCGTTTTTATCACCGACAGTACAAAACCTACTAATTGGAACTGCTACACCCACCATTGTTATCCTCAGGTATAGCTTACAACACAATGAATAGCTTATACCTCGGGTATAGCTTAGGCCCAAAGTTGTACAGCGGTCTCGTATATGGAAAAAAGGTTACCAAAGCAAAACGAGAAGCCATTTGGTTTTGCTCTAAGTCAGTAACAAGGGGTATCCGGAGTTTGATTAACCAATGAGAGTGCACGAAAATAAGCTACACACCATGTTTGAATTTCTAACATGGTTTCCATGATATTTTCTTTTTCATGCAGCTTATAAGAGAAACTGCGCTGAAATCTACAAATGTGGCGAAAGAAGAGACGGTGTGTACACCATCAAACCTGACAATTTGTCTGCCTTTGATGTGTTTTGTGACCAAACAACAGCCGGTGGGGGTGGACAGTGTTCCAGAAGAGACTGGACGACTCGGTTGATTTTTACCTTAACTGGACCGACTACAAACATGGCTTCGGTGATCTGATAGGTGAATTTTGGCTTGGACTTGACAAGATTCACCGCCTGACCTCAGATAATAACAAGATGCTGCGTGTGGACTTGGAAGACTTTGACGGGAATACTAGTTATGCCGAGTATGCGAAGTTTGGTGTTAAGAATGAGAATGACAAGTACCAGCTCATCCTTGGTTACTATACAGGTAGTTTTATTTATTTATTTAATATTTATTTATTTATTTTCATTTATAAACTTTGTATATGCTTTGCACTCAGCACCCACAGTTTGGTAGCTCATTTAACCTTTGGAAATTACGTTATTGTGACTTCTCTTTATTCTAAATGTAAGGGGACAACTCTACTTAGCTGGGTCATTTGAAGTTGTTGTTTTGCAGAGGATGACAAATAAATGTACCAAAATGTATAACGCGCATGCAGAGTGATGGGAAATTCTTGCTGTCCATCGGCTCTGCTCATTCTGAACGCGCGTTATACATTTTGGCACATTTCTTTGCCATCCTCTGCAAAACAACAACGCAAAATGGATTTTCTGGGTGAAAATCGCTTCGGCGCTGGAGCTGTTCGAATTTGGAGTTGTTGGAATTTTCCTCCCTTTTCATAAATTCGATGTATATGTAGTAAACAACGAAAACAAAATCCTTGAAATCGCTCAAATTTGCCGTTTTGAGCCACAAAAACGACAGTACACCACAGGTAAGGTAAATTTACGTTTATCCAGCATGTATTTGTTCATATTTTTCGTGACTATTCGCAATTCTACGAACCATTCAGTAAATCTCTACTTTTGTATTATGTTATCATGATTTTAACTAGCTATTTTTCTTAATACATTCTAAAATTATTTTAATTTAAACAATGTAAATTTTAATTATTATTATTATTATTACATTCACTATAAAAATGCAAAATAGCACACAGTCAAACCGTTTGTCTGGGCTCTCTGTGGTTTGTTTTGTCAGTTCATGCGTGTTTTAAATGACATCAATACTGTTTAGCCGGAATGAGCGGTACAATTACAGTGTGACCTTGTTCGGTCATTTTCATAATAATTGAATTGTTAATTTCTTGATTTAATCCCTCAGGAACTGCTGGTAATTCTCTATTTTCTCACCGCGATCAACCATTTACAACTAAAGATCAAGATAATGATAGCAAGGATGGCGCAAACTGTGCCGTCGAGTTTAAAGGAGCCTGGTGGTACAAGGCATGTCAGCGCTCCAACCTGAATGGCATATATCTTCACGGAAAACCCTCTTCGTACACTTATGCATATGGTGTAATCTGGTATTCCTGGAAGAGAAATTACTACTCTATGAAGAGGACCGAGATGAAAATAAGGCCATGGAATTTCTGAACTTTCGTGTTTTTTTGTTCTCAACTACCATTCCATTAATAGACCTCTTTAGCTTCGCATGTAAAGGACTGGCTCCAACTAAGATAGCATTACTCTCGAATGAAAATCAAGATGACTGAGTCACAAATGTTACCGATTGATTATGTTTAACAAAATATATTTAGACTAGCAAAATTAATAAGAATTGTTGCATCACACTTGTATTCGCCGTGGCGAAGCAAATACACTTTATCATTGACTGGCTACAACGGCTTTCAACGAAATACCGGCTGAATTCGCGAGAAATGACGAGCTCCATTTTTTTATCTACCATGTTAATTGAGTTCGATTTGAACTGCAGTTAGTTTGATACATACTCTTTTATTCAGGGTATATATAAGAAAGGTATACGGGTATGTTCCCATGGATAAGGATTAAGTTTCGCTCTCTATAGGCTTATGATGGGCTGTACATTAATATACACATTTCCCTGTTTCCAGCACTTCACATACATATCTTAAATTTCCACTTTATACGAGTGCTACACAACCCACACACTTTGTGGAAAATAACCATTCTTTGTTTTTGTTTTTAGAGCTTTCTTGCTTGCATTCTAATAAGCAACACACTTTGCGCCACATTTTCATTTTCATTTTTGCTTTCAGTGGTTCGGAGTTTCACGAGGAACATGACCATTTCATTTTTTTTCGTCGAGGGCAAAATATCTAATTTTCTCTTGCTTTAAAAGAAAGCCAGATCACTTCAGATATAAAGACACGAGGCGAGTTAATTGCCTTCAGTGGTTCGGAGCTTCAAGAGGGACATGACCATTTCATTGTTTTTCGTCGAGGGCAAAATATTTAATTAACTTAAATAAAGGTTTTTATTGTTTTTATTATTTATTTATTTATTTATTTATTATTTATTTATTTATATTAATATCATTTTCTCTTGCTGTTTGAGAAAACCGGAAATAGTTCTTTTTTCAGCAGCATGAAAAGCTATTTTGATGGATAATTTTTATATAACTTAGATTTTAGTTTCTCTATTTTTATTTTATTTAGTCAAGCCATGAAAGCTTCCCAGTAATACTCTTCTTCTTTTCTTGAAGCGGTGTATACAATGACATTAAAGGAGCTATGTTACGATATTTTAAGTCATTTTTGCGAAAGTGCAAAATCACCTTCAAACTGAAGAAAGCCTCAAAACAATAGTTTACTAAGGTAGAAAAACACCAAAGAGGTGATAAGAAACCAAACAGGAACAAGGATGGTTGAGGATGGAGAAGATTAAGACGGATTGCGAGCGGCGAACTTGAAAAAATTGGTAATTTTTTCAAGATGCGCCATCCGTGACGTAGCTCCTTTAAGACTGAGTTTAGGAAAGTGGAAAGGCGACTAAAAGAACAGATGCAAGCAAGTGGGCTTGCATGTTTTCCGCTTGGATCCAAGGACAGCCAGCTAGGAGAACATTACGGTCGAATGCAGAAATATACCGATTAATTATGTTTAACAAAATATATTTAGACTAGCAAAATTAATAAGAATTGTTCCATCACATTCACGGTATTCGCCGCGGCGAAGCAAATACACTTCACCATGGGCTGTACATTAACATACACATTTCCCTGTTCCAGCACTTCATATACATATCTTACATTTCCACTTTATACGAGTGCTATGCAGCCCACACACTTTGTGGAAAATAAACATTTCACTTATGTCTTTGAGCAACACACTTTGCGCCACAATTTCGTCGAAAATGAGTAGCAGTTTTTGATCACTTCAGATATAAAGACACGAGGCGAGTTAATTGCCTTCAGTGGTTCGGAGCTTCAAGAGGGACATGACCATTTCATTGTTTTTCGTCGAGGGCAAAATATTTAATTAACTTAAATAAAGGTTTTTATTGTTTTTATTTATTTATTTATTTATTTATTTATTTATATTAATATCATTTTCTCTTGCTGTTTGAGAAAACCGGAAAATAGTTCTTTTTTTAGCAGCATGAAAAGCTATTTTGATGGATAATTTTTATATTTATGATTTGCTTCGACGATCCCTTTACTCGTTTCTCTCGAAAACCGGGCCAAGATTCTGAAGGAAAAATGACTTTGAAAATGAAAATGACTTTGAGAAAAAATTTGAAAGATTCGGTGCATGCGCTTTCGGCAAGATATCTGTTCGATTTATACTAGAGATGGATAATCCGTCCTGACGAATCATCCGTCTGGTAGTTGATAATATCCGTCTGTTTATAAATAGTTAAATATACGGGCAAACAGACGGATTATCCGTCCAGACGAACTACCTGCCAAGAAGCTCCAAGACGAACTGTCTGCTTGCCAGTACTACACAGACGGATAAATATCAACTACCAGACGGATGATTCGTCTGGACGGATTATCCGTCTCTGGTATAAATCGAGCCAATTTTTGGAAACATTTGTTGCGGACGCAAAATGTTTCTGAAAACTGAAAATGTTGCGTGCGCGGGAAATAGGAAAACATTCATTTCCGCAACAGTTTCCTCGTTTGCCATGGGCTTAATTTCGTCTCAAATGCGAGCCGGTAATTGGTTCTGAACATACAGATTGGCACCGGGGAACTGAGTTGGGTTCCTCACGTGCGCATCAAAATTCAAATGTTTTCTTCGATGAATCTTCTCAGTTTGCCCAGTTATGCTTTATTCGTCGGTACCAGTTGCTCAATCTAAAAGTTGGCGTAAACTGAGTACAGATATTAAAGTAATTTCTTTTCGTAAGATAATTACCGTTTCTTCAACCGCTTTATCGATGTGTTGTAAAATCACGTAAGAAATTTCGAACGAAAAGCCAACTTTTTCGGTGCAAATAGTATATTTTCCTATTCCATTGCTGCATTTCATTGCATTGCTGCTAACAACTTAATTTACCGGCGAAAAAAGTCCCACTTTCTTTGACTTATATTTGAAAATTTGTTACAGCTTAAGGCCATCATTGTTTTCCTTTTACGTTTTACCTTTCAGTTTTACCTTAAGGAAAGCAGTATATAAATAGATAAGTAAGCATCTAGGGCAAGCTCAAAAATTTGAAAATTATTTTTAGCGAAAAAAAATTCAGTCCGCAAGCCTCTGTCAGATGTATCTGTGGCAGTTTGTTTTGAAAAAGGACTTGATAATCTCTTTCTTTTAGGCAAATTTCAGAAAACACTGCCGTCAAAATAATTTTTGCAGCAAAATAGATTCGTTCGGATTCGGGAGTTTTCGATTACAACTGTTATATTGAACGCGAGATCAGTGCTCACAAAACATAACAAATTAACAGCAGTTTTTCTTTAAAAAAAAAACACACCGCAATTTGGAAATTGGAACTGTTTTGTTTTGTCCTCTTGGCGCGTAAGATGTTTAAGTTGTCCAGCTATTCACGGCCCGAGTGAAAGTGCAACACGTAAGATTATGTCTTAAGGCTGCCAAAAGTTTATAATTTTTAATGACGTGTTCAAATGTTTAATTAATCAACGTGCGACATGCTGTTGTTTAGCAGCCAAGTACTGTTACTCTACCACAGCGTACGGGCCTCGTACTCGACAACACAGCTGTTCTAGAAAATTATCATCAGTTTAAGTTGACCTGAGGCGCTACCCGCCGGAGTTAATCAATAGAGAGATTTAAAAGCATCACGTTCACGGGTTTTCCTGCTGTCCGCCGTCTGCCGTTTCTACTTCAAAGTGAGTCATTTCGCGCTTGCCATGAACGTATATGTGAATTATTTCCGATTTTTCTGATGAATTTATTTAACGATTCGAGGAAAAGTTAAGGTAATCAACTACAAGCTGGCGTTTGCCTTAGAACGTGGTACTTACTCTATCTGTGTTATTTCAATTTCCTAAAGCAAGCCTCAGTTTATATTTTCTCAATTTGAAGTTTAAAAATGTTATCGTGTTTACCTTGATATTCTTTTCAACATGTGGATAACGACTATGAAACCTTTTAATATATATATGTTTCTTCACTATTTCACTGATGATATTTCATTTTTCTTTTTCACCTGCATTAGAAACTAGATAGGGTTAATCAATTCAATTTGAACTCAGTCTTTCTATAAGACACAGTGTCTGTTTTACAAGCGGAATTAAAATAATGTCGAGGACTAAATAGTTTCTTACGTTTTTTGTTTACTTCACTTAGGCCGTGAATAGCTGGACATCTAAAGCGGAACATCTTCCTTAATTTTTGTTTCAGACAGATTTTGCGTATATCGCCCGCTCTTTACTCTTTCCCTGCAGTTACAAAGGATTGGAGAAATGCAGTGGATAGTTGCTTGTTTCTTCCTCTTCGGTTCTTTCATGAACTTTGTAACTACTGATAATCGATGCAGGACAGAAGTTAACATACCTGGCATGGCTCTCAAGGGGTTCGTCTTTAAAAAGTTCCCAGCAACAGCCCCTTACAAGTGTGATGTCAGATGCGAAAGAGAAATCACCTGTCAGAGCTATAACTACAACACAGAGGAAAAGTATTGCGAACTGAATAACCGCACCAAGGAGGCAAGACCCGAGAATTTCCGCTCAGACCCCGCACGGTTTTACATCAGACGCTTAAACGGCAGGGGTATGTACTCAGTAAATGCATGAAATACATTTGAACCTTTCGTAACGGCACCTCTCTCTAACGTCCAAGATTTTGGTCCCGACCATGCGACCATACATTTAACTCTTATTGAAACCTACCAGTTTAAAACGTATGTCCTAAGGTGGCCATTGTAGTGAGGCTCAAATGTCTGTTCTTTTAACAAATGTATGTTTCATTTTGGTGCTTGAGATATTTTAAATAAGAAGAAAAACTTTATTAATAATCACCTCGGAAATAAAAAATAACGTGATTTTACAATGAATATATAAGATAAGTGTTTTTGCAAATTTGGAATTTAAAATATATAAAAATTTAAAGGAGCTATGCCAAGCTATTTTTGCTATTCTTCTCTGTATCATTTTTTTACGAGTTGTAAACTCAAACATGTGAATGAAATATTGATTCAAAGACGGAATATTAATTACATAACAAATGCAGATGATTTCTAAGCATTATTTACCACTTGTTTCGTTCAAATAGCCCTAAACCTGAAAAACGTCGGCCGTCGTTTTTCAGGTTTAACCTTTTCGCAATACGTTTCAATATAGAAAGTGCCCGCGCTGATTTCAAATTTATCTTACGTAAAGAGCATACAAACCAAACTTTGTGACCTTTCTAAAAATTATTTGGGAACATTTTGTTTGTCAATTCTTTTATCATGTGATTTGACGTTTCCATGGCAACCAAGTTTTGACAGGACGTTTTACCACAAATTGTTGTTTTGCAGTAGGATTTTCAAATTTTACGAAGTGTTTATTCCAAAATCTTTGCAGTTTTAGCTTCGTCATATTTTTTTGATTTTTTGAAATCAAATTTGGAGATTTTCTGAGCAATCTTTAAATCCAAGATGGCGGATCAAAGATGACGTCATTTTGGGGTGAAATGACGTCATAATTGACAGGTAACTGTAACTTTATACACCAGATAAGACCATTTTCATAGTGTGAATACTTTACGAGATATAAGTCGTTCTACCCAAATTTGGTGTTTGTTTAACTTAATTTTCAGTTTTCATTTAGATTTTCGCTTTTTACGAAAAATATTTATAGATTTTCAATTCTCATATTTTTTCGATTGTTTTAAATCAAATTTGGAGATTTTCCGACATTTCTGAACGATCTGGAAATCCCAGAAGACGGATCAAAGATGGCGTTTTTACATGTATGACGTCATTTTGGCATATGACGTCATAATCGACACGTGACTGTCACTTAATTAACATTTTTGCAAGTTTCATTTTCATAGCGAGATACATAGGGGGGGGGGGGGGACTTTCTGCCCCCTCCACTCCATCCCCCCCCCCCCCCCGGCTCACGAACGAAAATAATAAGCCCAGGCCGAATATTGTAAAACAAAAAATATAAATAAATTTATACGTGTGAAATTATCACAGCTCCTCTTGGTTCTATTCCGGAGCTACCAGCCCAGTCGTGCCAGGAAATAAAGGAAAGCGAAGGCAAGGACACCATTAGCAACAAGTACTGGCTGGATCCAAATGGGACTGGAACGGAAATATGGGTTTATTGCGACATGAACTTAGATGGTTAGTTGTTGCTGTTGTTTCAAATTTAATTTAACTCCAGGATTATCCTTTAAACGACAAAGCATTTGTTACTAGTCTTATTCCATGTTTACGAGTGAATGCAATGAAACGAGTTTAGCTGTGGAAACTGTTATGCAAATTTTCACTCGCTTACTCGGTTGATGGGCTGTAAACTTTAACTTATGAATATTAATTTATGCATTAAATGATAAATTTATCTCTTTTTATTATTATTATTTTTATTTAGTGATTTATTTATTTAATCTTTCGTTTGTACACTTCTGTGATTTGAACCGGAGACTCCAAAGGCGAACTTTTTTTGAAGTCCAAATCTCAAACCACTGGACTACTTCGGCACACCGATCATTGGGCTGAAAATTAACATAAAGATACCTTTGTTTTGTTGTTAGTACGCTGACCTAACTTTGGACTACCGTAGGCTCAAAGTTATTGCTTGTATAAAGCTTCTTCGAATGACTTCGAATTTTTAGCTTGTAACAATTCCAAATAGAAGAAATGACCTTAGAGAATACTTGACTTCCGGAAAACAGATCATTGGAAATCTTTTGTTATCTGCATCATCTAGATATCGATGAATGCATTACCGGCAGCCATGATTGTGACGTGAATGCCAACTGTACCAACACTGTTGGTTCACATAACTGTACTTGCAAGAACGGATTTGCTGGGGATGGACGCTCGTGTTCAGGTATATTGAATTTATCACTTTAGTATTAGAGTACAACTGATAACTGGGATGCTAGGTTAAAACTCTGCCTCTTGTATATTCTTTGTTATAATATACTCACCACAGGATATTGCGATTTGGACAGTCTGATTGGTTGCCTACTCAAGGCATATGAGGCAATGTACCATTACTACCTTATTTGGGAATCCCACTAATTACGATAAATATCCCATTTTTCCTCTGTTTTTCCTTCCGTTCTTTCCCCAGTAATTTTTAATTGCAATATCCTGTGGTGAGTATATTATAAAACAATTATCTAGATATCGATGAATGCAGCAATGGCAACCATGATTGTGACGTGAATGCCAACTGTACCAACACTGTTGGGTCAAATAACTGTACTTGTAAGGAAGGATTTGCTGGGGATGGACGCTCGTGTTCAGGTAAATTGAATTTATCACTTTAGTATTAGAGTGCAACTGATAACTGGGATGCTAGGTTGAAACTCTGAATCTTGTATACTCTTCTTTGTTATCTAGATATCGATGAATGCAGCAATGGCAGCCATGATTGTGACGTGAATGCCAACTGTACCAACACTGTTGGCTCACATAACTGTACTTGTAAGGAAGGATTTGCTGGGGATGGACGCTCGTGTTCAGGTACATTGAATTTATCACTTTAGTATTAGAGTGCAACTGATAACTGGGATGCTAGGTTGAAACTCTGCCCCTTGTATATTCTTCTTTGTTATCTAGATATCGATGAATGCAGCAATGGTAACCATGATTGTGACGTGAATGCCAACTGTACCAACACTGTTGGCTCACATAACTGTACTTGTAAGGAACGATTTGCTGGGGATGGACGCTCGTGTTCAGGTACATTGAATTTAGCAGTTTAGTATTAGCGCAACTGTTAATTGGAGTTCCTAGCGGTTAAACTCTGCCCCTTGCATATTCTTTGTTATCTAGATATCGATGAATGCAGCAATGGCAGCCATGATTGTGACGTGAATGCCAACTGTACCAACACTGTTGGGTCACATAACTGTACTTGTAAGGAAGGATTTGCTGGGGATGGAAGCTCGTGTTCAGGTAAATTGAATTTATCACTTTAGTATTAGAGTGCAACTGATAACTGGGATGCTAGGTTGAAACTCTGCCTCTTGTATATTCTTCTTTGTTTTCTAGATATTGATGAATGCAGCAATGGCAGCCATGATTGTGACGTGAATGCCAACTGTACCAACACTGTTGGCTCACATAACTGTACTTGTAAGAATGGATTTGCTGGAGATGGACGCTCGTGTTCAGGTACATTGAATTTATTTTAGTATGATCAGTGCAACTGATAATTGGAGTTCTTAGCGTTAACACTGTTCCCCTTGTGCATCATTTGTTATCTAGATATCGATGAATGCATTACCGGCAGCCATGGTTGTGACGTGAATGCCAACTGTACCAACACTGTTGGGTCACATAACTGTACTTGTAAGAAAGGATTTGCTGGAGATGGACGCTCGTGTTCAGGTAAATTGAATTTATCACTTTAGTATTAGAGTGCAACTGATAACTGGGATGCTAGGTTGAAACTCTGCCTCTTGTATATTCTTCTTTGTTTTCTAGATATCGATGAATGCAGCAATGGCAGCCATGATTGTGACGTGAATGCCAACTGTACCAACACTGTTAGCTCACATAACTGTACTTGTAAGGAACGATTTGCTGGGGATGGACGCTCGTGTTCAGGTACATTGAATTTAGCAGTTTAGTATTAGCGCAACTGTTAATTGGAGTTTCCTAGCGGTTAAACTCTGCCCTTGCATATTCTTTGTTATCTAGATATCGATGAATGCAGCAATGGCAGCCATGATTGTGACGTGAATGCCAACTGTACCAACACTGTTAGCTCACATGAATGTACTTGCAAGGAAGGATTTGCTGGGATGGACGCTCGTGTTCAGGTAATTGAATTTATCACTTTAGTATTAGAGTGCAACTGATAACTGGGATGCTAGGTTGAAAAACTCTGCCTCTTGTATATTCTTCTTTGTTTTCTAGATATCGATGAATGCAGCAATGGCAGCCATGATTGTGACGTGAATGCCCAACTGTACCAACACTGTTGGCTCACATAACTGTACTTGTAAGGAACGATTTGCTGGGATGGACGCTCGTGTTCAGGTACATTGAATTTAGCAGTTTAGTATTAGCGCAACTGTTAATTGGAAGTTCCTAGCGGTTAAACTCTGCCTCTTGTATATTCTTCTTTGTTTTCTAGATATCGATGAATGCAGCAATGGCAGCCATGATTGTGACGTGAATGCCAACTGTACCAAACACTGTTGGCTCACATAACTGTACTTGTAAGAATGGATTTGCTGGAGATGGACGCTCGTGTTCAGGTACATTGAATTTATTTTAGTATGATCAGTGCAACTGATAATTGGAGTTCTTAGCGTTAACACTGTTCCCTTGTGCATCATTTGTTATCTAGATATCGATGAATGCATTACCGGCAGCCATGGTTGTGACGTGAATGCCAACTGTACCAACACTGTTGGGTCACATAACTGTACTTGTAAAGAAAGGATTTGCTGGAGATGGACGCTCGTGTTCAGGTACATTGAATTTTTTTAGTATCAGTACACAACTGATAATTGGAGTTCTTAGCGTTAAACACTGTTCCCCCTTGTATATCCTTTGGTATCTAGATATCGATGAATGCATTACCGGAAGCCATGATTGTGACGTAGAATGCCAACTGTACCAACACTGTTGGCTCACATAACTGTACTTGCAAGGAAGGATTTGCTGGAAATAGACGCTCATGTTCAGGTACATTGAATTTAGCAGTTTAGTATTAGCGCAACTGATAATTGGAGTTCCTAGCGTTAAAACTCTGCCCCCTTGTATATCCTTTTTTTAAATCTAGATATCGATGAATGCAGCAATGGCAAACCATGATTGTGACGTGAATGCCAACTGTACCAACACTGTTGGGTCACATAACTGTACTTGTAAGGAAGGATTTGCTGGGGATGGAAGCTCGTGTTCAGGTAAATTGAATTTATCACTTTAGTATTAGAGTGCAAACTGATAACTGGGATGCTAGGTTGAAACTCTGCCTCTTGTATATTTTCTTGTTTTCTAGATATCGATGAATGCAGCAATGGCAGCCATGATTGTGACGTGAATGCCAACTGTACCAACACTGTTGGCTCACATAACTGTACTTGTAAGAAAGGATTTGCTGGAGATGGACGCTCGTGTTCAGGTAAATTGAATTTATTTTAGTACCAGTGCAACTGATAATTGGAGTTCTTAGCGTTAACACTGTTCCCCTTGTATATCCTTTGTTATCTAGATATCGATGAATGCATTATCGGAAGCCATGATTGTGACGTGAATGCCAACTGTACCAACACTGTTGGCTCACATAACTGTACTTGTAAGGAAGGATTTGCTGGGGATGGACGCTCGTGTTTCAGGTACATTGAATTTAGCAGTTTAGTATTAGCGCAACTGTTAATTGGAGTTCCTAGCGGTTAAACTCTGCCCCTTGCATATTCTTTGTTATCTAGATATCGATGAATGCAGCAATGGCAGCCATGATTGTGACGTGAATGCCAACTGTACCAACACTGTTAGCTCACATGAATGTACTTGCAAGGAAGGATTTGCTGGGATGGACGCTCGTGTTCAGGTAATTGAATTTATCAGTTTAGTATTAGCGCAACTGATAAATGGAGTTCCTAGAATTCAAACTCTGCCTCTTGCATATTCTTTGTTATATAGATATCGATGAATGCATTAACGACAGCCATGATTGTGACGTGAATGCCAACTGTACCAACATTGTTGGATCCCATAATTGTACTTGTCAGGAAGGATTTGCTGGAAATGGGCGCTCGTGTGCAGGTACATTGAATTTATTTTAGTATCGGTGCAATTGATAATTGGAGTTCCTAGCGGTAAGACTCTGCCCCTTGTATATCCTTTTTTTAAATCTAGATATCGATGAATGCAGCAACGGCAACCATGATTGTGACGTGAATGCCAACTGTACCAACACTGTTGGCTCACATAACTGTACTTGTAAGGACGGATTTGCTGGAGATGGACGCTCGTGTTCAGGTACATTGAATTTATTTAAGCATAAAATTGTTTCAGGTGAAGTCAGAGAGTTTGGCGCCTTTTGTTGAAATTTGAAAGAATTAAACTGTTTAGAGTACATAGGGGGCACGATACTCCCCTCTCAAATTATAGGCGTATGGGTGTTGTTTTGTAGTGAACAGTTTTAGTGTTTTTATCACTGACAGTACAAAACCTACTAATTGGAACTGCTACACCCACCATTGTTATCCTCATGTATAGCTTATAACACAATTAACAGTAAAGTAAAAACAGCTGCCAAAGCAAAACGAGAAGCCATTTTGTTTTGCTCGAAGTCAGTAACAAGGGGTAACCGAAGTTTGAGTAGCCAATGAGAGTGCACGAAAAATAAACTACACGCCATATTTGAATTTCTAACATGGTTTCATTATATTTTCTTTTTCATGCAGCTTATAAGAGGACCTGCGCTGAAATGTACAAATCTGGTGAAAGAAAAGACGGTGTGTACACCATCAAACCTGACAATTTGTCTGCCTTTGATGGTGTTTGTGACCAAACAACAGCCGGTGGGGGTGGACAGTGTTCCAGAAGAGACTGGACGGCTCGGTGATTTTTACCTTAACTGGAGCGACTACAAACATCGCTTCGGTGATCTGAGAGGTGAATTTTGGCTGGGACTGGACAAGATTCACCGCCTGACCTCAGATAATAACAATATGCTGCGTGTGGACTTGGAAGACTTTGAGGGGAATACCGCGTATGCCGAGTATGACATGTTTGGTGTTAAGAATGAGAATGACAAGTACCGGCTCATCCTCGGTTCATATACAGGTAATTTGTTTTATTTATTTATATTCATTTTGTTTTGTTTTCATTTTCAAAAATATATATAGTATATATATAGTGCTTTTCCCTCAGCACCAACAGTTTGGTAGCGAATTTAAACCTTTTAAACTTGCGTTATTGTGACCTTTATTTATTCTAAATGTAATCGGACGGCTCTACTTACGGCCGCCTTGACCAAACCCCATTCGAACTCTCACACAAACTCTGTATTTACACATTCCGTAAGCGCCCGCGGACACTCTTGAGTGGTACGATTTGGATTTTTCTGTTTTATTCTAAGCTCCTTTAAGCGGACATCCCAAAGGAACAATCGTATTAGCTCAATCTTAATTTTATCAATGGACTTCACAGTACACCGATGTTTTCTATAATGTTTTTTAAAGTTTATGTTTTTGACACTGCAAGTTATAATTACAGTAGAGCGGTTTTCAACTGAGTGTCGTGAAACCAAAACCAAAGTAATTACAATGACCAATCACAACAACGAAAACAACACGTTGAACCAATGAGAACTCAAAGAAAATACACGTGACTGGCGCAAAGCGCGGGAAAGGCGTATGACGAGTCGCGATTGGTTTTTGTTTTGCACCTGATTGGTTGAGAAGGTGGCGCGAGTTTTTTGTACCAATCATAGCACGTAGTACAGCAAAACCAAAGCAATTACTTTCGACACGCAATTGAAAACCGCTCTATATCATATTTGTCTGTTTTGTCATTTCACGCGATGGTCTTTTTCGCATTAATACTGTTTAGTGTGAGTGGTATAATTACATTGTGACATTGTTATGACGTCATTTTTATAATATTTGCACGTTTCTTGATTAATCCCTCAGGAACTGCTGGTGACTCCCTCAAATTTCATGGCGGTCAACCATTTTCAACTAAAGATCAAGACAATGATGCAGACTCTGGACGACACTGTGCCATCAGGTTTCACGGAGCCTGGTGGTACAGAAAGTGTCATCGCTCCAACCTAAATGGCATGTATATTCACAGAAATAACTCTTCGTACGCTGATGGTGTGAGCTGGTATCACTGGAAGGACAGTTTTTACAACCTGAAGAGGACCGAGATGAAAATAAGACCAGTGAATTTCTGAAACTTTCGTGTTTTCTTGTTTTCAAGTACCATTCATTAATTGCATAGTTATAAACAGTAGTAGTAGTAGTAGTAGTAGTAGTATATAAATTTAATCACGTAAACGCTTAGGAGTTTTACAACTCATTAAAACACGTACTTGCATCTAAGACTGAAAATTAAAAATCCAACTCGGTAAAAATCAGTGATTTGATTGAGGCTTTGACCTTTAAATTAGCAGAAAATGATTTACACTTGCATTACACGAGCGTAAATAATAAAACTGAAAAAAATGTGCTAATGAAAGAAAACAAATGACAATTTACACTTTAAATAAAATTAAATCAATCAATTTTAAATGACTGCTTTATTCTGCAAACCTTTGCAGAAAAAGTACTAGTACTTCACTTGCGAAACAGACATTAAAGCGCATCCTTTTTACAGTCTTTCGTAAATTTGGCTAAAGCCAGTGAAAGTAAAGAAGAAGAGCTGAGTTCTCAAACAGTTTTTGTTTTTATGCGCATGCGCATTAAAAAACAATGATAGAGAACCGTAAAATGTTAACAATTCGGGCGTTAGTCAAACTGCGGTGTTCCCCTGGGATTTCCCGAAGTGACACATCATCACGAGTGTTATTTCGTATCGTCATCGTAATCAATCTTAGGCCGAACAACCAACAGTCATAACGGCCATGATGCAGTGGACTTCCCAAAGAAGGGAAAATTTCAACCCTGCCACTCTGAGGTTTTCAGAAGAGAAGAGAAGATCAGACAATAGATAATTCGTGGAAACGTTTTTTCTGCGAATGAACTGAACGCCAGCTGAAAAGTGGCCAGTGTGGGACTGCATGCCAGAGTCCGCGATCAATAGCGAATATCCAAGTCAACTTCTCTATACCTGCATTGACCAATTTTTGCTGTGACCTTTGGCTTGGAATTGTTTCGGGAAATCGTCATTGAATGGCGCCAAGGACCAAGATAATTAGATTTCAATTGTTATGTTTATTACCCGACTTTTCAACTATGATGATCGAAGCTACTCTGTTGGCAGGGTAAACATGGTCGTGTATCTTTCAGTTCTTTAGTAGCATTTTATAGTTTAAAACGTACAAGCTTTTACAGTAACTCGAAGCACAAGAACTTATATTTTAGGGTAAATTTAATTTGTTCTATTTTATCGTCATCAATCTCAGCGAAATATTCGTTACATACATCCCACTCCAAATGAAAATAAACCCTGTCAAAATTGCCTGTCAGAACGACAACAGGACGACTTTCTGGACTTTTTATTGCTAGGAAAGCAAAACAAACCGGCCTTCGATCGATAAAGAACGAGTTCAGTTAAAACCAATGTTTATGTCGCAGAGTTCGAGACATGTTAGAGTGCTGTGTAAACAACTTGTTTTATAAGTTTAAGTTTATTTGTTTTCATTCTGATTTCTTGCGCTTTTCTTGAATTTAAAAAATGCATTTATTTCACTGTATATAGTTTCTTGGTAGTTTACCCAGGGGCCGGAGGATTTTTTCTCTCTTGTTGAAACCCTGGAAGCGGCACTTCGATGTTTACATCCAGGCGCCGGTGATTTGATAAATGCGAATTTTGTATTGACCTCACTCTACAGAGAGAAATTAAAATCACAAATAAGTGAATCTGTATATACAATAATACAGACGCAAAACTTCTCCGTTAATTAACGGCGAAATATTTCATCTGTATATAAAGATGCACCTAAAACTTCGCCGTTAATTAACGGTGAAATATTTCATCTGTACATATTAAAGGATGCAACTTTGCCTCCAGACGGGCTTACACGGAAAATCAGTCAAATTTTCCAAATGACTCAAAATCGAAGAAATATAATTTTATAGGGTGAAAATCTAAAAACGTATGCCTCCGGACTTCCATAGATTCGGCGCTTAGACTCTATTTTCAGTTCCTGGATCCGCGCCTGACATCACTTGTTTTCGCCGGGTTCTAATGAGAACCTGGCGAAAACAAGTGTAATCACACAATTATTAAGAGACCTAACCTGAAATATTAAACTTGCCAAAACCTTACATCTGGACTGCAAAATTTTGGCCAACTATGATTCCTTTCATATATGTTTAACTAAGAGGAAATAATTCACATGTAAGGTTTGGCAAGTTCTTTCAGGTTAGGTCTCTTAATAATTGTGGTGAAATTACAATAATATCAGAAATTTCTACGGCCCCCTTTCTTAAATTTGTGGATCCGCCCCTGTGTTGTGTTCTTGGGCAAGACATTTAACCCACACAGTGTCTCCTTCCTCCCAGGAGTACAAATGGTTACCAGCAACAAAATGCAGGGGGGGGGGGGGGGGGATCTGCTATGGACTAATATCCCATCCAGGAGGAGTAGCAATACTCCTAGTCGGCTTCATGCTACAGAAAACAGGATACGCCCTGGCAGCGTGGGTCAGTTTGGCCAGAGTGCAGCTTAACCTATTGTTTGCACACTATACAATACACTTGAATATTATTTTAACTGAGTGAGCATTCATTCTCCAATATAATTATTTAATAATTTTACAGCATCCATTTATTATCCAAAATGGTCATATGGCTGAATTGATTATTTATTTATTTTTTTCATTTATTTTTGTTCAAATGGTAAACAGCTTCCAGTAACCAACCCCATTATTAGGATCTATTTGGAAAAACCCATACCTTAAGGAAAATTGCATTCCATTGGATTTTTACTGCAAATAGCAAGTAATTCCGTTACCATAATGTGCCTCATTCATACCCCTGCAAATAGCATAACTTGTCTTTATTGGCACCAAACGCATAAAAAACAAGTACGCATTGCGGACCTATTTTTAGTTGATGCCGTGCGCAGTGGGATGATGGTCGAGGTCATTATGTTTCATTGGTGAGGCGCTAAATACGTCATTTCAATCAATCAATCAAAATATTTATTTATGTGTCAAATTGTTTTAACTGAGGGAAAGCCCTCTACTAATAGGGACACCTACCTAAAATTATATACAATTTAAACAATTAGTCTATTTACAAAGTTCATAAAATATTTAACGAAACTACTTAACTAAGAATACACGATGCCACATGTGTATTATGGATACTGAACTAGTGGGGAAACCTGGACTGCTGGTGAAACCTGGCAAATGCGCTCAGGTGTAACTTGTACCATCATATTATTACTTTCTGATCGCTTCATGTTACAGCGCAGACGTTACATTTTACATCGAGGCCAAAATATTCTGCAATCAAAGATCCTTTAAGTGATGATTAATACCAGAATAACTAATTGCTTGAGAGCCGCTTCCAGATTATATAAAGCCTTAGGCCCGGGTCGCACTTGCGGACAAGTTTTGAAATGTTCCAACATTTTCAAAAAAAATTGTCAGGACATGTTGTCAGAGACATCTTGTAGAGTAACAAAAGGTTTAGTTACTAGCACAATAGCTTTTCACGTGCTATAAACCTCTTGGGACATTCCTCAGCTGTCCTCTGCAAAACAACGACGTGAAATGACCAAATTCTGGGCTTTGGGGAGAACAGCTTTGTCCTTCACAAACATTATTAAAAATCATGAAGTTGGTTCGACTTGTAACGATTACCACAGAAAATTAATAGAAACAAACGAAAAAAACAATGCATTGTTATTCACATATTTTAAATCCAGTTTTGGTGGCGTAAACCATACTATACTTGCACACAGTCCTGGATGCCGCGGTAAATTGAATCAAATATATGGCAACACGTGCTGCAAAATGCAATTTGTTATTCTCAGAGAAAAACACAATGGTTAATCAAGAAAGCATTGTTATCTTGAGTCACCCGGTGCGTGGGGAAGTGGCTTGTCCAGCCCCAGGGCAAGACTACGGCACCTTTGAAGTTTTTGTCCGTTTTGACAAAATTTGTCCGACTCACAACAAGTAGGTCGCCACTTGTTTTGGGATTATTGTATCAAACAAATTTCAAAACGTGCACATGTGCGACGCGGGCCAATCATAGGACTGCGGCTTCTTTGTTATTTTATCTTTTTGGACAAGTTGTTCGTCCTGAAAACGTAGGTTCGCACTCGTCTTTGCTATAATTGACGCTTAAATTGAAGAAATCCACTAAAGTTACCAAACTTGTCCGCAAGTGCGACCCGGGCCTTAGTGAGGAAGAAATAAAGGATTCCTGGGCAATTAGCGAATTCATATTAAAAGACGGGAAAATCGTCTTAGACGAAATTCCGTCTGACAAAATCCCGTCTAAAATAAATTTAAGGACGGTAAAATTAGACGGATAAATGACTTAGAAACGGCGGAGACTAGGATGAGTATGAGGCCAGGTTACATTTCTATCCCAGAAGATATTGCTGAATTTCCAGTTCCAGTGTGTAGCAAACGGGCAAACAGGAAACCCGTCCTGATTGTCTCGTCTAATGTGAATTTGAGACGATTTTCCGTCTAGGCGAGTTTTCCGTCGGATTTTCCCGTCGTTTTAGACGGATAAATGGACGGATAGATTTAAGACAGGAAAACTCGTCCATCACCGGATTCATATCAGACGAGTTTTCCGTCTTAAGACGGTTTTCCGTCTCTAATGTGAATTCGGCTAATATTTAACTATGTACAGTAGAATACGTTTTAGTCAGTTATCCCCATGTTCCCATACTGCGAAATATATAGAGGTTATTGGCCGGCCGGGAGGTCCGTATTGAGAAAAACTGTGCCCGTGGTCTTGAGTGCGGCCGAGGCCGTTAGGCCGAGGGCCGTACTCAAGACCAAGGGCACAGTTTTTTCTCAATACGGACCGACCTAGGCCGGCCAATAACCTTTTTATTTTTTTCGTACTTCGTTTTGAATTTGATAAAGAAAATATTGAAATCTCAGGCTTGTTTTGCAAAATCTGTTTTTCACGCGCGCTAGTACATGTAGCTCAGAAGACTACCGAAGAAATAACCCAAGTAACAAGAAACTCAGACGATTAATTTTTACACCACAAATATGTAATTACAGAAATGGAGACTAGAGCACAAAGCAGCTGAAACGAGAAGCTATTTCCATTTTCACAAAAACCATTCAAAGCCGCCGTCAAATTCTACGACAATCTTCGGCAATCTTCCATACATTACTCTTGCCGTAAACAAATATAATGAAAAGCATTTTTCGAGCAAAACTGTTCCCAGTTACAGTCTTTACGTATACTACAATTTTATTTCACATGTTAAATCTGATTTTTGCCATTCGGTGGCAATTTGCAGTTTTCATTTTATGTGAAACCCTGACAAACTTCGCCTGCATAAGCTCTTTCAAAGCCGCCGGCATAAAATTGATACGTGCCGAGAATTATAAACGGGAATACCGGTAGCCACAAAGTTATTTCTTGAATAAAAATTAAACGGAAGGTTTATTTAGGAAAACAGAGAAACGAAAAGCAAACAATTAAAACGAAGGAATTGAGTCTAAACACGATGAATTGTAATTTAAAACCCGCAAGTTTGAACGTGAGACTGATTTCCAAAAACGAACAACAAACTTGACTAAAAACTAAATTCTGTCGGTTAAAATCAATGACTACTCGCCTTTTTGAAGAAATGCAAGCTCTTTAATTCCACTGCGTAGTTCTCCATTCACTTGACAACGATAAGAGAGCAAAATAATGCGAGAAATTCAGTAAAAAGCT
Source organism: Desmophyllum pertusum (assembly GCA_029204205.1). Lineage (NCBI taxonomy): Eukaryota > Metazoa > Cnidaria > Anthozoa > Scleractinia > Caryophylliidae > Desmophyllum > Desmophyllum pertusum. Next base: position 2,985,765 of record MU826827.1, on the reverse strand, counting down.
TCTTCGCATCGACCTTCGCACGTTGCTGAATTAAAATGTTTTCGCTTGTAGCGCATGTCTACGCTACGATTCCGCGGGTCTCCGCCGGGTTTCACGGGCAATTTTTCCCGCTCCCGGGACCAATATTGGCTTGATTAATATGTTTTTGTTGGTCTTACAGTATTAAACGCATTCTGGCAGTTTTAAAAAGCTAAGCGAAAATTTCTACCTTCGCGCGTTGCTGAAACGGTCCGTGAAGCCTCGGTTACCGTGACCGTGGTCAGAGATGGGAGAATACCGCCCGCTCCCGGAACCAATCAGATTGCAGGATTCGCAGGATACCGCCCGCTCGCGCACTGAGAAAAAAATAAATTGATTTATTACATTTTTACGTTTAAGAAAAATATGTCGTTTTTTCAATGGTCAACAAGCTTTCTGTACTTTTGGGGGCCCAGGAGGCAATGTGTTGTCCGAATGTGGTTTCTGAACTGGTAGGCCATCGCCATGTTTTCTCCACATATACAGCAGTTCACGCTGGAGGCATGGGAAGTTGCTGCAAGGAGATAATTGAATGAGTATTCATACAACATATAAATGATAATTACAACATATAAATGATTCACTACTTACGTACATAGATTGAAATTAAAAGGGAAACAAATTATTGATAACAGTCATAACAAAAAAGTGGATGCAACCCTGGATATGCTGGAAAGGTTTGTGTCTCTTGGAGTAGAATGCTTTAATGATTTAATTCTTGAAACTAAAATATGTGCTTGTGGTGGCATTTGTCAGACATTAGGTGTTCTTGTTTGGAAAAAAAATTCTTTAAAGCTTTATACAAGAACTGCTCCAAATATCTGCAGTATTTTGGTTGCGTTAACTGGTTTTTGGATAGCTGAGACTAAAACGTGAAGGTACAGTGAGGGATTATTTTTACATGCTGTCTTGCGATTGATGTAAATATGAGAACCTTGATTTGCGTTGGCCGACGGTCAGTGTTGAGCATTTTCTTGCTTCAAAATACAATAAACCACTTGAAAACAAATTGCTCCTACCTATATATGGCTTTATATGCCTTCTGTAGATGGGCTTCCCCCCGCCAGTCTTCTCGCCGTTGTAAGCCGTAACCAGCGATATATCCACTGATCTTTTTCGGTTGTTCCATGACCCTGCCGGGTCAATGTAGCTTATTGTAATGGAATCACCTTGCGATTCCACGACCCGGCAGGGCCACTTCGCTATCCCCAAGTCTTTGACAAAGCAAAAATCACCCGTTTTGAAGTTGCTCATAATGAGAAGGTATGGTGGATTACCTCGTTTTAACCTTGTTTTGACCTCGTTTTGAATCAGCCGCAGGGAAGGAATAAGAGAGACCCTGGGACCGAGGTTGCGCAAATTGTTGTGCCACAAATGTAAAACGATTTGCAGCGATCACCAGTCAAAATAGTATAAAATGACTTAAAATATCATTCAGACTAATCGTCCATGAATTAAAAAAAATCAAAAAAAATAATTGAATGGCAGTTTTTGGCCATGAACACATAACTAAATAAAAAAAATATATTGATTTATTACATTTACGTTTAAGAAAAAATATGTCGTTTTTTCAATGGTCAACAGGTTTTTGTACTTTTGGGGGCCCAGGAGGCAATGTGTTGTCCGAATGTGGTTTCTGAACTGGTAGGCCATCGCCATGTTTTCTCCACAGCAGTTCACGCTGGAGGCTGGGAAGTTGCTGCAAGGAGATAATTGAATGAGTATTCATACAACATATAAATGATAATTACAACATATAAATGATTCACTACTTACGTACATAGATTGAAATTAAAAGGGAAACAAATTATTGATAACAGTCATAACAAAAAAGTGGATGCAACCCTGGATATGCTGGAAAGAGTTTGTGTCTCTTGGAGTAGAATGCTTTAATGATTTAATTCTTGAAACTAAAATATGTGCTTGTGGTGCATTTGTCAGACATCAGGTGTTCTTGTTTGTAAAAAAATTTCTTTAAAACTTTATACAAGAACTGCTCCAAATATCTGCAGTATTTTGGTTGCGTTAACTGGTTTTTGGATAGCTGAGACTAAAACGTGAAGGTACAGTGAGGGATTTATTTTACATGCTGTCTTGCGATTGATGTAAATATGAGAACCTTGATTTGCGTGGGCCGACGGTCAGTGTTGAGCATTTTCTTGCTTCAAAATACAATAAACCACTTGAAAACAAATTGCTCCTACCTTATATATGGCTTTATATGCCTTCTGTAGATGTGGCTTCCCCCGCCAGTCTTCTCGCCGTTGTAAGCCGTAACCAGCGATATATCCACTGAGCTTCTTCGGTTGTTCCATGACCCGGCCTGCCGGGTCAATGTAGCTTATTGTAATGGAATACACCTTGCGATTCCACGACCGGCAGGGCCACTTCGCTATCCCCAAGTCTTTGACAAAGCAAAAATCACCCGTTTGAAGTTGCTCATAATTGAGAAGGTATGGTGGATTACCTCGTTTTAACCTTGTTTTGACCTCGTTTTGAATCAGCCGCAGGGAAGGAATAGGAGAGACCCTGGGACCGAGCTGGTTGCGCAAATTGTTGTGCCCCACAAATGTAAAAACGATTTGCAGCGATCACCAGTCAAAATAGTATAAAATGACTTAAAATATCATTCAGACTAATCGTCCATGAATTTATAAAAAATCAAAAAAAATATTTGAATGGCAGCTTTTGGCCATGAACACATAACTAAATAAAAAAAATATATTGATTTATTACATTTTTACGTTTAAGAAAAAATATGTCGTTTTTTCAATGGTCAACAAGGTTTTTGTACTTTTGGGGGCCCAGGAGGCAATATGTGTTGTCCGAATGTGGTTTCTGAACTGGTAGGCCATCGCCATGTTTTCTCCACAGCAGTTCACGCCGGAGGCTGGGAAGTTGCTGCAAGGAGATAATTGAATGAGTATTCATACAACATATAAATGATAATTACAACATATAAATGATGCACTACTTACGTACATAGATTGAAATTAAAAGGGAAACAAATTATTGATAACAGTCATAACAAAAAAGTGGATGCAACCCTGGATATGCTGGAAAGGTTTGTGTCTCTTGGAGTAGAATGCTTTAATGATTTAATTCTTGAAACTAAAATATGTGCTTGTGGTGCATTTGTCAGACATTAGGTGTTCTTGTTTGGAAAAAAATTTCTTTAAAGCTTTATACAAGAACTGCTCCAAATATCTGCAGTATTTTGGTTGCGTTAACTGGTTTTTGGATAGCTGAGACTAAAACGTGAAGGTACAGTGAGGGGTTTATTTTTCATGCTGTCTTGCGATTGATGTAAATATGAGAACCTTGATTTGCGTGGGCCGACGGTCAGTGTTGAGCATTTTCTTGCTTCAAATACAATAAACCACTTGAAAACAAATTGCTCCTACCTTATATATGGCTTTATATGCCTTCTGTAGATGTGGCTTCCCCCGCCAGTCTTCTCGCCGTTGTAAGCCGTAACCAGCGATATATCCACTGATCTTTTTCGGTTGTTCCATGACCCTGCCGGGTCAATGTAGCTTATTGTAATGGAATCACCTTGCGATTCCACGACCCGGCAGGGCCACTTCGCTATCCCCAAGTCTTATACAAAGCACAAATCTCCCGTTTTGAAGTTGCTCATAATTGAGAAGCGGTATGGTGGATTACCTCGTTTTAACCTTGTTTTGACCTCGTTTTGAATCAGCCGCAAGGGAGAAATAGGAGAGACCCTGGGACCGAGCTTGCGCAAATTGTTGTGCCCACAAATGTAAAACGATTTGCAGCGATCACCAGTCAAAATAGTATAAAATGACTTAAAATATCATTCAGACTAATCGTCCATGAATTTAAAAAAAATCAAAAAAAATAATTGAATGGCAGTTTTGGCCATGAACACATAACTAAATTAAAAAAATATATAGATGTTATTGAACTAGCGTGAGGTCCGTATTGGGAAAATATTGGTCGAGTTCTTTTTTTGCAAGTTTATGGACCGAGCCGAAGGCGAGGTCCATAAACTTGCAAAAAAAAGAACGAGACCAATATTCCCAATACGGACCGAACAAGCTAGTTCAATAAAGTTTTTATTATAATGGCTTTTTTTAAAACTTGCTGATAAATTAATGCAACCATTCTCGGCTAACGCGCGCGCGCCAAAGCTTAGCATAGTCTTGCATTTTTCAGGCTACTTGCGAAAAGTTTAACCGAAATTGTCCGCCAGACACGAGGAAACATGTTTCTACTTAATAGAAAACAATTTTGCAAAATACGGTCCGTATGACCAAAATATCGCGCTCAGGGAACCAATCAGAATGTTCCTTTTCGTCGTGGACCAGTTTGCCATATAATAAATTGATTTATTACATTTTTACGTTTAAGAAAAAATATGTCGTTTTTTCAATGGTCAACAAGCTTTTTGTACTTTTGGGGGCCCAGGAGGCAATGTGTTGTCCGAATGTGGTTTCTGAACTAGTAGGCCATCGCCATGTTTTCTCCACAGCAGTTCACGCCGGAGGCTGGGAAGTTGCTGCAAGGGGATAATTGAATGAGTATTCATACAACATATAAATGATAATTACAACATATAAAATTAATGATTCACTACTTAAGTACATAGATTGAAATTAAAAGGGAAACAAATTATTGATAACAGTCATAACAAAAAAGTGGATGGTAACCCTGGATATGCTGGAAAGGTTTGAGTCTCTTGGAGTAGAATGCTTTAATGATTTAATTCTTGAAACTAAAATATGTGCTTGTGGCGCATTTGTCAGACATTAGGTGTTCTTGTTTGGAAAAAATTTCTTTAAAGCTTTATACAAGAACTGCTCCAAATATCTGCAGTATTTGGTTGCGTTAACTGGTTTTTGGATAGCTGAGACTAAAACGTGAAGGTACAGTGAGGGATTTATTTTACATGCTGTCTTGCGATTGATGTAAATATGAGAACCTTGATTTGCGTGGGCCAACGGTCAGTGATTTCACGAAGATTTTACTGTACTCCTTAAAATCTCTGTGAATGAATTACAGAGATTTTACATAGATTTTATTAAAAGAAAAAATCTAGGTGGATTATTTGTAGAATTTACAAGAAAAACATGAAGATTGTACAGATATTCTTCAGACATTCTACATATATTTTGTAACATTTACAGAGATTTTGTAGATTTTACAAAATCTCTATAAACGTGCACATTTACAGACATCAATATTTACAAGAGAAAAGTAGAGATTTTACAGAGATTATAAAGTTTAGAAAATCTGTAAAATAATAGAGATTTTACAGACATCTAATAAAATCTCTGTAAAATATTTACACAATTTACAAGAAAAACTACAAGATTTTATAGACATTTCATGCATTGCTGCGTGGAAAATTTGTGAAAATTTAGATTTTTTATGAGACTTACAAAATGTCTGTAAGTGTGCCCGTTTCCAGACATTGAAATTTCCAAGAGAAATGTTGAGATTTTACAAATTTTACAGATAATTAAATAACTTAATTAAATCAATAAAGGGTTCAGTTTTTTCCAGTGAACTAGATGGAGCAACTCCAGATGGAGATGCCGCTGGACGTTCGAGCAAAAAGTGCAAAAAATTAAATTGCCAAAAAATACTCAGCACGGTAACATATGTTGAATACAGTTAAGAAGAAATTATTGTTAAATTAGCTCCCAAGCTGAACCCGCGAGATGAGTCATTACATATTTTAATTAAAAAGACGCTTCATGTCAGTTCTAAACAAAATGGCGTGCGTTTTTATCATTTTTTACGAGGTTCTACATTAATTTTCTCGAGAATGCTTGAGAATTTAATTGCAAGGTCACTTGGAGAAGTGAATTAAAGTGATATGTTTCAAATAGTATTCAAAATGTTAATGGTGCAGATTCAGATCATTTCGAAATTTCAACTGGTGGACCTGAAGGTTCAGTTCTGGGCCATGTCTCTTCCTTATTTATGTAAATAGTGTTCAATTGAAATAAAAAATAATTCAACATTCGACAACATCCTCATCCCCCAGAAGTTATTATCTGCTACTTATTTCTCCTCCATGGATATTTGAACTTGAACAATGATATCTTTGGACTCGTTACACTTGCAAAAAATATCGAAGAGGATACTTACATGAGTTCTTCTAATGTGGTTTCGAAACTGATATGCTGAAACCATTTTCTTCTTGCAACAGTGGATGCCGGAGCCTGGAAAGTTGCTTGTTAAGACTGCTTTTATGTCTGTTTTAAAAAACCTGTAAATGTCTTTGCATTAATTGCCATGAAAACAGTCAAAACATTTTCATGGGATTCAATTTTTAGTAGGGAAATATTTTGTCAGTTGCAAATAAATAAATAAATTTAAAAAATAATTTAAAAACATAAAAAATAGTAAAACCAGACTTACCTGACTTTAGAAATTGCTCGGTACGCCGCTTTTAGGCGAGGTTTTGCTCCCTTTTTGAGTTTTCACCTTTGTAAAGGCTAACAGCAGAGGGCCCAGCTGGATCGATATAGCTGATGGTAACATAATTTGATGTTGATTCTTCGACCCAGGAGGGTCACTGTTTTCCATGGATATTTGAAATTTGAACATAGATATTTGAAGTCTTTCTATTTTCCCGACACGTCCCGTTGGCTTGGTTATCGGGAATATATTTGGACGATCGATCGTCTTCAGCCCCAAACTTCCCTGGGACATTTTCAAGGCCCTGCTTTGACAGTTAAGAATAAACTGCAGTAGATGTGAGCATGTGGCTATGGTTGTTCCTTTTATGATAAATTTAAGCCAGAAGTTCACATTTTGGTCGAAGATGATACTTACGAGATAACAAACTCATCCCACGGCCCGCTTTTGCCTTTTGTTTTCTTTAATCTCTATTTCAGTTCGCAGAGGAACTCCTGCAAATTTGAAAAATATATTGTCGCTTAGTAAACTAATGCTTGTGAAGTTTTGTAATTAGTGTTAGTGATAATTATACAATTAGTGCTATCTACAACTTTGTAACTAGAGTTAGTGTCAGTTTTATCATTTCTGTCAGTGACAATAAAATATTTTTTGTTAAAACAAAAACACTGCACGAACCTTGGCAGCAACAGGCTTAAGCGCATCTTCTTCGTCACTAAACTGGGTATAAAATATCATTTAGACTAATCGTCCATGAATTTAAAAAAATAATTGAATGGCAGTTTTTGGCCAGGAACACATAACTAAATAAAAAAAATATATTTATTTATTACATTTTTACGTTTAAGAAAAAATGTCGTTTTTTCAATGGTCAACAAGCTTTTTGTACTTTTGGGGGCCCAGGAGGCAATATGTGTTGTCCGAATGTGGTTTCTGAAGTGGTAGGCCATCGCCATGTTTTCTCCACAGCAGTTCACGCCGGAGGCTGGGAAGTTGCTGCAAGGAGATAATTGAATGAGTATTCATACAACATATAAATGATAATTACAACATATAAATGATGCACTACTTACGTACATAGATTGAAATTAAAAGGGAAACAAATTATTGATAACAGTCATAACAAAAAAGTGGATGCAACCCTGGATATGCTGGAAAGGTTTGTGTCTCTTGGAGTAGAATGCTTTAATGATTTAATTCTTGAAACTAAAATATGTGCTTGTGGTGCATTTGTCAGACATTAGGTGTTCTTGTTTGGAAAAAAATTTCTTTAAAGCTTTATACAAGAACTGCTCCAAATATCTGCAGTATTTTGGTTGCGTTAACTGGTTTTTGGATAGCTGAGACTAAAACGTGAAGGTCCAGTGAGGGATTTATTTTACATGCTGTCTTGCGATTGATGTAAATATGAGAACCTTGATTTGCGTGGGCCGACGGTCAGTGTTGAGCATTTTCTTGCTTCAAAATACAATAAACCACTTGAAAACAAATTGCTCCTACCTTATATATGGCTTTATATGCCTTCTGTAGATGTGGCTTCCCCCCGCCAGTCTTCTCGCCGTTGTAAGCCGTAACCAGCGATATATCCACTGATCTTTTTCGGTTGTTCCATGACCCTGCCGGGTCAATGTAGCTTATTGTAATGGAATCACCTTGCGATTCCACGACCCGGCAGGGCCACTTCGCTATCCCCAAGTCTTATACAAAGCACAAATCTCCCGTTTTGAAGTTGCTCATAATTGAGAAGGTATGGTGGATTACCTCGTTTTAACCTTGTTTTGACCTCGTTTTGAATCAGCCGCAAGGGAGAAATAGGAGAGACCCTGGGACCGAGGTTGCGCAAATTGTTGTGCCCACAAATGTAAAACGATTTGCAGCGATCACCAGTCAAAATAGTATAAAATGACTTAAAATATCATTCAGACTAATCGTCCATGAATTTAAAAAAAATCAAAAAAAATAATTGAATGGCAGTTTTTGGCCATGAACACATAACTAAATTAAAAAAATATATAGATGTTATTGAACTAGCGTGAGGTCCGTATTGGGAAAATATTGGTCGAGTTCTTTTTTTGCAAGTTTATGGACCGAGCCGAAGGCGAGGTCCATAAACTTGCAAAAAAAAGAACGAGACCAATATTTCCCAATACGGACCGAACAAGCTAGTTCAATAAAGTTTTTATTATAATGGCTTTTTTTTAAAACTTGCTGATAAATTAATGCAACCATTCTCGGCTAACGCTCGCGCGCCAAAGCTAAGCATAGTCTTGCATTTTTCAGGCTACTTTGCGAAAAGTTTAACCGAAATTGTCCGCCAGACACGAGGAAACATGTTTCTACTTAATAGAAAACAATTTTGCAAAATACGGTCCGTATGACCAAAATATCGCTCAGGGAACCAATCAGAATGTTCCTTTTCGTCGTGGACCAGTTTGCCATATAATAAATTGATTTATTACATTTTTACGTTTAAGAAAAAATATGTCGTTTTTTCAATGGTCAACAAGCTTTTTGTACTTTTGGGGGCCAGGAGGCAATGTGTTGTCCGAATGTGGTTTCTGAACTAGTAGGCCATCGCCATGTTTTCTCCACAGCAGTTCACGCCGAAGGCTGGGAAGTTGCTGCAAGGGGATAATTGAATGAGTATTCATACAACATATAAATGATAATTACAACATATAAAATTAATGATTCACTACTTAAGTACATAGATTGAAATTAAAAGGGAAACAAATTATTGATAACAGTCATAACAAAAAAGTGGATGGTAACCCTGGATATGCTGGAAAGGTTTGAGTCTCTTGGAGTAGAATGCTTTAATGATTTAATTCTTGAAACTAAAATATGTGCTTGTGGCGCATTTGTCAGACATTAGGTGTTCTTGTTTGGAAAAAAATTTCTTTAAAGCTTTATACAAGAACTGCTCCAAATATCTGCAGTATTTTGGTTGCGTTAACTGGTTTTTGGATAGCTGAGACTAAAACGTGAAGGTACAGTGAGGGATTTATTTTACATGCTGTCTTGCGATTGATGTAAATATGAGAACCTTGATTTGCGTGGGCCAACGGTCAGTGATTTCACGAAGATTTTACTGTACTCCTTAAAATCTCTGTGAATGAATTACAGAGATTTTACATAGATTTTATTAAAAGAAAAAATCTAGGTGGATTATTTGTAGAATTTACAAGAAAAACATGAAGATTGTACAGATATTCTTCAGACATTCTACATATATTTTGTAACATTTACAGAGATTTTGTAGATTTTACAAAATCTCTATAAACGTGCACATTTACAGACATCAATATTTACAAGAGAAAAGTAGAGATTTTACAGAGATTATAAAGTTTAGAAAATCTGTAAAATAATAGAGATTTTACAGACATCTAATAAAATCTCTGTAAAATATTTACACAATTTACAAGAAAAACTACAAGATTTTATAGACATTTCATGCATTGCTGCGTGGAAAATTTGTGAAAATTTAGATTTTTTATGAGACTTACAAAATGTCTGTAAGTGTGCCCGTTTCCAGACATTGAAATTTCCAAGAGAAATGTTGAGATTTTACAAATTTTACAGATAATTAAATAACTTAATTAAATCAATAAAGGGTTCAGTTTTTCCAGTGAACTAGATGGAGCAACTCCAGATGGAGATGCCGCTGGACGTTCGAGCAAAAAGTGCAAAAAATTAAGTTGCCAAAAAATACTCAGCACGGTAACATATGTTGAATACAGTTAAGAAGAAATTATTGTTAAATTAGCTCCCAAGCTGAACCCGCGAGATGAGTCATTACATATTTTAATTAAAAAGACGCTTCATGTCAGTTCTAAACAAAATGGCGTGCGTTTTTATCATTTTTTACGAGGTTCTACATTAATTTTCTCGAGAATGCTTGAGAATTTAATTGCAAGGTCACTTGGAGAAGTGAATTAAAGTGATATGTTTCAAATAGTATTCAAATGTTAATGGTGCAGATTCAGATCATTTCGAAATTTCAACTGGTGGACCTGAAGGTTCAGTTCTGGGCCATGTCTCTTCCTTATTTATGTAAATAGTGTTCAATTGAAATCAAAAATAATTCAACATTCGACAACATCCTCATCCCCCAGAAGTTATTATCTGCTACTTATTTCTCCTCCATGGATATTTGAACTTGAACAATGATATCTTTGGACTCGTTACACTTGCAAAAAATATCGAAGAGGATACTTACATGAGTTCTTCTAATGTGGTTTCGAAACTGATATGCTGAAACCATTTTCTTCTTGCAACAGTGGATGCCGGAGCCTGGAAAGTTGCTTGTTAAGACTGCTTTTATGTCTGTTTTAAAAAACCTGTAAATGTCTTTGCATTAATTGCCATGAAAACAGTCAAAAACATTTTCATGGGATTCAATTTTTAGTAGGGAAATATTTTGTCAGTTGCAAATAAATAAATAAATTTAAAAAATAATTTAAAAACATAAAAAATAGTAAAACCAGACTTACCTGACTTTAGAAATTGCTCGGTACGCCGCTTTTAGGCGAGGTTTTGCTCCCTTTTTTGAGTTTTCACCTTTGTAAAGGCTAACAGCAGAGGGCCCAGCTGGATCGATATAGCTGATGGTAACATAATTTGATGTTGATTCTTCGACCCAGGAGGGTCACTGTTTTCCATGGATATTTGAAATTTGAACATGGATATTTGAAGTCTTTCTATTTTCCCGACACGTCCCGTTGGCTTGGTTATCGGGAATATATTTGGACGATCGATCGTCTTCAGCCCCAAACTTCCCTGGGACATTTTCAAGGCCCTGCTTTGACAGTTAAGAATAAACTGCAGTAGATGTGAGCATGTGGCTATGGTTGTTCCTTTTATGATAAATTTAAGCCAGAAGTTCACATTTTGGTCGAAGATGATACTTACGAGATAACAAACTCATCCCACGGCCCGCTTTTGCCTTTTGTTTTCTTTAATCTCTATTTCAGTTCGCAGAGGAACTCCTGCAAATTTGAAAAATATTGTCGCTTAGTAAACTAATGCTTGTGAAGTTTTGTAATTAGTGTTAGTGATAATTATACAATTAGTGCTATCTACAACTTTGTAACTAGAGTTAGTGTCAGTTTTATCATTTCTGTCAGTGACAATAAAATATTTTTTGTTAAAACAAAAACACTGCACGAACCTTGGCAGCAACAGGCTTAAGCGCATCTTCTTCGTCACTAAACTGGGTATAAAATATCATTTAGACTAATCGTCCATGAATTTAAAAAAATAATTGAATGGCAGTTTTTGGCCAGGAACACATAACTAAATAAAAAAAAATATATTTATTTATTACATTTTTACGTTTAGAAAAAATGTCGTTTTTTCAATGGTCAACAAGCTTTTTGTACTTTTGGGGGGCCCAGGAGGCAATATGTGTTGTCCGAATGTGGTTTCTGAAGTGGTAGGCCATCGCCATGTTTTCTCCACAGCAGTTCACGCCGGAGGCTGGGAAGTTGCTGCAAGGAGATAATTGAATGAGTATTCATACAACATATAAATGATAATTACAACATATAAATGATTCACTACTTACGTACATAGATTGAAATTAAAAAGGGAAACAAATTATTGATAACAGTCATAACAAAAAAGTGGATGCAACCCTGGATATGCTGGAAAGGTTTGTGTCTCTTGGAGTAGAATGCTTTAATGATTTAATTCTTGAAACTAAAAATGTGCTTGTGGTGCATTTGTCAGACATTAGGTGTTCTTGTTTGGAAAAAAATTTCTTTAAAGCTTTATACAAGAACTGCTCCAAATATCTGCAGTATTTTGGTTGCGTTAACTGGTTTTTGGATAGCTGAGACTAAAACGTGAAGGTCCAGTGAGGGATTTATTTTACATGCTGTTGTCGGGAATGACTCCAATTGTTGCCCAACAAAACTCACGTCACTCGTGAATAGAACTGATTTTAATATTCACTACTTCACATCTCTGAGTTGATCGCTTCACAGAGTTCGCATCACACTAATTTGCATAACATACAACGTGCAACTTATTACATAACTATCTGTCAATCAAATCTTAACAATACTCGGACCCAGTCTCCGACACTGTCTTGCGATTGATGTAAATATGAGAACCATGATTTGCGTGGGCCGACGGTCAGTGTTGAGCATTTTCTTGCTTCAAAATACAATAAACCACTTGAAAACAAATTGCTCCTACCTTATATATGGCTTTATATGCCTTCTGTAGACGTGGCTTCTCCCCGCCAGTCTTCTCGCCGTTGTAAGCCGTAACCAGCGATATATCCACTGAGCTTCTTCGGTTGTTCCATGACCCTGCGGGTCAATGTAGCTTATTGTAATGGAATCACCTTGCGATTCCACTACCCGGCAGGGCCACTTCGCTATCCCCAAGTCTTTGACAAAGCAAAAATCACCCGTTTTGAAGTTGCTCATAATTGAGAAGGTATGGTGGATTACCTCGTTTAACCTTGTGTTGACCTCGTTTTGAATCAGCCGCAGGGGAGGAATAGGAGAGACCCTGGGACCGAGGTTGCGCAAATTGTTGTGCCCACAAATGTAAAACGATTTGCAGCGATCACCAGTCAAAATAGTATAAAATGACTTAAAATATCATTCAGACTAATCGTCCATGAATTTAAAAAAAATCAAAAAAAATAATTGAATGGCAGTTTTTGGCCATGAACACATAACTAAATAAAAAAATATATATTGATTTATTACATTTTTACGTTTAAGAAAAAATATGTCGTTTTTTCAATGGTCAACAAGCTTTTTGTACTTTTGGGGGCCCAGGAGGCAATGTGTTGTCCGAATGTGGTTTCTGAACTGGTAGGCCATCGCCATGTTTTCTCCACAGCAGTTTACGCTGGAGGCTGGGAAGTTGCTGCAAGGAGATAATTGAATGAGTATTCATACAACATACAAATGATAATTACAACGTATAAATGATTCACTACTTACGTACATAGATTGAAATTAAAAGGGAAACAAATTATTGATAACAGTCATAACAAAAAAGTGGATGGCAACCCTGGATATGCTGGAAAGGTTTGTGTCTCTTGGAGTAGAATGCTTTAATGATTTAATTCTTGAAACTAAAATATGTGCTTGTGGTGCATTTGTCAGACATTAGGTGTTCTTGTTTGGAAAAAAATTTCTTTAAAGCTTTATACAAGAACTGCTCCAAATATCTGCAGTATTTTGGTTGCGTTAACTGGTTTTTGGATAGCTGAGACTAAAACATGAAGGTACAGTGAGGGATTTATTTTACATGCTGTCTTGCGATTGATGTAAATATGAGAACCTTGATTTGCGTGGGCCGACGGTCAGTGTTGAGCATTTTCTTGCTTCAAAATACAATAAACCACTTGAAAACAAATTGCTCCTACCTTATATATGGCTTTATATGCCTTCTGTAGACGTGGCTTCTCCCCGCCAGTCTTCTCGCCGTTGTAAGCCGTAACCAGCGATATATCCACTGAGCTTCTTCGGTTGTTCCATGACCCTGCGGGGTCAATGTAGCTTATTGTAATGGAATCACCTTGCGATTCCACGACCCGGCAGGGCCACTTCGCTATCCCCAAGTCTTTGACAAAGCAAAAATCACCCGTTTTGAAGTTGCTCATAATTGAGAAGGTATGGTGGATTACCTCGTTTTAACCTTGTTTTGACCTCGTTTTGAATCAGCCGCAGGGGAGGAATAGGAGAGACCCTGGGACCGAGGTTGCGCAAATTGTTGTGCCCACAAATGTAAAACGATTTACAGCGATCACCAGTCAAAATAGTATAAAATGACTTAAAAATCGGGTTGATTCGGGTTGATTCGGGTTGATTCGGGTTGATTCGGGTTGATTCGGGTTGATTCGGGTTGATTCGGGTTGATTCGGGTTGATTCGGGTTGACTCGGGTTGACTCGGGTTGACTCGGGTTGACTCGGGTTGACTCGGGTTGACTCGGGTTGACTCGGGTTGATTCGGGTTGATTCGGGTTGATTCGGGTTGATTCGGGTTGATTCGGGTTGATTCGGGTTGATTCCTGTATCCCACCACCCCCACCCACCTCCTTAGTTGGGGTTTCCTTATATCTGTTTCTGTTCTGTCGCTTCCTCCTTTGTGGTATTTTTAATGTATCGTAACATCAGCAGGGTGGAAAGAAAATCAATTTTACAGCTTGCCCTTTGGGGTAACTAGATGAAGTAATGTTATTGGGAAACTCTTCTCAAACAAGTTCTAATTAATTTCTTAACATTTTTTACAGATACATGTACAGTCTTGTATGCCGACCTGTATAATGATGCTTGTAGCCATGTGAACAAGACCAAGGCAATACAAGATGCACCAGTAAAAGCTCAGTTTAAAACTAAACCTGCACATGTAAAATTAAATCTGTATGGCTCACTCAGACAACTAAAATAATGACTTTCATGTACTGTTTACAGTGTTCATAACTATGTAGGCACTCATAATTCACCAAAAATGTACAAGTTACAAGTTGTATAAAATGTCATAATTACATTGTACATGTATGTATAGCGTATATCTTTTCAAACTACCACATTATTATACCTGTATTATAAATGTGCATAGAAATAAAAAAAACATGCTTAGAATTTTTAAGCACATTTCTGTCTATTTTTATGACTAGATTTTGGTTGTTAATAATATTCCCAAGAATTCCTGGTATTTCTCGGGATTTTTTTGTTTATTTTTATTTGTTCGCGTTTTCCCGAGAATTCCCGGGAAATCTTGGGTTTTCTTGTGTATATTTTAATTTTTTTTTACTTTTCCCGAGAATTCCCGAAAATTCTTGGGATTTTTTATGTACTTTTTAATTGTAATTCTTTTCAGCTTAGTTTTGCATTAGTTATTCTCGGGAATTCTCGAGATTCTATTGTGCCAATTAACGCGAAAGAATGTGAAAAATTTCCCAAGAAATCCCGGGAAATATTCCCAAGAATTCTTGAGAATTCTCGGATTTTCCCGAGAATTCCTTGAACTTTTTTTACACGGGAGTCTGTCAGTTTGCCAAATAACGAACGAGTGCGGAGGTTCATTGAACTGTTACAGGCAGAGTACGAAACCCAAAACTGACTCGTCCGCTTAACTGTTTGTATCTTTTCTTTGTTTTGGAATCAAATTTACCAAGTATTCCTTCTGTTTTTTCACTCTTTATTGTAATGTGGAAATGTTTACTCGCAAATATTTACTATAGTGGATTCTTTGTAGCAACATCCTGAACTTCGGGATAAATAAAAATTATAATTCTACCGTGTACATAGTTATAGTTATTTCTGCCTTGGATGTATTAGACTGCGAGCAGTCCATCTTTCTTTCTGATAGCGAGCGCGAAGCCCGAGAGAGCAGAAATCGAGCGCGAAGCGTGAGCGAGCGGAAGTTCGTGACTCACTTCCGCTCGGCCCATTTCCCACTCGCTCGCGCTTCGCGCTCGATTTCTGCTCTCTAGCACTTCGCGCTCGCTATCGAAAAGAAAGAAGGACTGCTCGCAGTATATAGATGTATTTTCATTAGGTTTTCTAAAATCTGGAAGCTTTGATTGTAGGATATTTGAACCGCAAAGGTACGGGTTGCACTACAGCCAATTTTGACCAATTTTGTTTATTCAAGTGTCAAATCTGTCAACACGTAACGTAAAAATCGTAAAATACAGTGCGACCCCCAGTTTCAATTTTTTGCCAATTTTTTGCGAATTGCCAAATTTTCGCCAATCTTCAAAGAAGCCGAAGTGTTGCCCTGGAGGCGACCAAATTTTTGAAAATCACACAATTTTGTTATTTTAGCCCGTTTTAGCCATTAAACTGTCATTCACGCAAGATGATTCGCAAGTTTAGCGCGTGCAATTACGGAACAAAATTTTTTTTACCTGGTTCATCTGACTCTTTTAATAATTATTTCGACCGGAAAACGAAGAACATGAACATCGATATTACGCCGCGAATGTCTATGACTACACTGGGTCTGATCGGAACCAAATTTACCGGCGGCAATTTGGAGAACAATTCGTCTCAAGTTCAAAACAATCTCCTTCGATTGCAATTGAAGCCAGCAGCAAGAAACGTAGACTTTCTAAAAGCCCTTTCCAATATTATTTTTCCCTTTCGTTGGTTTTGGTTTCCTCTCGCGACGTTCCTCGATCGTTGTCGCGCGTCGTCCGGTTTCGCTCAAAGAAGACGACTTGTGGCAAGTCTACAAGAAACGACGAAAACCAAGAAAGCGAAGTACGAAACGTGGTCCCAAGCCGTTTAAGTTTACATTTACATCAATCAGGAGAGTTTTGGAAAAACACATCTTGGTTTGAGTGCGACCACCACCAAAATTTGGCACTTGCGAATTTTTTGCAAATTTTTCCTCGCCCAAAATTACAAATTTTTTTATGTAAACAAAATTGGCTGTAGTGCGACCCGTACCAAAGTACGTAAAATATAACGTCTGCGTTGTAACATAAATCCAAATAGACCGCGCATTTCCTATGCAGACAAGAGACTATAATCACAGCAAATTAAATATAAGTGAAACACTGATAACAGCACTGAAGATATAACATATTATGTGAAAATGTCGGTCGCCGGAGACTTGGACTCGAACCTCTGTCTCCGGCTTGCAGTCAAGGCGGACGTGATAACCATTGTACACCACAGGAGAACCCACGGTCTGTAGCTAATACTATATTACATCAGAGGTCACAAAGCTTCACAAGGTCTCCCACACGCATTACCATAGATTACACTTGTAGTATCTATTGTTTTGAGATATGATCATCGATATCTTATCTATTTCTCGAAGAACCTTATACAGTCAAACCTCCAGTGTCCGCTAAATACGGTGTCCGCTTAAGACAGGTTTGATTGTAGATGTCTTAACAAGTTTTCAGCTTTAGTAACTTTTTAGTGGATCTTTTAAATAGTGTCACCAATTATTAAAATTAGTGTGTACAACACTTAAGACGACTGACAATAATTTTTTACATTACATTACATTACAGTACAGTACAGTACATTACATTACAGTACATTACAGTACATTACATTACAGTACATTACATTACAGTACAGTACATTACAGTACATTACATTACAGTACATTACATTACAGTACATTACATTACATTACATTACATTACAGTACATTACAGTACATTACATTACAGTACATTACAGTACATTACAGTACATTACATTACATTACAGTATCGACGTGACGATCTAAATATACCAAATATGTATATGATCACGAACAAAACTAGTATGGTAGGTAATAATTATAATAATTATGTTAACCAGGTGTAATCAACCACATAAATCACAAGCAAAAGGAAACTGATTTTCAAGTTCTTGAGTGGAGTGTCTTTCCGAATGCCCCAATAAATCGTTGAAATACCTTTACCATATATAATTACTACAGTATACATGTGATTTTTCCTGTACTGAATAGTCAAAATTTATCAGTTCCCGTATTTACTGTAAATAATACCTCGATGATTATTTAAGCGGATACTCAGTATTAAACTAGAGAATGTGATTTTGCCTGTACAATAGTCAATAATTATTGACCAATCAGCGGACGGGACATCTTCAGCCGTAATAATAAACAATATTATACATTGGAACTAATCCTCATCTATCATAAGGACACTATCAACAGGAAAAAATGATCAATAGTTGTGTCCTTATTTTCTATTAAAGATAAATATTTTGCCACAGGAAAATGAGGCCCCATTTACACGAACCCGGTTTCATTTGTAACCGCATCGTTTTCGATGTCCGCTACGTCTTCCGTTTACATGACTACGATGTGTAACCGTGTCGTTAGGAAAACGCTGTTCAAAGTAGAGCGTTTTCAAAACCATACGGTTACGAGTACCTTGTAAACGGGGTAACCGTGTAGATTTGAAAAGGATTAAATTTGGCGCGAAAAAAGACAGGCGTCAATCTTGGCGGGAAGAATCTCCACTGATTAAAATGCTGAATACTTTGTTTGCGGTGTCGTTTTATTACCTTTTCCTTGCTGGTTTCTTTAAGTTTCTTTAAGGTTACTGTAAACCTTGGTGACCATGTTGCGTAAAAAGTCTCGCAATCGCACAGTTTTAGAGTAAAGTACCCAAACCTATATATCAATTTAAAGCGTATAGAATGAAAAAAAAAAAAAAGAAGATAATAATTTCCCCAAGAAAATAAAAATTGTAGCCGCTACGGCAATTTGAACACAATTTGACCGGCCATAAACGTGAATTACTCGCGCTTCCATTTAGCTGTACAAAAAATCCAGTTATTGCATGATATTGAGCAGATGTTGACTGCCAAAAGTGTGTCGGGGAATTTCATATTTCCCTCTAGTTTTGAAATTACAGGCCCAAATAAACGTAATTCACAGTGGAAGAAAATCATTACTCGAACTTTAAAATGCTTTTATTTCTTTTTAAAAACAGATATCAAAATTTCCCGACACTCTTTTGGCAGTCAACATCTGCTTAATATCATGCAATTAATAACTGGATTTTTTGTACAGCTAAATGGAAGTGCGGATAATTCACGTTTATGAACACCTGTCAAATTGCGTTCAAATTGCCTTAAGTTTCTTTTTTTGACTACAAAAATGACGGTGCTGCAAGGTATTGTCGTGTCCAGATCCCAGCTAAAAAAATATGCCACGGCCATGACGTACAGCACAGAAAACGGAAAAATCGTGTTCATGTAAACAACCGTGTAGTTTTGGATACGGCTACGAGATCACGTGACCGTGTAGATTTGGAAGCGCGTTCGTGTAAATGGGGCCTGAGTTGCTATTATATACAAGATTCTCCTGGCCAACTACTAGTAAAGTCATCCAGACCTGCCTCAGTTGTATTTACACCTGGAAATCTCGTACCCAGATCCCACTCTGCGCAGAGCGCCGTGCGAAATCTAGGTACGCGATTTATACAAGCTATAGAATTAAGTTACTTACTAATTACTTTGTTACTCCAAAAAATTAAACGTTATTTTAGTATACATAGCATTTTAGATTATAATCCCCCTGCTGTTTACCTTGTGGAAGATACAGTGGCTGCTTGCAGTGCTGGGTCTGAAATCGAGCCCTAAGACACTTCAGTGACGCAATAAAAACCATCAGGATTGGAATAACTTAACCAATATTTGCCTTATTTTGTGTTTCATTTCGTTATTTCAAGAGTTTTGATGCCATTCAAGATTACATGCACATCATATTTTCAATTTTTCAGAAGCAAAATTCATTTCAAATAAAGCACAAACTTCCCAAGGGCTTATGTTCTGAATTTTTGGACATATACAATTGATCTACATTGAATTTCCTACGGAATATTTCCAGTTTGATGAAAAGTTTTCTCTGTTTTGAGACAGCGATGCGAAGAATTCGTGTTGTGGCAGGGCGCGCGTGTTTTCCCGCCACACGTGACGTCATTCGTCCGTCTGTACTCTAATAGAGGACGGTTCTAAACCAATCACAGCGCGAGTTTTACACAGTAAATTATATAAAATAGCATATCGATTTCACTAAAAAATATATCATAGCAAACTTTAATCCAAGACCATTAACTGGTGTAAATTTCAAGTTAGGTGTGGCCCCAGAAAACTGTATCGAAACAAAAGAAATCCCTAAACCATAGCATGATATCCCGATGAAAAATTAATTTAAGGAAGAGTCAATTATTTACTGTTGTCCCCACTTAATTTTATGCAATCTTGTACTACTGGTGGAGATTTGTAGCATGACATCAAGAGAGGATGATGACATGTATTTTCTCTGGAGTCGAGAATTCTCACAACCTCGTTCCCAGGGTCTCTCTTCTTCCCGCCAAAAGCGATTGAAAAGAGACCTCTCTTTTCAATCGCTTTTTGGCGGGAAGAAGGGAGACCCTGGGAACGAGGTTGGAATTCTTATTCTCGTCAACGAACTGATTCAACTGTATGATTTAAAGCTTGGGAAAATACCGTGGGAATGAAATCTTTGCTGGTGGATTATTTTGGCGCATAAACTCCAAACATCACTCGTATTTTTCGACCCTAAAGTTCGAGCCCCGAGGGCAAGAAAAAAATATGTATACCTTTAGAACGTTAAAGTTTTGAAATAAGAAATGGATGAACGTAGAATGGTAGTGGTGTGACAGGTGTGGCACTAAATTTGTGCGGGTTCTAAGTTTTGCGATTTTTGCCCTTGTTTTCAGGATCCTCCCAAAAAAGTTCCCGCAAAAACATATTCCCGAAAAATGTTTTCCGCAAAAATGTTTAATATTAGATGTCGTCCACCGTATTTAAAAAGTGTACGTTACGTTGTTTTACCTATATTTCCATTATATGAATAAAAAAGCAAACAATATTACACTGCACTACACTGAAACAGTTCCAATTGTAAGCGACTTGCTGAAAATCGCAAAAATCTTGCAAAACACAAAAAATTATCAATCCCCAAAATTAAACTCCCGCAAATATTTAGTGCCACACGGTATAAGTAGAATATACATGATCATCACTTCACTTCTCATCTCCCCCGTCGAAGGTTTTTGTGTACATTACACAAGTATTGCAAATAAATGACTAAGAACGATATCGAGCAGTTTTAATTTAAGGGCCTCCACAGACTAGAGAGATAGTTGTCGACAACTATTTAGTTGTCGATCATAAAACGTTGTCGATAACTAAAAAGGCAGTGTGTGAAGCTAGTTATCGATAACTAAGGTCCTTACTTATCGATAACTAGCTTCGCACACTGGCTTTTTTGTTATCGACAACTTTTTATGGTCGACAACTATCTCTCTAGTCTGTGGATGCCCTAAATGGTTCTCAAACGTTCGTGCCTAAAAGACGGTTAAACTAAGAAACAGTCAATAAAGTTGTACGAAATTAATACTTACCAAAACAACCATCACACAATGAGAAAATGATTCCAAATGATAGAAAAAAGATAAAAATGCTAGAAGCCATTCTTCGTGATACTCTGGTCATGCAATAATCACCGAATGGAAACCGACACTCCAGGTTTCGCCTCCAGTAAATATTTTTCACTAATGAAAACTCAACCTGAAGCAGGTGTTATTTTAAGGAATGAGAACGAATTCTTTAATTAAATGGTTCAATCCTTGGCATTTTCGAGATAATCAATGAGTTATTATACATTTTATCACAGTGTAGAATAGACGCTTGTTTTGACTGTTTGGATGAGTTGTAATTGAAATGGAGACATATTACGTATCCCGTCGGAATTTGATTGTTTCTGTCTTGAGTTATTTGAATTGATGAAAAATCGGGAATGGAAACCGGGTGATAAGCTTGAAACTAATTCCAAAGGCTGAATCGCATTTTTTCACTCGAAAGAACAAAACTGAGGAAACTTGTAATAGCCCTTCGGTTCGGCTTCATTTTCTCTTGATGGAACCTAACGGGAGAAGTATACTCTTCAAGTTTGTTTGGACTCGTCGTTTTATCGATGTAGGATTGTACATGTCAAGTAGCTCACAGCGGAAAACTCCAAAACATGTGAACAGGTGAATAAAATTTAAGCTTACTTGGCTTGAGTTTAATTGCAGTGTATCTTTATTTAGACGACTTACATTTTTTTCTTAAGATGTACATCACAGGAGACCTTATCGATCTGTTCTAAGTACCTTGAAAGTTTTCCGAAAAGTTGCGCTCTATCAACAAGTAATTGCAAGTTGTCCTCGTACAATTAAGAATTAATTTTCATTTTTATTGTCAAAGTTTCACAAATTGCACTCGTCGCTGTGCGACTCTAGCAACTTCGTGCTACAAAATATGCGTGAAAATTAATCCTTATTTGCGCTCGGCCCCCATGCTATTACATATACAAATTACGACCCATAAACAATATCCCGATCTTCAATTAAGGAATGATAAGACATAACTCGTGATCAATTAATAATTACAAGTACAGTGGAGCCCCGTTAATACGACCACCGTCGGGCCATGAAAATTTGGTCGTATTAACGGGGTGGTCGTATTAACGGGGTAAGGTCAAATTATTGTGTTTTACCCTTCTAAATAATGCCATGACAACTATACCTTTAATTCCGCTATAAATTGAACACGCTAATCACTAACAACTTTGCCGGACAGCACTCACTAAAATGCGTTATTGTTTGTCAGATTGTGTCTGTTTTCATTCAGCAGTCTCACCGGGCATTTTGACTGGTCGTATTAACGGGGTAATTTTATAAAGAAAATAACGACTGGGGACTCCAAAAGGTGGTCGTTGGTCGTAATAACGGGGTGGTCGTATGGCGGGTTCCACTGTACTAAAAGTGCTAAAACACCTCGCCATAAAGATAAATATTTCGCAGTATGGGAACATGGGGATGACTGACTAAAAAGTTTTCTACTGTACATAGTTATTGTTATCAGGAATCCTTTATTTCTGCCTTAGAGGTATTTTCACTAAGGCTTTATATAATCTGGAAGCTGTTTCAAGCAATTAGTTATTCTGGTATTAACAATAAATTATCACTTAAACGCTCTTTGATTGCAGAATATTTTGGCCTCAAAGTAAAATGCAACGTCTGCGCTGTAACATGAAGCGATCAGAAAGTAATAATATGATAGTACAAGTTACACCTGAGCGTTCAGTTTCCAGGTTTCCCCAGTAGTTCAGTATCCATATATAATACACATGTGGCATCGTGAAATGACGTATTTAGCGCCTCACCAATGAAACATAATGACTCCGACCATCATCCCACTGCGCACGCATCAACTAAAAACTGTTTGAGAACTGAAGCTCTTCTTCTTTACTTTCACTGTTTTTAGCCAAATTTACAAAAAGACTGTGAAAAGGATGCGCTTTAAGGTGATTCCTTACTATCGCATTGCGCATCCTTACTGCGCATGATTTCACACGTAATTAGCGGGCGCACATTAAGAAAATGGCGGCTTTTCCTTTACTGCTAAGCTCGCCAGAGAGATGAATCGTCGTTTTCTCGTAAACGAGTACGGTGACCTATCAATTTTTTCTTATTTTGAGTCTAGCAATCACCTTCTTTCTATAAAATAAATATAGACTAATTTCTATTGCAGAAGAATAAATAATCACCGGAAACGTGAACTTTGCTAATAAAAACGTTTCTGGAAGCTGATATTGTAAGGAATTAAGGGGTATATACAAGGTCCTCCTGTTCCTAAACGAATACCGGGACCCCCCTTTTTTATTTCAAAATTTAAGTTCCCTTAAGATAAACAACCAATAGGCAAAGTTTGAATGAAAATCTATTGTAAGTTCTATTTCGATGGAATGACCTTAATGTCTGTTTCGCAAGTGAAGTACTACTTTTTCTGCAAAGGTTTGCAGAATAAAGCAGCCATTTAAAATTGATTGATTTTAATTTTATTTAAAGTGTAAATTGTCATTTGTTTTCTTTCATTAGCACATTTTTTCAGTTTTATTATTTACGCTCGTGTAATGCGAGTGTAAATCTGCTAATTTAAAGGTCAAAGCCTCAATCAAATCACTGATTTTTACTGAGTTGGATTTTTAATTTTTAATCTTAGATGCAAGTACGTGTTCAACCTCGTTCCAGGGGCCTCTTCTTCCCGCCAAATGCATCAGAAAAGAGACCCTGGTTTAAGCTGGTCACGTGTCTAAGTGACATTTTTAAACCCTGGGGAGGGCTCCTATAAATTTATAACGAATCTTTGTCGATCGCGCTTCTTTTGACGACAAACCGCCACTGTTCACAGGGAATTGCGGTCGTTTTAAGATCTCTTTTAAGCCCAAGCAAGTTAAGTGTTTAGAGGCAATTTACTGTGGCCGAGATGTTGTTAAACCGGCAAACCAAGGGTGCCTACCATTTAGCCAAAAAATCCGGAAATCAAGCGTTTATTTTGCGAGTCTCAGTCTAAAAAATTTTAAATGCTGTAAAATCTAACACATCGCACAATGTAAATAAACAAAGTGAATGCACGTTGCATGTCAAGTTATTTATTTATTTATTAAGATCCTAAAGGTTAAAGGTAAAGTGGGTGCAATGAAAACAAACAGGAACAAACAATAGTATGTAATTTACCTGGAGTTGGGTTGAATTTTCTTGAAGATTCATACTGATCGCAATGTTATGATCGGCTCATTTTGTCAACTTTTATAAATAGTATTCGCAACGCCGTCGGTAGCGACAAAATACACGAGACCGTCAAATGAACAGAAAATATAATCGAGAAAAACATTGTTACCGAATAAATAAAAACTATAAAGATTTTATTTACCCCTTTCCTGTCCTGTATTCGAAACTAAAAGTCCGCAACGGCTGCCTTTCGAACCTTCGCCTGTTCTTTGTGCAGATGGCGATATTTCGATAAAACACCTATTTATATAGAAGAACTCTGGCTTTCGTTGATCGTTGAAGGCTTCAAAATTCATTAATCATCTTTTGCATGGACTGTACAATAGATGTGATGTGTCAAATATAATTTATCTTGTCCCAAATTATGGTCCAACAATCCATAAATACGCTCAGTGCAGTGTAGCGCCATAAATATCTTCAGAAGTACAATGGCGAGAAGTGCGCGATTTCCTTTAGCAAAGAAGATTCTTTGAGCAGGATACATCGCCAACCGAATTGCACAGCCTGCAAAAACTCGAATTTTAACATAATAGAGCAGACGATTTATTTGGCATCTTGGAACCACCAAAGTGTTTACCACGAAAACACGTCCTGATTTATAACACTCAGTAGAGACAAATTTCACCCTTAGCTGCCCCTCCCTCGAATCGTTTATTTGTAATCTCCCAGATTCTGGGAGACACGTGACCAGCTTGAACTAGAGTCTCTTTTCTGATGCTACAACTACTACTACTACTACTACTACTACTACTACCACTACTACCACTACTACTACTACTACTACTACAACTACTACTACTACTACTACTACTACTACTACTACCACTACTACCACTACTACTACCACTACTACTACCACTACTACTACTACTACTACTACTACTACTTCTACTACTACTACTACTACTACCACTACTACTACTCAGTACAACTACTACTACTACTACTACTACAACTACTACTACTACTACTACAACTACTACTACCACTACTACTACTACTACTACTACTACTACTACTACTACTACTACTACTACTACTACCACTACTACTACTCAGTACAACTACTACTACTACTACTACTACTACAACTACTACTACTACTACTACTACAACAACTACTACTACCACTACTACTACTCAGTACAACTACTACTACTACTACTACAACTACTACTACTACTACTACTACTACTACTACTACTACTACTACTACTACTACCACTACTACTACTACCACTACTACCACTACTACTACCACTACTACTACTACTACTACTACTACTACTACTACTACAACTACTACTACCACTACTACTACTCAGTACAACTACTACTACTACTACAACTACTACTACTACTACTACTACTACTACTACAACTACTACTACCACTACTACTACTACTACTACTACTACTACTACTACTACTACTACTACTACTACTACTACTACCACTACTACTACTCAGTACAACTACTACTACTACTACTACTACTACTACAACTACTACTACTACTACTACTACTACTACTACTACTACTACTACTACTACTACTACTACTACTACTACCACTACTACTACTCAGTACAACTACTACTACTACTACTACTACCACTACTACTACTCAGTACAACTACTACTACTACTGCTTCAACTATAACTACTACTACTACTACTACTACTACAACTACTACTACTACTACTACTACTACTACTACTACTACCACTACTACTACTCAGTACAACTACTACTACTACTGCTTCAACTATAACTACTACTACTACAACTACTACTACTACTACTACTGTTATAACTATGCAATTAATGGAATGGTCCATGAAAACAACAAAACACGAAAGTTCAGAAATTCACTGGTCTTATTTTCATCTCGGTCTTCTTCAGGTTGTAAAAACTCATCTTCCAGTGATACCAGCTCACACCATAAGCGTACGAAGAGTTATTTCTGCGAAGATACCTGCCATTCAGGTTGGACCAGTGACACCTGTAGTACCACCAGGCTCCTGTAAACCGTATGGCACAGTTTTCTACTGAGTTAGCATCATTATCTTGATCTTTAGTTGAAAATGGTTGACCGCCATGAACTTTGAGGGAGTCACCAGCAGTTCCTGAGGGATTAAATCAAGAAACGTGCAAATATTATAAAAATGACGTCATAACAATGTCACAATGTAATTATACCACTCACACTAAACAGTATTAATGCGAAAAAGACCATCGCGTGAAATGACAAAACAGACAAATATGATATAGAGCGGTTTTCAATTGCGTGTCGAAAGTAATTGCTTTGGTTTTGCTGTACTACGTGCTATGATTGGTACAAAAAACTCGCGCCACCTTCTCAACCAATCAGGTGCAAAACAAAAACCAATCGCGACTCGTCATACGCCTTTCCGCGCTTTGCGCCAGTCACGTGTATTTTCTTTGAGTTCTCATTGGTTCAACGTGTTGTTTTCGTTGTTGTGATTGGTCACTGTAATTACTTTGGTTTTGGTTTCACGACACTCAGTTGAAAACCGCTCTACTGTAATTATAACTTACAGTGTCAAAAACATAAACTTTAAAAACATTATAGAAAACATCGGTGTACTGTGAAGTTCATTGATAAAAATACGATGGATCTAATACGATTATATTGTTCCTTTGGGGTGTCCGCTTAAAGGAGCTTAGAATAAAACAGAAAAATCCAAATCGTACCACTCAAGAGTGTCCGCGGGCGCTTACGGGAATGTGTAAATACAGAGTTTGTGTGAGAGTTCGAATGGGGTTTGGTCAAGGCGGCCGTAAGTAGAGCCGTCCGATTACATTTAGAATAAATAAAGGTCACAATAACGCAATTTTAAAGGTTTAATTCGCTACCAAACTGTTGGTGCTGAGGGAAAAGCACTATATATATACTATATATATTCATTTGAAAATGAAAAGAAAACAAAAGGAATATAAATAAATAAAACAAATTACCTGTATATGAACCGAGGATGAGCTGGTACTTGTCATTCTCATTCTTAACACCAAACATGTCATACTCGGCATACGCGGTATTCCCCTCAAAGTCTTCCAAGTCCACACGCAGCATATTGTTATTATCTGAGGTCAGGCGGTGAATCTTGTCAAGTCCCAGCCAAAATTCACCTCTCAGATCACCGAAGCCATGTTTGTAGTCGCTCCAGTTAAGGTAAAAATCAACTGAGCCGTCCAGTCTCTTCTGGAACACTGTCCACCCCCACCGGCTGTTGTTTGGTCACAAAACACATCAAAGGCAGACAAATTGTCAGGTTTGATGGTGTACACACCGTCTTTTCTTTCACCAGATTTGTACATTTCAGCGCAGGTCCTCTTATAAGCTGCATGAAAAAGAAAATATAATGAAACCATGTTAGAAATTCAAATATGGCGTGTAGTTTATTTTTCGTGCACTCTCATTGGCTACTCAAACTTCGGTTACCCCTTGTTACTGACTTCGAGCAAAACAAAATGGCTTCTCGTTTTGCTTTGGCAGCTGTTTTTACTTTACTGTTAATTGTGTTATAAGCTATACCTGAGGATAACAATGGTGGGTGTAGCAGTTCCAATTAGAACGTTTTTTACTGTCAGTGATAAAAACACTAAAACTGTTCACTAAACAACAACATCCATACGCCTATAATTTGAGAGGGGAGTATCGTGCCCCCATGTACTCTAAACAGTTTAATTCTTTCAAATTTCAACAAAAGGCGCCAAACTCTCTGACTTCACCTGAAACAATTTTATGCTTAAATAAATTCAATGTACCTGAACACGAGCGTCCATCTCCAGCAAATCCGTCCTTACAAGTACAGTTATGTGAGCCAACAGTGTTGGTACAGTTGGCATTCACGTCACAATCATGGCTGCCGGTAATGCATTCATCGATATCTAGATTTAAAAAAAGGATATACAAGGGGCAGAGTCTTACCGCTAGGAACTCCAATTATCAATTGCACCGATACTAAAATAAATTCAATGAACCTGCACACGAGCGCCCATTTCCAGCAAATCCTTCCTGACAAGTACAATTATGTGATCCAACAATGTTGGTACAGTTGGCATTCACGTCACAATCATGGCTGCCGGTAATGCATTCATCGATATCTAGATGATGCAGATAACAAAAGATTTCCAATGATCTGTTTTGCGGAAGTCAAGTATTCTCTAAGGTCATTTCTTCTATTTGGAATTCTTACAAGCTAAAAATTCGAGTCATTCGAAGAAGCTTTATACAAGCAATAAACTTTGAGCCTACGGTAGTCCAAAGTTAGGTCAGCATACTAACAACAAAACAAAGGTATCTTTATGTTAATTTTCAGCCCAATGATCGGTGTGTCGAAGTAGTCCAGTGGTTTGAGATTTGGACTTCAAAAAAGTTCGCCTTTGGAGTCGCCGGTTCAAATCACAGAAGTGTACAAACGAAAGATTAAATAAATAAATCACTAAATAAAATAATAATAATAAAAAAGAGATAAATTTATAATTTAGTGCATAAATTAATATTCATCAATTAAAGTTTACAGCCCATCAACCGAGTAAGCGAGTGAAAATGTGCGTAACAGTTTCCACAGCTAAACTCGTTTCATTGCATTCACTCGTAAAAATGGAATAAGACTAGTAACAAATGCTTTGTCGTTTAAAGGGAAATCCTGGAGTTAAATTAAATTTGAAACAACAGCAGCAACTAACCATCTAAGTTCATGTCGCAATAAACCCATATTTCCGTTCCAGTCCCATTTGGATCCAGCCAGTACTTGTTGCTAATGGTGTCCTTGCCTTCACTTGCCTTTATTTCCTGGCACGACTGGGCTGGTAGCTCCGGAATAGAACCAAGAGGAGCTGTGATAATTTCACACGTATAAATTTATTTATATTTTTGTTTTACAATATTCGGCCTGGGCTTATTATTTTCGTTCGTGATCCAGGAGGGGGGGGGGGGGGGGGGGAGATGGAGTGGAGGGGGCAGAAAGTCCCCCCCCCCCCTATGTATCTCGCTATGAAAATGAAACTTGCAAAAATGTTAATTAAGTGACAGTCACGTGTCGATTATGACGTCATATGCCAAAATGACGTCATACATGTAAAAACGCCATCTTTGATCCGTCTTCTGGGATTTCCAGATCGTTCAGAAATGTCGGAAAATCTCCAAATTTGATTTAAAACAATCGAAAAAATATGAGAATTGAAAATCTATAAATATTTTTCGTAAAAAGCGAAAATCTAATGAAAACTGAAAGTTAAGTTAAACAAACACCAAATTTTGGGTTGAACGAGTTATATCTCGTAAAGTATTCACACTATGAAAATGGTCTTATCTGGTGTATAAAGTTACAGTTACCTGTCAATTATGACGTCATATCACCCCAAAATGACGTCATCTTTGATCCGCCATCTTGGATTTAAAGATTGCTCAGAAAATCTCCAAATTTGATTTCAAAAAATCAAAAAAATATGACGAAGCTAAAACTGCAAAGATTTTGGAATAAACACTTCGTAAAATTTGAAAATCCTACTGCAAAACAACAATTTGTGGTAAAACGTCCTGTCAAAACTTGGTTGCCATGGAAACGTCAAATCACATGATAAAAGAATTGACAAACAAAAATGTTCCCAAATAATTTTTAGGAAAGGTCACAAAGTTTGGTTTGTATGCTCTTTACGTAAGATAAATTTGAAATCAGCGCGGGCACTTTCTATATTGAAACGTATTGCGAAAAGGTTAACCTGAAAAACGACGGCCGACGTTTTTCAGGTTTAGGGCTATTTGAACGAAACAAGTGGTAAATAATGCTTAGAAATCATCTGCATTTGTTATGTAAGTAATATTCCGTCTTTGAATTAATATTTCATTCACATGTTTGAGTTTACAACTCGTAAAAAAATGATAATATTTTAAATTCCAAATTTGCAAAAACACTTATCTTATATATTCATTGTAAAATCACGTTATTTTTTATTTCCGAGGTGATTATTAATAAAGTTTTTCTTCTTATTTAAAATATCTCAAGCACCAAAATGAAACATACATTTGTTAAAAGAACAGACATTTGAGCCTCACTACAATGGCCACCTTGGGACATACGTTTTAAACTGGTAGGTTTCAATAAGAGTTAAATGTATGGTCGCATGGTCGGGACCAAAATCTTGGACGTTAGAGAGAGGTGCCGTTACGAAAGGTTCAAATGTATTTCATGCATTTACTGAGTACATACCCCTGCCGTTTAAGCGTCTGATGTAAAACCGTGCAGGATCTGAGCGGAAATTCTCAGGTCTTGCCTCCTTGGTGCGGTTATTCAGTTCGCAATACTTTCCTCTGTGTTGTAGTTATAGCTCTGACAGGTGATTTCTCTTTCGCATCTGACATCGCACTTGTGAGGGGCTGTTGCTGGAAACTTTTTAAAGACGAACCCCTTGAGAGCCATGCCAGGTATGTTAACTTCTGTCCTGCATCGATTATCAGCAGTTACGAAGTTCATGAAAGAACCGAAGAGGAAGAAACAAGCAACTATCCACTGCATTTCTCCAATCCTTTGTAACTGCAGGGAAAGAGTAAAGAGCGGGCGATATACGCAAAATCTGTCTGAAACAAAAATTAAGGAAGATGTTCCGCTTTAGATGTCCAGCTATTCACGGCCTAAGTGAAGTAAACAAAAAACGTAAGAAACTATTTAGTCCGCCTCGACATTATTTTAATTCCGCTTGTAAAACAGACACTGTGTCTTATAGAAAGACTGAGTTCAAATTGAATTGATTAACCCTATCTAGTTTCTAATGCAAGTGAAAACGAAAAATGAAATATCATCAGTGAAATAGTGAAGAAACATATATATATTAAAAGGTTTCATAGTCGTTATCCACATGTTGAAAAGAATATCAAGGTAAACACGATAACATTTTTAAACTTCACTAAATTGAGAAAATATAAACTGAGGCTTGCTTTAGGAAATTTAAATAACACAGATAGAGTAAGTACCACGTTCTAAGGCAAACGCCAGCTTGTAGTTGATTACCTTAACTTTTCCTCGAATCGTTAAATAAATTCATCAGAAAAATCGGAAATAATTCACATATACGTTCATGGCAAGCGCGAAATGACTCACTTTGAAGTAGAAACGGCAGACGGCGGACAGCAGGAAAACCGTGAACGTGATGCTTTTAAATCTCTCTATTGATTAACTCCGGCGGGGTAGCGTTTCAGGTCAACTTAAAAACTGATGACAATTTTCTAGAACAGCTGTGTTGTCGAGTACGAGGCACGTACGCTGTGGTAGAGTAACAGTACTTGGCTGCTAAACAACAGCATGTCGCACGTTGATCAATTAAACATTTGAACACGTCATTAAAAATTATAAACTTTTGGCAGCCTAAAGACATAATCTTACGTGTTGCACTTTCACTCGGGCCGTGAATAGCTGGACAACTTAAAACATCTTACGCGCCAAGAGGGCAAAACAAAACAGTTCCAATTTCCAAATTGCGGTGTGTTTTTTTTTTAAAGAAAAACTGCTGTTAATTTGTTATGTTTTGTGAGCACTGATCTCGCGTTCAATATAACAGTTGTAATCGAAAACTCCCGAATCCGAACGAATCTATTTTGCTGCAAAAATTATTTTGACGGCAGTGTTTTCTGAAATTTGCCTAAAAGAAAGAGATTATCAAGTCCTTTTTCAAAACAAATTGCCACAGATACATCAAACAGAGGCTTGCGGACTGAATTTGTTTTCGCTAAAAATAATTTTCAGCTTGCCCTAGATGGTCCTAGATGCTTACTTATCTATTTATATACTGCTTTCCTTAACGTCGTCGTTATCCACATTTTGAAAATAATATTAAGGTAAACCAGAAGCTTATCACCTAGAAGCGTATAGGTTCGATTCAATGCGTGGGTTTTTTCCCGACCAATCAAAATTAACTTCCTTATATGGAATGGCAGATGCGGTTTAACGAGCGTGTTCGCGCGCGGGATTTTTTTTGGGAATATTTTTATTCGTCGAGGCGCGTAAAAGTGCGTACTGCGTAGTCGATTTTCTGGGAATCTTTTCTGCAATTCTGAGAATCAACCAGCTTTAATAAAGTATACACACTCATTACATATCTTTTCTAGCAAAAAAATATCAAACATCAATACCACAGTTTAAAAAGCAAGTGTTTTATTGTGTACTACAACTTCATGATACGATATTTTCTAGCCACAAATTTCGAAAAATTACGAGTAGAAAATTCGCTTGCCGCAAGACAATTTTAAAGCGACAAGCTCACTAAATACGGCTAAATAAAAGACAAATCGGTAAAACGTTAATATTAGTATATGTTAATCAACCTTTTAAAGTGTTAAAGGTGGTTTTTTGGGTCGGAAGAACTGCTCTCAAAGCGCAAGCAAATGCATGAAAAAATGCAATTTCTTCCCCGCGTGATCGACAATAATCTCAAAAACATAGCTCAAAAACATTGTACAATCGTTACCCACGAGAAAAAAAACCCACATTTTTGGATAAGGAAATTATTTAAAGCTATCTGGTTTTTCTGAAGCGATACTGTCGATAGTTTGATCGAAATAACGGTTGTTTTCTTGTTGGGAAAAGTCTTATACCTACTGGAAGCGGTTGTTTTGAAATTAATAACTCAGTTTGACAGCGAAAGAAAGCTTGGCGAAAACACAAATCCTCAGCTACAAGCTCGTGAAATAAATGAATCATCGACTTATATAATTCAGTTGTACACTAACTAGACAGGTTAAACAACCCATTTCAAGCTTAAGAGGTTGTCGGCTCTCAAACCTTGTTCTTTATATATAAACCAAACTTGTAAACAACAATAATAATTATCATCCGCGCGTTGGATCGATCTAGAACTCGTTTAAAACACAACGACACCTTTTTACAAATTCGTTTGCAGTGAAATACTCCACATTTTTAGGTAACTGAATAGCTTTCTATTTTGTTAAAGCAATACTGTCGCTACTTTGACTGTAAGTTAAAATTATCTTTCTCAGAAAAAATCTACAAGAGAACTTGAAAACAACCACAATTACCGCACGCTATTTCTGTCGACAAACACGCTAAGTAAACACCAAAACATATTTACAAAAATACTCATAATTTTCGGATAAAGGAGTAGTTTTCTTGTTTCCTCGATTGATACTGCCGTTATTTTGACTACAATAATGTCCTCTTGCTCAAAAAATCTGCAAAAAGATTTACTTGCGGTTCTTTGAAATCAACAACTGTTGACAGCGATCAAAAACATAACACAAGATCCTCACCAGGCGATGGCATTTCCTCTACTGTATCTCACATATCCCGGCTAGCTGGCTAGCTCCTCAACTCGTACCACATGCGGGTCTTTTTCTTTCCGAAAATATAAAATCAAAGAAATCCTGAAGCACAGCGTATTTAGAGTATCCCGAGAGAACTTTTAAATAAATCGAAAAAATTGTCACTTTCCCTATTCACAACAAGCTTACATGCATTTCACCGATTCAAACTCATTGGGACAAGTCGAAATAGACCTTCAAGGTTTCTGTCAACTCACCGGGAACTCATCCAAATAATACTTCGACACTTAGCGCTTTCCCAGCATTACAAATGTCATAATATTTTCTTCGGGCGAAAAGTTTCCTCGCGGAGCCGCCATTACAGATGTAGTTCTCGCGAGGAGCCGCGAGGAGCGCGAAAATCCTAGTTTCCATATAAGGGCAAAATTGATTCAGCGATTCTGATTGGTCGGGAAAAAACCCACGCATTGTCCCAAACATATAAAGAGAAGTTACACGCTTCTAGGTGATAAGCTTCTGGGTAAACTTAACGTTTTTAACCTTCTAATTGCGAAAATATAAACTTTGGCTTACTTTAGGTGCTTTAGAAGAAGCTAAGAAATTTAAATAACACACTGATTAAATCCGGCGGGTGGTGTCTAGCGTCAACTAAAGCTGATGCTAACTTTTTAGAACAGCTGTGTTGTCGAGTAAGGCACGTACGCTGTGGTAAATTAACAGTACTGGCTGAAAAACAACAGCATGTCGCGCATTGACAAATTAAACATTTGAACAGGTCATTAAACTTTTGGCAGGAGCTAAATAAATAATCTTACGTTTTTGTTACTTTGTAACATTTTACTTCACTCAGGTCGTGAATAGCTGGACATCTTAGAAAGTCTTTCTGTTTACGCTCCAAGTGGACAAAAAAACCAGTTCCAATTACCAAATTGAGTTTTTTAAGAAAAGCTGCTGTTAAATTTTTATATTTTGTGACCACTGATCTCGCGTTGAATATAACATTTTTAATCGAGAACTCCCGAAACCCAGCGAATCTATTTCACTGCAGAAATTATTTTGACGGCAGTGTTTTCTGAAATTTTCCTAAAAGAAAGAGGTTGTCAAGCCTTTTTCAAATAAAACGGGGCAGATACATCTGATAGAGGTTTGCGGACTGAATTTATTTTTCGCTAAAAATAATGTTTCCAATTTTTTTATAGCTTGCCCTATGTTAAATTGCTGCCTGCTTACCGATTACTGCTAATTATGTTAAAAAAAGCAAAAGGTAAAAAGAAAACATTAATAATGGCTTTAAGCTGTAACAAATTTTCAAATGATAAGTCTGCCAATCGCTGGAGTTGGGTGAGTTTCAGTCGTTTAACTTGCTGAAAGAGCATGTACCGAATCTTTCATATTTCTCTCAGTCATTTTACATTCCTTTAAAACAAGCGCGGAATAATATCCAATCCAGGCCCGGTTTTCAAGAAAAACGAGTAAAGAGATCATCGATGATCATATTCTCTTGTATCAATATAAAAAATATCCATAAATTTAAGAAAATTTGTTCCTTTTTTATACTGCTAAAAATAACTATTTCTGGCGTTCTTTTGAACGGCAAGAGCAAATGATATTGAAACTGATTTCGGCCTTGACGAAAAAAAAGTGAAATGATCATGTTCCTCAGTCTTGAAACTCCGAACCACGGAAGGTAGGGTAATTAACGACGAAAATGTGGCGCAAAGTATATTGCTTACTAGAATGCAAGCAAAAACTCTAAAACCAAAAACATGAGTGAAATGGTTAGTTTCCAAAAAGTGTGTGAGCTGCGTAGCAATAATAATAATAATCTTTATTTATACATGATAATATTGAGCAAGTGGTACCGACGAATAAAGCATTCCATTAACTGAGAAAATGACAAGAGAAGATTCATCGAAGAAAACTGAACGTGAACGTTTGAATTTGATGCGTACGTGAGGTTCCCCAGTGCCAATCTGTATGTTCAAAACCAATTACCGGCCCGCATTTGAGACGACATTTAGCCCATGGCAAACGAGGAAACTGTTGCGGAAATGAATGTTTTCCTGTTTGCCCGCACACGCAACATTTTCAATTTTCAGAAACATTTTACGTCCGCAACAATTTATACTAGAGACGGGTAATCCGTTCAGACAAATCATCCGTCTGGTAGTTAATCCGTCTGTGTATAAATACGGGCAAACAGACGGATTATCCGTCTAGACGAACTATCTACTAAGTTCGCCTTGGCAGACGAACCGTGGGTAGTTCGTCTGGACGGATAGTTCGTCTGTTTGCTCGTATTTATACACAGACGCGGATTACCAACTACCAGACGGGTGATTCGGTCAGGACGGATTGCCGTCTCTAGTATAAACCAGAGGAAATCGAACCATCTTGCGAATTAAAGCGCATGTACCGAATCTTTCAAATCTTTCTCAAAGACATTTTCATTCCTTGAAAACGAATCTTGGACCGATTTTCGAGAGAAACGAGTAAAGGGATCGTCGAAGATCATATATATATATAAATTATCCATCAAAATAGCTTTTCGTGCTGCTAAAAAAGAACTATTTCCGGCTTTCTTTTAAACAGCAAGAGAAAATGATATAGAAATATTTTGTGCGTCACCGAAAAAAGTTTAAAAAAAAGTGAAATGGTTGTTCCCCGTGAAACCCTGACTGCAGGCAAAAGGAACTGACCTGAAAATGAAAATGTGGCGCAAAGTGTACATTGCTTATTAGAATGCAAGCAAGCCGGAAGTTCTAAAAACATAGACAACTGTGGAATGATTATTTTCCACAAAGTGTGTGGGCTACGTTAAGCACTCGTATAAAGTGGAAATTTAAGATATGTATATGAAGTGCTGGAAACAGGGAAATGTGTATGTTAATGTACAGTCCATCATAAGCCTAGAGAGCGAAGCTTAATCCTTATCCATGGGCACATACCCGTATACCTTTCTTATATATACCCTGAATAAAACAGTATGTATCAAACTAACTGCAGTTCAAATCGAACTCAATTGACAGAGTCCGTGTCAAATCCGAGTCCGAGTCAATTGACCGAGTCACTGGTCAGCGGTTTTTTTTTCACAACACCATTTAAAAAAAATACCAAAAGTATTATAACGAAAATATCGCTTTGAATAGGAAGTTTGTTTTTGCCAAATTTTCATGGTCCAACAAGGTACGACTTCTGTGCAACACTGAATGCTTGATGGAGGAAACCATTGGTTTTTGAAGTTCGAACGCGCTGATGAAAAACGAACCAGACGAACGCTTGATCGGTCCCAGACTCGATAAATTACTTTGTAATAATCCGCCATAAGCTCTCAGCGTGGTAAGTATTCGAGAGAAAATAGAGTTTTCCCTGTATTTATATATTACTGTCTACGAGTTGACTGAAATAAACGAGGAGAGAGGTTTTGCATTTACTGGCCTCGGCCTCGCAAAAGTGGAAACCACTGAACAAGTTAATTCCTCTCTTGAAATAGTGTGAATGTCATGTCTTCCTGTAGCCCGCGAACGCAGACGTATTTCCGGCTCGAGTTTCCCCGCCGAAAATACGTCTGCGTTCGCAGGCTAGTCTACCTATGGCTTGTGCACAATATGGATTTTTCCATTTTCCTTTTTTTAACCGCCATTTCGTTAAGATTTCAGGTATAGATCGTTTTCACTCACGTGACCAAATCCTTGACTACGGTTACTACGCCGCCATATTGGTGTACCAAATTTGTAAACAAAGCGACCGCGGCCTTTGAATGTGAGTCATATTTTGTGTCTGATCGTGGGCTGTGGCAATAAAAGCGGACGAAATAATTATATAAAGGATTGTACTTTGCAAGAGTGCCTTCGATAGTTATAAATAAAGGGGAAAAAGCCAGATAATCATCCGAAGAGAGAAGATCGCGGTGGATTTCGGCGATTTACAGGGATCGATCGATGCCTCAGTCGCGGATACAATTTTTGAAAACGATCGCGTATGTGAAAAGCATTTCGTTTCTGGACGGGCAGCCAAAAACTTGGGATAAATTCAACGTTGACTGGGTGCCAACTTAGTATTTAGGGCATAACAAGAAGGCAGATCGAGAAGAAGCGGCAAAAAGAAGCGAGAGGGCGAGGGAACGCGAACTCACAAAGAAGCCTGCGTTTGCTGAAAGAGAGCCTGAAATAACTCGAGGCAGAGAGAGAGAAGCGAAGAGGCAAGAATTTTATGCAGCAAATTTCAAATTTAGCCGAAGTAAAGTTTATATCTCGGAAGGTATAATCCACGAGCATTTAACTTGCATGTTTATATGACAGTTTACCATTTAGCTTTGTCCACGCTTCTATGTAGAACTGAAAGAACACTAGCTACATGCGAACAAGATTCTGCTAGCCCGGCCTTGCAACCTAGACAATGAGCAGACAAAACTGTTCCTTCTTTTCCCGTGATAATCCAAATCGGGATCAAAGAGTTGTTCATATGCTGTGAATGTCTTACCTTCGCTAAAACAACAAACTTGTTTGCGATACATATAATGTACATTGTTATGTGGCCTTTTACGCTAGTAATGAATCCAGATACTATTTGATTATATAACCTTCGAGGCTTCGGAAAGCTTTAAACTGCTGCTGGGTGTAAAAGCTAGTCTCCAACACCATAGAACAAAAGATCTGTTGATTCCACAGGAGGCAAGCAGTCCGGCTCAAAATGCTTACCCTCTATCAGCACGGGATCGATTCCAATTGCCGATAATTTCTCCAAATAACGCTGTTTTATTCGCGGTTCCAACTTCTTGGCATATTCAGAAATAGGAAAAGAAAGAATCACATCGGGATTTTCCCCAGACTTAGCTTCACTTGCTGAATTATCCATTTCTAAAGGCTACAATATGTAGAGGTGACTTGTATTTGCATGCTATTATGCTATTACGCAATCAAAAGTGGTACACCAATATGGCGACCGGAAATGATGTGACGTCACGTGAAAACGATCTATAGTTTTACACGGCAACAATTTTGTTTTGATTTGCGATGTCTACAAGAGCTTGGTAACCGGACTTGTTAATGAAAACAGGAAGCTGGATTGGACTTTGTGGACTGCGTACTTGGAATGAAATTTAATAAGGTCCTGACTGACATTTCATATTCCTCGTTTTAGTTTTACAATACAAAAAAATTATGTTAGACTCTCAAAAGTAAGTAATGTACACAAAATAACTCTTTATAGCTAGCCATGGCACTTAAACTCACCTTTCAATTCATGTAAGAGCTGGTTAGCTCGAAAACTATGCTCCTCTATACTATTGGATGAAAACCTGTGAAAAACCTGTGAAAAACCTATGAATTTACCTGTGAAAAAACCTGTGAAGTTCAAGTATTCACAGGTTTTTTCACAGGTTTTTCACAGGTTGTGAAATTTTGAAAACCTGTGAACAGGGCACTTTTCACAGGGTCAAAACCTGTGAAAAAACCTGTGAAAAAACCTGTGAAAATGAAATTTGCTGGCGGCCGTTTTCACAGGTTTTTTCACAGGGTCTAAAATCAAAAAACCTGTGAACAGGGCACTTTTCACAGGGTCAATACCCATGCCTTACCTGTGAAAAAACCTGTGAATTGCAACTTGTGAAAAAACCTATGAAAAACCTGCTGTTGGACAGCTTTTTCACAGGTTTTCTGCAGGGTCTAAAATCTAAAAACCTGTGAACAGTCTGAGCATTGGGTCAGAACCGGATCTTGTTGTGATTTCAATTGTCAGACTTGTATCAAGATCAATCCGCGAACCTTTCGTACTCAAATTTGACCAGATTGTAGTTCGAGGACTGGTCTTTCGAGATGCAGGACCTGTTAGGAAATCGAATCGAAGAAATGCTTTTTTAGGGCAAAATTTGAGAGGAGGTACAGAATTTGTTGGTCCAAAACTGCTCGAACTTGCATACCTTGTTGTAATATTTATTATTAGTATTCTAGATGCTAGTAAAACTTTGAAGTCCAAAAACTGCTCTTGCACGCTTTAAATCACCGTAAAATTTGCATCAAAGCAAAGATAAACAATGTCCAAACATTTTGACTTTATTTTATTAAATATAGAGAGTCCTAAATACCGATTTTAGGAAGATTAATGTTCACAATAACAATTCTATTGTACTAAGAAATTTGAATATCGTAGATACATTCACCTGTGACCACACAGAGGATGGTAAGCCTGTGCATTAACCGGCCTGGAACCTCTTTAAGCATTCAAAAGACCATTTTGAGACTTTTTACTTTCCAAGTAAACAAACAACAAATAACCTGCATGCACATCTGAACCTGTCAACATTAAAACCTGTGAGAAGCTGTACATGTGTAGCGAGCATGTTTGTAGCGTGACAGTTGCATAACAAAGGCATGTCTATTGGTGGTTTGCATCAATGTTACAAAGACTGTTTGCCTGCATGAACAATATCAGAAAATTAACAGCTGATAGAGCAAGCAGAAAGAAACGTTCTGTCCAAATTATAGCTTTGTAGCGTTTTTCATAACCGAGTTATTACGAAAATAATTTTCAGAAAATTACAGTATTTAGTATGCAGCCGCCATGTTGGTGCCCTTCTTTGGGACACCAATATGGCGGCCATAAAGCTGTACACGAAATAGAGTAGATTCTACCATCAACATCAATAGCTTTGACTTCAAAACTCTTTAGATATCACTTCTAAATTATTATCACGTATAAAAATTTAAAAATGACATAAAAATACCCGTTTTTGTGACAGTTCAAAAACACGTTCATCCGGGACATCGCAAATTTCAAAATGCTTTATTTTCGAAACGAAGCACTGAATCGATACCAAACTTTGCATAGAGGTTAATGTCTTGTATGTCTAGAATATGTGAAAATAATAGCTTTGTAGAATTAACAGTTTAGATTTTAGAATTTTGATGACGTCAGATGCAAACCAAGAATATATTGTGGATAATCACTAGCGGTTGTACAAACTAAGTAAGTTCTATAATTGTCCCGGCATTGCAATTCCCCAACAGTGTGACCACTTTTAATTAAGTCACATTCATGGACACAATTAATAAACTATCCAATCAGAAGCTGAAGAATATCTATTCTCGGCTAGCGCTTCTGATTGGATAGTATACGCGCACAAAATGTTGTACTTGAGATGATTAATGAGCAAATAATAACAATTTAATAATAAATATCACAGTTTATTTTTTTTCTGTCTGCTAATACAATAAACTAAAATATTACACTGGTTGGTTGATTGATTGATTGATTGATTGATTGATTGAATGAGCAGCAAATAAAATTACATTACAGCAACCATTAATAAAATTATTATTACTTTAGTTTTTCTAATATTTTAATTAATAGCATGATGTATTATATTATTATACTGACTACACTTAAATTCAACATACCATCATGATGTTTCTTGATATATTTTTCTTCAGCTGATCGATACATGTAGATATTACATCACTGCTGCTCTAGTGAAGACTCAGTGACTGTTTTTATTACTGGTTTATAGTCAGTAGATCCATCATCATGTATACACATACTGTAATACATGCATATATGCTATATATAAAACTATGTAGATCAACTGCCTGCGCCAATATATATAACTCTCAGTTATTTGTTGGTAGCTGAAAATAGAAAAAAAAGGTCATTGTTCTCTACATTTTCTACATGCGTACATCAACAAGGTTTTAAATATCTAATTCTTGTCTTATACTATCAGCAGAAACAACATAAAAAAATACAAAATATTGGAAAGTTGGCTGCCCTTATCGGTATATAAATTATGATAAGATAAAGACTAAAGATCCATGTAGTGTGACTGGCAGTGGGAACCTCAATTTAATTTTATAGCAAACAATCTTTTTATTTATTTATTTATTGTCCATTCCAAATATAAAAATAAAAAACTCAAAATAAAATTCATTCTGCATTTCAACAAAAGAGCAACTATAGTTTTTTACACTTGAAGTAACAGGCAGTACATTGAGTACATGACACAACTGGAGCTTAGAATTTAAGGATTCAATGCCAAAATGCCATATTTTTGTTCATTAATTGGGACAATAAAATTTAAGCATAATAAATTATTATTCTCAATTATGTTCATAATCAGAGCCACATAATTTTCACCAAACCTGAACTTATTTATGAGAAATTAAAACTGCTCCAGCTGCTACCTGAACTGGAGACATGCTTGAGTTTATAAAATTGTTCTACATGAAATTATGGAAGCATTGAAGACATTGAAGACAGGTCTTGTCTGACAAATCATCACTTGAACTTAGATTAAACTCAACTGAATTACCTTACCTTGGATCAAAAGAAATGTTGACAGTGATTTGTATGTGCATCAGTATGAAAAGTTGAAAATGAACAAGAAATGACCCGAGAATAAAAGAAGACATCTTTGAAATGACAGCAAACTAGCTAGCCTCCTTGCTTTCTCTGCCCAGCTTGCTGATTGCTGATTGGTTCATTTCACTTGCAAGCCGCTTTTTTCTCCCGCTCTTTTTTACACTCGGTTCCAGTCTCTGTTGGACCACATTTCAACTGACCACAAAGCTGCGGGCTCACATACTTGAGTGTGGCGGCCATTTTGAATTTGACACGATTTCAAGTTGCTGTACGTTTTTGAAAGAGAAATGTGTACAACATTTCAAGAAAGGCATTTAGTGTGGCATATATACTGTGGGAATTGATGCAAACTCAACAGCTGACATCACTTGAGGTAGTTAGTTTAGTTAATATGTGTAGTGCAGTCAGTGAATCCAAGTGAAATTAGCTTATGTTTAGTCTGTTGAGCAGAGACAGATGAAAGTACATACAACAGGTAAAATTATGAAGTGAAACCTAATAAAAGTTGTTTTGATAGATTTAAATTGTGTCTAGCTGCGCCTGAAATGTTCTTTGTGTGTTATATTCAGCTGTGTTCTTTTTCACTCAAATTTCACTAAAGTTTATTGTTCACAGTTGAGTTTTCTGTGGGCATTTTCTTTAAAATTTGTTCACAGGTTTTTTCACAGGGTTTTTCACAGGTTTTCTGGGGGCATTTTCTTCATAATTTGTTCACAGGTTTTTTCACACGTTTTTTCACATGTTTATAAATTCACGGGTTTTTTCACAGGTTCCTAAATTTGGGGAATTTTCTCAAAATTTAGGCTTTGCAAAATTCACAGGTTTTTTCACAGGGTATTTTCCAGTCACAGGTTTTTTCACAGGTTTTTCACAGGTTCTTCACAGGTTTTCATCCAATAGATCTGACCACCACACACTTCCCCCCAGAGCCATTTATTTCTGTCTTTTCTTCTTTTATATTTTATTACCTAAGCAGATGCTTTGTAACAGTTTACATAAACATGAAGTGTGAATAAAGTGAACTGAACTGAACTGAGTATATGCCATACAAAGCTACCCTGCGAGCGCAGACGTATTTCCGGCTCGAGACAAAGCAGGGTTGGTGCTCAAATTTGGCAGGTGGCGAGTGCACCCATTCACAATTGTGTACTAGCTATAGGCTCACTGGACTTTGCAATGATTCTAAAATTCACTTTGCAGTAAGACTGATCACAGCAGGTCAAAGGGCCTGGGAAGTTATCTTCTAAACTTTGAAACTTAAAATTTCAGCTCAGACAAATTTGCTTTAAAGTGCAACTAACCCCCCAAATTTTTTTTTCTCTTTAAAATCTATCTATTGCCCCGATCACGTCTGCGAAAAAATTATCGTGATTGATAAAATCCCCGCGTTTCTACAGTTGTTTAAAGGTCAAATGCAACAAAATTTGGCATTTTTTTCTTTTGTCGCGAAAACCGTTCTTTATACTAGTATCAATCATACTCAACCCTCAAAAGCTGCTTTGGGAGATTTGTGGCGCTTATAAGGCACGAAATTCGAGAATTTCCGAGAATTTCCGACGGCTTAACGAAAACGAACCAGGAATGACCGCGCTTGGAATGGAAACGAATTTGCTGTTTTTGTGATGTCATATGTGGTGAGCTTGTTTTCACGCGCGTGTTTTCGCGCGTGTTTTCAGCAACGTGTGAAGGTCGATGCGAAGAAGCTTTTACTGAATTTCTCACATTATATTGCTCTCTTATCATTGACACGTGAATGGAGAACTACGCAGTGGAATTAAAGAACTTGCATTTCTTCAAAAAGGCGAGTGCTCATTTGATTTTAACCGACAGAATTTGAGTTTGTTGTTGTTTTGGAAATCCTGAGTTTCACCGCCCGCGCTAGCTAGCTTACGGTTTTTAAATTACAATCTCCGTGTTTAGACTCAATTCCTTAGTTTTAATCATTTGCTTTTCGTTTCTCCTTTTTACTAAACAAACCTTCCGTTAAGTTTCATTCAAGAAAGAACCTAGTGATACCGGTAGTCCCGGCAGAAAATAATTATCGGCAAGTATAAATTTATAGTTGCGCCGTACGTTGAAATTGAATGCAAGCTTGAATTGAGTTTGGCGAGGCTTCGCATAAAATGAAAATTGTAAATTGCCACCCGACCGAATGCAAAAATTAGATTAACATGGGAAATGAAATTGTAGAAAACTGAGGAAACAGTTTTACTCGAAAAATGCTTTCAAGAGTATTGAAGAATGAAGATTGTCCTAAAAGTTGCCGGTTGCGACTTTGAATGGTTTTTGTGTTAATTTGAAATAGCTTCTCATTTCAGCTGCTTTTAGTGGTGAAATTCTGTTCGAGGCTCCATCGTCTGTTCTTCGCAGCTACGTACCTTTCTGTAATTACATATTTCGGTATAAGAA
This sequence comes from Desmophyllum pertusum, assembly GCA_029204205.1. Classification (NCBI taxonomy): domain Eukaryota; kingdom Metazoa; phylum Cnidaria; class Anthozoa; order Scleractinia; family Caryophylliidae; genus Desmophyllum; species Desmophyllum pertusum. The sequence continues at coordinate 2,941,184 of MU826827.1, read as the reverse complement.
ATTAATCGTCCGAGTTTCTTGTTATTTGGATTCATTAACTTAAGTTTTATTTCTTCGGTAGTGTTTATAGCGACCTTGCGTTAATAAAAACAGATTTTCAAGATTTCTAGCATCACAGAACCATGCAAGTAGGAAACAAATAAAAACGTTATTTGCCGGTCTTTTTATTGTAGGCTCAGATTAGAAAAGTAGTTTGTGGATCTGTCAAATCAAACCTGATACAAGAAAGTTTGCGACTTTATACCTTTAGCTTCCTGCGTTTCGCAAAGGCTGAACGTCGTGAACGACCGCATTCCGTGTTCGTCGTGCTTTTTGAAGGACATTCTTGGTCATGCCGATCAATACTTCGCTTTATTCCATAGTTGAAAATGGTCGGTAAAGCATCAGCTTTCAGTCGAAGTCTTCGTGGCTTAAACTGAGATCCCAGGTGTGCCCTAACTCAACTGAGATTCTGCTCGAAGCTTTCAGGGGAGAAATGCACGGAGCAAAGACGAGATGCTGCAGTTGGCGTGAAATATTTCCTTTTCATTAATCTCACCCATTCCTTGCATCTCTTCTCCTCTTTAGGGAATGTAAAAAAGCTTACGCCTGATTTTGAACAGTTACTACAGTTAAAAGCAGCACAAAACACCATACTTGTTGATGTTTTGAAACTGCAGAATTTTGTAATTCTCGCTCTTCTCGCGGACTCGCGCGTGTATGTGACGTCATATGTGGTGAGCTTCCCATTTCCGACAATTTTCCGAAGTTTGCCCGAACGCTTCCGTTTGTGGAAGCGAAAAAAAAGGCGGTTTTCAAAGTCGAATATCTCGACGACGTTTTGTCCAAATCGTTTCAAACTTAAGAATATGATTATTCATAATATTCCCTATTATTTCGACTTAAAACTAATCTTTCTAAAATTTTGTTGCATTTGACCTTTAAAGTCAGGCTTTCCATGTTCACCACCGCGCAAATGGGAGTCCTGGGTCGAGCAATGTGACGTCAAAGCAGGAGTGTGAATTATCATGTTTACAAGCATTTGACTGGGAATCCTTCGAGCGTAGATATTCTTTTCGTTATTTCCGAGCCGTTTTATTTTCGAAAGCCACAGAATTTTAACTCAAGCTAGATATGTCATCTAGTGACTCAAATTCGGAGTCTAGTTACAATTCGGAAGACTATGACACAAAAATGTTGAGATCGAAGTGGAAGATGCACGGGTCGCAAGCTTCCCGTGATGATCGAAGCACACAGATGGGATGGCTTTCGCTTATGCCGACGAACCGTATGTGGACGAGGAATGGCTGAAGAAATACGAAAAGGAGGAAGAAGAAGAAGACAAGAAGCTAGAGGAAGCAATTCAAGCTAGACTTGACGGCAAAGAAAGAGTGGATTCTTGGTTAGTCTTATCACTAATACTTGTCAAACCAGATGTAAACAAATAGATTCGCAATCGATACTTCAAGCAGCAATGAGTAAGATATCTTCTTGGATGAACTGCCCGGTCACCTGGAATGGACAACTAAATGCGAAAAGGAGGTCAAAGCGAACGAAGAGTCGAAAAGAAAGCACAAAGGACCGCTTAGATAGCACTGAAGAAGTCAGTCAATGGTAAGCAATTATTGTCACCTGTAGTACTCCCATGCATCGATATACGCGAGCCGTATGATCATTTATATTTTTGCTTTAGCGAGTATGTATTTTGTAAAGCAATGGTTATTCTGTTCAATGCCAGCTTTTCACCATTTAGAGGGTTTTGATTTTTACAAAAGCCAAGTAACTGTCGCAGTTTTCTCTCGCTCGCGGCTTTTTTCGATCGATTGAAAATCGGCTTGCTCCGCGCGGCTTGCTCGGGCCTGGAAATTGAAGCCATAAAAAAACAAGCTGAAAGGAAACAAGCCACATCACTACAGTTTTGACATCCTCAAACGTTTGTCGTTGCTACTCCAAATAACCACCATAGTGAACTAAGTTAATTTTGAAGTAAAAACCGTCAAATAAATAGCACTTTTTAAACCTCGATAAGCGAAGTGGACCTGTTCCCTCTGTAGTCCGCATTGATATTACGATGAGTATACGGTTTATCGCACTGCTTATTTCCCGGCCTCAGAAAAACTTTTGGAGTTCAAATCTTTTGTCATTTTTCCTATTTTATCCTTCGAAAGAAATTCGTCTTTGACTTTCATCAATATTCCTGAAATTGCTTCGCACGAGGGTGAAATGTTAACGCCATTACAGATGCGCGATACTACGGATGAATGCTCGGATATAAATTTCTACGCTCGCGCTACTGAATTTCATGGGCTTACATTTCTGGCTATAGCGATGGTAGAGATAGGTTCTCGGTAACATTTGGTCGATGGCTAGTTGGGTTGGCTTCGACCGGGTTAAATAGCCTTTGGAAGTCAGCCTGCTAGAAGTGCGCGGACAAATTCTAGACGGAGTTCTTGAGCAATGGCTCTCACAGTCCCACTTTACTTCGTTCGCTTGAGTTTACATCCACCGTCTTTTTCGTATTTTCTCGACGATCGCTCTAGAATGGTATAGTATACCTTTCTCTAAATCTGGGGTGTTACTGCAACGGCCAATAACGCACCTGGAAGGCGTTTCTACACACTTTTCGAATGTGTATCGCATCTTCCTGAAGGAAATGAGTGGACGCGAAGGATCAAAGGCTCCTGAGTTGACGTCACTAGCCGCTAAATTCATTCCCAGTCAAAAACGCGGCCGTGAACAAAAATGGCGGCGTTTTTGGTCACTTTGCCGGGGCACAGAAAATCGAGGATTCAACCAAATCCCAAAAAAATTTCGCAGTTAAGTTTCAAATAACAAGTACATTTATTTAAGCGAATAAAAAATTTTGGGGTTAGTTGCACTCTTGAATGTAAAGCAAAAGCAAATTGTCTTATCTAAATACCGAAGCTCTATTTAGCCCCCCTTTGGAAGTCAGATTTTGTAATAAGCCCCCTCTCTATTAAGCCCCCCCCCACCTTCCGTCAGGCTGATGTAAATGACTTTTCAGCAATATTTTCTGGCGTTTCGGTCACTTTGTATTGAAACGTGGTCTTTATAATTTTCCAATATATTGTTGAGTTAGGATGTAAATGCCATTACATTGTAAGACGGTCATACATAACCCATTTCTTGTTCTGTTTTAGAGAAGTGAATTTTCTCGAAAAGTTGTGATTTGAAATAAGCCCCCCCCCCCCTCTCTAATAAGCCCCCCTCTCTAATAAGCCCCCCCCCCCTCCATGAGGCCTAAAATTAAATAAGCCCGGGGGGGGGGGGGCTTAATAGAGCGTTTATGGTAAGCAAACAAATGACAATTAGACTTCTCTGTCCACAAATAAATGAGTGGGTGGTGTTTATCTTTAAAAACCTAACATTAATTTTATTAGAATTTCAACTCACTTACACAACGTTTTGTGGGAAGACTATTCAGATTACTTTTGAAAATTTCTTGTTGGTCACATGCTTCATAAAATGTAAGAAGTTGTGAAGCAGTATAATAACGTTCATAAAATTTAACAAAACAAGAGTTTCCTGTTAATGCACAAAGAGGCACCGACTTTCACTTTTTTTCTTTGGGGTGTTATTTTTTTTTCTGATCACGTAACCCAATTTTATATATTTAAAAAATATATTTTCAATAGGTGTTTAAATAATATTTTCATTGGTCAACCCAACTTTTCAAAAGTCAACAGCAACAAATGTAACAACAACCGTCAACGTTACAACATAACAAAATAAGAAATAATGTTTCTTGATTTGTTCCTTAGTCGAATGCAAATGGGAAATCTAGAAACGTAACCACTTTCCACTCATCTGGAGTGAACTCTGCTGTGGAATCCACTCCAAATACATGTGGGGGTTCTTTGATTGAGCTGTCGCGTGGAGAGGTTCCACTGACACATTCCCATTTCAAACAATAATGGAAGGTTCTCGGGACTGTGAAGCTTTGGCCTTCCTTGTTCTTGTGAGGCGGTGTCCATCGGGCATCACATGTTATCTTCAGATCACCTTTGGTCATTTCAGCATGACAAGTTGGACACCTTGGCCTGGTATTTAATGAATGCTTTGTGATGACCCATTCAGTCTTACTGCAAAGTGAATTTTAGAATCATTGCAAAGTCCAGTGAGCCTATAGCTAGTACACAATTGTGAATGGGTGCACTCGCCACCTGCCAAATTTGAGCACCAACCCTGCTTTGTATGGCATATACTCAGTTCAGTTCAGTTCACTTTATTCACACTTCATGTTTATGTAAACTGTTACAAAGCATCTGCTTAGGTAATAAAACATAAAAGAAGAAAAGACAGAAATAAATGGCTTTGGGGGAAGTGTGTGGTGGTCAGAGGAGCATAGTTTTCGAGCTAACCACCTCTTACATGAATTGAAAGGTGAGTTTAAGTGCCATGGCTAGCTATAAAGAGTTATTTTGTGTACATTACTTACTTTTGAGAGTCTAACATAATTTTTTTGTATTGTAAAACTAAAACGAGGAATATGAAATGTCAGTCAGGACCATATTAAATTTCATTCCAAGTACGCAGTCCACAAAGTCCAATCCAGCTTCCTGTTTTCATTAACAAGTCCGGTTACCAAGCTCTTGTAGACATCGCAAATCAAAACAAAATTGTTGCCGTGTAAAACTATACCTGAAATCTTAACGAAATGGCGGTTAAATAAAAGAAAATGGAAAAATCCATATTGTGCACAAGCCATAGGTAGACTAGCCTGCGAACGCAGACGTATTTTCGGCGGGGAAACTCGAGCCGGAAATACGTCTGCGTTCGCGGGCTACAGGAAGACATGACATTCACACTATTTCAAGAGAGGAATTAACTTGTTCAGTGGTTTCCACTTTTGCGAGGCCGAGGCCAGTAAATGCAAAACCTCTCTCCTCGTTTATTTCAGTCAACTCGTAGACAGTAATATATAAATACAGGGAAAACTCTATTTTCTCTCGAATACTTACCACGCTGAGAGCTTATGGCGGATTATTACAAAGTAATTTATCGAGTCTGGGACCGATCAAGCGTTCGTCTGGTTCGTTTTTCATCAGCGCGTTCGAACTTCAAAAACCAATGGTTTCCTCCATCAAGCATTCAGTGTTGCACAGAAGTCGTACCTTGTTGGACCATGAAAATTTGGCAAAAACAAACTTCCTATTCAAAGCGATATTTTCGTAATACTTTTGGTATTTTTTTTTTAAATGGTGTTGTGAAAAAAAAAACCGCTGACCAGTGACTCGGTCAATTGACTCGGACTCGGATTTGACTCGGACTCGGAGTTGACTCGGTCAACCGGTGAACTCGTAAATGTAGTCATTATTCCTAAAATCATGCACCTACAAATACATTGTATTGAAGAAAAATAAACCACTTTACTTTTGAAAACAAGAAACTGAGTTGTCAGAAAAGGATATGCTAATCCCCTGAACCTTATCTGACATTAACATACCACCAATAGACCAATTCCGATATATTAATATTCTAACTTGGCTCCGAGGCTTAGGGGAATAAAACAAAAGAAATCGACAATAAATCACATCGAGGTTGAGGGATGAATAAATCATTTCTTTTGTCTTATTCCCCTAAGCCTCGGAGCCAAGTTAGAATATTAATATATCGGAATTGGTCTATTAGTTCGCAATTGCAAGAGCCTCCGCGTTATCGGCAGACTCTCTTGGTACCCACCTAATAATTATCAACTCAATTCCCCACCCCCCACCCCCCACAACTTTGCCTCTTCTTCTTCGGGGTGGGTACTCCCTACAATGGATTGTATGGGGAGACTCCGCCCGAAAGGGGTAAGCGCTTGCCTTAGTTCAGCAAATGACGAAAATTAAATGGCTTTGAGCTCCAAGCCTTTTATTCGTTTATAAAATGACGTTGAAATATGTTTTCATGTGATCAAGGAGCTGGATGAAACCATAAACTTACCACCGCACGCGATTTATAAAAGTGCAGCTTTCACATGTCCACTCTAAAATGAAATCAAATTAAATGATACAAGAGACGTATTATGTTGTAATCCCGTGCTATTAAAATAAATGTAGTGGGGAACTGGGATCACTTCACCTTCACCTTAAATTTCAGAATTTACTAAAAAGTACAACTTACAACTGTCACTTTTAATGGCGATAAAGACGGTAGCTTTCGAATACCCTTACTCGATGCCCTTTCCATGTTTATCGTTTTTCCGTAAAGCCTATCTACGGCTTCTTCTGCTTCCTTTTCTTTTCTTTGCTTTCTTTAATATCGATATCATTCTCCTCACCATCCGTGGCCAATAACACATTGAAATTGACATCAAAGAAACGGAAACCTTTTAGTTAGCCGGCCGCCTATATTCGTGGTAAGAACAGTATATGGCTCTATCGTCTAATATTTATCATTTTACCAGTTGCCGTCAACTCGGCCAATCGGCGCATGGTGAAGTCCGAGAGCGTTTCATCCTCTCCCGCGATGCTTAGCCTGCGTGGCTGGCGTAGAACAGTAATATTAAGTCTTTAAAATGTCCTAAGAATTTTAAGCGTCATCTTGCTAATTTGTTATTAGATTAATTTCCTACATTTGTAATATTTTTAATATATTTATTGCAATTACTATATTATTGTATTTATATTCTTAATTAATTTAAATTTGTATTTGATGCTGAAAAACCCACTTAGGGAGCTTCAATAAAGTATGTATGTATGTATGTATGTATGTAGAAATAAAGGGATGTAGGAGGGGAGTTCGGGCGCGGGAGAGCTGGAGCGCGTGCCACGCGTGCAGGCTAAGTATAAAGCTGGAGTATTCTTTGTTTTCATCTGACGTCATCAAAATTCTAAAATCTAAACTGTTAATCCTACAAAGCTATTCTTTTTATATCTTCTAGAAATGGAAATCATTAATCTCTATGCAAAGTTTGGTATCGATCCAGTGATTCCTTTTGGAAATAAAGCTATTTTAAATTTGTGATGTCCCGGATGAACGTATTTCTGAACTGTCACAAAAACGGATATTTTATATCATTTTTAAATTTTCAGACGAGATAATAATTTAGAAGTGGTGTCTAAACAGATGTGAAGTGAAAGCTAATGATATTGACGGTAGAATATACTCTACTTCTTGTGCAATTTTATTGTTGGTGCCCCAGAGAAGGGCACCATTGATGGCGGCTGCATATTAAACACTGTAATTTTCTGAAAATTAGCGAGGGCACTGCTGAATTGCTGGAATTGATTGACGCATTATCACGTCCGCCTTGAACACGAGAGACCGAGGTTTGATTCCTCGCCGGCGACCCACATTTTCACATACACTCAATATGGCGTGAAGAATTTTTCCACAAAAAAGGGAAACAATAACCTTATTCCCTAGCACAAACAGAATCGAGCCGCTAGCTGCCCGAAACACTAATTTTTAAGGCAATAACGTGCTCCCATAACATACGTCAAAATTGACCAATGCTGACTGGTTTACTACGAACGAATCATAAAATCGTTACTTAACATCATAGTTTAAACCATTTTTTAACCCCCCAAACAGTAAAATGTTGGCTAACTACAAATTCTAAACTGTTGATAAACCTGAAACAATATCAGTTTATTCGCTTAAAAAAATACAAAATGTAAATGGCCGCCATCTTGAAGTGGGCGTAAAAAACATTTCGCCCGGCTCTCAATGAATGATAGACGCGCGGTTCTATTTTGGGAGGAAATAGTTTTTCTCAAAGGAGTTGTAAAATTTAGGGAAATAAGAAATATTGAGATTTGATGTAGTTTTTAAAATTAGAATTTGAAGTTAAACTGAATTAGTAGATTGACATTGACCGGTTGATAACCACGCAAGAGCACCCGCGTGGGTATCACTGTCCCGGTTTGGTGTTCCTAAAAATTTTTCCCTTCTATCCCTTCTTTAAACCTCTTAAAATTTCCATTGAAATTCACGTGTACCCCCTAATACGTGAAATTGTGAAGATTTTTTCTCCTGGATCTATATAGTTATTTGCGGCCGGGAGGTCCGTAATTGAGAAAAACTGTGCCAGAGGTCTTGAGTACGGCACGAGGCCGTAGGCCGAGAGGCCGTACTCAAGACCGAGGGCACAGTTTTTCTCAATACGGACCGACTTGGTTTGGTAGGGTCACCCTGCCCCCCGAGCCAACTTGCTAGAAATCTTGAAATCTTGCCGTTTGCAAAAATCTGTTTTTCACGCGCGCGCGTATTCCTTTTATAGCTGATCGCAAGGTCGCATAAAACTCAAACTACCGAAGAAATAAAATAATCCAAATAAGAAACTCAGACGATTAATTTTTACACCAGAATTACAGAAAGGTAGATGTGAAGAAAAGACGATGGAGACTCAAACGGAATTTCACCGCTAAAAGCAGCTGAAATGAGAAGCTAAAGCATTCAAAGTCCGGCGTAACCGGCAAAAATTTTAGAAAAATCTTCCATACTCTTGCGTAGTATCATGAAAAATTTTCCGAGCAAAACTGTTTTCCTCAGTTTTCTACAATTTCATTTCCATGTTAATCTAATTCTTGTCATTCGATGGCCATTTACAATTTTCATTTTATGCGAAACCTTGACAAACTGTATTCAATGCATTCACTGGTTTCAACGACCGACACAACTGATTTATACGGCGAGCCCGAGAATTATTTTCTGGGCTACGGTAATCACTAAGTTCTTTCTTGAATGAAAGTTAATGAAGGGCTGTTTCGGTAAAAAGAGAAACGAAAAGCAAATGACTAAAACTAAGGAATTGAGTCTAAACACGGACATTTGTGTAATTTAAAATCGCAAGTCTAGAGAGCGCGAAAGTGATTTCCAAAACAACAACAAACTCAAATTATGTCGGTTAAAATCAAATGAACACTCGCCTTTTTGAAGAAATGCAAGCTCTTTACAGTCAAACTACTGTAACCGGGGCCACCCAGACAAAGTTAACCAATCACAGGGCAGAACGGGAACAATACATTCCAACATTTTTTAATTGAGCCAATCCGATCGAGTACAGAACAATGAAATTGCAACTTCTTTGTTCGCGATGAATACAGATGAATGAAATTTTGTGCGGTTCTACGCGTGGATTTTCGATTTCAACCCTTTATCTTTGACTAGTTTAGTAGTACGATTTGGAAGGAAAATATATGAGTCAGTGAAAGAGAAAACTCCAAACTACGTGAAAACTGGGAATGCGACGGCTGTACAGTATGTTTCCTCGAATAAAAGTGCGTGGCGGATTTGAAATAATTTGTTCGCTCTTGACAAATCAAGTTTTCTCTCACGGCGTCAACGGCTGAATAGCTACGCATGTCGGGGTTTTGCCAGTACCATTTTGAAAATAAATACACTTGATGCCAGCGAGGGAAGACTAATATATTCCAAACTGCATAAAGTCAGTGAACGCAACGGCCAATAGTTTCGGCAAAGTGCGTGACGGATTTGAAAACAACGAAAGCACGGCTTGTTTTACCAGCGTGATGAATTCAGTTTTATACATTGTCAGATCTTTGATTTCCACCTTGTTCCACGCGCTGGGTTTTTATTTGTCAGTACAATTTTGCTGAAATTAAAAAAAATAAGTAAAAGAGAAATTCAAAATTGCATATAAAGAGTGTCGGCCCTATATTTGAAGTTTTCGGCAAAGTGAATTGTCGCGAGAAAGAACTCAACGCCGGAGTAGAATATTTTGCCGGCAGAGAGTTGCATCACGTTTCGTTACCCGAATTCTTTATTACAGTTATTTATGATCGCATGACTATTGTCTGATTTGCGTTGAACTTTCGAAACTGTTTCGAATCCTTTCGGAAAAAATACTAAGAAAGAAGCCAAACTCAGTGCTAGTTTAAAATCGCTTCGATCTTTCGAGAAAAATCCTAACTGTTGTAGGGAAAAGTCCCGAATTTTCTAGGAAAAGATCGACCTCGCAGTCTGTGTCTGATCTGTTAGCACTGAGTTGGCTTCTTTCTCTCATGCGATCAGAAATATAACTGTAATACTGAAAGAATTTGCCGTTACGAAACGTGATTCAAACTCTGCCGCGCAAAATATTCTACTCCGGCGGGTTGAGTTCTTTCTCGCGACAATTCAGATGATTCACTTTGCCGAAACTTCAAATATACGGGCCGACACTCTTTTTATGCAATTTTGAATTTCCTCTTTTACTTATTATTTTAATTTCAGCCAAATTGTACTGACAAAACCCGTACAATGTATAAGAAACATTGCGTGCAATGACTTTTATATGGCAGTTTGAAATATTAAAGTCTTCCCTCGCTGGCATCAAGTGTATCTATTTTCCAAATGGTACTGCCCAAAAAACCCTGACATGTGTAGCTATTGATTCAGCCGGTTGACGCCGTGAAAAAAAACTTGAATTGTCAAGAGCGAACAAATTATTTCAAATCCGCCACGCACTTTTATTCGAGGAAACATACTGTACAGCCGTCGCATTCCCAGTTTTCACGCAGTTTTGGAGTTTCTCTTCATTGACTCGCATATATTTTCCTCCAAATCGTACTGCTAAAACTAGTCAAATATAAAAAGGGTTGAAATCGAAAAATCCACGCCGTAGAACCGCACAAAATTTCATTCATCTGTATTCATCACGAATGAAGAAGTTGCAATTTCATTGTTCTGTACTCGACATCGGATTGGCTCAATTAAAAAATGTTGGAATGTATTGTTCCCTCTGCCCTGTGATTGGTTAACTTTGTCTGGGTGGCCCCGGTTACAGTAGTTGACTGTAATTCCACTGCGTAGTTCTCCATTCACTTGACAACGATAAGAGAGCAATATAATTAACAGTTATTCTTCGAGGACGCGCCGGATATGAGCTGATATATATAACCAACGAGGCGCTTGTTTTAGTAAATTTTCAAACACTCAAATAACCGGAAGATGCAAAAATGAAAAAATGAACGAGCACTGAATGAAGCCTGAAAACAACTTTGTTTACGGGAAGTAAAACCTGTTTACACTACAATTTTTCGTTGCTATGGTAACCTCTGTTGTTTGGAAACCAGTGTAAAATAAATCTATAATCATTTGTCATCATCATGGTGTAGTATAACAAAAATCGAAGATTGCCTTCTGATCGAATTTTTGTTTTCAAAACTCTCACTCCAGCGCTAAAAAAACTACATCGAGCCACCTTAACGAATTTGTGTATGCATTCGCAATGTTTAAACGCCTGAGAAAAATAATTAACTTTCCACGAGATTTATTTCACACCCGTAATTATTAATTAAATATTAAATATGTAACTTCAGAAACTTCGAATCTTGGCAAATATTTGCCAAATAAGAATGTTTACATTAAAATAATCGTCACACATATGTATATACAGTGGATTGGGCTGTCATTTCTCTCATCACAAGAAACTAATAACTAAATATTAAGTAAACTAACCTCAATTTCCAAAGTTTTCAGTATTGATTTCCTTGAAGACTAATCCTTTTAAAACAGCAAAGCGTCTAGCCCAAATACAGTTGTAAACATCTTCCGTTCATCCGTATTCCTATTTCCCATCGTAATCATTCCATTGCGAGACTGCATCTTATGTTTTAGTATTGTTAATTTTTCACGGCATTTCCGAGAATCCACCTTACTGATTGAAATCACGAGAGTCCCTAACCCATTCCGTTTACTCGGCTCATGGGCTACATGTATGCGCAGTTGCAGTAGCCATGAGCACGCGTCGCGGGCCTATTTTTAAAAAGTAATACCGAAGTTTAACATAAAGCTAGTGACGTTTTTAATCAAACAATTAATCCATTTGCCCTTGTACAAGTACAAGAAATTCATCATTTTTCCATATTTGGTCAACTTAAGGGATAATGGCTCAGATCCATAGAGGGAACCAATCAGAAATCTAGAAAATCATTATCCAGAGGTACAAAATTTACTAATGTGAAAAATTCAGTAAAAGCTTCTTCGCATCGACCTTCGCACGTTGCTGAAAATTAAAACTTCTTCGCGCGTTGGGCAGCGCAGGCCAGGCGGCAAAGTCATTTCGACCGTGGGCAAGATTGGAAAATCTTGCCCGCTCTCGGAACCAATCAGATTGCAGGATTCGAGAGTTCCGCCCGCTCGCGCTCTCAGAAAAAAAAATTAAGCTTATGTCCAACCTCGTTCCCAGGGTCTACTCCGCTTTCAAGATGGCGGCTGGGCGCGGAGAAGACCCTGGGCTACGCTGTGAAATACTCCACGAATCGTGGAGTATTTTGTCGTCTTCGCTACACTTGACCAGCGGTTCCAGGATTCAATATGGTCGTCTTCGCTACACTTGACCAGCGGTTTCGGGATTCAAAATGGCTACTGGAAGGAAGCTGGCGAGCTTCGTTTCAACCTCGTCCCCAGGGCCTTCTCTCCTTTTTTTTCAAGATGGCGTCTGATGGAGCGAAGACCCTGGCAAAGGCTGGGTCACGTGGTACAAATACTCCACGTGACTTTGTTGTGGAGCTGAAACAAAATGGCGGCCAAAGCTGAGTGTCCCAGATTACGTGGACCGCGTTTTACGGCGTATCTTTATAGACGAGGAAACAATACTTCATTTGGAAGACTAATTTATTGTTTGGAAGCTCTTCCGCCTCTTCGAAAGCATAACGCGTGGTCAAAGACTCTGGAAACACTACGGTAACACCGCACATCAGGCACATTTTAGCTTTTAATTTTACGGCTGTTAGTGATTGATTTACACATAAACTATCGGCTGTATAAACTGTACACTGCGACTTGTTTTTGTTCTACAACTCACCCTTTCATTTCAGCTTGAGTTTAAAGTTCTGATTTGAACAGTTTGTCGTTGGAGGACTTGGAGAGATAAAAATCTCCTGTTTAGACCTTTATACATTTACACCCGTATTAATAATGAGCTTAAGCTTATCTAAACAATTTCCCGTAATAATAATTTATGTAATACAAAATTGGTAATTTGTGACTGCATCCACATCTACATCTGGTTTGTCACTATTTATTTCAAATTAAAAGTTCAACCTTAAATTGAAGTATAATATTTGCTACAATACATTGTATATGACAGAGTATTTTTCTTTCAAAACAGGTCATTACTTAGTTATTCTGTCAGTGACACAAGCTACTCTGAAAACAAATTCTCAGTTCCCCGAACAGGAGTTGAAGCTATGACCTTCCGCACCACCGGTCGGATGCCTAACTCCCACAAGCCTCCCATAGTTCAGTGGTAGAGTGTCCGACCGGTGTGCGGAAGTTTATAGGTTTGACTCCTGTTGGGGGCCGGGGAACTCGGAATTTTTTTCCGAGTAGCTTGTGTCACTCACAGAATAATATCTCATCAATTTATTAGTTCAAAGTATAAAAATTAAAGGAAAATGGTGTATATACAAAGATGTACATTAAAAGGTGTTACGTTTTATTTGCCAACCTGTCACCAATTACAGCACATGTTTTGGCTTTAAATAGAGATTGATTTCACTTTTGTTCTTTACACTGAATGACTGATCCTTTGTTACACTGAATGACTGATCCTGTTTCTTGTTCTTACGCAGAATGACTGATCCTTTGTTTTGTTCTTATAAGATTATAGAGAGTAATCTGGGCTCCCCTGCAGCCCAAAAAGTAAGAACAGCTTCTCCATCTCAACATAATAAAATCATGGAGATGCTAAAAAGATACCGCTTTTCTCAGAAGGTTTGGCGGCATTGATAGTCTTGATATAACAACGGGTTTCACTTTAAAACTAATGGTGTTGGAATGTTAGTGGTTGATCTCTGGTGGGCATATCTCTTCTTGCTTACCAGTATGCGGAGGTCATCATGCAACAGTAAAATCCTGGTTTTAAGCCCCTCTCTACTGTTCTTCATTTCCTTACCATGTCCTCACAGAAATTGTTCAACTTTAGACCATATTAATTTTCTTTATTCTGTTTTGTTATGTTCCAGTTGCATTGATGTACTGACTTGAAATTTGTTTTTAAAACATATCTTGATATAATAATTTGCTGCATCAACTTGTTTATTCTGCCTATAAGCCCCCCCCCCCCCCCCCCCCATTTATAAGCCCACCTAAGACCCCTTACGAAGTTGAATAAGCCCAGGGCTTATGACCAGGATTTTGTAGTATGTGTGGAATTTTAGCAAAATATTGTTTCATTAGTGGTGAGAAATTTGTAATAATAATAATAATTATTATTATAATTATATATTGCTTTTATTATAAATATAATTATATAAATTATTATAATGTAATTATTACATTATCTTTCATTTGACTGTTGGGTGGGGAAGAGACTTTGAGATCAAAATGAAAGCAAGCAGGACAGAAAACCAACACAAGCAATAGTGCATCTTTATTTAAAACTACAGAGGTGAATACAATGAATTCAAGTAACATTTTCTGCATAAAAGAAAAAAAGAATGAAAACAATAATAATTGTGTCGTGAACATATTTGGTACATAAATATATTGTTGTAAAAATCAAATTATGGGGCCAACTATTAAGCGGCTACCCCCTATTAAACGGCCAGTTATCAAAGTCGCCAAAACTGTTGTCAGTATAATACTGTAAATAAAACCCTATTTTAAGGGGCCACCTCTGTTACGTGGCTGTGGCCACCTTTTGGCCCATACCACTGAGGGTTCTCCTATTCAGTGGCCTCCGAAATTTTATACATGTAGTTTGGCTTTGTTTTGTAAAAGCTGATGACAGATAAGAGTCCGAAATAGAAAGTGATGACTGATAAAAACATTCAAACACACAGTTGTCACAAGCCTCCAAGCGTGTTTGTATTCGAACAAAGTGATGTTTCTACCAAGCCTTACGCTAATTTCTGACAAAACCCTATTAAGCGGCCGACCCACTTGCCATTTCCCCGAGGGTGGCCGCTTAATAGGGGTTCGAAAAAATATACATATAATAAGGATTTGAGGATAATAAGGAGAAGGATTTGAGTCTACAATCCTTACACATAAAAATATACAAATCAGTGTAGGCTTTCCATAATAGTTTTAACTGTCCCCTTCCCTAGCTGAGTGATAAGATGGCGATAAAAGAAAATTTACCAATAGGAAAACAATAATTATTATCTAGAGGAAACGGTATCCTCAGATCTTTCTCCCCATGGGATTACATGTCAGGTTAATTTTTTTTTCATCCACTACATTTATTTTAAAAAAAATGTTATTTTTATGGACTATGAAACATCAAAAAATATAAATCATCTATTTTCTTGTGCACTACTTGAATATGATTTGAAATAAACTCCCATTCATAAGCTAATGGCTCTGTCAGATCCCCCCCCCCCCCGGGCATTTGTCAGGCATTTTACGACTTTTCCATTCCTGGGGTGGGGTATTTGCTATATCAGGT
Organism: Desmophyllum pertusum; assembly: GCA_029204205.1. Classification (NCBI taxonomy): domain Eukaryota; kingdom Metazoa; phylum Cnidaria; class Anthozoa; order Scleractinia; family Caryophylliidae; genus Desmophyllum; species Desmophyllum pertusum. The sequence goes on along the minus strand of MU826827.1, from coordinate 2,925,856 downwards.
CGTCCAGGGGGTGGGGCATTGTCAAAGGCAACATTACATGTATATCTTTTGGATTTTAAAAGACGTACATTATTTGTTGTGTATTTTAACTTTCCTGATTGCCCGTAATTTAAAAAGTGTTAAAACTGAGTGATATTAAACCTCGTTTGAGCCTGCACTTTTCAAGTGAACCGGAGCCCCACCACACATGTGCAAAAATTTGCACTGTTGCTTTCCACATGCGAACCAAAGATGTCGGAAAGAAGCTTTGACAACTTTGCGGGACAAGATATCAAATTCATAAGCTCTTGGTTAGGTGATCAAGGATCGGAAAGCTTGAGCATAAATTTCCCGACTAAATTGGAGGGGCATTTGCAAACATTCTGACAAAAAAATGCCCGGGGAGGGGATGAGCTGATTGACAGAGCCATAAGACATAGAAGAAAAAAAACAACAGGCTTATATCCTTCAATCGCAAGTACAAAGCGCTAACCGTAATATCGGTACAATACTGACATGAAGGAATACGTGTCTGGACATGGAAAATTTCAATGATTTTCCTACGAATATGAATCCAAGAAATATGTAAGCTTAAGCTATAGACAATTACGATCGAACTCTCCTTTTTGATTTCTACGAAGAACAATCTCAGACGGTGACATAGCTACGACCCCTTCGTCTTTTCTGGAAGATCGAAGGTACGGGTGCGTACAAATGCTTTAAAGATTTATATTTAGCTTACATAAGACCGATAGTTCCCGGGATAGCTAGTTTTATACGTGCGGTGGTGTTACAGTTACCGTAGTGTTTCCAGAGTCTTTGAACCACGCGTTTATGCTTTCGAAGAGGCGGAAGAGCTTCCAAACAATAAATTAGTCTTCCAAATGAAGTATTGTTTCCTCGTCTATAAAGATACGCCGTAAAACGCGGTCCAACGTAATCTGGGACACTCAGCTTTGGCCGCCATTTTGTTTCAGCTCCCACACAAAGTCACGTGATAAAATACTCCAAGAATCTTGGAGTATTTGTACCACGTGACCCAGCCTTTGCCAGGGTCTTCGCTCCATCAGACGCCATCTTGAAAAAAAAGGAGAGAAGGCCCTGGGGACGAGGTTGGCTTCGTTTTAACACGTTTTTATACCAAATTAAGCCACGGAATAACGTTTTTGTGGTCCGTTGAATTTTCGAATAGATTTCTGCTGTCTTTACGCATGATTGGTGAGCGGTCTATTTTATTTAAGGTGAGGTTTATTACACATTTTATGACTGTTATTTAGCACCAGTTTAGCTGTATAAAACAACGCACGATCATATAAAGAAAGTCAAAGTTAGGGAAGTTGTCGAAAGTTTAAAAGCGGATAGTTTTGGGGTGGATATATTATTTTTTGGTCGATTAATTTGGTTTATTTCGTGCTCGGATCGCGACCTTGTAATTTTTGTTTTTTATAGCACGAAAGTCATGCCCAATTTAATTAATAAAAAAAATATTAATGCAGCATGATCATGGTCGAATCTTTGTGTGATTGTTTTTATTTAGAGGTGATATTTTTAAGGTTCATGCTGAGTCAGTACTTTGTGTGTGTTATGCGGGTATCAGCGGCCATCCCGTGGGGTCGACCCCGGGGACCCAGGGGCATTTGGTCAAGGCTGCCCTAACAAATGCATGTTAAAGCCCCTGGGGGGGAGCTAAAAAATTGTGACAAATATCCCCACCCCTGGGGGCAATGCTATCTTCCAACTAAAGGCGGAGAAATTCTCCAAAGGTTGATTACAGTAGTACAGTCAGTAACAAGCCCGAAATAAAGTCCAAACACTAGTTTATTAATAGGCACACTTTCAGATATATAATATGTAATATGATGGAAAGCAACATGCCATTCCTTTGCTTTGATTTGTAGAACAACAAAATTAGAGCTACAGTTAAAACTACTCATGTAGAACAGTTTGTAGCAAACAAATTGAATGTTCTTTCTTTCCATTAGCCGCCCTCTTTTGGGGAGATCTTCACACATGGACCATGGTACCGAATGAAACATGCTGGACCTCTTACATCACATCATTCTCGTCCCAGAGGCCCACGATCTTTTTGGTCAGCACCAAGAATCGAGACCTCTGGCCGGTACCAATTTGTTGAGCATGCGCAGAGTAACCGGAAGTCCGCGAATCGCGGACTACCGTCAAATCTGACAAATCTGATTGGCTGAGAATATAGAACGAGTACTCTGCGCATGTTCAACAAATTGGTTCCGGCCAGAGGTCTCGATTCTTGGTGCTGACCACAAGGATCGTGGCCTCTGGGGACGAGAATGACATCACATTGAATCATGAATCTGAAAAACAAGAATAGGAAATATGTCACATAAAAATCATGACACAGCCCATACCCTGTTAGGAAAATACCAAAGGTCAATAAATGAACAATCGTGAATAAGAGCGGCTTAATTTACACTTGCAAATTTTAAGGATAAAAACGCACTCACCTCGAAAGCAAAGAAACCATTCAATCAGCTTGTCTTCTGCTACCTTGTGAAGAATTACCGCTGAACCTCATGACAGCAAACCATGTGCAAATCCCGTGGGTTATGTCCCCGGGGGAGGTTTGCCTGAAACGCGAAAGCGCTCTCAATGCCCCTGTCTCTGGAGGCCCACATTTTTGTTACAAATCCCCTACCATTGCCCATTGGGTTGACCCCCCCCCCCCCCCCCCCCCCCCCCCCCCCCCCCCCCCCCCCCCCCCCCCCCCACCCCCCCCACCCAGTGGGCCTGGCCCGGGGCGTCGACCCCACGGAGATGGCCCCCGCTGATACCCGCCATTATCTTTAAATAAAGATTGCCTTCCTCCTCAAACACTTGCAGCATGGAAACTCACAAACATTTAAACAGATTCCAATTAATTTAGTAAAATATCAAAGTGTCAATTTCAACTGCCCTACAAAAAAGTGGGAGGCGTCCTCTGCGCTGAGTTTCTGTGGATTTGACAATGTTTTATAGCCTTTATATTTATGCTTTTATTTGGCAACAAACCAATAATTACCATTAAAGCCCGGGGCCGGTGGGGCTTATTTAATTTCATGGCCTCAACGAATTGGGGGGCGGGGGGGGGGGGGGAGGGAGCTTATTAGAGAGGGGGGCCTTAATAGAGAGGGCGGGTGGCTTATTTCAAATCATAAATTTTCAGAGAAAATTCACATTCATTTCCTTCTAAACTTTACTACCTGGCCGGGGGGGGTCGTGTACTCCCTTATGTGCGCCTATACTTTTTTGTGCGACATGACGTTTGGACAGGGGTATGGCTTTTTGGCCCTCTCTGCCCTCGAACAGGGTATATTAATTTCATGCACGTCTGTCCTAAAACAGGGTATGCGTTATGCACGACTGCTCTGTAACAATACGAGTTTATACAGCTATTCTAGAGATCGGAGACGTTTCCCGCCGTATCAGTCAAACAGGATTCTGCCCTAAAAAATTTACAACCTAAACAGGGTCCTAAAATAGCGGTATGTCGCTACACAGACGCGTAGGTATTTTAGGGCGTTTTTATTGCTTGTTTTTTTTGACCTAAACAGCGGTCAGGTTTTCAAACCCTTAGCCCGGCACCCCCCCTATACCCAAACATGCGGTCAAAGTACTTCCCCTCCCCCCAGGCTTTACTATTACCACCCACAAACATAAACAGAACAAGAAATGGCGTTATATATCACCGTCTGTACAAATGCCAGATGTCATTCTATATCTCTAACTCAATGATAGTTCTGGAATTAAGACCATGTTTCCATACAAAGTGACTGAAACAACAGAAAATATTTCTTTAAATGACATATATCTACATCAAGTCTGATGAAAAGGGGGGGGGGGGGGGGGGCTTAATAGAGAGGTGGCAGCGGCTAAATAGAGCTTTTACGGTATGTATTATTATTTTATGCCCTGGGGTGTACTTTGAATTTTTTGGAGGGGATTGTGCCATCCAGTACTGCAAACCAAAATGTATATAACTTTCTGTACACTATTACAGACCTGGGCCAGGTTTTTCAAAAGGGGTGGATAATGCTATCCACCAGCATCAAATCAATACCAAGGGCATAAGTATTAAACAAAACAAACTACACTATCTGTTGGATAGCGATTAATCCGCGTGAGATAGTGTTATCCATCTTTTGACCAAACCAGGCCCTGCGTCTTTAAAATCCATACCCTATTTTCTGACCTACTTGTTTCGCTTCTAGCTTGTACACTGGAGAACAAAACTCTATTGAGGGAGGGTACTTATTTATTGTCTATATGCAGTGGGTGGATCTATAATTTTTGAAAGGGGCGTGGGGGGGGGGGGCGGGGGTGGGTGCGTGGCTGGGTCGGGGGGGGGGGGGGGGGGGGGGGGGGGGGGGGGGGCGGGGCCGGGGGGGGGGAGGGGGGGGGGTGGGTGGGGGGGGGGGGGGGTGGGGGCTGGGGGGGGGTGGGGGGGGGGGGGGGTGGGGGGGGGGCGGGTGGGGGGGGGGGGGGGGGGGGGGGGGGGTGGGGACGTGGGGGGTGGGGGGGGGGGGGGGGGGGGGCGGGGGGGGGGGGGGGGGGGGGGGGGGGGGGGGGGGGGGGGGGGGGGGCGGTTGGGGGGGGCGCCGGGGGGGGGGGGGGGGGGGGGAGGGGGGGGGGGGGGGGGGGCGGCTGGGGGGTCGGGGGGAGGGGGCGGGGGGGGGGGGGGGGGGGGGGGGGGGGGGGGGGGGGCGGGGGGGTGGTGGTGTGGGGGGGGGGGGGGGGGGGGGGTGGGGGGGGGGGGGCGGGGGGGGGGGGGGGTGGTGGTGGGGGGGTGGGTTGAGAGGGCGAGGGGGGTGGGGGGGGGGGGGGGGGGGGGTGGGGAGGGGGTGGGGGGGGGGGCGGGGTGGGTGGGTGTGGGCGGTGGTGGGGTGGGGGGGGGGGAGGGGGGGGAGGGGGGGGGGGGGGGGGGGGGGGGGGGGGGGGGTGGGGTGCGGGGGGGGGGGGGGGGGGGGTGGGGGGGGGGGGGGGGGGGGGGGGGGGGTGGGGGGGGGTGGGGGGGGAGGGGGGCAGGGGGGGGCGGGGGGGGGGGGGGGGGGGGTGGGGGTCGGGGTTGGGGGGGGGGGGGGCGGGGGGGGGGGGGGGGGGGGGGCGTGGGTGGGGGGGGGGGTGCGGGTGGGGGGGGGGGTGGGGAGCGGGGGGGGGCGGCTGGGGGGGTTTAACTTAATTTTATTTGTCGTATCTGCCCCCCCACCCGGTGTGGGAATTCTAAAGGGAAATTTTTGAAAAAAAAAAAAAAAAAGGGGGGGGGGTGGGGGGGGGAGCGGGCGGGAGGGTGCGTGGTTTTTGAGTGTAGGCCCAAGTTATTTGTTGACTCAATTGTTTATGTGTTTGTAGCTAAAAAAAAAACAGTAACAATTTTTACCACCTGCCCAAACAAAAGTTTGCCTTGAAAATTTTTTTTTGAGCGCCCGAGATTTTTTTTGGGGACCCACCCCAAATCAAAGTGTTCACACTTTTTCTGACTCACCCCCAACAAAGTAAGGTAGAGTAGCCACCCACCAAAATATATTAGCAAGAGGGCCCTGGCCCCACGGTCAGCCCCATATTTTGCCCAGAATCCTAGTCTCCCTCCCAAGGTCCCTAATGCTTGCTTCAAATTTTACCCCATTCCCTCCCAACAGCCCCAAAAATTGAGTGCCGCCAAATCCACATTTTTCCCGCTGAAAAAAAAGGCCCAAATCCTCAGTTGCCTATTTTACTCGTTCCAGGTACCCTATCCCCAGCACAAAAAAAAAAAAATTACTACAGCTAAAAAAAAAATACTCCATAACAAGGGATAAATAAGATAAAGCGTAAGAGCAACTTTTTTATACATGTCCCCCCAATCTAAAAAAATGAAAAATAAGAGCTCCTAGAACCAAAAAAATAAATACAAAAAATAACCCACAAATCAACTCCTGGAGAATAATTCATTCCCACAACCTCCCCAACACAATGCTAGACATTTGGAGGGCCAATAAGGGCAACAATAAAATGTCATTTACAAAAAAACAATTGACAAACCACAGCCCAAACAAAAACAAAAAAGGGACAAAAAAACTGAAAGAAATGTGATCCCTAAAAATGAAAAAAACCTCAAACTAACCCTGCCACACAGCTACACCAAAAGGAAAACGTAATTCACACAAAAAAAACTTGACACCAGTACCAGTCTTTATTGACATATAGTGTAAATATCAACTTGCCGAATTCCCCTTCAAACCTGAGAGGCCCACAATTAAATTGGGACCAAGAACAAAAACAATAACTGTGGATAGATATCAGCAGCAAAGGGGGGACCACCTGACGGGAAAAAACAAAACAATTAGAGTTGGAGAATATATTACATGAGGATTGCATGGCAATTGAAGAACTTAGCCAGTATACACCAAAGCAGTCTAAAACGTTGTGTGTGATCATTGACAAACACCTCAAAGTGAC